>CM064520.1:41744627-42219627 GCA_032716605.1 Paralithodes platypus
CAGAGGGGTCATCCACCTCGTAGACTGGGACAGGAGGTGTTGGGGTGCGGTCAGGGACAGGAACAGCAGCAGGCACCGGTGCTGCAGCCTGGGCAGCAGACTGTTGTGACATGAATGTAGAATTAGTAACATGTACTTATTTATGTAAATAACATTTAAAATAAAATTCAACATAAGCATTCATCCTTGTAACCTTTAAAATAACATGAATAAACTGGTTTGAGTTATTATGCGTTTCATTAACAAATATTTGAAGTTTAACACGATAAATTGAACACAATAATAGCATCATTATAAGCAAAATAATTACGAAAATAACCTAAAACTGACACTGGCACTGTGGAAGGGTTTGACAACATAAAAAATATCAACGTACCTGAGGCATACCAAGTGACCGGGGCTTCTTTTGACGGACGATGTGTGGCTTCATGAAGTGGAACATGCTGAGGATCCACTTCTCCCTCTCAGTCAGTCGTTTGGCCCCATCACCACTCTTCAACTTGCTGAGCCGGCCGAACCTGGAGCGGAGAGATCCCCACCAGGTCTGCAAATCGAAGGTGGTCATTGGTGGGTCCATGGTCGCAGCCTTCTCCGCCCATACAGACTCTATATGTTCCTGTTCTTGTGCCTGGGGTCCCCCTTGTCATAAATGAAAGGCGCATCCAGCTCAATCCAATCAGCCAGCATCCTCTCCGTCTCCTCCGTTAGTATCACGTTCGTCTTCTTCCTGCGCCGTTTCTTTGTTGGAGCCTGGCTGTTGGTAGGTGCAGGTTCTACTTCTTGCTCCTCTTCTTCCTCATCATCAGTCTCATCATCCACTTCAACCTCGAGCTCTCCACTATCGGGGCCGAGGTCGAGAACAATTTCATCTTCAGGCGTCGAGGGGCCAGGCTGAGAGGGGTCAGAGTTGGAGGGGCCAGGCTGAGAGGGGTCAGAGTTGGAGGGGCCGGGCTGAGAGGGGTCACCAGGTGATGTGTCAGACGTCGAGGTGGCAGGGGAAGCCTTCCTGGCCTTCTTCACGCCTTTCTTCTGCATGGTACAGGGCAGGGCAGGGCAGGGCAGGGTGCAGAGGGTGACAAGCAGGGCAGGGCAGGGTGCAAAGGGTGGCAAGCAGGGCAGGGCAGGGTGCAGAGGGTGGCAAGCAGGTGGCAGGGTTGGCTTGTTGTTTGCTGCTCCGGTGTGGTGAGAGGTATGACGGGAGTGTCCCCCGCTCCTTCTTATATACCCCCCGTACAACGTTGCCGCGTCTTCCCGCCAACACACAGTGCGGCGGTGTAGCCAGATGCGGCCGGACTTACTTTCACTTTCCCGTTTTACGTGAACATTGTACGATTGGCGGGAGAAACTTACGTTTTACCTGTCTAGCTGCTACGTTTTACGGGGCTGCACCCGTAAGACGTAGCAGCTAGCCAGGTAAAACGTATGCTTTCCCGACTTTTGACATACGTGAGCGCGAGCCCCGTATCTGATTCGAAAAACAAAACATACCGGGCGACCTTGGCCGCACCATCCACCTCCAAGACCAGCGTGGCTACGCCCGCCATGCGTACCAACCCCCACGACTAGACACAATTTTATTTACGTTTTGCGTACTAAGCCCTTACGTTTTACGTATTCGGTTGCCAACTACCAATAAACCTTCGTACGGGAGCATACGGGAGCATATACGTGAATGTGTGACCCCAGCATAAACGGCTGGGCAGCCGACGCGCGCGCATGCCCGCACGTGGCTACTATGCAGAAGCGTCACAAATGTAATATTATTGAAGTGCAAATACCTAAACGAAAACAATTAACATCTCAGACTAAGTAATATAAAAATATAAAGGAAAGACAGAGTGATATTCATCAATAGAAGACTCAAAGGATTTTTGAGGTTTCGATTATACTAAAATCTCGTCATGAAATACATACCGGTTCAGTATATTTAAACAAAAATAATAACGATACAAATAAAACAATTGTTTCGAATTGTGACAAAAAGATCGAGTCAATATATATGAGTTAAAATACAGAAGGTATTGTATGTCTGAAGCAGTTATATAACCGTATCTCCAATTACAAATGTATAAAATCCTAAATTTGTATTTGTTTACAAATACAATTGACAATTAAATGATCTAGTTTGTACATGCCACTGCTTATATTCATGTTTATATTATCTGTATGCTTAATGAAACTAGATTCTATTATATTCCGGTCAACATATGATTTACATGAAACAATTGATGAAGCATTATCCCAATCAATATTGTGTTCATAATCTCGAACATGTATAAAGACACCGTTTGAGACTTGTCCTGTTTGAACGCTTGTCACATGTTGTTTAATTCGAATGGCTAGTTGTTTTCCAGTTAATATATTGGACAAACTGGAAAACAACTACCCACGAAAGCGCTTGGGACTCCGTGTTTATTTTCCTTCCTTCCCTGTGGATATTTAGCATATATATATATATATATATATATATATATATATATATATATATATATATATATATATAAGACAATTCATTGTGTTAATGATTGATTTATGCTACATTTTACACGTATAATAGTGATGATACCATGCGTCACCACATCTGGGCAATTCAAAACAAAACTTAATAACACAATGGAATCAAATAACTGCAAAACACAATATCGCACACCTCTCCCTGGCCAATTTTACGAAAGAAAATGCGTTCATGAAAAAAGAAAAGAAAAAACAACAACAACAACAACAACAACAACAACAACGTAATATTAAAAGTGAACGTAATGACTACAACAAAAAATAAAAAATAAAAATAATCGCACACAAGCATCTCCCGAGTCAATTTTACGGAACAAAACGTATCTAAATTCCCGCAAGTCCATTTCTCCAAAACACCGGACGAAGCGAAAGAAAAAGTAAAGAACACGCAGTTGTCGCCTCGGAGAAAAATAAAAAGGGATTTACCGTTGTCCCGCCGGTGTTGTTCTCGGGTGTTGATGAGCGGAATACCGGAGTGAGCGGCTGGCGATCATCGGTTATGTAGTGTTTGGACCGCTTCTTGACAAACGCTGCCCTGGGAAAAATGACGGGGAATTAGTCTGAGGAGGCCAAGCGATAGTTCTTTTAAGGGGGTCATCGGCTTTTTGTATCTTTCTCTCCTTTTCTCTCTTTCTCTGACTTGTATTCGGCCCCATTCAGCCAACTGTTTTAAGACGTTTATCCCCATCCAGGTGTCGATTTCTTCCTGGCGAGCGATAGCGAGCCAGCATTGTTTGGAGAAATCCGGCTTCGCCGGAGAAATTTTTCTATCGAAAAATGTACAAATTTAGCTTGCTGTCAAAACAAAAATATATATATGCTGGCTCGCTACCGCTCGCCAGGAAAATATTGACACCTGGATGGGGGTAAACGTCTTAAAACAGTAGGCTGAATGGGGCCGATTGGATACAAGCCAAAGAGAGAGGGAGATAAAGAGAAAAAAAAGCAAGATGGGCTCCCTTAAGTATTTTCTTATTGCCTCCTGATCAACGATGCTCATGGAAAAAGTAAAGAATGGTAATGATCAAAGGTGTGTTTTTTGTAATCACTTCTTGACAAAAGACTGCCCGATGAAAAATTACGGGGAATGAGTCTGAGGAGGCGAGGCTGATAGTTCTTTTTATATTTACTTATTGATAAACGATGCTCACGGTAATATTTAGAGGAATTATTAAAGGCTGTCGATGACCGGTTATGTATTTTTGGGGACTGCTTCTTGACAAACGCTGCCCGGGAAAAACTACAGGGAATTATTTTGAAGGGGCGGGGTGATAGTTTTGAAGGGGCGGGGTGATAGTGTCTTTATGTATTTTTTTATCATTCTAATAATGACCGCTGCCCAAGGAAATACAGGCTGGCGATGATCGGAAAAATAACCGGGAATTATTTTGAGTAGTGGCGACAGTTCTTAATGCATTCGCCTCTTAATGAAGAGGAATGGGTGTGAAGAAGAGGGGAGTGTCGGTCCTTTTGGGGGTTTTCTTATCGCCTGACAAACGTTGACAAGTTGAACTTGCTCATACTTTGATGCATATATAAAATGAGTCTAGAAGACAATTAAAACACTCATAGGACTTGTTATGCCGGGCAAAAATATTTGCCGGTGTATCTTAGTTCTCTCCTTCCACTCTAGGAAAGCTTTTACGAACTACAACACTCAGCAGGAACACAGCTGACTCCATATATACAATTATATATCTCCTCAATCTCTACCAATGATACAGAATACACGGTTGGGTTTCACAAGTTGTTATTTCACTTTGGATCAGGGCACTTGGCATAGAACATGAATGGATATCAGGTTGAGTGATATCTATTCGGAAAAATACTCTCTAACCTGTTTCAAGAAGGAATAATAATATTCTTGAAGCATGGATAATGCATAATCAATTTACACTGATAATAGACAAATCACAATTGAGTAACAAGTGATAAATATATAAATATCGCATAAATGCTAACAGAGCGACTAGTCTCAAAGGACAATGGATATCCTAAAGGTCAAGGTTAGCGCGTAAATTGGCAGATGAAGTTTAACATTGACAAATGCAAGGTATTAAAGATAGGGAAGATGCATGCAAATGTTAAATATAAACTAGCTAATATGGAATTAGAAAACTCGAATTGTGAGAAAGCTCTAGGTGTGTTTGTTAGCAATGATTTGAAGCCTAGACAACAGTGTATAAGCGTTCGTAATAAGGCAAACAGGATTCTCGGGTTCATCTCTAGGAGTGTGAGTAACAGAACTGCTGATGTTATCTTAAAACTTCACTTGTCATTAGTGAGACCCCATATGGATTATGCTGTTCAATTTTGGTGTCCTTATTACAGAATGGACATAGATTCATTGGAGAGAGTACAGCGTAGAATGACAAAAATTATCCATAATATTAGAAATCTTCCGTATAAAGAAAGGTTGAAGAAATTAGGCTTACATTCGTTAGAGAGACGCAGAGTTGGAGGGGATATGATAGAGGTGTTCAAGTGGGTTAGTGGGATTAACAAAGGGGACATGACAAATGTACTAAAGCTCAGTGATAGCGAAAGAACTCGTACCAATGGTTTCAAATTAGATAAATTTCGTTTCAGAAAAGATATAGGCAAATATTGGTTTGGTAACAGAGTTGTAGATGGGTGGAATGGACTACCAAGTCCTATAGTGGGATTAAAAACGATAGGGAGCTTTAAGATAACATTGGATAAGCATATGGACGAGAAGGGTTGGGTGTGAAGGGGGATCAGCAGGGTTGGGCCAATCAGCGCTCTGCAGACCCCCGTAATCCTGCGTTAATCTCTAACCGTTTTGGTAAGATGATCCTCAGGGTATTAGAGTGTTGAGCCTATAATTGGGCTTTGTAATTGGGGTTGTGTGGGACAGGGATCTGCCTTGCTTGGGCCGGTCGGCTTTCTGCAGACACCCATTTTCTTATGTTCTTATGTTCTTATGTAAAAAGGCAACGCGGTGTAGGGTCAAAATACTGAGGTCACAACGTCTCAAATAGACCAAATAAATGAAATATAAATATTAGTTGAAAGATAAAAAACTAATGAGTTATGAATAAAGAAAGAGGTTTTTAATTTTCTACTAACGCATACAGTTAGATTTAATAACCGCAGTTCAGGGAACTGAGCAAACTAAAATTTGTCTTATAGAAAACATCAAAGCCCTCGACATAAAATTATTAATGCGATATGGACAAGATAGAATTACTAGGAATTCAAGTTAAATGTTTAAACTGGGTGTGAAGCCAGGAAGCATAAATCAAAGGAAGTTTACTTAGAGACACGACAGTTAATACACTCTGTGAACATTAATAACCGATATGCGTACCCTGATGATCCTAATTAACTTAAAATCAGATCTGTCAGGGGTGTTCACAGTATTTAAGTGTAGTGTGCGGGTAATCGGGCCTAACGGATATATATATAAACTTAATGGTAATACATGAATATATATTATGCAGTATGTATATAGATCAATCCCAGGATAGCGTTTGTATTGTACTCAGGACACGAGTAATCAAAGGGATTAAGGAGAGAATAAAAGATCTCTGGTGTTTACGTTAATGGAACTCATAACATATTCTACACAACCTTGCAATAATCACGAAATACGATAAATAAAACAGAATGCACTTAATTTCGGGTAGGAGTATAGCAGAGGATAGCCTTGTAGAGATCTGACACACGTGGAGCGACCAAGTGCGGGGTGCGTCTGGCCTTGTTGCCAAGAAGGTACGGTCCAGGGGTACCTCCACACAGGTAGCACTAACGCGGGTCACTTCCGGGACGGCCTCCACACACATACTCTCGTCTGGTCACAGTCTCTGCTTGCAGAGCACGATTTAGAGGATTTTGGCTAGCCTCGTTCAGATGGTGCTTTCCGGTCGAGTTGATCACGTATACTCTCCCACAGAAACTCCATGGGACACGGTGCCTCGACTTGCCTAACTCAAACCTGATTTCGGCCAGGTAGTATTTGATTTTACGGAGAGTGACAAGTCGGCGGTTTCCGGAACAGAAGAGGCGTGGGAAATATTTTTTTTTATTTATTGCTTGGTTGTCTAAAGTGTTAAAAATATAATGCATATATGAATAGAGGGGGTATAGTGTGCATTATTTATTAATACTAAAACGTAGTAGCTTAATGTCTAATGGTACATGTGATAAATAATTTACATGATTGGAGGCCTCTCTCTATTTAGAGGCTAGTATGGAATGGCTTGCTTATCTTCTTGTCCCGTGGTATTCCAAGCACAGCCTTGTCTAGCTGCGGTAGTGGTGTATTAAACGCCCGGGTGGTTGAAGAGGAATGCAGGAGGTTGGTGTCTAGATACCATAAAGTCCTCCTCCGTATAGTCCAGGTCTGTCCCAGGTGCGGATGGCCATTGTTCACCTGGCGCCCGGGGGCATAGACTAACAAACTGTGGTGGATGCCCTCCCCCGCGTATATTATACATAGGGTAAGCCGCGCGCCTCTCCTAGTGTGGTGCTATGGGCGACTGTGGTACATTGTTGTTGCTGTCCCGGGGAGGCTGTTTCTGGTCTCTCTTCCGGCGGTTTATGGACGCGATTCGATAGTGGTGATTTGTGGTTCCTGCCATTGATGGGAATGGTTTTGGGTTTTCCTTTGGCACTAAGCTATCCAGCCCTGTCATTTCAGGACTACACATACAGGTATTTCAGAAACCAACACACTAGAGTTGCGATAGAAAATTGAAGGAACAATCGATCATGTAGAATCGCATCAATGGCCATATTCTTAGTGCTTAGCATAGTGAAAACCGACGTATTAATGAACAATATAAGAACACATAAACTTTGTAGATTATGAACTGGGTGGAATAAAACATTTTTATCACAAATCACACTCAGTTATCTAGTTCCTGTTCAACAAGGTATAGACAAAGCCTTTCCAACATGTTTATGAATACACCCAGTCGTTATACTGTATAATATTATATATATTTTTTTTTTTTTTTGCCAGTTGACGGTAAATTGGTATGTCTTCAGCTTGATTGCTACGCTCTTATGGAGGTTTTGAAGTGGCATATGTTGTTAATTTAGGAAACTTGACACTAATATGAAGCAGATACATTATAGTTTCATATTTTTTCGTTAGTTATCGAAAGATCAGTTGCTGTGGGATTCAATTTACCGTCAGATGAAAAAAAAAAAAAAACAGTGTAGGCAAAAATGTCCGAAAATTATGAAGGGCGCTTGATTGTGGATTATTTTAAAGTCTGTGCTATTGTTGGAACCTGTTGGCATGGTGAGGTGAAACTTTTTTTTGTATGGGACTTTTTCTCGGGAACCAATTCGCGATCGCAAGCATAGGCAGGTGGAGTAAACACATGACATTGATTTAATGTAAAATTATAATGAAAAATGTACAAATTTATCTTGAAAGAGGTACCAATTTAAGCTTGATGGAGGTCTTGGGAGGAAACTAAAGACAAGATTTAATAAAATAATACGAAGCTGATGATAGGAGATTGAGTATAGGAGACTGAGAATAGGAGACTACGAATATGAGACTAAGAATAGGAGACTAAGAATAGGACGCTGAGAAGAAGCTGAGAAAATGAGACTGAAAATAGGAGACTGAGAACAATAGACTGGTAATAAGAGACATAATAAAATATTGAGAATAGGAAGTTGAGAATGGGAGACTAAGGATAGGAGATTGAGAATAGGAGACTAAGAATAGGAAACTGAGAATAGGAAACAGAATAGGAGACTGAGAATAGGAAACTGAGAAAAGGAGACTGAGAAGAGGAGACTAAGAATAGGAGCGTTCAAGTTTATTATGTTCGACAGTAGGGGGCAATCATGTGGAAAAATTTGATGAGTAAACGGACGAGGACAGTTTCAAAGGAACTGAAAACAAGATGATTGTTTCTACTCTGTTGACTACGACACAAAGTTTAGTGGATAGGTGCGCTTTGTCCAGTCATTTCACTCATAATTCGGTTCGCTCATACGCATACACACACACACTCTCTAATATATATATACTGTTTATATATATATATATATATATATATATATATATATATATATATATATATATATATAAATATATATATATATATATAGTGAACAGTCAGTTCGTGCATGCATGACCTCACTCACCATCTTGCAAAGTTGGAGTTGAATAGATGCGGGAAAGGGGGGGGGGGGGACGTGATAAAGGGGGGGGGGAGCCAGGAGGAGGGGGGGGGGGGGGGAGGGCAATAAAGAGGGGGTTAGAGCAGGGAAGCCGTGAAGTACAGGAATGCTGGAAAAGAGAAGAGAGAAATAATGGTTAAGGTCAATATATATTTATGTTGTGTTCATTATGGGTATTATGGTTAAACATACCATCACTGCGGTATCTGTGGTTAAACATACCATCACTGCGGTATCTGTGTTTTGGTGTCTCTATTGGTCACTCTTCCTAGCTGGCATATACGAAAGCCTGAGAGAGAGAGAGAGAGAGAGTTACATAGTTACACAGATACTCAGATCACACAGACCTTGCGGTCCTAACTAGGTGGTCCGTCCTTAATACTACTAGACAGGGACAGTTTATAGTGGAAGAATAGAACAGTAGAGTAAAAGGCTCTCTCCCCACCCTCCGGCTAAAAAGCCGTACCGGAAAATAGGATGAAGTGTAACCTTATGGGTCAGGAAATGCCCACAATTTGTTTGTGTTTATAGAGTATAGAAAGAAATTAGGTTGAAGGGGAAATTTCACATGCCTACTGATTAATTCATATTAATCCAATCTTCATCAGATGATCGTCCAGTCTTCTCATAAACGTATCAATTGAATTACTGTCGACCAAATTCCTTGGTAAACTACTCCACTCTTTAACCACACTGTATGTGACGACATTTTGTGTCACATCTAAGGTTGCCTTTGTTCTACTTAATTTAATTCCATTACCTCGGATTGCAGCATTGTTATTAATCGTGAACAGTGCACTGATATCTACTCTGTCAAATCCTTTAAGTATCTTAAAACACTCGATAAGTTGGCCTCGCAACTTCCTTTTCTTTGTCGAGAACAAATTTGATTTATTTAATCTTTCATCATATGCGGCTTGTTTTTCAGAGAAAGAGAGAGAGAGAGAGAGAGTTTTACATTCCAGCAGAAGCAGTGCGGCCTCAGCTCTCCTCATACATAATACATGGCTCACTTCAACATATTTATCCACATCCATCCATCCACATATCTATCAATCCACATCATCATCATCACCATCATCCACACTAGCATTCATAATACATTACTCACTTCAACATATTTATCCACCATCCACATATATATCCGCATATCTATCCACACCATCACCATCCACACCACCATCATCCACACTACCAGGATTCATAATAAATCACTTACTTCAACATACCTATCCACATACCTATCCACACCATCCAAACATATATCCACGCGGCTATCCACACCACAATTATCCACACTACCCTTTATTAACACATCACTCGCATATCCACACAGGCAGGCCAGGAAATCCACACTGATTTGATCCACATATCCACTATACGTATAACATTAAGGGGGGTCACCAGCTTGATCCACATATCCACTATACGTATAACATTAAGGAGGGTCACCAGCTTGATCCACATATCCACTATACGTATAACATTAAGGGGGGTCACCAGCTTGATCCACATATCCACTATACGTATAACATTAAGGGGGGTCACCAGCTTGATCCACATATCCACTATACGTATAACATTAAGGGGGGTCACCAGCTTGATCCACATATCCACTATACGTATAACATTAAGGAGGGTCACCAGCTTGATCCACATATCCACTATACGTATAACATTAAGGGGGGTCACCAGCTTGATCCACATATCCACTATACGTATAACATTAAGGAGGGTCACCAGCTTGATCCACATATCCACTATACGTATAACATTAAGGGGGGTCACCAGCTTGATCCACATATCCACTATACGTATAACATTAAGGGGGGTCACCAGCTTGATCCACATATCCACTATACGTATAAAATTAAGGAGGGTCACCAGCTTGATCCACATATCCACTATATGTATAACATTAAGGGGGGTCACCAGCTTGATCCACATATCCACTATACGTATAACATTAAGGGGGGTCACCAGCTTGATCCACATATCCACTATACGTATAAAATTAAGGAGGGTCACCAGCTTGATCCACATATCCACTATACGTATAACATTAAGGGGGGTCACCAGCTTGATCCACATATCCACTATACGTATAACATTAAGGGGGGTCACCAGCTTTTTTTATCTTTCTCTCCTTTTCTCTCTTTCCCTGGCTGTTATCCATTCGGCCCCATTCAGCCAACTGTGTTAAGACGTTTATCACCATCCAGGTGTCGATTTCTTCCTGGCGAGCGTTAGCGAGCCAGCATTGTATGGAGAAATCCGGCTTCGTCGGAGAAATTTTTCTATCGAAAAATGTACAATTTAGCTTGCTGTCAAAACAAAAATATATATATGCTGACTCGCTCCCGCTCGCCAGGAAAATATTGACACCAGGATGGGGGCCAACGTCTTAAAACAGTAGGCTGAATGGGGCCGAATGGATACAAGCCAAAGAGAGAGGAAGAGAAAGAGAAAAAAAGCGAGGTGGGCTCCCTTAATTAACTTCCATCATCTTTACACATTGGCCACCCCAAGGTATCCACATTATTCTGATCCATAGAGCCAGTATCCAAAATCAACCTAACAAATTAATACAAACACCAAGTGAGGAGGAGCACTTTATTGACAACATTTCGCATGGATCAGTAAAACCAAATCCGCTACAATCCACCACTTTGTCTGCCTAGCAATATCATAAAATGCAGCATTGTTGAAACCTTAAAAAATAACTTAGACAAATATCTTGCCCTTAATCCATGACTGACTATGTTTACAAATGAATAACAAGGCATTCCCACATTATCTCATTGGTAGAATATGTATAGTAAAAATAGTTATATTTTCTTATTTTCCTGTTGAGTACCATGTTAGTTTATTCGTTCTGCATGGGAAAAATAAATCCTGTCCCTTCTAAACCAATTTTCTCTCCTAAATAATAGGCTAGGTAGTTTAGATACAAACAGCCTCGTAAGGAACAGTAGATATGTTGTTGTTTGCTTTCCTTTGCGTATCATTTCACCCAATCCACATTACCACACTGATTTAATAATCTACACATCTTTGCTACCATATCTACTATACTCAAACCAGTATATGAGCGACCCGGAGTCCTCGTTTCTTGGCTACACTGCGATCCTTCGCATGGGCTTCTTCTGTAAACACATTAGCAGCTGATATAGAACAGTTTGGTTGATTAGCGTGTATAACCTGTTTCTCCTCCCGTATCCATTCTCATTCTCTCTTCTTCCCTCATGCAAAATACTTCTATTAATTAATCATTAGATAAAGTGAAGACACCCAAGTGATTTTTTTTTAAATTAGGAAGGACCTCATATATATACAGTATATATATATATATATATATATCAGTGAGGGGCTTATTGCGTGGAAAGCGCAGTCGAATAAGGAAAAGCAGGACCAGGGTTATAACGAACATCTTTATTGTTGCATCTTTAGGGGAGGTGTGGTGGAGTGGTCTTGCCACTGGCCTGGTAATCCAAAGGTCCCGGGTTCAAATCCCGATGTATCAATGGGAAGATATTATTGGGATGGAATTTGTGCTGTACCTAGTATCAGTGCATTACCACAAGCCCACCGAAACGGCAATAAAATACCCTCATTGTTCCCTGATTAAATAGCAGTGTATGAATATTCCCATATTCAAAATATGCTATAGGGGTGCAATGCCTGGTGAGTTATCTGCTCAACAGGTGGCGTTGTGTGTGTGTAAGTGTGAGAGTCCGAGTGTAGAGGGTGAGACAGTGAAGCACGGGAACGAGATGGCTTCAGAGATGGGGTCGTTTCGGGCCATGAGTGAGCACCGTGCCTCATGTGAAGGCAAGATGGCAGGTGCTCGTTGTACTCTACGTGCTTCACATGTCTCACTCCCTAGACTGGAACAAGACCTCACGGGCTTCACTGTTCATTGTAAAGCGGTGAATGTTAAGGCTCTCAGCCTATGCCCGAGAGGAAGTAAGTTGGAATATAGAAAAAAAAAAAAAAAAAAAAAAAAAAAAAAAAAAAAAACGTTTCAGCACAGTCACGTACCATCATCAGGCTAGAAGAAACAAAAAAATATATCTTTATATTACATAGTTATAGTTACTAAAATTATACATGCCTTTCATAGAAAATTACAGACATCGAAGTGAAATATGTGAGTAAACTAATAAATTCAAAGGCCAGATTTAACGTTAAATCATATAAATTAATATATGCAATAGATTATCGCGAAATTTAAAGAAGACAATGATTATGACCTAAATGAGAATCTTATGCAAATACACTATACAAAGTTATAAATATATCCTAAATATATAAAATAGTACAAACCTCAAATAGCACTTAGAAACAAAGGAGTGGCATCGAGGACTCGTTTTCGCCGATGGTCGGGCGCTCAACTGCCTGGATAATGCTCTCTAATATCAACAGGTCAGTGTCAGTTCTACCACTAGTTAAAATTGAAAAATGTTCTCTATTTATAGGGTGATCTAATGCATGTGAGTGGTCCCGAATAGCTGAGTGAAGTGGCTTAGATCAAAATCGGTCTGTTTCAATTTTAACTAGTGGTTATAATTATATATATATATATACTGTATATATATGAGGTCCTTGCTAATTTTAACAAAATTACCTGGATGTCATCACTTTATTTAATGATTAATAAAGAGAAGTATATGGAATGAGGGAAGAAGACAAAGAATGAGAATGGATATGGGAGGTGAAACAGGTCATACACGCTTATCAACCACAATGTCAAATATCAGCTGCTAATGTGTTTACAGAAGCCTGTTCGTGCGAAGGATCGCAGTGTAGCCAAGAATCGAGGACTTCGGGTCGCTCTTTACTGGTTTACTATAACGTAAACAACTCCATCAATATATACAATAATGTATCATGCACACTAAAGATAGTATCTGGATTAAGGGGAGATTTGTTATTATTTCCGTTGATTTGTTAATGTATTTATTCATGTTTTTATTATTCTTACTTTCATCCCAAGAACTCCATCAAGCTTTAAAAAATAACCCCACGACTCCCCTTTGAGATAAATGTGTACATTTTCGGTAGAAAAATGTCCTGGCCGAATGCCGATTCCTCTTAAATTACAGGCTCACTAACGCTCGCCAGAAAAAAAAACATCGACACCTAGATGGCACAAAAGGTCTTATAATCGTGAAACTAATGGGGTTAAACATGAGGGAGAAGTGGGTATACAAAAAACAAACCTCCTCTTAAGTCTAATTCTGATACCATGCACAAACAATAATTTGATCTACAATGTCTGAAATGGCTTATGTATGATTCTACCTTTCAATAAAATACTGAAAAGGAACTTAAGAGCTATTGGACTTGACAAAAATGGTTCAAATGGCAATGTAAAATGAAGAAGGCCCATCAGTAACAGCTCAATAAAGTAATATAGACTTAACCACAAATGAAGAAGGCCCATCAGTAACAGCTCAAGAAAGTAATATAGACATAACCACAAATGAAGAAGGCCCATCAGTAACAGCTCAAGAAAGTAATATAGACATAACCACAAATTGATATATATTTATACAATACAGATAAACATATAATGGCTTTTTCTAGTTGACATGGCGAATGTCCCCTTCCAGTTAAAGAACTTACGTAGCAACTGTGTAGGCTATCACACCCTTCATACTTCGTCTATCTGATATCCATTTATTGTATACATATAATATATACCTGACATTATTAGTACACACATCTTAATATGATATCCATGATAAATCTATGTTTCACCCAAGACATTTTACATCCACTCAAGTGTAATACATAATGGTGTTACTTTTACACTCTGTATGTTGTATTAATACATTCGTGATAGCCAAAGCACAACATCCGTTCATCAAACAGAAAACAACCAACATCCAATCAAATACAGTTAAAGTGTAAATATAATCAATCCATCTGTCTAAGCCGGGCCCCACCACAACCATACATGATGACCCAGCCACAACCATACCGATGCCACGCCAGATCCACACTGCCACGGTCCATATTATCATAAACATACAACATACCAAACGTTATTGTGGTTATCTTATTATCATAAACATACAACATACCAAACGTTATTGTGGTTATCTTATTATCATAAACATACAACATACCAAACGTTATTGTGGTTATCTTATTATCATAAACATACAACATACCAAACGTTATTGTGGTTATCTTATTATCATAAACATACAACATACCAAACGTTATTGTGGTTATCTTATTTATTCTGTGTATCATCCACACCACTCTACCCATTATTCTGTGTATCATCCACACCACTCTACCCATTATTCTGTGTATCATCCACACCACTCTACCCATTATTCTGTGTATCATCCACACCACTCTACCCATTATTCTGTGTATCATCCACACCACTCTACCCATTATTCTGTGTATCATCTACACCACTCTACCCATTATTCTGTGTATCGTCCACACCACTCTACCCCTTATTCTGTGTATCATCCACACCACTCTACCCATTATTCTGTGTATCATCCACACCACTCTACCTATTATTCTGTGTATCATCCACACCACTCTACCCATTATTCTGTGTATCATCCACACCACTCTACCCCTTATTCTGTGTATCATCCACACCACTCTACCCTTTATTCTGTGTATCATCCACACCACTCTACCCCTTAATCTGTGTATCATCCACACCACTCTACCCATTATTCTGTGTATCATCCACACAACTCTACCCATTATTCTGTGTATCATCCACACCACTCTACCCATTATTCTGTGTATCATCCACACCACTCTACCCATTATTCTGTGTATCATCCACACCACTCTACCCATTATTCTGTGTATCATCCACACCACTCTACCCATTATTCTGTGTATCATCCACACCACTCTACCCATTATTCTGTGTATCATCCACACCACTCTACCCATTATTCTGTGTATCATCCACACCACTCTACCCATTATTATGTGTATCATCCACACCACTCTACCCATTATTCTGTGTATCATCCACACCACTCTACCCATTATTCTGTGTATCATCCACACCACTCTACCCATTATTCTGTGTATCATCCACACCACTCTACCTATTATTCTGTGTATCATCCACACCACTCTACCCATTATTCTGTGTATCATCCACACCACTCTACCCATTTTCACCCACCCTTCTGCTTCCATATTCATACCAGCATAATATTCTGAAATTTCTCTATACATATATATCTGGCTTAACCCTTTAAGGGTCATGACGCGTTTTGGCAGTATATTCTGGCTATCATTAGACGATTTTAGTCAACTTAAGAAGTATATGTCTTTCATACACCCTTCCTAATCTCAGTATAATCGTATAATAACAGCTAGCATAATTATACTGTCAAAACGCGTGATAATCCCCAAGGTGTTCAGGTGTTCCCGTTTGGTATGAACGCGGGAACACTTTAAAACAATAGATAGTTGTTCAAATGATAACGTTATAATATGAACCGGGCCATTCATTCCTCCAACATTGTAGAACATTATGATGAGGCTGACACTGCATCCCTCCACGTACACCACCTTCCACATATTAGTGTTTGGCAGCAGATTATATCCTCACCTCCCATTAACCCGATAGTGGCTTTTTTTCTATTTTGTTCAGTTATTCATTTATTTTTAGTTTCCTCGCTAGACCTCCATCAAGCTTAAAAAACAAAAAACAAACCATTCCCTGGACCCCTCTTCAAGATAATGTTGTACATGTTCTGGTAGAAAAATGTCCTGGCCGAAGGCCGGTTCATCTTAAAATTACAGGCTTGCTATCGCTCGCCAGGAAATAAATCGACAGGTAAATCTCCCGAAAGATCTTAAAATTTACAACGAAATGGGGCAAAAGGTGTTAAAACCACCTAACTAATGGGCGTTCTAAGAACGTCTTAACATTTCAAAACTAATGGGGTTAAACTCGAAGGAGAAAGTGGTTCAGAAAAACTACTCTTCTCCCCTTAAACCTTCATAATTCATAGTTCACTCATCAATATATAAACACGTGAAATTCATATACTTCACATCACCATATTTTATCCACACACGCAACCTTAGCTACACGTCATCCGTACCACGATATCCATGCCCGCCATTCGATCCTAACTACACTTCATCCACTCAATATCTTCTTCAAAGGAGAACATACACCTTAGAAATATACCCCACCAGCTTAGTAACAAGGATTTGTTTACCTCTTAGTACGACAAGTCTTTACAATTTTGTTCTGACTAATAAATACACTGTCATTAAACTAAGGAAAAGTCCTCTTATATGTAAATATGATCTTAATGAACCCTTTTAATAACATAGGTTCGTCTTAAACTGCACACAATCAACTAATTTTAGCCAAAATAGAGGTTAAAAGGCATCATGGTGCTGAAGGGGTTAAAAAAAAACTTCTTTATTCGATTACCTCCTTCATTACAATGACAGCATATTACTTTATTCTAGCTAATACTAATTGATTACCTCCTTCATTACAACGACAGCATATTACTTTATTCTAGCTAATACTAATTGATTACCTCCTTCATTACAACGACAGCATATTACTTTATTCTAGCTAATACTAATTGATTACCTCCTTCATTACAACGACAGCATATTACTTTATTCTAGCTAATACTAATTGATTACCTCCTTCATTACAACGACAGCATATTACTTTATTCTAGCTAATACTAATTGATTACCTCCTTCATTACAACGACAGCATATTACTTTATTCTAGCTAATACTAATTGATTACCTCCTTCATTACAACGACAGCATATTACTTTATTCTAGCTAATACTAATTGATTACCTCCTTCATTACAACGACAGCATATTACTTTATTCTAGCTAATACTAATTGATTACCTCCTTCATTACAACGACAGCATATTACTTTATTCTAGCTAATACTAATTGATTACCTCCTTCATTACAACGACAGCATATTACTTTATTCTAGCTAATACTAATTGATTACCTCCTTCATTACAACTACAGCATATTACTTTATTCTAGCTAATACTAATTGATTACCTCCTTCATTACAACGACAGCATATTACTTTATTCTAGCTAATACTAATTGATTACCTCCTTCATTACAACGACAGCATATTACTTTATTCTAGCTAATACTAATTGATTACCTCCTTCATTACAACGACAGCATATTACTTTATTCTAGCTAATACTAATTGATTACCTCCTTCATTACAACGACAGCATATTACTTTATTCTAGCTAATACTAATTGATTACCTCCTTCATTACAACGACAGCATATTACTTTATTCTAGCTAATACTAATTGATTACCTCCTTCATTACAACGACAGCATATTACTTTATTCTAGCTAATACTAATTGATTACCTCCTTCATTACAACGACAGCATATTACTTTATTCTAGCTAATACTAATTGATTTTAGTAAATAGTTCAATTACAGGCGTACGGTAACAGTTTATTATTGGAATACAGGCGTACGGTAACAGTTTATTATTGGAATACAGGCGTACGGTAACAGTTTATTATTGGAATCAATATTCCTAACAAATATATTACTTCTATCCACCTCTACATGTCAACACACCTATATCCACACATCCTCCACCCCTCCTCGCCTACATCCACCTCTATATGTCAACACATCTATATCCACACATCCTCCACCCCTCCTCGCCTACATCCACCTCTATATGTCAACAAACCTCATCCACACATCCTCCACCCCTCCTCGCCTACATCCACCTCATTATGTCAACAAACCTCATCCACACATCCTCCACCCCTCCTCGCGTACGTCCATCTCATTATGTCAACAAACCTCATCCACACATCCTCCACCCCTCCTCGCCTACATCCACCTCATTATGTCAACAAACCTCATCCACACATCCTCCACCCCTCCTCGCCTACATCCACCTCATTATGTCAACAAACCTCATCCACACATCCTCCACCCCTCCTCGCCTACATCCACCTCATTATGTCAACAAACCTCATCCACACATCCTCCACCCCTCCTCGCCTACGTTCATCTCTATATGTCAACAAACCTCATCCACACATCATCCACCCCTCCTCGCCTACATCCACCTCATTATGTCAACAAACCTCATCCACACATCCTCCACCCCTCCTCGCCTACGTCCATCTCTATATGTCAACAAACCTCATCCACACATCATCCACCCCTCCTCGCCTACATCCACCTCATTATGTCAACAAACCTCATCCACACATCCTCCACCCCTCCTCGCCTACGTCCATCTCTATATGTCAACAAACCTCATCCACACATCATCCACCCCTCCTCGCCTGCATCCAGCTCTACATGTCAACAAACCTACATCCACCTTTCCTCGCATGCATCCACACCTCACCCTCCCCTCTTGCCTACATCCACACCTCATCCACCCCTCTTCGCTTACATCCACACATTATCCACCCCCTTCTGGCTTACATCTATACCTCATTCACCCCTCCTCGCTTACATCCACTCATCATCCATCTATCATTAATCCCTTCTCGCTTACATCCACACATCATCCACCCTCCTCACTTACATCAACACATCATCCACCTCACCTACATCCACCTCTACATGTCAACTTTCACTCTCACCGCCCTACATGCTGGCCGTTCATCCACTTTTTGCTCCACTGCCTCGGGATGCTGCTTCGGTGGTGATGGGGCTGCGTACATCCACCCTCATCCACATCCATCCAATTTGGGCCCCATACATCTCCTTCAACGATACATCCACCTACATCCAATTACAGTACAAGTCTAATATAATAAATTCAGCTTCATGCATCTCATACATCTTCTCCAACACTACATCCATCTACTTAGAGCCCCATATATCTCCTCCAACGATACATCCACCCTCATCCACTTAGTTCTATTATATACATTAAGCTTCATTCATCCCCTTCACCTCCTCGAACAATAATCCACCCGCATCCACATACTCTTCATATTGTTCTAATGCTTTACATCCATCCACATCCATCCACTTAGGCCCCATACATCTCCAGCAATATATCCACCCTACATTCACTTAGGTATATTATAAACATTAAGCTTCATTCATCCTATTCACCTCCTCGAACAATAATCCACCCGCATCCACATACTCTTCATATTGTACTAATGATTTACAGTTTACATCCATCCCCTTAAGGCCCCATATATCTCCTCTAGCCATACATCCGCCACATCCGTAAATACTTCATAACTTTTCTTATGTAAACTATCTTCATCCACCACTCCACAACGTTTTCATATGCACTACACCTACTCAAAACTAATTATTGCTTTAAAATGGGGGATTTCCACTTGAAGGCATTTTTTCTGGGCCCCTTTCTCTCTCATATTTTAGTCCCATTGTTTTTTTAGATTTTAAGAACTTTCGCCCCATTTATGTCAATTTTAAGACCTTTCGTGCCATTTAGGTGTCGATATTTTCCAGACAAGCGAAAGCGGGTTTAGGGGGTGAAATTTTAAGCTTGATGGAGGTCTAGGGAACAGGAAAACACAAAAACAACATAAAACAAAAAATAAACACAGATAAAACACACAAACTCTCACACATCCAGGTCACCCAGGAGAAGACCCAGAGACCAGGGTTACCAAGGTCGCTCCAGCACTCCCCCGGCCCCTGACCACCCGGAGAGGTTCCGATCTCGGCAGGCAGACATGCAGCGGAGCCAAAGCCACAAGCCCTCCCACCACACTTCCAGGCACACCCTTCATTATTATTCATTATTATTGTTTCATTATATTATATAATTAATGATATTGGAAGGGTTAACTTGGATGAGGTGGGGTGTAGCTAAATGTTTAGCATATCGGTAAATTTTGCAGGGCACCTGGTCCTGATGAGGTATATGCTAGAGTATTAAAAGAATGCAGAGATGAGTTAAGTTACCCATTAACATTTCTATTTAACTAGTCATTAGAAACAGGTTTAGTTCCAGAAGCTTGGAAGCTTGCAAATGTAGTTCCGATCTTCAAAAAAGGTGATAAATCAATAGCATCCAATTACCGTCCCATTAGTCTCACATCAATTATAGGAAAGTTGCTAGAGTCAATTATTGGTAGGAAAATTAGAAACCACTTAGACAAATTTAACTTAATCAATTTTTCTCAGCATGGATTCACTCAGGGACGTTCTTGCCTAACTAATTTGCTTAGCTTTTTCTCAGAGGTATGTGAAGCGGTAGACAATGACAAGTAATATGATATAATATATTTAGATTTCAGTAAAGCTTTCGACAGAGTCCCTCATGAGAGATTGATGAGAAAGGTTGAGGCGCATGGAATAGGTGGTTCGTTGTTGGGATGGATTAGGTCATGGCTAATTGGTAGGAAGCAGAGAGTCAGCACAAATAGTATTAAGTCAGAATGGGGTGCAGTCAAAAGTGGTGTCCCCCAAGAATCTATATTAGGCTCTCTGTTGTTTGTTATATATATATATAAATAACCTTTATTTATATATAACTAGTAGGATAAGTAAATTCGCAGACGATACCAAACGGGGAGAACAATACAGTAGGTTCAGATAGTGACATAGAGAACCTCTAAAGGGATCTAGATACCTTACACGAATGGTCAGTAAATTGGCAGATGAATTTTAACATTGACAAATGTAAGGTATTAAAGATAGGGAAGACGAATACAAATGCAGAACATAAACTAGCTAATACGGATTAGAAAACTCGGACTGTGAGAAAGAATTGGATGTGTTTGTTAGCAATAATGTGAAGCCTAGAAAACAGTGTATAAGCGTTCATGCCAAGGCAAAAAGGATTCTCGGGTTCATCTCAAGGAGTATGAGTAACAGAATTGCCGATGTTATCTTAAAACTTTACTTGTCATTAGTGAGACCCCATATGGATTATGTTGTTCAATGTTGGTGTCCTTAATACAAAATGGACATAGATTCCTTAGAGAGAGTACAATGTAGAATGACAAAAATTATCTATAATATTAGAAATCTTCCATATGAAGAAAGGTTGAAGCAAGTAGGCTTACATTCGTTAGAAAGACGCAGAGTTAGAGGGGATATGATAGAAGTGTTCAAGTGGGTTCGTGGAATTAATAAAGGAGCCATGAAAGATGTACTTAAGCTCAGTGATAGCGAAATAACTCGAACAAATGGTTTCAAATTAGATCAACTTCGTTTCAGAAAAGATTTAGGCAAATATTGGTTTGGTAACAGAGATGTAGACATGTGGAATAGGCTACCAAGTGATATGGTGGGATCGAGGACGATAAGGAGCTTTGAGATAGAATTGGATAGGTATATGGGCGAGGTGGGTTGGGTGTGAGGGGGATCTGCAGACCCCTGTTTTTCCGTGTTGACTTCTGACCGTTTTGGTGAGGCCGGTCCTCATGGTATTAGTGAGTTGGGCCTATAATTGGGCCTTGTAATAGGGGTTGAGTGTGAAAGGGATCTGTCTTGTGTGGGCTGATCGGCTTTCTGCAGACTCCCATTTTCTTCTGTTGTTATGTTCTTACGTTCTTGTTTAATTCATCGAGCGTAAAGATAAAATAGAATACAGAGAATAATAGATACATTCACCAACAAATATAATTCTTAATTATTAGACACTTGATAATAGAACGATATATATATATATATATATATATATATATATATATATGTATATATATATATATATATATATATATATATATATATATATATATATATATATATATATATATATATAAATATATATACAATACATATATATGTAGAGAGAGAGAGAGAGAGAGAGAGAAAGAGAGAGAGAGAAATACTGTAGTTCTATTTTTTGTTAGTATTAGGACCTTTCGTGCCATTAGAGGGGATTGTAGTTAGCTCCTTCTGCACCAGCGACGTCATTTATCTTTGATTCTAGCTATATTTAGACGATTTTATTCAGCTTAGGAAGGATGTCGACCATAAAAAAAGGATACAGACTATTTCAATTCATCCATTTAGCTACAATATATCCTTCCAAAGCTTCATAAATTCGTCTAAATGTAGCTGAAATAAAATGTAAAATTCTTCGCCGGTACAGAAGGGGTTAATGAAAGTGGCGATATTGATAATGGGCTCAAAAGTAACATAGCTAATATTTGTAACTAACATTAAGTCTAAGAATATGTATGAATAATACTGGTTGTTTGACTACGTGGCCATGATATTAACAGACCAAACCAGCGAAATAATTTCAGTATAAGTTACATGGGCGTGAGATACCACACACACACACACGTCATAAGCCACATGGTCGTTATACACCACACACACACACACACGTCATAAGCCACATGGTCGTTATACACCAAACACACACACACACGTCATAAGCCACATGGTCGTTATACACCACACACACACACACACACACACACACACACACACACGCATTTGCACATGTCATAATCCGCATGGTCGTGATATAACACACACACACACACACACATACACACACGCGGGCGCGCGCGCGCACCCAGACATTCATACATTTCCATCTAAAGGTTAAACTTCAAACTAGAATGGAAAAACTGGGTCGAAGGTGTGCAAGAAACCGTCCTAGCTGCACCACCTCCTCCAACTCTACTTCGATGTGTGTTTACAGACCAATGCAAAAGTCTTTAGATAATTTGGTTTATTCGCATCGCCTCCACTCTGAAAATCAGCATGTGGAAGTAGAAGTAACTATTGTGAGTAGGTAAAACAGAAAGGGCTTGATTACTGTATTTGATCTGAGTGGGTCTGTGTTGACCACACCTGTTTTGCTCCATTAATTTGGAGATTTTATGACATGTCAACCCATTAGTTTAGCGATAATAAAACGGTTTACCCCATTCATATATTGATATATTATCTGGGCAAGCGATATCGTGCATGTACCTTTAAAAAGTCGGCCTTTGACCTGAATTTTTTTATATCGACAAAATGTACACATTTATCTTGAAGGGGATCTGGGTGGGCATTTTTTGTTTAGTTTGAAGGAAGTTTGGAGAGGCGTTTTTCTTAGACTGGGGAACAAACAAAAATACTTTGCGCAAAAGGGTAATAAAAACAGGCAGAACCAGTTCAATAATAATTAAACCAAATATCCTAATAACCCACAAGACGTCAGACCATATAGGGTTAACACACTGTTCTACTAGGCTCTAAGAAGGTTAAGGGGGATGGTTGATTTTTTGTTCTATTTGTTAACATATTTATTTATGTTTTAGTTTCCTCGCTAGACTTCCATCAAGTTTAAAGAATCACCCCTTAGAGCCCATTCGAGATATTTTTGTACATTTTGTAGAAAAATTTACCGGCCGAAGGCCGGTTCCTCTTAAAATGACAGGCTCGCTATCGCTCACTAGGAACAAATCGACACCTATATGGCACGAAAGGTCCTAATACTAACAAATAAATGGGGTGAATGGTCTTAAAATTGCCAAACTAATGGACAGAACGTCTTAAAATATCAAAACTAATAGGGTTAAGCATGAGGGAGAATAATTGTCCAGAAATACCAACCCTCCCCCTTAACTAATTGGTGAAGGTCGTACGCAGCTAAACATTGTCCTAGGTCTACACAGCCGGGAGTCGTTGGGTGTCTTCTTGAGCTTTAATTGGTGAAGGTCGTACGCAGCTAAACATTGTCCTAGGTCTACACAGCCGGGAGTCTTGAGCTTTAATTGGTGAAGGTCGTACGCAGCTAAACATTGTCCTAGGTCTACACAGCCGGGAGTCGTTGGGTGTCTTCTTGAGCTTTAATTGGTGAAGGTCGTACGCAGCTAAACATTGTCCTAGGTCTACACAGCCGGGAGTCGTTGGGTGTCTTCTTCAGCTTTAATTGGTGAAGGTCGTACGCAGCTAAACATTGTCCTAGGTCTACACAGCCGGGAGTCGTTGGGTGTCTTCTTGAGCTTTAATTGGTGAAGGTCGTACGCAGCTAAACATTGTCCTAGGTATACACAGCCGGGAGTCATTGGGTGTCTTCTTGAGCTTTAATTGGTGAAGGTCGTACGCAGCTAAACATTGTCCTAGGTCTACACAGCCGGGAGTCGTTGGGTGTCTTCTTGAGCTTTAATTGGTGAAGGTCGTACGCAGTGTCACATCCCTCGCCACTGTGAAGCTTCGAGAGTTTCTGCTGTGCTCGACCCCTTTCGACTCGGCACTCAGTTGTTTTGTTGTGCCAGCCAGGGTCGACTATGACGTCTCAGTTGAGTGCGTCAATTGATTCATTTTTTATATTATTTTATGTTCTTAATAATAGATGGCGCTGTACTTGCCAATCTTCTGTTTTCTAGTTACCTTTCTGTACGTGTATAAGGGGTTCAGGCTGTGACGGAGGGTGTTGTAATTCATCTTGAATTCATATGAAATCAGTATATACTCAACCAGCGTCTTGGATATATCGGCTCCTGGAGATTTGTGTGGAGGTGTTATCCTGTATTGTGTGCTACTAAATACCGCTAGCTGTGCTGATAACCAGGGAGTAGTGTCTTGTCTGTCATAGCCTGATTCCTATTAAGTGTGTCATTAGTTTACATTAGTATATAAGGTTCTTTTCTTTTTTCCTTTATTTTTGTTTGTTTGTTCATAGAGATAAATTATTATAATTTATATATTAATATTCATATAAATATATTATTTTCCTTTTTAATCTAGTTACTTGCAATTTTTTATATAATATAGACTCCTTTATTTTATAATTAATTATATATATATATTAAAATTATCTTGATTTTTCTTAACCATCATATTATGTGCATTAGTTTGGTACAAAGGGGTTAGTGGTGTGGTCAAGTTTATAAGATCAAAGTGGCTTATGATATAATAACTTACAAATAAACTGCTATATAAACTATAACTACCATCTCTAAAATAGACTACTGAGTCTTGGCATAAGTCTGTTAAACAGACTATTACTCTCCTCACTGAATTCACTTCTAATCTATTCAGTCTAGTGTGACAATTTGGGAGTTACCATACCCGTAGTGCTTACCAGGCCTAATTAAAACTCCTCATAACTTCCGGGTTGTAACAGCAGCTAAACATTGTCCTAGGTCTACACAGCCGGGAGTCGTTGGGTGTCTCCTTCAGCTTTAATTGGTGAAGGTCGTACGCAGCTAAACATTGTCCTAGGTCTACACAGCCGGGAGTCGTTGGGTGTCTTCTTGAGCTTTAATTGGTGAAGGTCGTACGCAGCTAAACATTGTCCTAGGTCTACACAGCCGGGAGTCGTTGGGTGTCTTCTTGAGCTTTAATTGGTGAAGGTCGTACGCAGCTAAACATTGTCCTAGGTCTACACAGCCGGGAGTCGTTGGGTGTCTTCTTGAGCTTTAACACCTTACGAGCGGCCTAGGCGGTTTATTTATATGTACCGCCCAGCGGGGTGTTTTTACCCAAAATAGGGCTGTTTACGTGATCATTTTCATGCCTAAATAAGACCCAGAGCGTAAAACAAGTATCTATCCCTGAAAGGGCATAAACAGAGCTTTCCAATGACACCATAACGATCCTTTAATGATGGCTAGTTTTCTTGCAACAACCATGCAACGCGAGTGCAAAAAGCATGTAATTCGGCACTTTCCCCATACAATTCCGTATATAGCGAGTGAGAGAGGGAGGGAGGAGGTGGGATTCGTGTCAGTAGGTTCGCCGCGGTGGTCTGGAGCAGTCATACGCTCGCTACTCTCCTGCCACCACTTGTCTTTCTCTCTCAGCAACATTACGTGCTGAAATTGCCACACGACCTATGTCGAGCGCCGCCAGATAGTCCAGATTTATTATACTCGACTTATGTTGCGCCCCGACAGTTATGGGTTAATTGGTGAAGGTCGTACGCAGCTAAACATTGTCCTAGGTCTACACAGCCGGGAGTCGTTGGGTGTCTTCTTCAGCTTTAATTGGTGAAGGTCGTACGCAGCTAAACATTGTCCTAGGTCTACACAGCCGGGAGTCGTTGGGTGTCTTCTTGAGCTTTAATTGGTGAAGGTCGTACGCAGCTAAACATTGTCCTAGGTCTACACAGCCGGGAGTCGTTGGGTGTCTTCTTGAGCTTTAATGCCAATATTGAAGAGTTTATTATTAGTTAAGTTTCAACACGACAAATACATGTGACAGACATTATACTGTAGATGGACGGGAAAACGTGTAATTAAGGGGGGATGGCGTATCTATTTGTTCATTTATGTATCTTAATTAATATTATTTTTTTCTTTTTTTTAGTTTCCTCCCTAGACCTCCATCAAGCTTAAGAAATTTCACCCACCCAAGACCCTCCTTCAAGATCATCGAAAAATTTCCCGGCCAAAGGTCGGTTCCTCTTAAACCTGAGTGACACGAAAAGTCTTAATATTGACAAAGAAATGGGGCGAAAGGTCGTAAAATCACCAAACTAATGGGCCGAACGGTAAATAAAATCTGAAAACTAATTGGGCTAAACATTAGGAAGAAGAGGGACCAGAAAAACGACCCATCTCCCCTTAAATTCCATAGAGATACTTAAGAAAATTATGGAATAAAGCTAAATATGGAAGAAACATTGCAAGAACAGTCGATTTTATGAATGTATGTATTATGAAGTACAAGCAATTTATTATATACAGTATGTAGAAAATCCCATCCAAAATCTTTAGTGCCACACAGTAGATCGAAGATGTTACGGGGGGTGACCTGCTTTTTTTCTCCCTTTCTCTTTCTCCGTCTTGTATCCATTTGGTTCCTTTCAGCCTACCTTTTTAAGACGTTTATCCCCATCCAGGTGTTGATTTCTTCCTGGCGAGCGATAGCGAGCCAGCATAGTATGGATATCTGGCTTCGCCGGAGACATTTTTCTATCGAAAAAATGTACAAATTTAGCCTGCTGTCAAAACATTTGTTTATATATGCTGGCTCGCTACCGCTCACCATGAAAAAAATCGACACCTGGATGGGGATAAACGTCTTAAAACAGTAGGCTGAATGGGGCCGAAAGGATATAACCCAGAGAGAGAGGGAGAGAGAGATAGAGAAGAAAACAAAAGAGGTGAGCCCCCTTAAATAATGTAACGTGGATTTGGTATAACAGATGTTATGCATAACTGTCAACATAAAACCAACCCTTCGTCTAGCACACTATAGTCCATTCATTATAGGTAGGCCAGAAATCCTAACCCTTCTGTAACTAAAAACATGGCTAGAGCAAATGGGCTGTGCATTTTCACACCTGTTCCCTGCCTCACCTTTCCTAATTGGTAGAAACATTAGCTCGATTACTCTAGTCGTTTATGAGTTATGCAGGTTAGTGGTCAAGATTTTTGGCTTACATATATTGAATGGACTTTAGCTTAAAATAAAAAAGAATAACCAATTTTGTTTTTGTTTAACCTGATAGTCTTCGTACTCGGATTATTATTATTTATTTTATTCTGTATTTTACTTTTTCTTTTTCTTTTGTCTAACTGTTGGACAAAAGAACAAAAAGAAAACATGACAGTCTTTCATACTTGGATAATTATCTCTTCTTGTTTGTGTCTAACATGATAGTCTTTACACTTGGATCATTTTCTTTTCTTCACTTTGTTTGATTCATAGCATAATAATAATAATAATAATAATTAAAGTTGCAAGCAACGTTGTGCGGGGTTCGAGCGGGGTTGCACGCAGGGTATTGTGTTGGATACAAGGGCTGTGCCACATATATCAAAATATCATGTATCTCATCGGGCATGGAGAAAGTACAGAAGGAATATAGTGTAGCCATTTTGGCTATGGCCACTTAGACCATTAAGGAGTGTGACCATTTTGGTTAAAGCTATTAATCCTGTACGAGTTGTTGTTGTTGTTGTTCCCTAAGCTGCCTGGCCGAACAGCCCCAAGTCCCTGAGGAAGGCCATGGCCACGATCGGGCTTTCCCACAGAGCTCTCATTGAGTGTAGATTGTGTTGTTGGCGTAAGTGGTTGTGTGAAATGCAGTCTTCTATTATGTGTTTAATGGTATGGGGTGCTGTGTTACATCCCGGGCAGGCATCGACAACGGAGTCATCCAGTCTCTTCTGATAGCTCAGGAGAGCTGGATGGTGTCCGCATCTCAGCCTGGCCAGGTGGACTCTGTCCTCGCGAGGAAGGGAGGATTCGGAAGGATGGATTTCGGGAGGTCGTGCTTGCAGCTGCGTGTTGTCTGTGAGTGAGTGGATGGATCGGCGAGAGATATGAGTATGGATGTGCTTCTGGAAGGTGGTTCGGGGTGGGAGAGAGGACAGTAATTGTGTGTGATACCGTGTGCTGGGTGTTGTTTTGATATTTCTTGGTGTCTGTGGGTGTGTTGCCATGTAGTTTAGTGGGTGGTCTTGGTTCGTGGAGGCTACTGCCAGGAATTGAGTGCCTCTCATGGTCACTGATCTTATGTATTTTTATATACTGTGGTGGTAGTTTCTTTGTTGTGTCCAAATTTTGTGTGAGCAAGTGTCCTGAGGGCATTAAGTCTGGGTGTAATTTCTTTTTAATGTTTGTGGTGTGCTGTTTGAATGTCATATGAGTATCATATGTTACTCCTAGGATTTTGTGTGTGTGTATGTGTTAGGGGTGTGTTGTTTATGGTGAGTTGAGGGATGTATTTGTGTTCTGTCCAGCTTGTGAGCAGGGTTGTGGTGGATTTGGCTGGGGGTAGATTAAGTCTGTTTGTAGTGCACCAGCCATGTAGTGTGTTGAGATAGGGTTGAAGGAGATCTGTTGCTCTTTTTGGGTCATGGTGTGTGCATGTGAGTGTTATGTCATCTGCATAGGAGGCTAAGTTTATTTGGGGCGTATTGGGTGTAGTTATATCGTGCATGTACAGATTGAAGAGTGCGGGCGATAGGACGGATCCTTGTGGGACTCCGTTTGGAAAGTTTCTGATTTTAGATGACTGACCGGCAAAAGATACGTGTGCACATCTGCCTGCTAGGAAGTTGGCCAGCCACCTTTTTGTGTTGTTGTGCATGTTTGTGTTGTAGATTTTGTTTGTTAGGTTGTGGCGGGGGATGGCATCGAAGGCTTTACTAATGTCGAGTGTGGCTAATAGTGATCTGTGTGGTGGTCTAGCTGAGTTGATGCCGTCAAAAGCTCTTTGTGTAAGGTCTGTGAGAAGAGTGTTCGTGGAGTGCAGTGGCCTAAAGCCATGTTGTGTTGGAGCTAGGGGTAGGTCGGGTGTAATTAGTTGTAACACTAGGCGTTCCATGACTTTGGAGGGGGAGCAAAGGAGTGTGATGGGGCGGTGCGAGGAGGGTAGCGTGGGGTCTTTGTTGGGAAATGTGGTGATGAGACCATGCTTCCAAATGTCTGGTATTGTGTTGTGTGAATAACTGTAGTTTGATATGTTAGTGAGTGCTTGTATGCCTTGTGGTCCCAGGTGGCTGAGGTGTATGTTGCTTATGTTGTCTAGGCCACAAGCGGGTGAGTGCTTGAGATTGTTGATGATATGCTTTGTCTGGTGATTGGTGAAGGGTGTATAGTCAGGGTCTGTGGGGAATTGTCTCTTACGTCGGATGACACGTCGGTCGTCTTTGTGAGGTTTTAGGTGACTGACATGTGAGAAGTGATTGATGAGAGTGTTTGCTTGTTGTTTACATGAAGGAGTAGAGTCTGTTGTTGTGATTGCAGCATGTGATTGTGTTGTGTTGCTGTTGGAAAGTGTGATGCTGTTTAGTGTTTTGTAGAGTTTTTTGGGGTTTGTTTTGTGATCAAGTGTTTGTAGGAAGTTATTCCAATTTAGTTTTTGTTGTTTTTGTATTTTGTTGTTAGTTTGGGTGTTGAGTGCTTGGATTTGTTGTGTGATGTCTTGTTTGTGGGGTGCTGGGGAGTGTTTCAGTATGTTGCGTTGTCTGATGAGGTTTTTTGAATTTCTGGTGTGAAGTTGGGGTTGTGTCTTTTTCTGTTACCTCTTGGAATGTGTTTCTTGTCAGTGTTTTGGATAGTTTTATTGAGTATGTGTACAGCATTGTTGGTGTTAGTGATGGGTGTACTGTTTAGAGTTGTGAAGTGTTGTTCTGTCTCATTTGTGAATGCTTCCCAGTTAGGTCTTTTATAATTGGTGTATGTGTGTTTGTGGTTAGCTGGGGTGAGTCTGGTTTTGGTGGTGATAATGATCGGGAGGTGGTCAGAGCCTAAGGTTCTGACCACCCTCCAGGATGTTGTGGGGGCGAGTTCTGGGGAGCAAAAGGTGATGTCTGGAGATGATGGGTTATAGAGGGCTTGGTGAGGAATATGGGTATGTTGATGGATGTCGTTAAGGATGATGAGGTTAACAGTTTGGTTTTGTAGTACCAGCCCTCTGTCTGTGTCGGGGTTGTCGACAAACCAGGCCGACGTCTTGGCGTTGAAGTCACCACCCAGGATGATGTGTGGGGTGTTTGTGATGTGTTGTAAGTGTGGTCTGTATTCATTTGGTACTGTAGGGGATGTATGTGTTTATGATGGCTATGTTGGAGTTGTTGCCAGTGCGTATTTTAATTGATTGTATTTCTGTTGTGTTATCATTTGGGGGGAGGAGGGATTTGGTTTGTACACTGGTAACTATGTATGATATTTCTTTGTGTACCAGGGTGATGAGTCCACCGCCTCCGCCGACAGCCCGGTCTTGTCTGATGGTGGTGAAATCATGAAATGTGGGTGTTTTTTGTGTTGTGCGGAGTTTTGTTTCTTGTAAGATGACAATGTGTATGTTATGTTGTTTGATGAAGTGTGAGAGTTTGTGTTTCTTTGTGTTGATGCCATCTATGTTCAATTGGAGAATGTTAATGTTATGTGCACGATGTATGTTGGGTGCTGCTGCACAAGGATGGGGTGGGGGTGAGGGAGGGGCTGGGGGTTGGGATGGGTGAGGTGGGGGTGGGGATTGGGGAGCAGATGGGGGTTGGAATGGATTAGGATGGGGTGTGGTATGTTGAGTTGAGGATGTGGATGGTATGGGAAGGTTAGGTGGGTTAGGGAGGAGAGGTGGACAGGTTTTAGGGGGGGGAGTGGATGATATGGGAAGGTTAGGTGGGTTGGGGAGGAGAGGTGGACGGGTTTTAGGCGAGGGACTTGACTGGGAGAGGAAGGGGCATGAGGAACAGGTCCAGGTGTTCGTGTAGTGTTTCTTGGAGGCAAGTGTTGTGCAGGTGAAGTGGGTCCAGTTCCTGCATGAATTGCAGAGAACTGAACCATTAGTGTGGCGACTCGAAGCGATGGGTTTTGAGCAAGTTGGACATATGTATGTGTAGGTGGGTCCTGGGTTGCTCTCGATGTCTCCGGCTAGAAGAAGTCTTCGAGAAATGACAGCCGAAGAGTCATTTCTCGGTGTAGGAAAAACTGTGTGATGTGTGTGTGTGTGGTGTGAGGTGTGGAAATTCCCGGTGCGACCGAAGCCGCTCCAAGGACTCCTGTACGAGTAGGCATAATTGCCCGAAATTGCCTTCATTCCCTGCTCATTTTCATGCATAAGCAAAAGCCAGAGCGTAATACAATTATGTATTCGTGAAAGTACGGTAATAGCTTTCAAATTACTCCTGAATCATCCCTGTACGACGTCTGGTTTTCTTGTAAGGATCTTGCAAACGAAGGGCAAAATTGCTAAAAATTACCAAATCCGATAGGCCTAGGCGAAATCGCTAATAATTACCAATTATTTTCTGTTTTCGCTATGTGTGACGCTGCACATAAGTGAACTCTCTCTCACACAAACCTCAGTGTCGTGGCGGGGCCTGTAGGCTCCGGCTGACGTCCATCCGTGCTGCTTGCAAAAGCTGGCCTGGCTCACAGGCTTCAAAATAGCCGGAAAATCGTCTCCGTCATATGAGGGGCCCCGCGGGAATGGGGTTAAGAAGTGTGGTTGTTTTGATTATTTGATAGGGTCACCATAAGGGTAATGGTGTGGCATTTGTTCTGTACAGAAGCTTGGCCTTTTTGGTTGGGGCTTCTTAGGAATGTGACCTTTTTCGTTAGCCATGGAGAAACTGCAGAGGTACAAATTATTATAAGCAACCTCATGTTAAAAATATTGTATTGATTGTATGCGTGTATGCCCTGACAGAGGATATACTTGAAAGAAAGAAAGAGGAGTTCTGGATGAATGTGGAGGCGTGCCTGGAGAAGTTTGACAAGAACGAAAGAATATTTCTGATTGGGGATATGAATGGTAAGGTGGGTGATCGGAAAGTTGAGGGAGTGGTGGGAGGGTGGGGGGTACCATCAGAGGTGAATGGGAATGGTAGTGCACTTGTGGATGTATGTGTGGGGAGGAGGCTGTGGATAGCCAACACCTTCTTTCGACACAGAATGATCCACAGGTACACGTGGAAACGGATGTTGACGATGAAGGATAAGACAGTGGTGGAACGAAAGTCATTGATTGATTATGTATGTGTGGATGAACGAATGAAGAAATCTGTGATGGATGCTAGGGTGTATAGGGGTATTGGAGGGGGGTCTGTCTGATCATTATGTAGTGGTAGCTAAGGTTAGGATACAAAAGAAGTGGGTGAGGAGAGCTGGAGGGAGGCGAGAGGAGGGTGGAATGGTGAGGAGGGTGGAGAGGTTGCAGGAGGAGGAAGTCAGGGAGGAGTACAGGAGAGCAGTGGAAAGACGACTAGGTGGGTTCGACCTGGAAGTTATGGAGGAAGTGGAGGAGATGAGCAAGGTGTTTAAGGATGAGATCTGTGCAGCATGTGAGGAGGTGTGTGGAGTGAGGAGAAGAGGGAGGGGAGTGAAAGGTACAGCATGGTGGACAGAAGAGGTAAGAATAGCTGTGGAAGAAAAGAAGAAAGCATATAGAGAGTGGTTGGGTAGTAGAGGGAATGAAGATTCCGAGAGACAGAAACGAGCACCTGAGTGTAAAATGGAGGGAGAGTAAGAAACTGTTCTGGGAAGAAGTCAAGAAAGTTAGGGAAGGTAGCAAGGGAAACAGTAAGGGTGTGAAAGATAAGAATGGGAGAATGCTAGCCGAGAAGCAAGAGAGAGTCGAAAGATGGAGGGAGTACTTCAGTGAGTTGCTAAATGTAAGGAATGAAGAGCCAGCAAACATAGCTGGATATGGTATGGGAGGGAGAAGAAGAGAAGTAGTGGAGGAGGAGGTGGGGATCAGGAGGTCAGAAGTGTGGGAAGCCATGAAAAGAGTGAAGTTGGGGAAAGCACCAGGAACAGATGGAGTGTGTGGGGAAATGTTGAGGTATGGTGGTGAGATAGTGATAGAATGGGTATGGAAAATGTGCAAACTAGCATGGGAGAAGGGGAGTGCACCCGATGACTGGAAGACTGGCATAATAGTCCCCCTATATAAGGGCAAAGGGGAAAGAGGAGTGTGTGGTAACCACCGAGGAATATGTCTTCTAAGCGTAGTAGGGAAGGTATACAGTAGGGTACCGGTAGTGATTGAGAGAGTGAGAGTGAGAACGGAGAAATGGATAGGCGACGAGCAGGGAGGGTTTTAGGAAGGGAAGAGGATGTGTAGATCAGATTTTTACCCTGAATTGTGTTGTGGAGAAGTATCTGAAGAAGAAACAAAAGGTGTATGTTGCCTTTATGGACTTGGAGAAGGCCTATGACAGAGTGGATAGAGAAGGTTTGTGGAAAGTACTTAGAATATACGGAGTAGAGGGCAAGTTGCTGAAAGCAGTGAAGAGCATGTATGAGGGTGTAAAGGCGGCAGTACGTGTGGAGAGTGAGCAGAGCGAGTTCTTTGACCTGAATGTTGGTTTGAAACAGGGGTGTGTGATGTCCCCGTGGTTGTTTACTGTATATATGGATGGAGTCATAAAAGAAATACTATCAAGAGCAGTGGATGTTGGTGTATCGCTGAAAAGGGAGGGAATTGAGTGGAAGCTACCTATACTGCTGTTTGCAGATGATACAGTTCTGATGAGTGATAATGAATGGGAGTTGCAGGGTCTGGTAAATGAGTTTGGAACAGTGTGCGAAAAACGGAATTTGAAGGTAAATGCGGGGAAGAGCAAGGTTATGGTCTTCGAAAGGGGTGAAGTCACAGAGTGTGAGGTGAAGCTGAACGGTCAGGCTATGGAGATCGTCAACTCTTTTAAGTATCTGGGCAGTGTGTTGAGTAAAGATGGGACTATGGATGAAGAAGTGCGGGAGAGGGTACAACAGGGGAAGAGGGTTGTAGGAATGCTAAAAGCAGTAACAAGAAATAGGGTGGTCAGTATGGAAGTGAAGAAGTCCTTGCATGACAGTGTGGTAATCCCGACACTGACTTACGGAAGCGAAGCATGGACGTTGGTTGAGAGACTCAGACCAAGAGTGAGAGCAGTGGATATGAATTACTTAAGGAGTGCGTGCGGAGTTACATGGAGGGATAGACAGACTAATGAGGAAGTAAGAAGGAGGGGTGGTGTGGAGGTAGATGTGCTGGAAAGTGTGAAAAGGAACAACTTGAGATGGTTCGGCCATATGGAACGTATGGAAAGCGAGAGAATGACTAAGAGGGTGTATGAGAGCGAGGTGGAGGGACAGAGAGGGAGAGATAGACCGAATGAGAGGTGGAAGGATGGAGTGAGGAAGTACATGAACGAAGGCGGTGCTGGTTGGGGGGAGGGGCGTCGACTGACTGGGGACAGAGGTGCATGGGGGCGGTTCGTTCTTGGCCACCCCTTCGGGGATCACGGCGTCAGGCAATAGATGATAGATAGATGTTAAAAATATCTTGTATATTTTGTTTAGCTTTACTTGGCATTCCTCTTCCTCTATGTATCTAGCAATTTAACCCCCTCAAACTCCTTATGACGCGATGGTGTGGTAATTACCCTGGGCCAAAAAGCTCTAAAAGACGATAGAGTGATAACTCAAGCGAGCTTGAAATACGCAGGCGTTTCGTTCATGGTCACCCCTTCGGGGATCAAGGTGTTCGGCAATATATACCGGTAGGCTATAGATAAATTCATTTTTGGGCTATTTCTTCCATTTTATTTATCCTGTTAAAGTGCTTGATTGATTTTTGTGCTAATGTAGTTAGTATTTGGTGTAATTTCACATATTTCAGCTAAATCTGGAGAGCACATGCAATTTATTTGTGCATGTTCAGTAAGTATTGCTGGGGAAAGGGTTAACGTATTCATCTTTTGGGGTATTTATTCTATGTTTTTATCCTGTTTCTGTGATTGATTGAGTTTTGTGCTAATGTAGTTGGTATTTGGTATAATTTTACATATTTTAGATAAATCAGAAGAGCACATGCAATATATTTGGGCATTTTCAGTTAGTATTGCTGGGGAAACGGTTAACATACAGTATTCATCATAGGAAGGGAATAGGATGTGTAGCTCAGATCTTTGCCCTGAAATATGTTGTGGAGAAATATCTTGAGAAGGGACAAAAGTTGTATGCTGCCTTCATGGACTTGGAGAAGGCCTATGACAGAGTTGATAGAGAAGGTACCGGTATGTAGAAAGTACTTGGAATATACGGAGTAGATAGCAAGTTGCTGAAAGCAGTGAAAAGCATGTATGAGGGTGCAAAGGTGTCAGTATGTGTTGAGAATGAACAGAGCGAGTTCTTTGATCTGAATTTTGGGTTAAAGAAAGGGTGTGTGATGTCCCCGTGGTTGTTCAATATATACTGAACTGTATATGGATGGAGTCATAAAAGAAATGCAAGGATGAGCAGTGGATGTTGGTGTACCACTAATAAGGGAAGGCAACGAGTGGAATGACAGAGTTGATAGAGAAGGTATGTGGAAAGTACTGTACTGAGAATATATGGAGTAGATGGCAAGTTGCTGAAAGCAGTGAAGAGTATGTATGAGAGTGCAAAGGTATCAGTACGTGTGAAGAATGAACAGAGGGAGTTCTTTGATCTGAATGTTTGGTAAAGCAAGGGTGTGTGATGTCCAGATGGTTGTTCTATATATACAGTATATGGATGGAGTCATAAAAGAAATACAAGGAAGAGCAGTGGATGTTTGTGTACTGCTGTTTGCTGATGATATGAATGGGAGTTGCAGGGTCTGGTAAATATTTTTGGAACAGTGTGCGAAAAATGGAATCTGAAGGTAAATGCGGGGAAGAGCAAGGTTATGGTCTTCGAAAGGGGTGAAGCCACAAAGTGTGAGGTGAAGTTGAACGGTCAGGCTATGGAGATTGTCAGCTCATTTAAGTATCTTGGCAGTGTACAGAGTAAAGATGGGAGTATGGATGAAGAAGTGTGGGAGAGGGTGCAACAGGGGAAGAGGGTTGTAGGAATGCTGAAAGCAGTAACATGAAATAGGGTGGTCAGCATGGAACTGAAGAAGTCATTGCATGACAGTGTGGTAATCCCGACACTGACTTACGGAAGCGAAGCATGGACGTTGTTGGAGAGATTCAAACCAAGAGTGAAAGGGATGGAAATGAGTTACTTGAGAAGTGTGTGCAGAGTTACATGGAGGGATAGACAGACGAATGAGGAAGTACGAGAGAGGTGTGGTGTGAATGTACTGGAAAGTGCGAAAAAGAACACCTTGAGATGGTTCGGCCATGTGGAACGTATGGGAAGCGAGAGAATTACTAAGAGCGTGTACGAGTGAGGTGGAAGGACAGAGGGAGAAATAAACCGAGAGAGAGGTGGAAGGATGGAGTTAAGAAGTATATGCGTGAAAGCGGTGCTGGATGGGAGGAGGGGCGTCGACTGACTGGGGACAGAGGTGCATAGGGGTGTTTTGTTCGTGGCCAATCCTTCGGGGATCAAGGCGTCCGTCAATAGATAGATAGATAAATTCATCTTTAGGGCTATTTCTTACATTTTCTTTATCCTGTTAGTGTACTTTATTAAATTTGTTGGTAATGTAGTTGGTAATTGGTGTAATTTTACATATTTCAGATAAAGGATGTCAACAGAATAACAAATGATGAGCTGAAGAGACGTTTAGGTATAAAGAGTATTAGCGAGGAGATGCGTACAAGTAAACTGGGATGGTATGGACATGTGGAGAGAATGGATGAACAAAATTGGGTGAAAAGATGCAGGTCTGCGATTGTGGAGGGAGCTGCACCAAGGGGTGGACCGAGTAAGACCTGGGATCGGACTATACGTGCCGATCTCAAATCCAAAAACTTGACAAGTAAAGCATCCCTTAACAGGGTTGCCTGGAACGCCGCCATTAGGAAAAGAGACTGAAACTGCACATCTGTGTGGAGCACTCAGTCTTAAAATGTTATGTACGTATGTATGTAAAAATCTGAAGAGCACATGCAATCTATTTAGGCATTTTCAGTCAGTATTGCTGGGTAAAGGGTTAACATATTAATCTTTTGGAGTATTTCTTCCATTTATTTATCCTGTTAGTGAGTTTTATTGATTTCAGTGCTACTGTAGTGGTATTTGGTGTAATTTTACATATTTTAGATAAATCTGAAGAGGACATGCAATATATTTGGGCATTTTCAGTCAGTATTGCTGGGGAAACGGTTAGCATACTGTAGTCATCTTAGGAAGGGAAGAGGATGTGTAGCTCAGATTTTTGCCCGGAAATGTGTTGTGGAGAAATATCTGGAGAAGCGACAAAAGTTGTATGCTGCATTTATGGAGTTGGAGAAGGCCTATGACAGAATTGATAGAGAAGGTATGTGGAAAGTACCGGTACCGGTACTGAAAATATACGGAGTAGATGGCAAGTTGCTGAAAGCAATTAAGAGCATGTATGAGGGTGCAAAGGTGTCAGTATGTGTGGATAATTAACAGAGCGAGTTCTTTAATCTGAATGTTGGGTTAAAGCAAGGGTGTATGTGATGTCCCGATGGTTGTTCAATATATACCAGTACAGTATATGGATGGAGTCATGAAAGAAATACAAGGAAGAGCAGCGGATGTTGGTGTACCGCTGATAAGGGGAGGAAACGAGTGGAAGTTGCCTCAACAGTACAGTACCGGTACTACTGTTGCTGACAACACAGTTCTGATGAGCGATAGTGAATGGGAGTTGCAGGGTCAGGTAAATATGTTTGGAACAGTGTGTGAAAAACGGAATCTGGAGGTAAATGCTAGGAAGAGCAATATTATGGTCATTGAAAGGGGTGCAACCATAGAGTGTGAAGTGAGGTTGAACGGCTATGAAGAATGTCAGCTCATTTAAGTATTTGGGCAGTGTGTTGAGTAAAGATGTGAGTAGGCCTATGGATGAAGAAGTGTGGGAGAAAGTGTAACAGGGGAAGAGCGTTGTAGGAACTCTGAAAGCAGTAAGAAGAAATAGGGTGATCAGCATGGAAGTAAAGAAGTCCTTGCATGACAGTGTGGTAATCCCGACATTGACTTATGGGAGGGAAGCATGGACGTTTCTGACTGGGATTGATCATTGATAATCATCGGTTATGCTAGTTGGAAAATTAGTGGGGTAGAATGTAGAGTTCGGGTGTACCGCCAGCCTTGTTTACACTACGCGGAGCGGCGGCGGATGCTGGCCATCATGTTCCCGTCTATTTGACTGCTTTTGGATACAATAATAGGTTGAGGGGGGTCACCCCCCCATGACATATTGTCATCATCATATATATTGCCAGCAGGAGGCAAATAACCGAAAAAAACGCCTTCAAAATAGACGCGAACTAAAGGCTGGTTCACACATAGCCGAGTCGGTGCGCGAGTCCAACACGAGTGATGAAATTTTGCTATTCAGCAATGACTCGTCGATACTCCTCAACACTCGTATAGACTCGTGCTACGCTCGTGTATACTCGACACACTCGTGGGTACTCGCCACGGGGTCCAAAAATGTCATGCATGCACAACATTTTTGGGTCCCGTGGCGAGTACCCATGAGTGTGGCCTAAATACGTGTAGACTCGTGTACATACGTGTTAACTCGTGTTTGACTCTGAATAACTCTTCGTTATTCGTGTTAACTCGTGTTGACTCGTGTAAACCCGTGTAACACTCTTTGGTGATTCGTCACTTTTCGTCATCATTTCGACGTTGACGAAGCAACACGTGTCTACACGCAACAACACGTATGTAACACACATGCAACACGTATCAACAAGAGTAGAAAGCACGAATGTGAGTGCCAAAATTTGGTGCCCCCATGATGCCAGAGTTTACACGATTCAAACACAAGTGAAAACACGAGTAAACAAGAGTAAACACGATCCACTGAGAAAAAAACACGAGTGTAACACGAAAAAGCAAGTGTCATTTGAAATACCGTTATTTCAAAAATGTAGGAAGAATCAACGAGAGTTTACACGGATGTAACACGAGTCAACACGTGTGCAACAGAGATCCAACGAGAGTCAACGCGTTGTCTTTCGTGTTGATCCGTATAAAAATCGTGTTGATCCGTGTAACAATCGCGTTGACTCGTCCATACTCTTTGTTTACGTGCCCTGGAATGTGGCCATTATTTTTCAAATTTTGACACTCGTGTTGGGTTCGTGTTACACTCGTTTTGACTCTCAGTTACTCGTACAGACTCTTGCATGAACACGTGTTGACTCGTATTGAATCGAGTTAACTCGTGTTACACTCTCCTTGACTCGGGAACAATTGCTACTCGCGGCCGACTCAGCCTCCAGCGACGGCGATAATCGACGAGTGTGACTCGTGTTGGACTCGCGCACCGACTCGGCTATGTGTGAACCAGCCTTTAACCACGGTGATCGACATATGTAAACATTACGGCGGCGGTGTCGGCGTCGGACACTTGCGATAATGTTCCCGTCTATTTTGAATGCCATTGGATACAATAATATGTTGAGGGGGGGCTTTGCCCCCATGACGTGTTGTCATCATCATATATATTGCCAGTAGGAGGCAAACAACCAAAAAAATTGCCGCAAAGCCCTCCCCTCACCATATTATTGTATCCAATGGCAGTCAAAATAGACGGGAACATGATGGCAAGTTTCCGTCGCCGCTCTGCGCAGTGTAAACAATGGTAGCGGTACGCCCGAACTCTACATTCTACCCGGCTAGGCCTATATTATAGGCTACAATAAATAAGTAGGCTAGGCTATTTTTTCTATAGGCTATGCCTAGTCTAATATTACAATTTAAGGTAGCATTCAAGTTGACTACAGCAGGACTTACCCTTGACCAGGTATAGGCTATCCTAGTGTTTAATAGGCCTATACCCCTTTGAAAGGACATTAGCCTAGTCTAACCTAACAACCTTACCTAACCTATTATAGTAGGCTATTATGGGTGGGGGCTGCTGCCCCCACACCCCAATTTTTGGTGTATTTGTCTGTGAAGTGGGAATTTTTTCAATTTGTCGATAACGAAAATCCTCCATGCGGACTATAGCTTATGGAGAAAAATATGGCGAATCTATTGTTGCCTATTATCTCTAATAAATTGTTTCTCATAATGCTGCAGTAGTGTCGTTTAAAATACCAACCATTTAATTGTGTGCCTTTAAAAATGACCTAAATTAGGCTATAGGCTACTGGAAGATTAGAAGAATCTTTAAGAAAGACTAGGTTAGGGTTATTGTCGTGCCAAAGCTAGATTATAGCCTAAATATAAAAGGAAGTGAATAAAATGAAATATGCCGAAAAAAATCGACGTCAAAATCGACGCAAAGTTAACCGCGACGATCGCCCTATGTAAACATGACGACCGTACACCCGGTAACTACATCCATCCCATTAAAAGTTACTGTGGGACACCAAATATGTTGAGGGGGTCTCTGCGGCTCTGCCCCCCCACGTCGGCCCGTCACGTATTATGATGTACGGTAAGTCATCATCATCTGTGCTAATTCATAGGATCCCCAATTAACCTCTGAAGTGCGCATGGGGGTAATTAGACACCTCTCCCTGTGCGCATGTATTTGAGGTGTTTCCGTCACTAAAATATTCATTGTACCATTAATAGCATTAATACTTATCCATATGCACCTATTATGGGTTGATTATAAAGGTATTAACCTGAAACAACAATAAAACGAGTGAAAACAGCGTTTGGATGGTCAAAATCGGAGATATAGCCCGCGAGTTGTATAATGTATGGGTGAGGCAAGCTGCTTTCCCGCCAATTTCCCCCAAGGCCACTGAGACACAGTCGATCGATACTCTCTCTCTCTCTTGCATTCGCTTGCTATCAGTGATGACCACACCCTGCAACCGGATATCTAATGTTAGCACGAAAATATACCTCAGAATAAGGGAATAACAGGGAAAATAGGTGATAACTGAAGGAGAGGAGGAAAGTGGGGAAGGAGGGGAGGTAGAGGACTGAGATTTTGCATGGATCAGGGGCAAAAAAAAAAAAAAAAAAAAAAAAAAAAATCTATTTCAAAATTTGATTTTTTTTTTCTCTGACTCTTAAAGAGTCTCCCCGCAGTCCGCCGGGGGAACTCTTAAGAGTCTCCCCGCAGTTCCCGGGTTAAGGACAAAGTCAATCAACAGACGAAATAAGCTCCCAAATTACAATAACATAGCGGCCCGCCGTTTATGGGCGACTTTTTACACATCATTTTAAATGTTACTTTCCTGCCCTGGTCTAGGCCTAATAGATTTTTCCAAGGAATCAAACTTAAATTAAAAGGAAGTAGCCTAGCCTACAGTGTATAGGAAGGCTATTCCAACATGCATTCCAGAACTTAGGCTAGCCTAGGCCTAGGCTATATGAAAATTTGTGGGTGGTCTGCCAAAAAAGAATCACTAGGCCTATTAGGCTATGGGTAGGCTAGTATGGGGTGCATTTTGCAAATTTTCTGAACTCTTAGGCCTGGGCTAGGCTAAATTAAAACTCACAAAATCTGAGTAAAACCGGCACTAGAATTTTGTCTTGTCTTGTCTTGGGGCAACCTCAGGCGAATACTCGCCCACTCCGGCCCTACCGTAGTCGCGGAGATCCTATGTCACAATTAAATTAGTTTATAGTTAAGGTTAAAATTCACCACCGTGTCACTTTCATTCTAGGTCATTCGTAGAACGGTAACACTGTAAAGGCAACAACCCAATAGCAGGTCATCAGGTGGTGAACCAGAGACCTACAAACCACGGTACTAGGGCCAGAGCAATGTCTTGAAGCGAGGTGCCCTTATCAACCAACCCCAGACAATTCAGTAGGAGCTGTCGGAAGGAATCCATCTTTGAAGACAGAAAGGGACGCCCATCCACATGCTCAGTGACGGGACGAGGCGAGGCTTAGGAGGCATATGTAGGACGACCAGATGTAGGATGTGGAGGGGAAGAGGTACCGTACGACGATACATGGGATGCGGAGACTGCGGAGGGAAGAGCTTGTCAAAGTCATACGGTTCCTCAGGACCTCAACAATAACCGGGGGACGGCCGGTGCGGGCAATGGTCGATCGCCGTAGTTAATATAAGTTCGCGGTCGCGGAGATCCTATGTCACAATTAAATTAGTTTATAGTTAAGGTTAAAATTCACCACCGTGTCACTTTCATTCTAGGTCATTCGTAGAACCGTAACACTGTAAAGGCAACAACCCAATAGCAGGTCATCAGGTGGTGAACCAGAGACCTACAAACCACGGTACTAGGGCCAGAGCAATGTCTTGAAGCGAGGTGCCCTTATCAACCAACCCCAGACAATCCAGTAGGAGCTGTCGAAAGGAATCCATCTTTGAAGCCAGAAAGGGACGCCCATCCACATGCTCAGTGACGGGACGAGGCGAGGCTTAGGAGGCATATGTAGAACGACCAGATGTAGGATGTGGAGGGGAAGGGGTACCGTACGACGATACATGGGATGCGGAGACAGCGGAGGGAAGAGCTCGTCAAAGTCATACGGTTCCTCAGGACCTCAACAATAACCGGGGGACAGCCGGTGCGGGCAATGGTCGATCGCCGTAGTTAATATAAGTTCGCGTCTATTTTGACGGCGATTTTTGTTGTAGTTAGGCTAGGCCTAGGCTATTTGCCCCCTGCTGGCAATATATATGATGATGACAATATGTCATGGGGGGCGATTGACCCCCTCAACATATTATTGTATCCAACGATCTCTAACCTCTGTATCTCAAAAAGGGCTAGAGCAAATTGGCTGTAAATTTCCACATCTAGGCTATTCCTTGACAGATTTGCTCCCTCCAATTAATATTTATTAGCATAAATTCAGCCTAGTTTAGCCTATAAAACAAAAACTAACATTTGTTTAGCCTAGGCCTACATATAAAAAGAAAAAACCCACTCGTACTGCAATTATAAGCATAAATATGAGTATCTAAGTTACAAAGCAAATGTTTTTGTATAGCCTAAAATAAACCATAAAATTGTCATCTGTCAACTGTTGAGGTCATAAATATAAAAAAATCTAATACATTAGGAAAAAATGCGTTAAGAGTTGTGTTAGCGGGTCTATCGTCCCCTTTATTTACGTAGTCGCACGCTCGCAGTTACTTTCGCGTCTAATTTGACTGTGGTTATTTGCCCCTGCTGGTGATATAGATGATGATGACAATAAGTCATAGGGCGATAAAGCCCCTTCAACCCATTATTGTATCTCACGGCCAGGCGTTGGGTAAATTGTTTTGTTACCGGCCGGCAGATTGATGGTGGCTTTACCAAGTTTACCCCAGCAGTTAAATTAGAAGCGAATGTAGGCCTAACTGCGAGCGTGCGACTAGGCTATATAAACAAAGCTTTTGGTATGCCCACAACTACAACTCTTACCAAAACTGCAATTAGCTTATGTTTGTTTTGTTTTTTCAGTCTAGGCTAAATTGGTGAGGCTAGGCTAAATTATTTAGCTGCAATTAGCCTAGCCTATTTTTGTTTGTTCTTTCAGTCTAGGCTAAATTGTGGTAGGCTAGGTTAAATTCTTTAACATGTGTACTATTGTGTAGGCCTGTGCTTTCCAATAGAAGTAAAAATATGTAGCATAGCCTAATGCAATTTTACTAAAACCCAAGCCTACCTGAATATAGCCCTATGCAGAGCTCAAAAGCAAAAAAAAAAAAAAAAAAATGTTGAGCAGTGAAATAAAATTAAGCTAGGCCTAGGCCTGGTTTCTCATAGGCCTAATAACCTAATGAAGTATACTATAGCCTAACCTAATTTAAGTTATTTCACAAAATACTAATAGGCCTACCCAGCCCTCCTCATGCATTATTTTCCATTGTAAAATAAGTTTGTGATACACTACGAAAGATTATTCAACATGGAATTTGAATGGAATAGAGAAGCTTAGCAACGAAAAGCCAATACTCCCCCTCCCTGTGATTGTGCCAGCTTTTGTAAGCAGTGCAATAACTTAATGAAGGACAGAAAAGCTGCAGGATGCTCTGGCATTCTAGCCGAGATGATTAAGGCCTCAGGTGAGAAAGGAGTAGGTGTGTTCAATGAGCTAATTAACTTCATCATCAGAGAGGAAGTAATCTCTGATGAATGGCACAAAAGTATATTATACTGTATACGAGCAAAGGGGACTCATTGGATAGGGAAAATTATAGGGGCCTGAAAATACTTGATCAAGTCATGAAGGTCTGTGAGAAAGTCTTTGAAGGTATGATATTGACGATATGCAGTTTGGTTTCATGCTAGGACACGGCACAATCCAAGTCATGAAGGTATTTGTGTGATAATGAAGATGTATGAGGACTCACAAACGACAGTGAGGGTGAAAGATGTACCGGTACTGAGTGATGAGTTTTCAGTTCGCGTCGGAGTCCACCAGGGCTCTGTGTTAATGAAGCCCTTTCCTCTTTTTTTTTATGGTTCTGGAGGCACTATCTGGTGATTTCAGAGTTGGGCTCCCCTGGGAACTGCTATAAAGGTCCTGAAAATGCTTGACTAAGTCATGAAGGTCTGTGAGAGAGTCTTAGAAGGTATGATAAGGGAAAGATACTGTATGTACTGTATGTACTTAAAAGATAGGGATCTGATGTTGTGTTTGCAGACTGGGAGAAGGCCTTTGATAAGGTGGCCAGAGAAGTTGTGCAGTAGGCTAGGAGAAAACTTGGCATTGAGGAGTGGCTGGTGCATGTGATAATGAAGATGTACGAGGACTCACGAACGGTAGTGAGGGTGAAAGGTGTACAGCTGAGTGAGGGACATATACAGTACTTCTTGTTGAGGATATAGGGTAGTGAAGCTGTGAAGCTTATGTCACCCTATCCGGGCGGAAAGGACCCCAGGGTGGAGAGGTTTCACAGGGAGGACGGGGACATCGTAGATTTCAGGGGAGGGCACCCATGCCCCGCAGTCGACGGAGACGCCCCGCCAACCTCAGGAACTTCTTCGTTAGCAGGAGGACCTTGGATTGACATATACAGTACGGTACTAGATATTTGGTAAGGGTTAGCTTTATATCCCATGTACTGGTTACTAGGGACATATACTAGGTGTTAGGTGGAGGTTAGTTTTGTATCCAAAGTACTGGGTACTAGGGACATTATACTAGGTTACGTGAGGGTACTGAGTGATGAGTTTTCAGTTCGCGTCGGAGTCCAACAGGGAAGTGTGCTAATTAAGCCCTCTCCTCTTTTTTATGGTTCTGGAGGCACTATCTAGTGATTTCAGAGTTAGGCTCCCCTTGCAACTGCTATAAGAGGCCTGAAAATGCTTGGCCAAGTCATGAAGGTCTGTGAGTGTGAGAGAGTCTTTGAAGGTATGATAACTTCATAGTCAGGCAGCTGCAGGAAAGATATCTAAGAGGTGTTTTTCCGGTCCCGTCTCAAGACCACCGTCGCAAGATCTACCCGAAAAACTGTTTTTCTGGTCCCGTCGCAAGCCCACCTTTAGCAAGCGAGACACCAATATTCTCTTGCGACGGCAATAGAGCTCCGGAGCAGGGTTGACGGCAAGCTGAAACATCTCACTCAACTTACTGTTTCTCCATTCTAATTTATTTCGGTATATTTGTTTATCCAAACATTATGTTATAATTTACTTGCGTATTATTAGGAAGTAGAGTAATAAGAGCCCACAGTAACGTATATCCAATTGTTGATAATAAATTAATGTGGGACAGTACGCTTGGTTAAATGTTGTCCACGGAACAACAACAAACCCCAGCTTTGACTAGGCCTAGGCTATGCTATTTAACGATTGTTTGTTCATATCAGAATTGCATTTATATAATCCTTATGATAATTAAATTGGCGGTGAATGTTATTCCGATGAAATGGAATTTGTATAGCCTAGCCTGCCTATATATTTGTAAGATGTGTGCTGGCTTGGAGCAAGCCTGTGTTGTTTTTCCTGTCCTGTGATGATCTTGCGACGGCTCGGTTGAGACGGGCCCGGAAAATCACGTCTCTACTGAAAGTAAGAAGTTGTGCAGTAGGCTAGGAGAAAATTTGGCGTAGAGGAGTGGCTGGTGCGTATGATAATGAAGATGTATGAAGACTCACGAACGGTAGTGAGGGTGAAAGGTGTACTGAGTGAGGGACATGTGCTAGGTGAAGGTTAGTTTTGTATCCCACGTACTAGGTACTAGGGACATATACTAGGTGTTACGTGAGGGTTAGCTTGGTATCCCACGTACTGGGTACTAGGGACATATACTAGGTGTTACGTGAGGGTTAGTTTTGTATCCAACGTACTGGGTCTAGGGGGCGGCAGCCTCCACCCATAATACTAGGATAGGTTAGGTAAGGTTGTTAGGTTAGGCTAATGGGGATGGATGTAGTTTCCGAGTGTACGGTCGTCATGTTTACATTTGTCGATCGCCGTTGTTAACCTGCCCTTCCCTACCTATCATGTGTTGATTGGTTGTCCATCTTGATCTAATTCTTCAGGCCAGCCCTATTAGAGTATTTTGGGGGAACTCAGTGGTGTGGTTAAACTATTTTTAATATATATTTGTTTAAATTTGTAAGATATGCAATAAATTATGTAAAATATATTGTTTTTACTTTATACCTATACATATAATTGTCATTATTAAGGAAATTCCATTGACTATTTACATCGCTAGGCCTAGCTTCCTTATTTCTATTAATTTCCTCCAGTTCACAATGAAACCTATTGCTAATTTCCTTGTTCTTCAGCAGCCGCGGCGGTGTCGGCGTTGGACGCTTGGGATAATGTTCCTGTCTATTTTGAATGCCATTCAATACAATAATATGTTGAAAGCCCCCCCTCACCCCCCCATGACATGTTATCATCATATATATTGCCAGTAGGGGGCAAACAACCAAAAAAATTGCCGCAAAGCCCTTCCCTCAACATATTATTGTATCCAATGGCAGTCAAAATAGACGGGAACATGATCGCAAGCGTCCACCGCCGCCGCCGCCGTCATGTTTACATGGTCGATCGCCGCAGTTTGGTTAGGCCTATTTGCCCCCTCAACATATTATTGTATCCAACGGCATTCAAAATGGACGGGAAAATGATGGCAAGCTTTCGTCGCCGCTCCACCGCCATGTTTACATGTGTCGATCGCCGTGGTTAAGTTCGCGTCTATTTTGACGGCGATTTTTTTCGGTTATTTGCCCCCTGCTGGCAATATATAAGATGATGACAATATGTCATGAGGGGGGGGCCTCAACAATGACCTCTAACCTCTGTATATCAAATAGGGCTAGAGCAAATTGGCTGCAAATTTCCACATCTAGGCTATTCCTTGACCGACTCTTCCCAAATGGTCGACATATAATGTCACATATTAGCTTGATCACTCTAGGCCTAGTTGTTTTTTAGTTACAGAGGTTATAGCCTAGGTCATGATTTCTTGCCTACTTACAGCGAATAGACTAGGCCTATTGTAGATTGGTAAAATATTTGCTTAATAGGCCTAGGCTATGCAATTGTCTCGATTTGACTAATTTTACCTAATTAGGCCTAAAGCAGCCTCAGTCTATTCCCAAACCCCAAACAGTATCCCATGTTAAGCCCTAGGCTAGGCCTAGGCCTAATCCCACTCTCAATCAAAATTCGAACTGATAAATTCGTACCTACCGGTAGCGCTGCCTAGGCTAGGCCTATATTTTTCGTGAATAGATATAGAAAATGGTTTAAAGGAAAGAGCATCTTATATTATGTTCAAATAATATGTAATAGCACTGTGTATGGTTGTATTACATTTAAATAGTGATAGATGTGTATATTAATGGGATAAATACTCTGAAGTTCACATACGTTCAGAAAATTTTGTGCAACACTGTTGCCAGATACTAATCAATCCCATTATCATTATATCATAATGGTTTTTACTCATTTGCATAATTTCAAATACCTAGGACATTAATATAATATTTTCCTATCTTTTTTGTAGTGATATTTGTCTGATTTAGTGGTATATTGGTGTCTGTCTAGGGTTATAATGCATTGTGAAAGTTACCTCTGCATCTCTGACTTGGCTTAAGTACCCCTGCTTTCTTTGAGTACTACACGGCAAGGGAAGCTTTCGGTTCTGTCTCAGAGTGTCAATTACTGTTCAAGGTAAACACAACTGCTAAATTCGACCTCATGTTCAAATAATATGTAATAGCATTATCTATGGTTGTATTAGACAACAATCGTGATAGGTTTCTATTTTATGTGGATAAATAGTATTAAGCTGAATAAACTAAATACCGAAAGTTCACTAGAGTGGTAGTTGATACATATGAGGGAGGAAGAAGATAGGAAGGAAGGGCTAGGCAGTGTTGCCAGTTGTATAGCTAGATATTACCGCTAGATGTAGAGCTATTTACTTCAATTTAGCAGCCATTTTTTCATATCTAGAGAGATTTACTAGGGATAATTTAAAAATGTCAGACATTCTAGTCATATTACATTGTAAAATTTGCAAAACAAACAAACCAAAACTCTTTAGAAATTGCAGCATTATTCTAACATTGTTTGGCTATGTAGCAACATGCTAGCGACTTTTGAGAAAGGATCTAGCGGTATTTTGTGGAGACATACTGGGTGGTGGTTGCAGTGGTGCCAGTTGTAAAGCTACATATTACCGCTAAATGTAGAGCTATTTACTTCAATCTAGCAGCCATTTCTTTTATATCTAGAGACATTTACTAGGGATAATTTGAAAATTTCAGACATTCTAGTCATACTACATTGTAAAATTTGCAAAACAAACCAACCAAAACTATTTAGAAATTGCAGCATTATCCTAACATTGTTTGGCTATGTAGCAACATGCTAGCGACTTTTGAGAAAGGATCTAGCGGTATTTCGTGGTAACACTTTAGGAGGGTTAAAATACGAGTCACACGGGCAATTGCCAAAACTTTAAAGGTCCATATCATTGTTATTAAACTAAGCATTTGGCAAAGGGAGGAATTGTTAAAAACCTTAGCCAATACTTTGTCATTCACCAAAAATAAATTTGAATTTATCATTATTATTTGGTAGGGTAGGTATGTATAGGTAGGTTGGCTAAATAATTGCTGGAATTCGTAGGGACTCGAACGGTTTTGAGAGAGTTAAATAAAAAAACAAAAGATAGGACTGAATAATAAAGAGATTATGTTATTAAGCAAAACTGGGGGATGCGTGGAAGCCTATAGACTGTAGACGGTAAACTTTGTGTGTGGTAGCGAATTCGGTTTTAAAGTAATTTAAGAATAGACAGTTTTCAATGCTGCGGCCAAACTATTCCACCAATTTATATTTTTTTGGTATCAAAACGTTCGGAATCGCGAGCCTCACCCAACTACGCAAGCATGGCTCTGATCATCGGCGTAGTTTTCAAGATGTGGAATTTTAAGTGGAATTCGAGGTTTTTTCAAGATTGCCGGAAAAAAACCCACGTGCAAAAGCAAAACCTTCTCTATAAAATTTGCGGAGCATTAGTAGGGGAGTGCGTATGCCAAAGCCCAGTCGTTTCCTGTGAGTGGGAGAGACGGTATTTAACCCTTAATTAAGCGTCAAGTTTTTCGGGAAATCGGCTGCCACGGACCTGTTTGGCCACCATGCCGGATGTTTAGCATATCAAAAGTTGCCCAATACAAAAACGCACCTCTTGTGAAAGTTTGATCCCGATCCAAAAAGCGGTTCTGGAGTTATTGCGTCGAAACCGGCGCGTAAGAAGAATTTGGATGAAATTCCAGGTTTAATGATTACAATAGGGGTTCCCCGTAGGGGACGAACCCCTAATAATAATAATTCAAGTATATAAGCCCTCGACCAATCACTGCGCTCCCTTTTACTTGCTTGCATAGACAGCTGAGTTTGACAGCTCACGGCTGCAACGTGCCACACCCTGTCCACCAGCCAACCACCTCAAAAGTCACTCTCTTTCTCTTCCCGAGGAGTTCCTTCTGATTATCCACTAACTAATACCACGGTGCAAGCCCTGTACTCCCGTAAGCCGCCAAAAGAGGATTACAATCAGCTTCCTGGGATTTATTTTGAAGAGAAGAAAGAGGAGGTGAAGAAAGCAAGAATTCAGAGCGACCGTGTCACTGCGCGTGCCAGCCAGCCAATCATAGCACGGGACAGCGCGACGCGTGACTATAAAGGCTGCCGCGCACTGGGGTCACTCACCCCTCGGAGCTCACCGGGTTACCACACTCCAGTATACTTGCTCTCTCTCGCCCGGGCATAAAGGAGAACCAGGAACCCACCTTTCCAGTTACCCTGCCCTCACCTAGAGTCACAACACAGACCACCCCTGCCCTCTCCTCACTTTCGCCCACTCGGAGGATGCACTATCAGTATCCTGCCGCCTGTCGTCACGTCGCTAGTCTGCACACATACAGTCAAGCGCTTCATGAGGGACGACAGAAGGTGGACGGAAGTGAGGACTTCCAGAAGAGCTACTGGCCAGCTCTGAGGTGGTAAAGCACAGTTCCAGACACACACACACCTGATCCAGCATACCAGAATATATTTGTTTAAGGACCCATATTGGGCCCGCATACGATAAAGAAAGAAAGAGAGATGTGGTTGACTAACCTGGTGGTTTCTATAAAAATTGATGTGTCCTTCTAGGACAAGACTAAAGGAAAAATAATTTAGACTCACCTGAATACATAAAGATGATGATGTGTTATTAATTAGTTATTTTTGTTAGCAACGCACCATGCCGAAAGAGTTATTATATAGGATCTGATAGGAGAGATTAAAGATTAAAAGAGTAAAAGTAAAGAGGGGAGGGAAAGAATACTTTTGTTAATAAATGAGGCAACTAGTAAGTTAAAGAGGGAAACAGTTGTTTAGTTGCCTAATAGATTAGCTATAGCTAGGGAAGGACAATAGTCCATATGAATCATTCATTAAGTTGTTAAAAAGGAAATTGTGAAGAAGGACACTCGTCCAATGTTAATTACGTTATATTTAAGTCTAAACGAGCTATTCCGTGTATGCGTTTGAGGCACGGTAGTGTTAACACAATAGTGTTATTGAGGTAAAGATTGTAAACCTAGATTGTGAAGCAACTGGGTGGCGGAACCCATATTATATGTGAGAGACCTTGTAATCTCATTCGGTAATTTGTACGATTTTATGTCATTGTGGAGATACTTGTGTAGTAACGACGGTTGTGTAGGAGTAAATAGATTCTATGTATTGAGGAGATAGATTATATGTGTTATAGCCTTGGTATTGAGAAAGGATCCAGAAGGCTCAGTAAACGTGGGAAAACCTAAAGAGTAGAGGAAAGAATATAACTTTTGTTTTAGTTAGGCAAAGAGCAAATGGTTCATTAGGCCCTGGTCTCAATAAAAGACACAGCAGGGTTTTGATTTAATTATTTATGATTAATCACTAATAACGGGTCATAGGATCGACGCCGACTTGAGTCAATACCTGAATAGCGGGGATTCAGTTAGGGAGTAACGGGAACTTTAGGGGTCCAAAGTGCAACCTAGCATGAATTGACGTAATATTCAATCTGCGTCTTGAACTCATCTCGGCCCGAGCCAAGAACCTATTATTAGAGTAGTTAGGAAGTCTGTTAAATAAAATATACAAACTTCTAAATGACTGTCGAATTATCCCCCGTAGTAGTAGTAGCATAACAGAATTAATGTTAAATACTACATATTGGTGGCAAGCGGTGGGATTCGACAAATCATTTGGATTGAGTATAATTATCTAACAGAACAGATAGGATGACGGGCGTGTTACCATTCAGATTATGGGAAGAGTGGAAGGAAGAAATCGAGCTTTGGAATGAGCTTTTAGAATGTCAGTTCACACTACTTGACGTAGGGGAAAATGGGAAGAAAATCCCCTATGGAAAGGCACACTTAGGTAAGGCCCTGAATGATGTGAGAGTACGTCTGGAAGGACTAGTATCGTGGGCCGAAGTCAGGAGCGCCTTAATCAAAGAATTTGGCCGAGAGACTTCCACCAGAAAAGCCAGAGACAAACTGAAGAGTTTGAAACTTGATGGCCAAAATGTGAGAGCCCTGAGGAGGGAAATCGCTAAGAATGTGAAACTAGCGTATCCCCATATGGACCAAGAGAGCCAGGAAACTGAGATCAGGGAGATCATGATCCAAGCCTGCCCGGTAGAAGTTAGGAAACACTGCATCATTCATGAGGTTAACACTAATAAGGAATTGATGGAGGTCATTAAAAAGATTATGGAGGCTAGAGAAGTAAAAGAGGAAAAACAAAAAGGGGAGGAGGAGAACCCAAAGAAAGGGTATCCGAAAGCCCTGATTTGATGCTTCACTTGTAGACATACCGGACACCTAGCTAGGAACTGTACCAACCATCCACAAGCCCCAACCCCTAGATTTGACCCCAGACTCGCACTCCCAAACGATCGACCTCTACCCAGGGGAACCGATCCGAACCGGAGAGGAATGCTTCCGGTAGAATACCGGGAGACAGAAAACCAGCCAAAAGTTACGATGCCGGAAGAGAGAGAAATTTTTCTGTGAAACCTCACATAGAAGGGCGGTATAGTGAGGTCAATATCTTAGAGAGACAAACGCCTTGTGAAACTGTAGTCATAAATGGGAAAGCCGCAAACATGTTGATTGATACGGGGGCAAACCGTAGTTGTCTCCTAGAGAATTTTGTAAAACAAAATCAGCGAGAAACGGGCCCATTAAATCAAACCAGTATTCAGTTGCCAGGAGCCGGGGGTCAACCACTGACAATCCTACGAAAAACTAACACGACGGTAGTGCAGTGGAAGGGAATTACCTTCACCACCGATTTTTGTGTTTTATCGGGAAAAGCCAGTAGTGGAGTCGATGGGTATCTGGGAATAGATCTCATGAGTCAGTTGGGAGTAACTATTCAGTGTGGGCCGAAAGACACAACGACTACTCTCCAACCTCAAATAGTAGCTACCACAGGAAAATTATCTATTCCTCCTAGATCTTGGAAAATGATAGAGATTCCCCCAAACCCAGGCATGACTGCCGGGATTTTTTAACCCGATGTACAGAATGGGGTGAGAATATCTCCCACATTCATTACTGCCGACCAGAGGAAACTAGTTTCAGCTAATTTTGGTGATGACACGATTAGTTATCAAAAAGGGAAACTGTTAGGACAAGTCACACCCGCTCAACCCACTACTGTTGGAACTGATGGACCCGTGAACTTACCTGAGATCCCGAAAAACTTAACCTCAAGTCAAGCCAGTACCTTACATGAATTGCTCTGGACGTACCGGGATATGTTTGCTCAAAACGAAGGGGACCACGGATCGGCTCGAACCCGACACACCCAACGTTGGAGTATCACTAACTCAAATTGTTTCAACTCCAGCATCCACCACCGCCCCAACGTCATCTGCCAACAATCCAACACCTGCAGTAGACACTGCAGCAGATGCTTCTGATGAACCTGAGCCGACATCAAACCAGGACAGCCGCCCTGTTCACCTTAGTCTCTCCCCCACTCCTCGTGCAAGAAGCCTGCTAGCACGAACAGTACCAACCCCTCGCCCCCGTTCTAACCACTCCTCTCCCCGACCTGTACGTAGAGTCCCGCCACCACAGGTTTCCGGATTTACACCAGTGAGGAACGGTGCACGGCCAACGCAGAAAAGGTCTCATCTACCAGTCACAATGTCCAACAGATTTGAGATATTGGTAGAGATGGAAGACGAACCAGAAGAGACCAGGCTCGTTGGGGATTCCATCCTACGAGGACAGGTCGAAGAGTTCTGCGACAGAGTCCCAAATCAACGAAAAAGATTTTGCATCCCAGGAGCTGGACTGGACGACATTGTGGAAGCCTTCGAAGATACCACAAAGGATGCAAATGAAAATACCCTTTTTGTCATCCATGCTGGTTCAAATGACGTCATGCGCACCAGATCCGAAGAGTTGATGGAGAAATATCGCAAGATGATCCAGCACTACAAAAACAAGTCAAGGAATATCATCATCTCAGGCATTCTCCCCAAGATCGACGCACCTGACAAATTCTACGACAAGGCTTTCAGCACAAATAGCCGACTAAAACATTTGTGTCTGAGGGAAGAAGTTGAATTCATCAACCTCTGGGACAACTTCTACAACCAGCCTACTCTGTTCCGCAAGGATGGCACTCATCTAAACCCTGTGGGTTCAGCACGCATGGGTCGTCTCCTACACGAAGCAGTCCGCAGCCATGGATCAAAAAACGCCAACCGAGAAGAAGCAGCAGTGACATAAATCATCCAACGCCAAGAAAAAAACAGAGGCAACCGAGGACCACCAGCGATAAGGACCGAAGACAGCGAGGACCGAGGACAGCCATGAACATAAATGTAGATCCGACAAGAACCAAAAATATTATTAAAGAGCGTTCCGTGAGTTCTAAAATAACAAATTTAAAGGTTTTCTATGCAAACGCTCGTAGCATACGCAATAAATTTTCAGATTTAGAGGAGCTAGTGTTTACAGAAAATTATGATGTGATTGGCATAACAGAATCTTGGCTCAATACAGAAGATAGAGACTTTTTAGCAGAGTATTCACTTCCCGGTTATGTAATGTTTGAGAAAAGCCGAATAAATCGAAATGGAGGTGGCGTTTTACTTTATATCAAAGAAAGTCTTAACCCTACCCTCTTGTCAAAACCTCAAATTGTGAACGTCGACGCATCTTTTGTGCTAATAAAGAATAATAAAGGTACAAAAATAATACTTGCATTAATATACAGACCTCCAGCTCAATCAGTGCAAACTGACCGAGAAATTTACGAACAAATTGCAGATGTAAGTAACTCACAAGATACCGTAATTTTTGGTGACTTTAATTTACCTGTGACCAAGTGGGGCGATACTCTTACTTCACACTCCGGACATGACTTGTATACGAACTTGCAAGAGAGTTCGCTTTATCAATTTGTTGGAACGCCGACCCGTGGTAATAACGTTCTTGACATTGTACTTGTAACAAAAGAAGAATTAATAGAGAATTTGAATGTTGGTGATGAATTCAGTAACAGCGACCATCGTACGATAACTTTCACTTTAAAGTTTACTAGTAACGAACCAAATAGTAGCATCGAAAAAGTCCCTAATTTCAAGAAAGCAAACTTCCATAAACTTAGAGCTATGTTTAAAGAAACTGACTGGAGCTTTTTAATTCACAATAACGACATAAATACATCTTGGAAGTTATTCGAAGCCACTTACCTAAAAGCAGTGAAAGACTGCATACCATCGAAAACTCGGTGTCCAGGCCATAATAATAAGCCCAAATGGTGGAATAAGGATATTTCAAACTGCCTGCTTGCTAAAAAATTTGCTAATGATAGATTAAAATCCTCACAAAATGACGAAGAACGGCTGAAATTTGTAAAGCTACGACGCAAAGCCAAAAAGTTAATTAAGCAAAGTAAAAAGACCTTAGAGTTACATATTGCGAATCAAAGTAAAACAAACCCGAAAGAATTCTATAGTTATATCAGAAAGAAAAAAGTTGTTACTTCAACTGTTGGACCGTTAGTCGATGAAAATGGAGAATACACCAAAGACGAAGAACAAATGAGTAATGCCCTCAATACCTTCTTTGCATCAGTTTTTACAACAGAAGACCTCAGTGATATCCCTACACCATCGCCGATTCAGATTGATAATTCAGATGTTCTAAGCAATATCACCGTTACAGAGAGAGAAGTATTGAATTGTTTAGATAAACTCAAGGTAAATAAAACGCCTGGACCTGATACAATCTCGCCTAGAGTTCTAAAGGAAGCTAAGGATGAGCTCTCTAAACCACTGACATTACTATTCAATAAATCCTTGCAGTCTGGAACTATGCCCGATCAGTGGAAGCTAGCCAACGTAACACCGATATTAAAAAAAGGCAGCAAATCCCTACCCAGTAACTATCGTCCAATTAGCTTAACCTCAGTTGTATGTAAAATGCTAGAAACGGTCATACGAGACAGACTCGTAAATCACTTAGAGGAAAATAACATACTTAAAGATACTCAACACGGCTTTCGTAAAAAACGTTCCTGTTTAACAAACCTCTTAGACTTCTTCCACGATATCCTCAACCTCTACGATGAGAGTAAAGCTGTAGATATTATATACCTTGATTTTCAAAAGGCCTTTGACAAAGTTCCCCACAAACGTTTACTGCTAAAACTAAAAGCGCATGGAATACAAGACGGTGTGTTGAAATGGATAGAAAATTGGCTCAGCGACAGAAAGCAAAGAGTAGTCATAAACGGTAAGGCATCAAAATGGACCAATGTAAGTAGCGGGGTACCCCAGGGATCGGTACTAGGACCAATTCTCTTTCTAATTTACATCAACGACATAGATGAGGGTCTCACCTGTACAATCTCAAAATTTGCTGACGATACAAAAATTGCAAATAGCGTACTCTCAAAAGAACAAGTTGACGATATGCAACACAATCTAGATAAATTGTAATGTTGGGCCCAAATTTGGCAAATGAGTTTCAATGCGGATAAATGTAAAGTACTACATATCGGATACCTAAATGAGAAAGCAAACTATTCGATGAATGGCACTCAGCTTAAGAATGTAAACAGAGAAACCGATCTGGGAGTAACAATATCGAGTAACCTAAAACCGAGTCAACAATGTTCAGAAGTTGTTAAGAAGGCAAACAAAATAATTGGCTTTATAGGCAGGTCATTTGAGCATAAATCCAAAGAAGTTATCCTAACCCTTTACAATTCATTAGTCCGCCCTCTTCTGGAATACTGCGTTCAATCCTGGTGCCCTTATTACCAAAAAGATATAAACAAGCTAGAACGAGTTCAACGTAGAGTTACCAAAATGATACCTAGCCTAAAGAACAAACCATACGAAGAGCGTCTTAGAGAATTAAATCTATTTCCTTTAACCCAGCGCAGATTAAGAGGTGACTTAATTCAAGTGTTCAAAATCATCAAAGGCATCGACAATATGAACTGTAGTAAGTACTTCACTATCGACCAATCTAATTACACGCGGGGAAACGGTTGCAAAATTATTGGTAAATCTTTTAACTCACACGAATCTAAGAATTTCTTCTTCAATCGAGTTGTCAACTTGTGGAATGGGCTTCCCCGAAACGTTATAGACTGCATCACCGTTGATTCATTTAAACTCCGCCTAGACAAATATCTCGCATCAAACCCGCGACTGACTGCGTTTGTAAATGAATAACTTTATTTTATCCCCCCCTCAGTTACTAACCCATCTGTCCCCTACTAACTTCCTAATCCTGCCACGGACATTAGTTCCAGGGCAGTAATTCCCTTTCCAATGTTCCCTTACCCACTCTAAACCACTGTTTGGACACTTGATCCTCAGTGTTTTGGAGGACAAGCAACCTAGAAGGGTCACTAGATCTGTTGTTGCTTGATTTCCTTTGTACTCCTTTGTACCCATGAGATACACACGCAAGGGCCTCCTATTAGACAACCCTACCGACGACAAAACCCTATTATGAGACAAACAGAAAAGGAACAAGTTGAGGATATGATTAAACAGGGGATAATAGTGGAATCATACAGTCCGTGGTCATCTCCGGTAGTCCTAGTAAAAAAAAAAAATGGGTCTACTCGGTTCTGTGTAGATTATCGAAAATTAAACGATGTCACCATCAAAGACGCGCAGCCCCTACCTCGTATTGACGACTCGTTAGAATCCCTCCATGGGTCGACCTGGTTCTCTACCCTAGATCTCCAGAGTGGATACTGGCAAGTACCAGTTAGGTCCGAGAATCAAGAGAAACCCCCATTTGCAACGAGCGAAGGCAAACTCTACCAGTTTACTGTCTTGCCGTTTGGAGTTGCAATGGCCCCGCCAGTTTCACTAGAGTCATGGACGAAGTATTGAGGGGATTAACCTGGAAAACTTGTTTGGCGTACTTAGATGATATCATAATCTTTTCCGCTAGTTGGGAGGAACATATTCACCGACTCCAAGAAGTGTTAGAAAGAATCAGGGGGGCAGGACTTAAACTGAAACCTTCCAATTGCCAATTAGGGGCTCGTGAGGTGGCATATCTAGGGCATGTGGTTTCCAGTAAAGGTATTCAGCCGGACCCACATAAAGTGAGATCTATTGCCGAAATCTCACCTCCGTCCTCTGTCAAAGAAATTCGAGCATTTCTGGGAATGGCCTCCTACTATCGAAGGTTCATACCTAACTTTTCTAAGATTGCTCGGCCCATGACTCAGGGACTAGAAAAAGGGAGGAGGTTCGACTGGGATCAGAGTTGTCAGGTAGCTTTTGATCACATGAAGCAAAAATTAACTTCTAACCCCGTAGTCTGTCATCCGGATTTCACCAAGCCGTTTCAACTATACACCGATGCTTCTGATGAAGGGCTCGGAGCCGTTCTGTCCCAGAAAGTGGACGGAAAGGAAAGCATAGTGGCCTGTGCTAGCCGGACACTGAATAAGGGCAAAAGGAATTATAGCGTTACAAAAAAGGAATGTCTAGCTCTAGTGTGGGCTGTACAATATTTCCGTCCGTATCTAGCCGGGGTCCAATTTGAAGTTATTACGGACCACCATAGCTTACAATGGCTCCGAAAAATTAAAACGGAAGACGGACTGTTTGTCAGGTGGAAGGGGATTTTGGAAGAGTACTCGTTTGAAGTTAGGCATAGACCCGGTAAATTACACACTAATGCCGATGGCTTGTCTTGACTACCGGTAGCACCCGTTCAACCCACTGAACCCCACGGGGAAAAACATGACCCTAGATCTAGTAATAAAGTAAAGTTTTTGGAGGGAGCCTGGAGGAATTCTCAAGATCGGGTCGTACTTGATTATTCAGAGGCCAAACACATGATTCAAATCCTCCACGGACAAAAGGGAAGGGGGGGTCATTTGGGGCAGTCTAGGGTTCTCCAACAATTCAATGAAAGGTACTGGACCAAGAGGGCCGACCAGATTATTAAAGAAGTCGTTCAAAATTGTTTGGGATACCAGAGGGGCAAAGATGGAAGGGGACCTAGACAGTTGCCCGGACATATTACCGCTGGTACAACCTGGGCCAAATTATCAGTGGATATTATGGGACCTCTGCCCAGACAGACAAACAAAAGGTACATCTTGACCTGTGTCGACATTTTCTCTAAATACACGGTTGCTTGCGCTATCCCGGACAAGAAAGCTGAAACGGTGGCCAAGGTTATCCTGGAAAAGATAATTTTTGTGTATGGCACCCCTGGAGGTATTCTGAGTGACAGGGGAAAGGAATTTAATAATGAGATCTGGCAACACTTGGGAGAAACCTTGAGGTACCAGATATAGCACACCTCCCAGTATTACCCTCAGGGAAATGCTGTCTCTGAAAGGAATCATAGGGTGTTAGCCAACTGCATCCGGGCTAGTCGATCTGAGCTCACAAGGGGAGAAAATCGTCCGGGGTTTGCCGGAACTTTTGCCTGAAATTGTCTGGGGAATAAATACCACGGTCTGTAAGGACTACGGGGTATTCTCCCTATGAGATTATCTTTGGCAACATACCGAAATTGCCTCAAGAACAATTATTGCCCTACCCCCGTTCCTACACGCAGTATTCCCAACCCGGAAAATATTGGAAGGAACAAGGGGAGCGACGACAGCAAGTGCATGATCATATTGCTCAGCAACAGCCTATGAAAGTTTCTCTAAATAATCCTTATTACCGAGGGGAGTATATTTTGGTCAAGAGACATGACCCCACCCGAGCTGGTGAACTGGAGGAGAAATACGAGGGTCCTTTCAGGGTTGTCGAGACAAATGGGCCCTATCAAGTGTTATACTTACATCATGGAGATATCGTGACAGTTACTCATATTCGTCATACCAAACTATATGAGGGTAATGGTCCCCCAGAGATGAGCGAGTGGAGTAGCGAGGAAGGGAGGGAAGAGGAAACGGAATCCAGGGTCGACGACCCTGATACTTCCTCAGCTCGACCCAACGTTAGAGGTCCTACTCCGACTCGGGACTACCTAGAAGATTCTCCACTCTGGTGGTCACTTAGTCGAAAAAAACGAGAGGGTCTTCCTGAGATTGAGCCAGAAGGAGACCTAGGAAGCGAAGAGATCGTATCTAGTGGGGAAGATGATTTCTATGAGATTACTGAGGAGGAAAAGTCTACGGTCCCAGACAGCGAAGTTTAATTTTCCCCGAGAGATTTAAATAGGACTTTAAGTAGTGAGGAAGTGTGTCCTCGAGATGAGGTAAAACCGCGAGGCGTATCTTTTGACGGCAACCGGATAAACGGTTCTCCCACAGCTAAAGTGAAATAATCCAAAGGAACTCCCTTGCTTAACGTTCCGGATAAGACTCTCGCGAGAGCGACCAAGTTCACGGGCCCCACCGAAACTCTCACTCGTAGTGGTAGGATTAGCCGCCCACCAATCAGGTACCCGGACGAGGCTATAAATAGGACCCCCAGGGCACGTGCCTGTCAGTTGCAAGGCACAGTGCCTCTCCCCTCTGACCCTCAGTACCGACTCCGTCGACTGGTAGCCATAGTCGACGGACAGTGGCACCACTCGAGCTCTCAAACAGTTTCTCAGCCAGCACGGGGAAGTTTTAATAGCCAAAACTATCGTGGGAAATCAGAATCCTGCACTCCAGTTACATAAATGTTTCTGTGAGCATAGTGGACTGGTGGAGTGGCAGCCTGAGGGCATAAACTTTAGGGGAACGGTGTTGCGGCGATCAGGAGCTCGCCTAAATTCAGTAGGGGGTGATAAAGTAGATAAGCCCTCCGCCAATCACTGCGCTTCCTTTTACTTGCTTGTACAGCCAGCTGAGTTTGACAGCTCACGGCTGCAACGTGCCACACCCTTCCCACCAGCCAATCAGCGGCCTCCATTATCGGAGCGCGAACCTGGACTTCTTACTCCACCTCAAAAGTCACTCTCTTTCTCTTCCCGAGGAGTTCCTTCTGATTATCCACTAACTAATACCTCGGTGCCAACCCTGTACTCCCGTAAGCCGCCAAAAGAGGATTCTAATCAGCTTCCTGGGACTTATTTTAAAGAGAAGAAAGAGGAGGTGAAGAAAGCAAGAATTCAGAGCGAGCGTGTCACTGCGCGTGCCAGGCAGCCAATCATAGCGTGGGAGAGTGGGAGGCGTGACTATAAAGGCTGCCGCGCACGGGCTACTGGGGTCACTCACCCCTCAGAGCTCACCGGGTTACCACATTGCAACCTACTTGCTCTCTCTCGCCCGGGCATAAAGGAGAACCAGGAACCCACCTTTCCAGTTACCCTGCCCTAATCTAAAGTCACAACACAGACCACCCCTGCCCTCTCCTCACTTTCGCCCACTCGGAGGATGCACCATCAGTATCCTGCCGCCTGTCGTCACGTCGCTAGTCTGCACACATACAGTCAAGCGCTTCATGAGGGACGACAGAAGGTGGACGGAAGTGAGGACTTCCAGAAGAGCTACTGGCCAGCTCTGAGGTGGTAAAGCACAGTTCCAGACACACACACACCTGATCCAGCATACCAGAATATATTTGTTTAAGGACCCATATTGGGCCCGCATACGATAAAGAAAGAAAGAGAGATGTGGTTGACTAACCTGGTGGTTTCTATAAAAAATGTATGTGTCTTTCTAGGACAAGACTAAAGGAAAAATAATTTAGACTCACCTGAATACATATATATGAAGATGCGTTATTAATTAGTTATTTTTGTTAGCAACGGCGCCATGCCGAAAGAGTTATTATATAGGATTTGATAGGAGAGATTAAAGATTAAAAGAGTAAAAGTAAAGAGGGGAGGGAAAGAATACTTTTGTTAATAAATAAGGCAACCAGTAAGTTAAAGAGGGAACAGTTGTTTAATTGCCTAATAGATTAGCTATAGCTAGGGAAGGACACTAGTCCATATGAATCATTTATTAAGTTGTTAAAAAGGAAACTGTGAAGGACACTAGTCCAATGTTAATTACGTTATATTTAAGTTTAAAAGAGCTATTCCGTGTATGCGTTTGAGGCACGGTTCATCTTTTGTTAGAACGATTATTGAATAAGGTGAAAGGTAACGTAGCGTGTTTGTAATAGGGTTACTTGAGGGTAAATTCGGAAGGTGTCATTGAAATAAAGATTGTAAACCTATATGGTGAAGTAACTGGGCGACGAAACCCAATAGTGTCATTGAGATAAATATTGTAAACTTATATTGTGAAGTAACTGGGTGACGGAACCCAATAGTGTTATTGAGGTAAAGATTGTAAACCTAGATTGTGAAGCAACTGGGTGGCGGAACCCATATTATATGTGAGAGACCTTGTAATCTCATTCGGTAATTTGTACGATTTTATGTCTTTGTGGAGATACTTGTGTAGTAACGACGGTTGTGTAGGAGTAAATAGATTCTATGTATTGAGGAGATAGATTATATGTGTTATAGCCTTGGTATTGAGAAAGGATCCAGAAGGCTCAGTAAACGTGGGAAAACCTAAAGAGTAGAGGAAAGAATATAACTTTTGTTTTAGTTAGGCAAAGAGCAAATGGTTCATTAGGCCCTGGTCTCAATAAAAGACACAGCAGGGTTTTGATTTAATTATTTATGATTAATCACTAATAACGGGTCATAGGATCGACGCCGACTTGAGTCAATACCTGAATAGCGGGGATTCAGTTAGGGAGTAACGGGAACTTTAGGGGTCCAAAGTACAACCTAGCATGAATCGACGTAATATTCAATCTGCGTCTTGAACTCATCTCGGCCCGAGCCAAGAACCTATTATTAGAGTAGTTAGGAAGTCTGTTAAATAAAATATACGAACTTCTAAATGACTGTCGAATTATCCCCCGTAGTAGTAGTAGCATAACAGAATTAATATTAAATACTATAATAATAATAATAATAATAATAATAATAATAATAATAATAATAATAATAATAATAATATAATAATAGTAAAATAATAATAATGGTAATAGTAATAATAATAATAATGATTCGGATAAGCAAGGTGTTTAGGCTGTAGGTTTAGATGACGCTGGAACATCAAAATATTTGTGAATGAAACAATCGGTGATAGGATATCAGGAGGAACACAGTCACCAGGGAGTGTGAGAAGGGGGATGTCGAAATGGAGAACTGAACACACACACACACACAAGCTCACACACACACACACGCGCGCACACACACGCGCACACACACACACACGCGCACACATACACACACGCACACACACGGGCAATTGTAGTCAGGCCACTTTTAATTTTAAGTTTCATAAAAACGTAAATTACCTACCAAAATCTACCTTCAGTCTAGTTTTTGTTCCTAACACGAATAAGTCTCAAAACAGTACAAACAAAAAACATATATAATATATATAGAGAGAGATGAATTAATGAAAGAATATAATTCGGTCATCAAATAATTGGCGGAAAACTCGCTCTTGTAAACACCGCCTTTCTATATTACAGTACCTCAGAAAATCTGGAAAATTATACGGTACCTTATCAGTTTGACTTAGCCTACAAAAATACTACCTGCATAAATTGTGTAACCTTATCCCAAGTGAACAGTGAACATAGCACAGTGACCAACCTACTAGAAAAACTATCAAAAATATATTCATACGAGCTAATTTGTAAGCTCTATCCTAGGTAAACAGTGAACATAGTAGTCATATCGTAAGTACTCAGCAAACTTTTTCAAATTGCGCAACTATTATCTTAACTGGAAAGCCATCTACAAACCTATTACATAATATATAACTAGTTAACTAGCTTGTATACAATCTCTCGCGTTGGTCTTTATTAAATAATAATATAAGTTAGAGTTAAGCTATAAATTGTTCCTCTACATTTTCAGCCTACGGCTGCATTTGCCAATAAACTGTTTATTATTATATTTATTAATATTATTAGTATTATTAGTATTATAATTAATATTATTATCATTATTAATAATATTAATATAATTGTTACACACACACACACACACACACAATTAAGGTAAAACAAGCATTGTACTGTACCTTTAAGTTAAGACAAACTAGATTATCAGCCGCACGGCTGCAAGTGAACAATAAACCGATCATTATTATTATTATTATTACACATACACACACACGACAAAAATGGTCTACAATATATGAATTAATGAAGACAATCTATAACCCTTCCTAGCTGACAATTAAGCCGAGTTAACCCTTTCAATACCGAGGATGTCTTTCCTTTTATTTTAGCTATATTTAGACGAATTTGTGCAGCTTAGGAAGGATCTGTGGTAGTTAAAAAGGTTAATTGAGATAGCCTGCAGCCTCATAATTGCTACACGTCCGTCCTAAGCTGAATAAAACCATCTAATAATTGGCGGATCATAATGAAGAGGGCATCACCGGTACTTAAGGGGTTAAGTATTATCAGCAACAATAAATTAGACAAGGCCAACAAATCCCGTTATGGCCACGTTGACAATAATCGCAGCCTCACCTTTGCCTTGACCTTGATAAATGAACCAGCCATAATAGCGATAATTAATTAAGTCTAATACCAGTATCATAAATAGCCCCCAGAGCGTCATTAGTCTACCCAATAAGGCGGGGGCTCTATATCATTTAGCTAGTCGTAAATAGAAGGCTTTGGTCGTGCAAGCCTCTAATTATTAAGAGGTGTTTTTGCTCCCTAAACCTCCAACAAGCTAAACATATTACCCCGACGACTTCCCTTCGTTCTTTCCAAATATATTTGTACAGTTTTTGGTGGAAAAATATTCTGGCCGAAGGCCGATTACTCCTAAATTGCAGGCTCATTATCACTCGCCAGGTAAGAGTTGACACATACATGTAATGAACAAAAGGTCTAAACATTAACAGAGAAATGGGTCGAAAAGTCTTAAGATCGCCAACAAATTGGGCGAATATATATAATCTCAAAACCAATGGGGCTCAAAACATGGTAATAAAACAAAAACAAAAAACAAACCCCTCCCCTTAAAGCTTGTATCTTACTTGATAATAACAAAGTGTGATCTTAGGTGACTTCAATTGCCTATTAATCTGGGAAGCAAGAACTGCCGATGCTGAAGGTAGGCATCTTGTGGACTTTACTAACGATAACTTTTTGACCCAGTGGGTGAACGAGCCAACTGGAGGGAACAATATACTAGATCTTGTGTTCACCACTGAAGATGAAAGTGTGAGAAGCTTATCTGTTGGGGAATCACTTAGAGGTAGTGACCACAATCTAGTTAGGTTCTCTCTTCTCACATTTAGCAGCAGACCGACCAATCCTCAGAGTGCAAAATTAGATTTCCGTTGGGCAAATTTTGAAGGCTTTCGGGGAAGCATATCCCAGATCAGACTTGAGGGTGAGAATGCTAATGCGATTTGGTGCGCATTCAAACAGCAGTTATGGATCGACAATCTGCATTCGTTCCTACTAAACTTACCAAATCAGGTTCAACCCAACCAAAATGGTTCACAAGAGACATAACTTCAGCAATTAGAAATACAAAGGTTACATACAGAAAGGCCCAAAAATCAAAGACCAAAGTTATTTAGATTCCTTCAAAAATATAAGTAGAAGAGTGAAATTTCTTATAAAGGAAGCAAAGCAGAATGAAGAACTATTGGTTGCAGCCCTCTGCAAAGAGTCCTACAGAGTTTGTTCAGCTATGTGAACAGCAGGAAGCCATTTAAAAGTAGCATTGGACCTCTAGTCTAAAGGATCCATCTTCCAACTTCAGCTTCTGACACTGATATAGCTAAATCCCTAAACAACTATTTTGCCTCTGTATTCACAAGAGAAAATACCAGTAACATGCCAAGTCCAGCATTAGTGCATGAGGGTGAAGTTCAGAGCAAAATCAGATGTACCCCAGAGGATGTAGCAAAAAGAATAGATAAGTTAAATAGGTTCAAGTCATCCGGCCCAGATGGCTTTCTTCCTCGAGTTGTACGTGAAGTGCGAGATGAAATCGCACCTTTCTTAGCAGATATCTTCAATAAATCACTAGAAAATGGAGAAGTCCCTGAAGACTGGAAACTGACCAATATGACCCCAATCTTTAAGAAAGGGGATCACGAGTGTCCCAAGAATTATCGGCCAATTAGCTTGACTTCTATCATAGTAAAACTCTTAGAAGGGATACTAGTGGACAAGATAGTTGATTACCTAGAAACCCACAATTTAGATACAGATTCCCAACATGGATTCAGGCGTCACCGATCATGTCTTACCAATTTGCTGGAATTTGTTCATAAAATGCTGAGTGAGTATGACAAAAGTAGAGCCATAGACATTGCTTTCTTAGATTTTCAAAAAGCATTTGACAAAGTGCCTCAATGCAGGCTAATTTCAAAAGTGAGTGCGCTAGGTATCAATACAGAGGTCACAAATTGAACAGAAAGTTGGCTAACAGGTAGACAACAACGAGTGGTAATCAATGGTGTTTCTTCTGAGTGGACTTCAGTCACTTCCGGAGTTCCACAGGGATCTGTCCTTGGCCCACTTCTGTTTATCATATATGTCAATGACATCGATATTGGTCTGTTGAGTGTGATCTCCAAGTTTTCAGATGACACAAATCTTGGAATGAATGTGAAAGACCCCAAAGGGGTTGAACAACTCAGGATGGACCTCAACAGATTGGGTGCATGGTCGGAGACATGGCAAATGCCTCTAAACTTGGAAAATTGCAAGGTGATGCATATCGGCCAAGCAAACCCCAATTCAGGCTATTCACTATTGGGATTGCCTCTGGAAGTGACTGACTTGGAAAAGGATTTGGGTGTTCTGATTAGCAGTGACCTAATGTTTTCCAAGCAGTGCATTGAAGTAGAGAAGAAAGCTCAGAAATTATTGGGTTATATTAAGAGGCGATTTAAGTATAGAAATAAGGAAATAGTCCTCACATTTTACGACGCTCTAATACGGCCTCTCCTGGAGTATGCTGTTCAATTCTGGTCTCGAGCACTCAGGAAAGATATAGAGCGACTAGAAAGAGTACAAGCTAGGGCTACAAATTGTATTCCATCGCTTAGAAGAATGAGCTATGAGGACCGGTTGAGAGCTCTTGATCTCTTCCCGTTGGAGACCCGCAGACTACGAGGTCAGCTCGTTGAAGTTTTTAAAATACTTAATGGATTTGACAATGTGGATTATAGCAAAATGTTTAGCCTCAATATGAATACAACACGCAACAATGGCTGGAAATTAGAATTGAAAAGTTCAGCACTAGTATCTGTGGAAACTTTTTCACATACAAGATCTGTTCTACCTGGAAAAAACTTCCCTCCGAAGTTGTAAATAGTTCTTCAGTAGAGCAGTTCAAAAAGAGAGTAGATATATTATTTTGCACACTGTAAAGAGTGTAGTGCACTAAACAGTCTCTCTCCTTCCACTTCGAGTATCTCCTCGGAATGGACCGCAAAGTCTCTGAGATACTAACTGTTCCTTGTAACACTCTCTCTCTCTCTCTCTCTCTCTCTCTCACACACACTGCACACACCCATACACACATCAGCACACATTCATCAGCACACATTAATCAGCACACAAACACACACAATCAACCAATCAATCACTTTTATCCTTACACTTGACAGCCAGCACACAAGTATTTCCCCATCACATCACAGGTAGATTAGATTAACAAGACGGTAAATTAGATAAACACCAGCGCGCACTTCTGAGAAATGCTATCAAGGACCAATCGGGAAACAATGTCCGAGTTACATAGTGTGTGATAATTAGTAACAAATATGAAGACCCTAGTGTATTCTGTAACACTAATGATCCTTACAACTCCCTCTGCTACACGAATTAAGCGCGACGTTCCTGCATAATCGTAAGCCAGTACACTCATACTCATACACACATCTATCCCTTTCTCAAATACACTCACATACGCACCTCTTCTTTTCCCCAACCTCTTCTCTCTCTCTCATACAGAAACACACACATAAATATCTATCATGCACATACATGCATGCATATTAGTCTCTCTCTCTCTCTGCCATACACACACACACACACACACACACACACACACACACACACACACACACACACACACACACACACACACACACACACACACACATATCAGGGATGTTTGAAGTACCCAATTCAAGAAGGCCATCCAATACCAATTATGAGCAAGCCAATTGACACCTGCCGCAACAACACAACAATTATATCCCTCCACCTGTGATAAACATATACCTGAACAAAAGCAAACAAAGAGCCTTCGAAAAAGCACAAACAAAATATATGCCTATCCATTCCATCCATATACTCAGGCCCAATATATGCCTATCCATTCCATCCATATACTCAGGCCCAATATATGCCTATCCATTCCATCCATATACTCAGGCCCAATATATGCCTATCCATTCCATCCATATACTCAGGCCCAATATATGCCTATCCATTCCATCCATATACTCAGGCCCAATATATGCCTATCCATTCCATCCATATACTCAGGCCCAATCCCCACTTTTTCTATTTTTCCATTTTGTTTTTATGTTTTTTTTTTTTTTGGTTTGGGGGGACAACACAAGAGAAAACAATAAACACACACAAACAAAATACAAATAATTGAATATACTCCTAAGGTAATAAAAGGTAGCCTACCCGCTAGCTCTATAAATGAGAAGGACAACAAGCAGTGAACAAAAACAAAAACAAAAAGTAAACAAAACAAAACTCTATTAACAGCAAATATCAGGACGGAGTTGGCGATCGGTTCGCCTACAGTCACATCATCCGCATTCATTGTAGATTCGTCCACACCTAACCTAACCTAAGTGAATGTATCCTAACTTAAACATAATATATCCTAACCTAAGCAGAATTTATCCTATTTTAAACATAATCTATCCTAACCTAAATTATCTTAATCTGAATATAATCAACCTTAATCTAAACATATCCAACCTAAACTAAGCATAATATATCCTAACCTAAACATAATCTATCCTAAACTAAACATAATCTATCCTAACCTAAACATAATATATCCTAACCTAAACATAATCTATCCTAACCTAAACATAATCTATCCTAAACTAAATACAACCTATACTAACCTAAAAATAATGTATCCTAACCTAAATATAATCTAACCTAGCTTAAATATAATCTAACCTAACCTAAATATAATCTAGCTTAACCTATAGAATCTAGCATAACCTAAATATAATATATCCTAATTTTACTCGATTTATAGCTAGTTCAAACTAATTAAAGCTATCCCAACATAAGCCTAGCCTAGCCTAAATTTAACCTAAGCTAGCCTAGCCAAATCTAACTTAACCTGACCTTAACTTAACCAAAGAGTAACCTAACCAAATGTTTTCTTAAAATAAATCTAACCTAGTCCAAGCCATTGAATTCAAAGTGTGGACAAAAGAACTCTATAAATGTCCTCATCATTGATAAGATATATTTCAGTGTTTTACAAGATAACACTTCTAATAGGCTACACACAACATAGACTCATTGTTTAAATGATTACAGCGATTCCCTGTATTGTCCTTTACTACAAACGAAATATGTAATGTACACTCTAAGGCCCAAATTCTAACTTTTAGGGATTCCTTGTACTATGCAGAAAAGCCCTCGGCATACATTACCAGAAACATAAATAATAACAAGAACAATCATACCGAAATAGGTATACATCATCATAGTTTCCATTGTTTTTACTTCCTCCCATTTCACTCTTCCATTATTCTCCTATAAGTACGCAAATCCTGTAGGGGAAGAACGGATTTGCAGACGAAATTACCTCCCCCCACCTCCCGCCATAAAAACATCTGAGAGACTGCTGCACACAAACGAAACAGAATAATCGAGGACCCTGAAGCCTCCCAGCGGTAATTACCTTTATCGCCCGACGTCCCGGGTGTTAATGACGTTTGTTTCACCGTCATGTCCGCACTCGTCTGGAAAACAAAATATTACTAATAATAATAATAATAATAATAATAATAATAATAATAATAATAATAATAATAATAATAATAAACTAAGATTAACGCATTTCTCGTTTGCGTATTTTAAGGTATGTACAAAAGATATACCAAGATAGTAGCATTATCTTTCTATATGTGATTATGTGTGCATAACAATGAATACTATACCATATAAATAACATGCATCTTTCCTTTATGTTTATGCATGGCAAAGAAGAGTATTATGACAACTTTATTAGCACGTTGACGCTTTTCAGCCTATTATCCTGCAGGCTGTCTTTACATAATTTTATATAACTTAGAGCATGCTGATGTCAAAAGTTAATAAGAGATTGATTAACTAGAGGTTCCCCCTAATATGAATATAGTAGCCTAATATTAGCCAAAACAAAACAATTCGTATTCGTATTGATGGTGTAAAACGAGTAAAAAGAGAGGGGCGATTTCGAGTGATCTGGAGGGTGGAAAATATGCTAAAAATGCGACTATAGTATTGGGGTAAGGACAAAAAAAAACTTCAAAATGGCTGTGAGGTATCCGTGTTGTATCGCGAGGTTGGCGGTATTTTTCATTCATGTCCCCAGGGCTCGAGTGTGTGTGTGCGCGCGCAACCCCGCCATTAGCTCTTGTTTATGAGTTTTTTGCGAGGTCGACGCTTGCACCCTGTTGTGTTTTTATGTCGGCCTGACGGTAAATACACCACCAGGCCAGCCAGTTTGATAGCCGAGAGTAATCACCAAGGAGAGGCGGCCCGACCAAATGACAAGCTGGCAACACTTCACCTGATATGTATTAGGGATCAGATTATTTCAGATACCCCTGCGCGTACAGTCCTCAGCAGTGTCAGACTTCGAGGACTCCTTTCTTCACTGTATTTATGGCTCAAGACCAATAGTACTATATTATTGGTCTTGTTCTGGCTCTCAGTAGAAGATTTTGCTCAATTTAGAAAGGTATTTTGGAAGTTAGAAGGTTTGTTGAGATAGGAGGCGCAGCGGTCGAGTGGAGAGCAGACTCGCGGAGAATCTGCTTGACCTGGGTTCGATCCTAGCCGTAGCGGACTTTAGTGGGTGTGGTAGTACGTCCTAGCATGTATATCATATTCGCACCCAGTCAGGGGCCACCTCGACGACGGATACAGACTATTAACACATATACTAAAACCATTCCAACAGCTTCCTCTATCTACAACACCCTCTCTATCTACAACACCCTCTCGCTGATATCTACACTATCCCAGCCGTATGGTCCTAGTGTACTGCATGATGGCGTCAATGGGTTTCCAAATGTAAGATTAATACCCAGTTGATTTCTAGAGAGCCTTCCAAAACTGAATCAAATGACCTAATGTTAGCCTGAATAGGGTGAAGATGCATCCTGGTATCCTGAATTTTAGAGAGTTCATACACGCTCGCTAGTAGCCTATATATTTGCCAGGGCGATCAATATATTTGCCAGGGCGATCAATATATCTTATCCTCGCTTACCAAAACCTAACCTAACCGTTAAGTTTGGTTAAACTATACCCTATTCCAAGTAAGTAGGCCAACACTCTTGAACATTAGCCTCTACAACTCACAAACGACTAGAGTAACCGAGCATTTTTCTGCCATTTGGGAAGGGCCAGCCAGGGAATAGGTGTGGAAATTTACAGCCAATTTGCTCTAGCCCTTTTTTAGTTATACAGGTTAGTTTTCACGATTTCTGATCTACCTACTTGAAACAGGGTATAGGATAAGTTACCATAATCGTCCTGGAAAAAAAATATATAAACAGCGCCAGTGTATGTAGGTTACAGGTACTGATAAATGGTCGTGAGCTCTTGAGATTTTCTTTATGCAAATATATCCATGTAGATTGATGTTCAGATAAAATCATATATATATATATATATATACTGTATATATATATATATATATATATATATATATATATATATATATATATATATATATATATATATATATATATATATATATATATATATATCGGAAATGGGAACGTTCCTGGGGAATCTCAACTTCAGGAGGAAAAGAATGACGAGGGACGTAACAACCAACATCTTTATTACACACATTTTCAAACGTTTCGACATATAGTGTATGTCATCATCAGTGACCTAAAAGTGAACAAAAACGAAAACATTAATTTATTGAGGGATATAAAGTCCGTAGATTTAAATCTGAGTAACGCTAAAACCTAAAACTAAATAAAATAAAAGGTATAGATACTAAACATTTAAATTTGAAAACATATGGGAGATTAGGCAACACTTAAGGGGAAAGCAGAAGTCGAAATATTGAGTTTAGGTTGAATTTTCTTAATGTGAAGGGATTCTAAAATTCTCAAATTTACAGAAGAGCAACTATCAATGATTTTAAAGTTGTTCTTGTTTAGCGGAATTTTACATACCTTAGTGCAATGGTCCCTCACAGCAGAGTGAGGAGGGTTTGTGAGTGGTTGACCCGTCCTGTAAGACTGACTTAAATGCTCATCAACTCGAGTCTTAAGTGAGCGAACAGTGCTGCCCATATATCCCGCTTGGCAACTGGGACAATTAAAACTATAAACAATTGACGAGCGTAAGTTGTCTGGTAGGCGGTCTTTAAAATTTAAAAAATAACCAATTGTGAACTTATTAACAGGTATGAATTTAAAGATCTTGTCTGGGTAAAATTTAAGTAAGGTAATCTCAAGAGATGTTATTATTTTCTTGGTCCAGTCCCCTAGATAAGGAATGCAAAAATAAATGACCTCCTTACTTGCTGTGGGAATAGACATTTTGGGTTGGAATTTCTTGTTTAGGAATCTGCCTAGTTGTTTATCAAAGAATGATCCAGTATATCCATTATTACTAAAATACTTCCTCAAAAACTTAACTTCATTATGGAACATAAAATAATTAGGTGAGAGGCTAAATGTTCGATGGAGGAGAGTCTTGATGCTATTTAGTTTAAAATTAAAATGACAGAAACTGAAAAAACTAGTGCCTAAACCCGAGAAGGTTGGTTTCCTAAACATCGAGAGAGTTACCCCGCCATTCTTTTTGTTAATTGAAAGGTCTAAAAAGGGGAGTTTGGAATAATTGTCTTCTTCCATGGTAAAAGAAATGTTATGATGTTGTGAATTAAGGTACTCTAAAAACTTAACAGCGTGACCTTTTTCCTGGAAAAATACTAGCGTATCATCGACATAGCGACGATAGAGAAGTGGTTTGAAGGCAATGGGACAGTTGTTAATCCAGTTTTGTTCATGGAAGCATAAGAACACATTAGCAAGAGTGGGGCCCAGGGGAGATCCCATGGCTACGCCATCGATCTGTTTGTATAGATCACCATTAAATAGGAACATGTTATCTTTAACACAGACTGATATTAAATTCTTAAAAACTCTCTTTGTCAATCCTATAAACTTATCGACTCCCGAAAAAAGCTAAATTTGCACATATATCAATTGTTTCATTGAGTGGGATATTCATAAAAAGTTACTTGACATCATAACTAACCATAAAACATGACTCAGGTAATTTATAATCTGACAAATATTGAGCTAGATCGTACTAATTCTGAACAGTATAGTCATTCGTTGTGAATGGACTCAGACAAATCTTTTATCAATAAAAGTAAAATAAATTTTACTTTTATTGAAAAAAGATTTGTCTAATAATTTTCACAAAAATCATTAGTGTGTTTTTTGCATAATATTTTCGCAGCCACTGTAAAGTGTGCAGTAATTTTCTTTATTATACAGTTGGATATAAGTAAAGAGATCCTCCCAAGCTTTATAATAACAATATATTAATTGGTTAAAAGGATGAAGTTCTTCTTTTGTATATTTTGTAATGTTACTTTTGGAAAAAGTTAAAAGATCCTCACAAGCTTTGTTCTTAACATATGTTTACACTAGGTTACTTTCTTTTTAGGATCGTATGTTGAAATATAGCCTGATGATGGATGTGTGATACGTCCAAAAATTTGCAAATAAATAACTCAACATGTATACTGTTGTGGCTCTTCTCCTACTCTTCATCTACAAAATTAGATATCCTGGAAATGTACCTACCACTGACATAATATATATATACACTATATATATATATAGGGCCGAAGGTCAGGTTAGGTGAAGGCATTGATGGCTAAAATCATATATATATATTTTTTTTTTTTTTTTTTTTTATATTCCAACTACTCCCTCTCGGGCATAGGCTGAGAGCCTGTACATTCCACCGCTCAACACGGTGAAGCCCGTGAGGTCTTGTTCCAGTCTGGGGAGTGAGACATGTGAAGCATCCATCATGGCTCGAAGCAGCTCCATCTCTGAAGCGGCTGGTTGCTTCGTTCAAGTGCTTCACCGTCTCACCCTCCAGACTCAGACCCTCACTCTCTCTCTCTCTCTCTCTCTCTCTCTATATATATATATATATATATATATATATATATATATATATATATATATATATATTATATTACGTTATCTGATCTGAACATCAATCTAAATGGCTATATTTGCATAACAAATATCGCAAGAGCTCATTAACATTTATCAGTAACTGTACTTGTCCAACTCTGAGAAAATATACACCCTGCAGCACCAAGCTTGCTCCACAGCACCAGGTTAGTGAGAATTATCTACTTTGCGCTCTGGTAAATTTAGCTAATCCCAGTAATTTTATGTTACAAAAAGCTCAAAAAATCGTCAGTATTGAATAAGGATCCTCAGCAGCTTCGAAAGAGGGAGACACAACAAAAAAAAAAAAATAATAAATCCCCATAATTTGAGGGGGAAAATTTTATTTATTTGTTTTTGTATTTATCTATTATGCTTTTAGTACTTCCCTAGACCTCCATCAAGCTAAAAACAAAATTACCCCAAGACCCCCTTTCAAGATTAATTTGAACATTTATCGGTATAATAATTCCTCCTAAATTACAGGTTTATTATTGCTCGCCAGGTAAAGACCGACACCTAAATGGCACGACAGGTCTTACTACTGGCAAAGAAATGGGACGAAAGGTCATATACTCGCCAAACTAATGAGGCGAACGTCTTAAAATCTCAAAACTAATGAGACTGAACATGTGGGAGAAGGGGGTCCAGAAACACCAAGATTCCCCTTAAGCCGTGCACACTCTGGCTCCCCAAGTGGCTGATAATGTGAGCACCTCAGTTGGTAGAGGCCCACGACTCTCAGGGTTAACAAATACAGTCCGCTAGAGAGTAAATACATGTCAAAAATAGCTAAAATAATGCCACAACCTCTAACCTATCGCTGTAAAATAGCTATAATCTCCAGAATATCGCTATAATACATGCCGCTAGATGTAAAAGAATTGCCTCTAGAGCGAAGTAAATACCTCTAGATCTAGCAGGAAGGTAGGTAAATTGGCACCACTACCCACGAGACCACCATATGTAAACTGTGGGAGAGGCTATCCCGGCCGGCATCTGGGTAGTAATGACGGGTTGGGTTCTGTGGAGGATTGTATCAAGGGGAGAGGGGAGGGGTGGGGATGGGCGGATAGGAGGGGAGGGAATAGGAGGGGAGGGGATTGTAGGATACGAGGGTGGGGATAGGAGGATAAGAGGGGTGGGGATAGTATTGATAAATATTAATACGTAAAGTCATGTGATGTTTATATTAATTCTTCTTTATATATGTATACCTAGAATAAATCACAAAATATATATTGAAACTTTTGATATGTTACAACCCACAATAATATATAAATGGGAGCATATTATTACAATGTTCTTTTCTTAACAGGAGAAATTATATATTTTCTTGCTGGTTATAACTTGGTCTTATATTTTACCATTTATTTATTATTGTCACAAATGTTAGGTATGTATATTAGTGTTCTCACCTTAGCTGTGACCCGGGTCTTGACACGGGCAAAGTGGCCTTTGAGTAAGGAAAACTTTTCGAGTATCCAATCATCACGGCCCGACCTTGGCCGCCCCTCGCTGGTCCCAGGGGTGCCCGCACCACTCTTCTCGTCGGTGAGCTTTGCATACCGCGTCCGCATTCCCGTCACCCATTTGTTCAGCTGGGTTTCTGCGGACACAGAAACATTAATTGGGCATTCGACACATTGTATTAATGCTTCACATATCGTCGTGAGCAGGTAAAAGATAGGTACATAATCAAATATAGATTCAAGGATGTAAACAGACATTGAATGGAATGTGGGTGATATTGGCAGCACAACATTTCATATATGCAACTCTTAACATATTTTAACTAATGCAGGATGAATTCAACGTATGACACACATGAAATCGAACCAAGAACACAGCAAAAAGGTATTAAAACACACATTATCACTACAATAACATAATGCACGCTTCACTTTGGGGTACTTACCTGTGAAACGAGGTACCAGCCTTCTCTTCAAACATCCGCACCATCTTGCGGCTGTCTTTGTACTCCTTGAGACGTTTCTGGTACAGCATGGGGTTGTCCTTCACCCACTCTACCAGCATGTCCTCAGTCTCGTCGTCGAACAGGATCCGGGTAAGTTTGTTTTTCTTGATAGCCCCATACACGGGGATATCATCGGCCATGTCCTGTGAGTCGCCTTGGTCATCGTCACCACCAGACATGGCCTCCGTATCATCGGGCTCCTCTTGGCTGTCGTCCATCACAGCCTCGTCCTCGTCGATGAAGGTAGCATCTGCATCGGCTATGTCATGAAGATCAGTACTAGTTGCAGGGGCATGGCTGCCTGGTATGATCTCATCTGAGCTGGGCGACGCACTACGTTGGTTGTGCTTGGGCGGCGTGGGGTGGCTGCTGTGTCACGTGGTTGGCTGGGCCCAGACGGCGGCTTGGCGACACGCTGGGCCAGCGTACCCTTCAGCACATGTCGAGGGTTGATGGACTTGGAAGGGACCTTCTTCTTTTCAGGCTTTTCAGGGGCCATGGCGAAGGGCAGCATGTGTAGATGGGCAGCAGATAGGGAGGTCAGAGAGGCAGGTCAAGGTTGTGGTCGGTCACTGGTGCGGCGGTGGACTGGGACGAGGCAGCGTGGGTGGGGGCATTTTATAGGGTGTGGGAGGCGTCTGTGTGAGCGGCGTTGGTGCCAACTCTTCACGCGGTGTTGCCAGCACTCGGGCTACACTCCATGACTCGTGTAGCTGCGTGTAGGTACGCGTTGACTCTCGTTGGATCTCTGTTGTACACGTGTTGACTCGCGTTACATCCGTGTAAACTCGTGTAAACTCTCGTTGATTCGTCCTACATTTTTTAAATAACGGTATTTCAAATGACACTCGTTTTTTCGTGTTACATACGTGTTTTTTTCTCAGTGGTTCGTGTATACTCTTGTATACTCGTGTTTTTACTCGTCTTTGAATTGTGTAAACTCTGGCATCATGGGGTCACCAAATTTTGGCACTCACATTCGTGCTTTGTACTCTTGTTGATACGTGTTGCATGTGTGTTACATACGTTTTGTTACGTGTAGACACGTGTTGATTCGTCAACGTCGAAATGAGGACGAAAAGTGACGAATCACCAAAGAGTGTTACATGGGTTTACACGAGTCAACACGAGTTAACACGAATAATGAAGAGTTAATCAGAGTCAAACACGAGTTAACACATATGTACACGAGTATACACGTATTTAGGCCACAATCGTGGGTACTCGCCACGTGGCCCAAAAATGTCATGGCGAGTACCCACGAGTGTGTCGAGTAAACAAAGAGTATACACGAGTGTAGCACGAGTCTACACGAGTGTTGAGGAATATCGACGAGTCATTGCTGAATAGCAAAATTTCATCACTCGTGTTGTACTCACGCACCGACTCGGCTATGTGTGAACCAGCCTTAAATGGTAGAAATATTAGTTTGATTATTCCAGACCTTTTTGAGTTATGAGAGGTTGGGGTTGTAATTTTTGGCCTTTCTTTAATGAACAGGGTATAGCCAATTCCTACGTGGTGTTCCAATTTGTACGCAACGCCAAGAACGATTCTACCCACAGAAAATTAAAAGAACTTGATAAACTACATTTTGTCACTATACCTTATTCCAAGTAAGTATCCCCAAACTCTTGAACATTAACCTCTATAAAGTCTAGTTCACACATTCAGGAGTATGAGGCCGAGTTTGGCCGAATCCCCAATCGCGGTTAATCGGCCAATAAAGAGGTCGATTGTGAAAAATACCACGAGTGTACCGGAGTGTCCTCGATTGTCCACGAGTTATGTCGAGTAGCCACGAGTACATTCGTGGACACTCGGAGTAATTACTGAGTCATTACAAGTGTGCTGCGAGTGTACTGCACTGTGTGGAAGTTTGAATTTTAACGGTCATTTTCGTATCCCGAGTGCATGCGAGTATGTACCGGGTAAGAATAATCACGAGTGATCTCGAATGCAACACGAGCATTGCCGAGTTTCGACGAGTGTTCACGAGTATGCCTACGAGTTTGTTGAGAGTATGCCCCAACTACCTCCCATTGTTCGACCACGTGCTTTTGTCCGCGAGTGATCCCGATTAAAACCGAGTACTTCCGAGTACTAATGAGTTGTTAAGAGTTACTTCGAGTACTTAAGAGTTATTTTGAATGTTCAAGAGTGATCACGAGTGTCTTGACGTTGAGCTGACTCGGGGCCAGAATTTCATGCATATTTGAAATTTGGGCTGCCCGACCCGACTTCCCAGGAATATCCGGGAGTGACCCAGAGTGCCCACGTGTTCCTCCGATATCGCAAGAGTCATTACCCGAGTATCCGCGACTGGATACTCATGGAAACTCGGGTTCGCACTCCTGAATGTGTGAACCATGCTTAAAATCACTAACTACTAGAGTTAATATTTCTACCATTTGGAAAGGGTTAAGCGTGGTTCACACATTCAAGAGTAGGCGCCAGAGTCAAGTACGAGTGAGCGAAGAGTGACACTCTTCGTGGATCTTCGTGACTCTGGCAAGAACCAGCCCGAGTAAGGTCACTGTTTCCAATTCACCAAGAGTCAACAAGAGTCAGTTCGAGTCACGGAGAGTCAACAAGAGTCACGAAGAGTGTAACACGAACCCAACACAAGTTGAGGAAATTTGAAAAATAATGGTAAATTTTCTGGGCCAATAAACAAAGAGTCTGTACAAGTCAACACGAGTCAACAAGAGTGTAACAAGAGTCAACAAGAGTGTAACAGGAGTCATGAAGAGTGCTCCCAAGAGTGGCCCCCATTGTGCAGGTGCCCGATTCACCCAAGAGTGTAACAAGAGTCAACACGAGTCACGAAGATCGAGTTATGCAGAGTTCAACAAGAGTCAACACGAGTCACGAAGAGTCAACAGGAGTCAACACGTGTTGACACGTGTGTCCTTCGGACTCTTGACGGGACAAGAAATTTCATTCAGGCATGAAATTTCTAGGCCACGTCACGAGTCCCCAGGACACACCCCGATACCAACTCGATCACATGAGTGTAACACGAGTCACGACGAGTATGCCAGAGTCATGGCCGAATTTGAAAATGTCCACACTCTTGCTGGACTCGGGCACCGACTCTTGTATGTGTGAACCATGCTTTAGGTAGGGAATAGGTTTGGATATTTACAGCCCATTTGTTCTAGTCCTTTTTAAGTTATACTGTAGAGGTATTTTTGAACTACCTATTTGGAACAGGGCATAGTTATATTTATTAATCAGAACCTGTGCATTTTACTGTGGGCATTTTATTTATATTCACACATACTAGTTGAACCACATAATGCGGAATTATTAGTCTACCCTACATGGATAAAGACAGAATAAGAAGTTGTGAAAGAAGAGCTTAGCGGAACAGTCGATAATCAAAGGATACATGGACATCCAAACGAAGTATACACACACAGGGATCGACTACAAGATAAAGAAAGAAAGGTAAATGAGTGGGCAGAGGGCGGAGATAAGAGCGGGTGGTTAGGAAGGAAGCGTCGACAAGGGGAAGGGATGTTGTTACCAGATACACCAACTCTGACAGAATATACAAGAGTGGTACGTGGGACTTACTAGACCAGGTCGATACACTATATAGTCTCTTTACTTTCAGCTGACGGTAAAATGCAATCTCCTCACTGTTATTACTCAGCAGATACGAATAATGTTGAAGTGAATTATGTTGTTAACTATAAAAACATGGTATTTACATGATGCAGATACATAGTAGTTTCATAATTCCCCATTAATTATCGATAAATTGGTTGCTAGGGATTCAGTCGACGTCAACTGGATTTTTTTTTTTTTTTTTTTAATACAGTCGCCCTAATAAGTGATGTCTCGTCACCAATTGACCACTTGCGAGCTTCAGGCTATAAGGAAGTTGGAGTCGTAAGCATCCATATTAAACATAAATGCAATACTAATGTAGGTCTCTGATGGATAAAGAGTATGCTGAATTGGGTTTTATGTGTATATACATGTACTACCAGCGTATTTTAGATGGTAATTATTCCCCTAAATATCCATATCTACAGCTCCAACTTCCTTATAGAACAAAACTCGCAAGTGGTCAATTAAGTTTTCATCAATAATTGGCATTAGCAATATTTACACATGTTTTCTTCTTTTTGAGTGAAATAATTATACAACCATGTTCCTACACTTACCCACCCTATTCAACATCTGACAGACGTTTATACAGCACTGAGCGAGCCAAACGTAATGACAGCTAAGAGATGACTTATAAGCGCTACCGTGCACTCTAGAACATAAATCATAGCCAACTATTATGTTATGGTATTAGAACACTGCTGTTCGAGAAAATGTGCATATTGCTCTTCGATGATATGGATAATGCAACTCGGAACAAACGAGCAGCTATAATTCAAGCGAGTTATGGGGAGATGGGTTGTTTTTCTGGTCCGCCTTCTTCCTCATGTTTAGCTCCATTAGTTCTCAGATATTATGACGTTCGGCTTATTAGTTTGGCGATATTAAGACCTTTCGCGCTATTTCTTTGTCAATATTAAGATCGTGTCATTTTGGTGTCGATTTCGTTCCTGGCAAGCTATAGCGAGCCTGTAATTCAAGAGGAACCGGCCTTCGGCCGGGACAGTTTTCTATCGAAAAATGTAAAAATTGATCTTGAAGCAGGGTCTTGGGAGGTGATTTTTAAAGCTTGATGGAGGTATGGGTAGGACATATAACAATTTATAAAAAGTTATATAAATGAACAAATAGATTTGCCCATCCCCCCTTAACCCGGTTTCAATCAGCAGAGCCACCCAAACTTGAAACTATGACGTCAGAGTGTTGAACCTAGTCATACCACGAACCTCCTCTCGTGTTGTGTGTGTAGTGCGGAAATCTGGGCCTTGTGATTAATGTGTCAAGCAATCACTCTCAATTTACGTTTTTTGTCTTTTATCTTTCTTTCTTTCTTTCTCTTTCTGTCTTACTTTCTTTCTCTCTTTCTCTCTCTCTCTCTCGCTCTTGCTCTCTCTCTCTCTCTCTCTCTCTCTCTCTCTCTCTCTCTCTCTCTCTCTCTCTCAGACATACACACACACACAACTGTACAACCGCTTTTTAGACTAACTTGTTTTCCGGTTTGTTCTGTTTTAGCTTTTAATTTGCTTGTAATAACGGTTTGTTGATCATTGTATAATTATGCTTGTTGGTTTGATAATTGCCTCCGCTAACGAAGTTAGACGGAGGGTATGTTTTCGCCACCGTTTGTTTGTTTGTCTGTAATATGATATCTCGCAAAGTAATCAATCGAATGTTACACATTTTGATAGGCAGATAGAACATGAGTAAAGAAAGAAGCTGTTCAACTTAGGAGGCGGTCCAGAGATTGTCACGAAACTTGGTGGGTAGATAATTATGATATAGTTATGAACCGATTATCACGAAATTTGGTGGGTAGATAGGATATGTGCCAATAAAGGAGTAATTCAATTTAGGAGGCGATCGGGATAATATCCTGGAACCAGAAAGTAGAAGAATTTTAGGCCTATCATGTTAACCCCTTCTATACCGGTGACGTCTTTCCAGTTGTATTCTAGTTATATTTAGACGATTTTGTGCAGCTTAAAAAATATATGTGGTAGTAAAAATTGTTTATTGAGATAGTTTGAAGCCTGTTAATTGTTGGCGGTCCTTTTTAAACTGAATACAATCGTCTAATTGTAGTCAGAATAAAGTTAAAAGGACGGCTCCGGTAGAGAAGGGGTTAATGGTAGAACTTCTGCCAGCCATTTATATAAACGACAAAATGGTGATTGCAAGAATATGAAAGATAAACGGAGAGTAAAGAGATTGAGGCTAGAATTCAAAGATGCAAGCGTATAGAAAGGTTGGAATGAAATGGAGAATGAACGAGTGAATGACTCTTCGTAGCCAACAGTTTTAAGGCTATGTCACACGAGCAATTTTCGATGAGCAAGGTATTTTATCGTACTATTTCGAGGCGTTTTCACATTGACATCGGAAACTAGATCGATGGTAGATTATGTTAGGTAGCTTAATTCCTATGAAAGTTAAATTTTGAAGCTGCCAGACTACAATTGCCAGTAAAAATTGACGCAAATATATCTCTTGTGACACTGCCCTTAAGGGAAGGTTTTTAGTTTGTTCCCTAGAACTCCATCAAACTAAAACAAATATATACCCCCAAGACTCCCTTTCGAGATAAATGCGTCATTTTTTTCGGTAGAAAAATTACCTGGCCAAAGGCCGTTTTCTCCCAAAGTTACAGGCTCGCTATTGCTCGCCAGGAAAACAAATCGACACCTATAGGCACGATAGGACTAATTAAAATTGACAGACATAGGTTTAAAGGTATTCAAATCAACAAACTAATGAGGTGAACGTCTTAAAATCGCAAAACTATTGCGGCTAAACATATGGGAGAAGGGGGTCCAGAAAAAAAACCCTCTTAAGTGAAAATCTCCCCTTACGCACCAGAAAGTTCGGCAGCGAGTTTTTCGTTGCCAGAGACTTTTAGCATCGTATTTTCGGCACCAAGGATTGTTTTGGAACCATACCTAATCTAACCTAACTTAATATATCCTAACCTAACCTAATCTAACCGAACCTAACCGAACCTCGCCTAATATAACCTAACCTCATCTAATTTAACTTAACCTAACCTATCCTCACTTAATCTAACCTAACCTAATCTAACCTAACCTAATCTAACCTAACCTAACCTAACCTAACCTAACCTAATCTAACCTTGACGATGCAGAAAAATTTGCACCGAAATATTTGGGTCCGAAAATTTGATGACGATCTGTATAGCGAAAAAAAAAATGTGGCCGAAATATAAGGAAAGCATTAATAGTTCAATGGAAGACCACAAGGACACATGGAAAAGTGGAGAGGTGGAAATAAATAGGAGAAGAAGTACACGATTAAAGTGTACAGTTGCCCAAATAAGTTGTTTTTCTCTCCGTGATCTTGTACATGCAAATATAATACGAATGCTTGAAGTACGAGGGTAGTTTCTTATGCAGGGGTTAATTCATCCGACTAGTCAACTGATAATGAAGAGAAACCACACTCGCAATTATTTCATACTAATTTTACGATCAAACATAAGATCACGACGAGGAACAGAACTTATGTGGGCAACTGTACGTGGGAGGGAAAATGAAAGTGAATAAATGGTACAAAGGGTACAAAAAAAGTAAAAAGTAAATCTAGCAACAACAGGTCTGGTGACCCTTCTAGGCTGCTTGTCCTCCAAAACACTGAGGATCAATTGTCCAAACAGTGGTTTAGAGTGGGTAAAGGAACATTGGAAAGGGAACTACTGCCCTAGAACTAATGTCCGTGGCAGGATTAGGAAGTTAGTAGGGGCAGATGGGTTAGTAACTGAGGAGGGGATAAAATAAAAGTTATTCATTTACAAACGCAGTCAGTCGCGGGTTTGATGCAAGATATTTGTCTAGGCGAAGTTTAAATGAATCAACGGTGCTGCAGTCTATAACGTCTCTGGGAAGCCCATTCCACAAGTTGACAACTCGATTGAAGAAGACATTCTTAGTTTCGTGCGAGTTTAAAGATTTACCAATAATTTTGCAACCGTTTCCCCGCGTGTAATTAAATTGGTCGATAGTGAAGTACTTACTACAGTTCATATTGTCGATGCCTTTGATGATTTTTAACACTTGAATTAAGTCGCCTCTTAATCTGCGCTGGGTTAAAGGAAATAGATTTAATTCTCTAAGACGCTCCTCGTATGGTTTGTTCTTTAGGCTAGGTATAATTTTGGTAACTCTACGTTGAACTCGTTCTAGCTTGTCTATATCTTTTTGGTAATAAGGGCACCAGGATTGAACGCAGTATTCCAGAAGAGGGCGGACTAAGGAATTGTAAAGGGTTAGGATAACTTCTTTGGATTATGCTCAAATGACCTGCCTATAAAGCCAATTATTTTGTTTGCTTTCTTAACAACTTCTGAACATTGTTGACTCGGTTTTAGGTTACTCGATATTATTACTCCCAGATCGGTTTCTCTGTTTACATTCTTAAGCTGAGTGCCATTCATCGAATAGTTTGCTTTCTCATTTTGGTATCCGATATGTAGTACTTTACATTTATCCGCATTGAAACTCATTTGCCATATTTGGGCCCAACGTGACAACTTATCTAGATTGTGTTGCATATCGTCAACTTGTTCTTTTGAGAGTACGCTATTTGCAATTTTGTATCGTCAGCATATTTTGAGATTGTAAAGGTGAGACCCTCATCTATGTCGTTGATGTAAATTAGAAAGAGAATTGATCCTAGTACCGATCCCTGGGGTACCCCGCTACTTACATTGGTCCATTTAGATGCCTTACCGTTTATGACTACTCTTTGCTTTCTGTCGCGGAGCCAATTTTCTATCCATTTCAACACACCGTCTTGTATTCCATGCGCTTTTAGTTTTAGCAGTAATGGTCAGGTTAAAGAGAAAGGAAAATTGAAAAGCTATAGAAGAAAAAAGGAAGTATGTAAACAAAGGGAAAGGAGATAAAATAGGAGAAAGGTAGTAGGGATAATTATTAAAAAATTGACGTGAAACATTGGAAGGGTGAAATAATGGAATAATTAAGATGAAGTAAATGACTTTATAAATATTTGGAAAGGCTCGCCGCCTTATTATAAATAATTTGTTAGGGACAATGCAGATCTATGAAATCCTTATACTGTACTCATGTAGTCTATAATACACTATGGGAACATATTTTTCATCACATTTATAAAACCCGATACTAATGGAAAAAACGCAAAGTTTCATCAATCTTAGAGCTCTCTCGGACGTCCTCACACACAGTTTACAAACGTCTTCATTACAGAGTATATTTGATATATATACCCCTGCTGGCAAAATAGATGATGATTTCAATAATTCATGGGGGGGGGGGGGAGATAAGCTCAAAGCCTCCCCCCCCCCCTCCCTCCCTCTCAACCCACCTTGTATCCCACGTTGGAATTATAACTAAAACCCCGAAAATATTAATTTCTCAAAATCTAAAAAAAAAAAAAAAAAAAAAAAAATGAAAAATAAGGGTGTGAGCCTTTTCACTATAATTACCAAATACTTAAATGGGGAATGGAAAACAATACGACACAAGATAACAGATGAAACCAAAGTCAATTAAAAATAATACAGTAAGAAAATATTTAAGTAACATAGGAGAGACAGAGAGAGTTAGGTATAATTTGATTGGTAGAGGTTGGCAGATCTCTCTTACCATAGGATCTGTAAACAAGGGCCTAGGGAGATGGGTGGTCGGTGATGCAAAGGGAGTACTATATCAAGGCTAAGATCAAAGAAGGTAGGGAAGATTAGTCCTTTATGTACCCGTGACGGCTTTTCAATTCGACTCTGGCTACTATATGACGATTGTTTTCAGTTTAAAAAGGACCTCCAGCAGCTAACAGACTTCAAACTATCTCACTTAGCCCTTTTTACTTCCACGGATCCCTGTTAAACTGTACAAAATCGTCTAAATAAACTACAATAAAATAAAATAAATATTACAGAAGGGGTTAAGACTGAATATGAGACCAGAAAATGACACGAAAAGGAGGAGAGGGGGGAAGCTGAAATTGAAAGTAGGACGCAAATCTTTAAGAAAAGAAAGTCAAAATGGTAATGGAAGTGAAATAACAAAAATGGAATGGAAGGAGCTTTCATTAGTTTATCAAGTACATTGGGGTTGTAATTATTGATTAATGTTAAGAACGGATTGTTACTTATTTCTATAGGTTCAGTAGGTGGTGGGCCAGATAGGGTCAGCGTGCACCCCCCCCCCCCCCTTACCTCCCAACAAAACTGTGTTTTTCTGAAGATCCTGAACTTCCTGAACACGAATATGAATGTTAACATTGAACATTTTGGGATGCAATACCCGTTTCAGCCATTTATTTTATATTTCCCAGCTTTCATGGTACGACGGGGGTTCAAATGGATCCCCGTAGTTTCCATAGTTTTGGTCGTAGAGGCAACATTCAAACAGCATTCCAAAGTTCTCATTAAGTACTCCTAGGTCAGTTGTTGGTATTTGACCTAAAGTCAAAGGTCAACCAATGACTTGAGGTCAAATGTCAAAATTGCTTCCCATTTGAAGTGTTACAGGAACCTCCCTAATTGACCGATTGTAATTCAAATTTGCATAATAATAGTATGTAAAGAAAGCAAAAAACAAAGATATTTTTTTGTAAATTATTTGCAAATTTGTTTGCAAAAGTGTTTGGCATTGTAAAACTTAAAACAACCCAAAATTCGATTAAGCACAACCATTTCGTTAACTTGACTTTGGAAGGTCAACCCTAGATAAACAAAGGCCAAATTAAGTCATTGAATGACCTACACATATCCAATCAATGGACCAACCCTATCTATTAGAAAACAAACACGGATATGAGCACATAGAAGGCAGATATATGGAAATAAATACAATTAGAGTATTCATAATTAGTTGTACCCCACAGGAAAAAGGTCACTGTGACCTTACCTATAACCCTAAAACAATTTATTTTTTTGGAGCTGACGTAAAAACCATACATCTTAAGGCATCTGATGCCAGCAGTATGTCCACGGGAGAAGGAGTATGCAGGGCATTCACCCGTCGTAGCGCCGCACTGATCAACTCTGCATGAAGCAGAGTTGCTTCATGAGGCCAAAATAACAATGTGGAAACTGCCGTCGTAGGCATCCTGAGAATGTTCACAACGAATGCAAAATAGCCGGCAAGCTTCCTTTTCCACGGGAGAGGCTGTCGGTGGGCCATCTCGATGGCCTCCAGAAGGGAGAATGAGAGGGTGGTGTCACCTCTGAGATAAAACCCCAGAAAGTGAGTTGATGTGGAGGGGGCACAACATGATTTACTCTCGTTAACTGTAACTCCCCAAAAACAGTGTGTCTGTTGAATGCCCAATAGATTTCGACTGAGCCACAGTCTGCATATATGCAGCAGCTGTGGAGAGGCCCATCGGGAGCCGGGTCTAGCGATAAACCTCACCCCGATAGGAAACCCCCATCAGAGACCCTAGGCCAGGGCTCAGCGGAAGCAGAAAAACCTGTGCCTGAGGTCGAACTTGATGAGGGACCAGTCGGAGTGAGCGCTTAACAACTGTAAGGCACTGGTCACCCGAGGGAGCCTGATGGAAAACTTGGGAAGAGAATCAGTTATAAGTGAGAGGTCATAAATCAACCGACATGCGGTATTGGACTTAGGGACACAAAAAAGGTGAACGATTGGGCCGTGTTTGGCTGTGTTCTGTCTCAAAAAACCCACTTGAACCAACCGATGGACCATGAGGTCCATCGCGGGAGAAGGCCTGGTAGCAAAACCAGCAACCCCGTACCGATTTCCGATTGGCCCCTCGACAGCATCCCGCGAACCTGAGTGGTGTGGCTTTGTCAGGTGGGCCCGATGGGTCTCTCCACAACTGCTGCACTTATGCAGACTGTGGCTCAGTCGAAATCGCTTGGGCATTCAACAGACACTTTGTTCTTTGGAACTTACAGTTAACGAGAACATTTTTTTTGGGGTCCCCTCCACATCAACTCACTTTCCGGGGTTTTATCTTATTTGACTCTCTTTCTGGATGCCATCGAGATGGGCCCCCGACAGCCTCTCCCGTGGAGAAGAAAGCTCGCCGACTATTTATTATTCATTGTGAGAATGTTCAGGCTGCCTACGACGGCAGTTTCCACATTGTTATTTCGGCCTCATGAAGCAGAGTTGATCAGTGCGGCGCTACGACGGATGAACGCCCTGCGTCCTCCTCTTCTCTTGGACATCCTGCTGGCATGAGACGCCTGAAGATGAATGTTTTTTACGTCGGCTTCAAAAAATAAATTATATTAGGGTCAAAGGTCAGGTCACAGTGATCTTTTTCCTGAAGGGTACAGCTAATTATGAATATTCTTTTTGCGTTTATTTCCATATATCTGCCTTATATATGCTCATATCCGTGTTTTTTGTAATAAATAGGGTTGGCCTATTGATCGGATATGTGTAGGTCATTCAATGATTTCATTTGACCTTTGTTGACCTTGGGTTGACCTTCCAAGGTCAAGTTAACAAAACGGACGTGTTTAATCAAATTTTGGGTTGTTTTAAGTTTTACAATACCAAAACTTTTTGTTGTTTTTGAAACACAAACAGTTTAAAAATGTAAAAAAACAAAAAATCCTTCAAATTTTGAAATCTAATGTTTTTATCCAAAATTTTGCAAAAAACAAAAAAAACATTACAATTTTTTTTTTCTTTTTACATATTAATATTATGCAAATTTTGATTATGATCGGTCAATTAGGGAGGTCCCTGTAACGCTTCAACTGGGAAGCAATTTTGACATTTTATCTCAAGTCATTTGTTGACTTTTGACTTTAGGTCAAATACCAACAACTGACCTAGGAACACTTAATGAGAGCTTTCGAATTATGTTTGAATTTTGCCTCTACGACCAAAACTATGGAAACTACGGGGGGTCCATTTGATTCCCCTCTGTGGTATACTATCAATGGAAGTTAAATATTACTAAGCTATAATGAATCAAATTAAATCAATCTAAATTAAAACTACTCCATATCTAAATTGAATTCAATCTGAAACAAGCTAATTTATATCCAAAGGTCTCACATAATAAATTTATATATAGGGTAAGGTTATAAGGGTTAATATTAGCCAGGAATTAACTCACCAATAGTTCCACGTGGCAATGAGGCAAGGGAGAACGTTTACCCAATATGGCGGACAATGGGGAGGCAAGACACCGGTCCCGAGACTCGAGTCAAGTGAAAGAAAGAATAAATTATTACATGGGAATGGACATGAATATTATGCTTATCTGTCAGTCAGTCATGGCGTCGATGAGAGCGTCGTGATGGTGTAGCTGTTTGTATTGCTGTCAGTGTATTGTGATTAGAGGCACAATAGCGCGATCAACTGAAGGCAGAAATTTGATGTTAACTGGTTGGTGTTCATGAAGGCTCTGCTCTCTCTTCCTCAGAGGCACACCTTGCTGCCTTGGCAAACGCCAGGAGCCCAAATTATCGTACCGCATCTAGGTTGCTCTATACGATAAATTATATTAATATATACGATAAATTCATATATACTACATATGACCATGGCAATATTGCTTAATAGCATATTAGGCCTTTTATAACTTAACTTATTTACAATCTTATAATATACGATCTACTCGTTCTACGTCGTGCTGCAGGAGCGACCGTGATGTCACAGAGACATATGGGAACACAAAAGAGTCATAGCCTATCGTATTTACGATACACTCCCCCCACAAAAAAAATACCTGAACCCCACCTTAAACTTAAAGTTGCCCAGAGGCTATCTTCTGATGCCACATGTCGACGGCGCCAGCAGCAGCGCGTCTGGGACGCGTCCCGGTCCGAAAATGATCACCATCAGTAAGAGGTGAGTCATTACTTTGAGAATCCTCGGACCCAGCAATAACAGGTGGAGCATCAGATTGCAATGCGGAATCGAGCTCCAAAGCGTACAAACGTGCGATAGGACGAACAGTAGTTCCAGTGGCTGTCTTCAATAGCGCCACCCGCTCTACAGAGTCTGCCCCCTTGTATACCTCCAATACGCGGCCTAATTTCCAGTATAAACGAGGACTATCTTCTTTAATTAAAACAACTTTACCAACAGTAGGTGCCGTTGGTCTACCAGAGGGAGTAACACTCCTTTCCCTCAATGCTAGCAGATATTCACTAATCCACCGTTTCCTAAAATCCTCGATTATCCTTGATATATACTGGTATCTCTTAGACACCGCTACCTCAGAGTACAACGAGGGATCCTCTAACTCTACTATGGATTGGAAATCAGATGGAAACGCAGTCAATGGTTTTCCATATAGCAAGTGAGCTGGCGTTAATGGTAGTGGTTCTTGCAGGTCGGTGTACACATATGTAAGCGGCCGATCATTCATGACTGCCTCTATCTCTGTGAGGACTGCCGTCAACTCACTCTTCTTTAATAGAGCACGTCCTACTACTGCTCTGAGTCCTGACTTTTCTATGCCGACACACCGTTCCCACATTCCACCAAACCAAGGTGCCTTAACTGGAATGAACCTCCATTCGCACTTCCTTTCTCCCAAAAAAGTGATGATTGTAGGATCACTGCTCATATCCTTCAGATATTTTGATGCCTGGACATAAGTGGGAGCATTGTCGCTAAGAATGAGTTGAGGGAATGAACGACGGGCACAAAACCGTCTAAACGCCAGCATAAATTCTTCGCTAGACATTTTATCACATAGTTCTAGGTGTACCGCTCGAGACGTTGCACAGGTAAACAATAATATATAAACCTTCTCATGCTCTCTCGTCTTCAATGCCCCTGTGTAATCTAACCCTACAGCTTGGAAAGGTTCTATGTGCTTTACACGGCATTCAGGTAGAGGTGGAGCTGGTCCAGTTGCATATGGTTTACCTTTTAGTCTCTGGCATATTACACACTTTCTTACTACGCGTCGAGCTACTTGTCGAACTATGGGTATCCACCATGTGAGACGTAAATTTGATATAATATGACATACCCTGTAGTGTTTTACTTCCCTATGTGCACGTATGATCAATAGATCAGTAACGTGATGTCTTGTTGGCAGAAGTATAGGGCGGTTTGTGGCGTCTGTTACACCCGACCACTTCAGGCGACCCTCACACCTGATGAGGCCATTGTTTAGGTGCAACCTTAGTTGATGCACTATATTAGGCATTAATGTCTTATTCGAGCTTTGCAAGGATTCTAATTCATTGGAAAAGGTTTCTACTTGAACCTATTTGATCAAAGTTACTTCAGCTGCTTTAAATTCACGAGCATCAATGTTCTGACCCCTGTTGCAGAGTTGGCCCGTTACTTTAAGCTTGATATTGGATACATATCGCAATACCCAAGCGACAACTCTGACTAGTTTATTATAGCCACCATATAGTTATCATGATTGGACCCGGTGCCTCATTTGGTTGGGCTGTAACTGCCACTGTTTCCAGTGGCAGAAGTCCCTCACCTACAGCATGCCAAATCGTTCATTCATTTTCATGGAGCAGCCACTTTGGACCATGCCACCACAATTCGGACTTCACTAATTGGCTAGCCGTTATACCCCTAGTTATGAGATCACTAGGGTTTTCTTTTGTATTTACATAATGATAAGCAACGTCTGGCAAAAGGGCTCTAATCTCATCTACCCTATTCCGTACATAAATTGGCAGAGACTTCTTGCTATGTATCCAGTTGAGTGCGACCTGACTATCGCACCAAACGTGAACGATTTCAATATTTAATTCGCTCTCGCATGCTGCGCGTACATGTTGCACCAGACGTGCTAATAGCAGCATGGCAGTCAATTCCATTTTAGGGATGGTTACCTTTTTGACCGGGGCTACCTTGGCCCGGGCTGTAACTAAATGTGCCCCAAATGAAGTAACGACATATATGGCTACCCCGTATGCCGTGGCGCTAGCATCGCAAAACGTGTGTAACGTAACGTCACCGAACGCCGCCATTTTACGAGGTATAGGTTTAGTACATAGGAAGGCATACTCATTCAACAACAATGTCCCTGGGTCATTCAGTTCCTCGGGCAAACTGTCATCCCATCCTATTTTATGTCTCCAAACTTCCTGCATTAGAATCCTAGCTCTTATGGTAACGGGCCCAAAGGATAAAAAAATTGCGCAACTTTGCTCAACAGACTTCTTTTTGTGTGCGCTCCTGTCTGCTGAGCAAAAGACCTTGTTTGAAAAGTTAGTATGTCATATTTAGGTTGCCAGATCATCCCCAAATTTCTGGACTTTTCCTGGTTATGAGATGTCATATGTATGAGATGTCGTACCGTCCACCTATATCAAACTCTGAAGATCTTCACTATTAGTAACCCACTCGCGGAGAAATAAATGTGCATCTATAAACAATCTGCGTGCTTGCCAGTATGTATATAACAAATCATCCTGACTATCGCTAGAACCCTGCAAATTGTCTATATATAATCCATGAGATAGTTTACTTGTGTCCTCATGAGTATCAGCTAGATGTTTTTTTATTGTGGCATTTAACAAAAACTGTGAACACGTGGCCCCAAAGAGTACAACCCGAACAAGGTATATTATGACCGGACTTTCAGAGTCGCTAATGTCGCTGAACCAAAGAAAGCTGGTAACATCTCTATCTTCCTCCTTTAGCTTCACCATCAAGAATGCTTTCTCGATGTCACTGGCATATGCGTACTTCCCCAGCCTAAACCGCAATAGATGTTGGGACAGGTCCGACACCATGGACGGACCTGTCAACAGGCAGTCATTTAGACTGGGTTGTTGACCTTGATGGGCAGAGCAGTCATACACCACCCGTATTGGTGTGGTGACGCTGTCTTTTCTTACCCCATGATGGGCCAGATAGGGAACCCTACCCTTCTTAATCGGTTCCTTGACATCGATTCTCTCAATAAAGCCCCTAGCTTCATAACTCCGAAATACATCGTCATACGCCTGGCGCGTGCTCGGTTCATTAGACAATTTACGCTGTAATGCGCGCAAGCGACCTAATGCCAAACCATAGTTGGTAGGCAGTCTTATCTCACTGTTCTTCGAGGGTAAACTAACTTTATATTGCTTGTCTGAGGCACAGTAGCTCACAGACTCGTCAAACCTTGGTAGCGCAACTTCCGAGTCATAATCAGTCTCCATAGGATTAATGCCTATGTGATCCAATCTCCACAGTCGTTCCAGGTCGAACTCGGCAGCCAATTTAGGGTCACTAGGTTGGGAATCCTCCCTTCCCAACTCCTCTGCCATGGTTACATTGACTCTTAATATCGAGACCGTGTCGACCAGGACCTTTGATTGTGTAGTATGCACCTTTCCGCTCATGCAATAGCCAAATTTAGTGGGGATTAAAATTACACCACACATCTTTTTAAATCCAGGGTATACTACATCATAATAATGATCCACACCAAGTAGAACATGCACCTCACTCTGATCTCCCATGGGATCTGACAAGTTAACCCCTTTGCTACGTAATGCGTGTTCCACCTTCTTCACTCCTACAGATACATATTCTGGTAGGGTGTCTACTACGATACATGTCATAAAGTACCGGGTTTTACGGTAGTAATATGAAATCTCCGCTATCTCGTAGTCTTGTTTGTCAGTAACCCCTGTGAAGCCCTGCAATCGAAGAGTCTCAGCCCCTACGATTCGGTGCTTCAGTCCCACTAAGACGGACCTCTTTATAAAGGAACGTTGAGACCCTTGATCTAGAAGTACCCGACAAACTTTGTTACTGTCGTTACCTTCCATGGGAATCTGTATTGTGGGCAATATAGTGGTGTCTTGCATGCTACCTAGTGTCACAGTTGTAGTACGCTCTGGATTGACGTCTTTGACTTTATCTGCCGTAGGACACAACTTATCAAAGTGATGTCCTTTGCAGTGGCAACAGGGCCTTAAGTATGTAGCAGTACATTGTCCCTGCTTACCATGTTCCTTACTTAGACAACCTACACATAGCTTCAATCTTTTCGCCTGTGCTAGTTTTGTCTCATTTGTTGGGTATTTTACACTGAAACTCCATTTATGTTTGTTGTTACATAGCTTACATAGAATCTGAGCAGGTTTCTTATACGTAGCCTCTTTCTTTTCTTTAGTCCCCACCGTCATGCTTACAGTTCCCCTCATCTCCACATTCTCACTCCCTCTCGAAACATACATTCTCCCTTTGTTCAACTGTAGAGTGCTAATTTCCCTACTGAACTGAGTTTTGAACTCCCCCAGATCAAATGATCTAACCTTGTCAAGTATTGCCATAGGAAGCTTCTGACGTAAGATAATGACTATCATTTCCTGTGTGGTGAGCCCTAGGGTGTCTAGCGATCGAGTATGGCACTCCATATTTGCCCTAAAATTTGCTAACTCCTCAACCTTATACTGTGGTTCTGCGAGCTTTAACAAGGCAACGACATGGGCCATCTTCAACTGCTCTTGATCCCTGTATGTGGACTTTAATAATTGTACTGCCTCAAGATAACTATCACCCACTACCGCAAAACCCTCTATCAAATGTAAGGCCTGTCCTTCCATTTGTCTCTTCAGGTAGTGAAACTTGCGGACATTATCCAAAGAGGATTCATGAACTGTAGACCGAAATACGTCCCAGAAAGCTAACCACTCAGTCAATTTGCCCTCAAATGTAGGAAGATTGAGCTTTGGGAGGTGTACAGTGCATTTTGGGTCAGCCCTTCTATGGGCCTCATTCTCGCCTCCCTTCTTACTTGTGACAGCATGCTGTAATATGTGCTTCGATCTAAAGACAGGTTCATCATAGAGGGCGCGATTATCACACTCTGTAACTATCTCTTCCTCCTCTGTCATGCCTGCCACAATCACCTCACTCAGAGCCATAATACGACCATGGGTAGCCTGGACGTTGTCTAATCTAGCTTCTAATTCCTCGAGGATAGCAGTAGTGATGAAAGTGTTGACGTCTACCATTAGCCTATTTAATACTCCCCGATTAGGGGCCTTGATCAGCACCCCACCCGACGGTGTCTCTTCCTGTTTACTCATTTTGCATGTAAGCCTATAGGCTATTGTGACGCTCACCGCTTCCCCCAGAACCGCATGGCTTACTCACTAGGACTCGCCAGGGCAGAGAATATAGCTACAGTCTACCTATCATTGTGTACTTTCCTTCTCGAGAAAGCTTGTGTTGCAGACAGTTCAGAACTGTTCTTTATTTTCGTCTGTCACAATCCTTTCTATTTTATTTAGTCAATTGAAAGTATTGTGTTAAGTAGTTGAATGATGGGAAGGCGAGCGGGAGAGAGAGAGAGAGAGAGACCAGGTGGTGTGACTTGGTAGGGAGGGCGGCGCGTGGCTTGCCCCCTTACATAGGCCTCGCGGGATTCGTTGCCTCCTGCCTAACACTGCCTACTAGGCGGCTGCTTACTGGGCGACTGTCGCGCGCCCTCGTGCCATTCCTGCGAACTGGGACTCCAGCCAGGAGGTCCCTGGGAATATCCTTGTCAGATCCTTCCCAGACAGCATACTCTAAGCATCTCCCATGAACTGTTCCACACTCTTGTCTTAGAATATTTCTCTCCTACTGCCTCTATCATTTCCACTACTTCCTCACCTTTTATTAATATCAATCCCCCTCTGGTTCTCTGCATCCACACCTTGAATTGGTGGCCAGACTGTATTATATGCTGGATCTCACATTTCTTATGTACTAGGTTAAGGTTGAAGACAGTCATTGTCTTTTGGGAGATTGTATTGCTCAGACTGTCTCCATCAATCACTAATGTTTCTACAGGGTTAAATAATGCTAGACTAGGGATCAGGTACCTTGCTGTTGGTGTTTTCACTGTGTGTAGGCTACTTTTGAGCTACACGACACTACGGATTCTGTGGGTTACCTGGGTGGATCTTTTGTCTGTGTACCTTGGAGTTTAGACTGTGTAGTGCGTGAGGGCTGCTTGCCTAATCCACCCAACACTGTTCTAACTCTATTTGCTTTTACTTTTGATGGTCGCCAGGAGGATACTCGATACTTGTGATCGAGAATCCTCAAGAGAGCACCCATTCTTATTAACGTAATCAGGCCGCACAGACCCAAGGTCCACACTAGGCTAGGAGCTGCCTTGCTCCACCAGAATTCTGTACCTTTGCGCATCCCAGCTAGACTTTATTAACCCGGGTAGACATTAGCTGGATTAGATCATATACTCTTTTATGCATACCCATTATTTTTACACAAGCAATTTGAGGTCTAGGTTGCTGTAGAGAGACACAACCAGCATAGACCGGTTTTGTTAATAGGAGTACTACTTTTTCGTGGCGAGCATTATTACTGTTGCACCGCTTATAATATTCTTGTGTCCAATAACATTATATGTCCAGCCTTTTTGTGTATTTAGCCTACACGTGCATTGTCCTGCCTCCTGCTATTTTGTGGTTCCATTTCCAATACGTTCTTCTTAGTAGCATCCGACATTATTTAGAAGATTCCTTGTTCGGTGCTTGAGGACTTTACAACACTTTCTTTCATAAAGGAGTGACAGATATTATTGATTAAAGTAACGTTAAGTAAACCTTCTTCTTGTTTGCATTAGATCACTCTTGTGATTTAATTAAGTTAACTATCTTTTCCTTGTGTACCATAACTAAGCAACCATATGTTATAGGTAATAGGCTGTTTCAGAGAACATCAGCCTATAGTAGAAGACATAGATACTGAGAGTTAAGATACCCCGCTATCGCAGATATAACTCTGGAGGGTATATGTGTTCTTTGTTCGACGGGATTATATATCAGGTGTTGGATCTAGCGTTTCCGTTGTTGCATTTATGCCAGTCTAGTCCAATGTATAAGAGCCACTGATTTATACGAGACCCGATCGTAACAAATGGCGACCTAGCTCAGGATTTGGTGAACTGACATATAATTGCAGGTTATTGTGCAGATTTTTCTCACAGTTTAGGCAGTGAACATTTGTTGATTTTGTGGAATATTTTTTGAGGACATGCAAGAATTATTTGTTTTAGCAAAGTAATATAGCACTTAACCCTTATTTAGCGGCGAGCAACATAAGTCGAGTTAAATAAAGCTGGACTATGTGGCGGCGCTCGACATAGGTCGAGTGGCAATTTCAGCACGTAATGTGGCTGAGAGAGAGAGACAAGTGGTGGCAGGAGACTAGCGAGCGTATGACTGCTCCAGACCACCGCGGCGAACCTACTGACACAAATCTCAGCTCCCTCCTCCCTCTCTCACTCGCTACATACTCAATTATGTACTGAAAGTACCGAATTACCTGCTTTTTGCACTCGCGTTGCACGGTTATTGCAAGAAAACTATCCATCATACAAGGATCGTTATGGTGTCATTCGAAAGCTCTGTTTATGCCCTTTCAGGGATAGGTACTTGTTTTACGTTCTGGGTCTTATTTAGGCATGAAAATGATCACGTAAACAGCCCTATTTTGGCTAAAAACACCCCGCTGTGTGGTACACATAAATAAACCGCATAGGCCGCTCGTAAGGTGTTAAGCTGTCTCCGAGAATTTGTTATTGTGAATATTGTGGTATAAGAGTTTGGGGTACTTCTTTTTTGTGTATCAAAGTGAAAAATCTTCAGTGAGCATCATGTCTTATAGCGGATCAGTGCAGGATGAAGACACAGTATGTGATGTAGAAGCTGAGGAGCAGCAGCATGGGCAGGTTGTTAACTTGGTGAACAGTGAGGAGGATGCAAGGAATTTTTTACAATGGCCTGTTACTTCCGACCGGTTGGTGGGTATGAATCGGTACGGTCTCCAGTGCTTAGCCGCAGCTATCGGTCATGTATGTACTAGTGGCATGACCAAGGATGACCTGATGACGTGTGTGCTGGGTGGGATGACTGGCGTACGAGGTAGGGTGAGTGCTCAGAGCCCTTTGGCCGAGCTTCCCCTTCACTCGACTCCCAATCCTCCTATTGGAGTACCGACCCTGAGCACGCTTCCGCAGGTCGGAAGTGACTGGCAGGGTGGTTTACCCCTGGGGGGATCACCGGGTATTTCTAACATCATTGCATCTCCTCCTCCTCAAGGTTTGACCCCGGAGATGCTCTTTCAGCTCGAGATGGCAAAACATCAGAGTCAACAGCAGACAGAGCTAGCTAAGATAGAAGAGAGAAAAGAGCTAGCTAAGATAGAAGAGAGAAAAGAGCTAGCTAAGATAGAAGAGAGAAAAGAGCTGGCTAGGATGCAGCAACAGACGAGGGAAGCTGAGCTTAGGACTGAACTAGAATCTACAAGATACTGTGCCGACATGGATTTAGAGAAGTCTCGTGTTGAGACGACGGGACAGCGACTCAGTACTGGAAACCGTGCGCATGATCAGTCTCTGTCGCACCTCAAACTGGTCCCTGTATTTGACGAGTCTGGTGTCACAGAGTTTTTCAATAGATTTGAGAAGAAGTGCCGGGAGCATCAGTGGCCTGAAGTTAAGTGGGCGGCCCTTGTGTCCTCTAGACTCGTAGGTAAGGGGCTCAAGGCTTACGATGCACTGCCTTTGGAGTCCTGCGTTGTTTATGAGGAGCTCAAGGAGGCTGTCCTGCGGGCATATAAGCTACAACCCGAGACATATAGGTTAAAGTTCCGGGGTGTGACTAAGGGGCGAGACAGTACCTTCTTCGAGCACGCCCGGGACCTGTCCGACGCTATGGGAAACTGGCTCAGATCAGAGAAGACAACTACGTTTGATGAGATGAAACAGTTGATGCTTCTAGAGCAGTTTTATAAGTGTACGGGCGGTGACTTGACTTTAAACCTTAAAGAGAAGAACCCAAGAACTCTCGTAGAAGCAGCAGAGATGGCTGATCTTCGGTTGTCACTAATTCGGGGGTGCGGCTCTGCACAGAGAAACGATGTAGGCGTTAAGGAGCGTTACCCTCCCCCTCCCCGGAATATGGACACACATAAATTTAAAAGCAATGACACCAAGACTGATCACAAACCTAGCACCGCCCCGTTTAAGAAGGGTCAGGGGACTCATACACCTCAGTATAAGTCCAAGGGGAAATTTGAGTGTTATCACTGTCACAAAGAGGGGCACATGGCAAAAGCTTGTCCGAGCAGACCTCCCACGGCGGCTGTGTCATTGGCTCGCAGCATTGGGGTGTTCCAGAAGTCTTCTGTGTTTGCTGGAGACATTAGATCAGAGGATGGAGCACCGCCAGTGAAGAAGGATCCGGAAGGCTCGAACCCTGTCCGCGATGCCTTTTGCGACCATAGAGGGCATGGCTGCGTGAAGTAGGGGGGCAAGAAGCACGGGGTACAGCTTTTGCGTGACACAGGTGCCTCTCAGACACTCTTGAAGAATTTCACTGGTAGACCCATAAACGTGGCGCGGGTAGTTGTGGTGCAGGGAGTTAATGCAACTAGGTCATACCCGCTTGTTAGAATGGAGCTTGAAGTTGACGGTGTGACTCGCGAACTGGATGTGGGAATCATGGAGAAATTGCCTGTTGGGGGCGTCGACCTCCTTCTCGGCAATGACTTTGCGGTGCCTGCTTCTAAGGTTTCACCCTTAGTCGTTGCCGAGGAGCCGGCCGACGTGAATAGGGAGGAACAGGAGTGGGTTGAGAAGTGTCAGGTGCAACCAATGGCGTGTGTTGTAACCAGATCTCTCGCATTCAGGGAGTCACAGCCTAACCAACAGTCTTCAAATAAGCGGAGGAACGGTCACGAGAAGGTGCTGAAAGCTGATACGGTGGAGAGTCTAGTACCAGCAGCGCTTCTCGGGGACTCAGTATTAGCACCGTTATTAGAGTCTGGAGAAGCACCACCACCTGTCACTGAGAGTGTAGAGGCAGGGCTTAAAGAGACTCAGAGGCAGCAACGGCATACACGGAGAGAGCAACGGGATGCAAAGTTCGATGTTGGGGGAGGGCATGAGTTGTTTCGCAAACACTAAGACAGGCTAGCTCCCTCAGATATTCGCAAATTGCAGCTAGAAGACCCGGAGGTTCTAAAGTGTAGTAACGGTGCTGTCGAACTCGAAGAGGACAGGGATGCAAAGTCTGGAGATTTTGTTTTTCATTGATGGCATCTTGTATCGGCGATTCCAAGACCCGCAGAGAAGTTGGGAGGGTGGGTCAGGAGTGGTAGACCAGCTGGTCGTACCGAGGGTATGCAGGGATAGCCTACTAAGGTTGGCTCATGATGTACCGCTGGCGAGACACTTGGGTGTCCGTAAGACGGTGGCGGCTTTGGGGAAACTGTTTTGGTGGCCTGGTTTGAGAGCACAAGTTGTGTCATGGGTGGCAATGTGCAGTGTGTGCCAAAAGGTCGGGAAACATAACCAGTGCATCCCAAAGGCTCCGTTACACCCAATTCCCTTTAGTAAAGTAGTAGTCGACATGGTTGGCCCCCTCCCCCCCACAAGTGCCGGAAATAAATATCTCTTGACAGTCATGGATGTAGCAACTCAGTACCCAGACCCATACCCGATGAGAAATGGTTTGACGAAGACGGTGGTCCGTAACTTGCTATTATACTTCTCCCGGTACGGATACCCGCAGGAGTTACAGTCAGACCAAGGATCGAATTTCACCTCCAACTTGTTCGTTCAGACAATGAAGCAGCACGGGATAGTCACTGTAGTGTCATCTGCTTCTCACCCAGAGAGTCAGGGGGTGTTAGAGAGGTGGCATTCCACTCTAAAAAGCATGCTTCACTGCTATTGTCTTGAGAACGGCAAGGACTGGGATCTTGGCCTGCCGTATGTGTTATTCGCTGCACGAGAGGTACCTGGGGAGAGTTTGGGGTTTAGCCCTAATGAGCTTGTGTTTGGACACCGCATCAGAGGGCCTCTCCACATGGTAAAGGAGATATGGGAAGGCACTGCTAAACCATGTTCTATGCTTAAGTATGTCCTTGAGAGTAGAGAACGAATGTTGCATAGTCTGGAGTTGGCTGGCCGCAATCTGGTAGGCTCTCAGGCCCTCATGAAGGACAGGTATGACCACAAGGTGAAACTCAGGGAGTTGCACGTGGGTCAGGAGGTGTTGATACTACTCCCTCTTGTAGGTCACCCCTTATCCGCAAAGTACGCTGGTCCTTATAGGGTAGCAGAGAAGCTCTCGGACTTAGATTACCTGGTGGCCACTCCAGACAGGCGTAAGAGGAATCAGTTATGTCATGTCAACCTGATGAAGGAGTATGTGAGGCGCCCACCTGAGCCTCTCACTGTCCCCGTGATGACTTTCAGCAGTCAAGGTGGAGAAGGAGAATGGGACAGTCATGCGCAGGTGGATGACAACTGGGATTATCATGTTTCTGCAGATCAGTGGGCGGGAAACACGAGACAGGCGGCTCATGAGGCTTTGCAACACCTACCTGAGCAACAGCGTGTGGCTGTCGAGCGCCTATTCTGTTTATACCCTACTGTATTTGCGGAACACCCAGGCCTCACTACTCATGAGGTGCACGACGTTGACGTCGGAGACCACCCACCCTTCAAATCAGTGCTCTATAGGGTGCCCCCTATTAAACTTCCGGCCCTCCGGGCGGAGTTGGAGTATATGTTGCAACAGGGACTGATCGAGAAGGGGGCGGTAAAGTGGACATCTCCCATAACGCTGCAACCGAAGCCGGATGGCAAGGTGCGCTTCTGTGTTGATTACCGCAGGCTAAACGGCTTGACTCCCACCAACCCATATCCTCTTCCCCGGGTCGATGACTGTGTAGACAAGATTGGCAGGGCCAAGTTCTTGACCAAGGTGGACCTGGTAAAAGGTTACTGGGAAGTGCCTTTGTCTGAATGGGCGAAAGAGGTGTGTGGGTTTGTGGTGGATGGTGCTACGTATCGTTGTAATGTCATGCCGTACGGTCTAAAGAACGCACCAGCGACCTTCCAAAGCTTGATGAACGAGTTGGTGGCTGACATTCCGAAGTGTACCGTGTACCTGGACGACGTCATTATCTACGATGACGATTTCAAGAGCCACTGTGAACATGTAGAATCCCTATTTAAGAAATTAAGCGAGGCAAACTTGGTGGTCAACCTGGGAAAGTGTGATTTTGTGCAGGCTACCGTGCAGTATCTGGGGTTCATGGTGGGTTTGGGCCAGGTGTGCCCCCCACAGAACAAGATATTGGCTATTAACCACTTCCCCAGGCCGTCCACCAAGAAGCAGATCATGAGGTTTTTGGGCATGATTGGTTACTACCGCTGCTTTATAAAGGGCTATTCTACTGTGCTGGCTCCTCTGACGGACCTATTGGCCAAAGATAGAAAGTTTAAGTGGGCGCCTGAGTGTGAGAGGGCTTTTTTGCTAGTAAAACACCTGTTGTGTACTCACCCAATCCTCAGGGCCCCGGACTTTAGCCGACCATTCCAGCTGCTGACAACTGATGCCAGTGGTGTGGGGGCTGGTGCCGTTCTGATGCAATCAGACGAAGATGGGCTGGAGCACCCAGTCAGTTTCTTCTCAAAAAAGTTCAACTCGGCGCAGAACTATTCAGTAGTTGAGAAGGAACTGCTGGCGATTGTGCTAGCGCTCAGGCACTTTGAGGTGTATGTTCCAGCCTATGGACCAGTTGTGGTGATCTACACCGACCATCACCCCCTCAAGTTCCTGAATCAATTCCATGACCGGAATATGAGGCTGACCAGGTGGTCATTAATGTTGCAGGAATACAACCTAGACATACGCCATATTGCCGGTTCTGAGAATGTGATTGCAGATTGCTTATCGAGGGTGGAAGACCCAGGGTAGATCATCACAAGGGTAGCCTCCTACTTTGGTTTGATTAGTATGTTTACGTCTGGCGCTTGTTGGCTCGCGTGTGTAGCCCAGCGTATTGGGTCGTAAAGTAGGAGTTGCTGTGTTGGTATAGAAGAAAAAACTAGGCTTGCCCCTGTAGTGCAGCCACCATAAACATATTAAAAATATAAAAATCCTATAAAAACTCTTTCTTTGATAGTTGAATTTTGTTTAAGTATGTTATAGCAGAAATTCTGAGTTGTACTCCTCTCAGAAGGCTGGGCTAGTGAAGCTCGCTCTTATGAGCATAACTATGTGATTAATCTATTGTGTTGGGAGGGGTTGTTAATTTTTATAATGTGTTATTTTGATGAGAACTGTGCTTTACATTTCATTGTCGCTGGGTGGCTAGGAGTGGCGAATTTTGTATGGGTTCTGCGTGTCAGATTTAGAGCTCATAGTTGGAGCCTCTTGAAAATCTTGGGTGGGGTGTGACACTCACCGCTTCCACCAGAACCGCATGGCTTACTCGCTAGGACTCGCCAGGGCAGAGAATATAGCTACAGTCTACCTATCATTGTGTACTTTCCTTCTCGAGAAAGCTTGTGTTGCAGACAGTTCAGAACTGTTCTTTATTTTCGTCTGTCACAATCCTTTCTATTTTATTTAGTCAATTGAAAGTATTGTGTTAAGTAGTTGAATGATGGGAAGGCGAGTGGGAGAGAGAGAGAGAGAGGTGGTGTGACTTGGTAGGGAGGGCGGCGCGTGGCTGGCCCCCTTACATAGGCCTCGCAGGATTCGTTGCCTCCTGCCTAACACTGCCTACTAGGCGGCTGCTTACTGGGCGACTGTCGTGCGCCCTTGTGCCATTCCTGCGAACTGGGACTCCAGCCAGGAGGTCCCTGGGAATATCCTTGTCAGATCCTTCCCAGACAGCATACTCTAAGCATCTCCCATGAACACTCTTGTCTTAGAATCTTTCTCTCCTACTGCCTCTATCATTTCCACTACTTCCTCACCTTTTATTAATATCAATCCCCCTCTGGTTCTCTGCATCCACACCTTGAATTGGTGGCCAGACTGTATTATATGCTGGATCTCACATTTCTTATGTACTAGGTTAAGGTTGAAGATAGTCATTGTCTTTTGGGAGATTGTATTGCTCAGACTGTCTCCATCAATCACTAATGTTTCTACAGGGTTAAATAATGCTAGACTAGGGATCAGGTACCTTGCTGTTGGTGTTTTCACTGTGTGTAGGCTACTTTTGAGCTACACGACACTACGGATTCTGTGGGTTACCTGGGTGGATCTTTTGTCTGTGTACCTTGGAGTTTAGACTGTGTAGTGTGTGAGGGCTGCTTGCCTAATCCACCCAACACTGTTCTAACTCTATTAGCTCTTACTTTTGAGGGTCGCCAGGAGGATACTCGATACTTGTGATCGAGAATCCTCAAGAGAGCACCCCTTCATATTAATGTAATCAGGCCGCACAGACCCAAGGTCCACACTAGGCTAGGAGCTGCATTGCTCCACCAGAATTCTGTACCTTTGCGCATCCCAGCTAGACTTTATTAACTCGGGTAGACATTAGATGGATTAGATCATATACTCTTTTATGCATACCCATTATTTTTACACAAGCAATTTGAGGTCTAGGTTGCTGTAGAGAGACACAACCAGCATAGACCGGTTTTGTTAATAGGAGTACTACTTTTTCGTGGCGAGCATTATTACTGTTGCACCGCTTATAATATTCTTGTGTCCAATAACATTATATGTCCAGCCTTTTTGTGTATTTAGCCTACACGTGCATTGTCCTGCCTCCTGCTATTTTGTGGTTCCATTTCCGATACGTTCTTCATAGTAGCATCCGACATTATTCAGAAGATTCCTTGTTCGGTGCTTGAGGACTTTACAACACTTTCTTTCATAAAGGAGTGACAGATATTATTGATTAAAGTAACGTTAAGTAAACCTTCTTCTTGTTTGCATTAGATCACTCTTGTGATTTAATTAAGTTAACTATCTTTTCCTTGTGTACCATAACTAAGCAACCATATGTTATAGGTAATAGGCTGTTTCAGAGAACATCAGCCTATAGTAGAAGACATAGATACTGAGAGTTAAGATACCCCGCTATCGCAGATATAACTCTGGAGGGTATATGTGTTCTTTGTTCGACGGGATTATATATCAGGGGTTGGATCTAGCGTTTCCGTTGTTGCATTTATGCCAGTCTAGTCCAATGTATAAGAGCCACTGATTTATACGAGGAGACCCGATCGTAACACTATGTATCTAAATTTTTCAAAAACAACGGCAAAAAAGTAGTCTAGTTAAGAGACGCCGACCGGCGGACTTCTATGTTATGGAGAAAAAATAGTACACAAAATAGCAATACCCACTAAAGGGTCATGAAGAACAAGAAAAAATGTTAGGTCAGGTCATGAGTCATAAAAAGTCTGAAATGAAAAAGAAAATTATTGGGGGAAGATGATGGGTGGGATGCAGGACTTAGGCAGGTGCAACGATGTGACCCTGCATTCCGGCTCTAACCATCGCTTGGCTAGCCTTGCCAGTTTATCATAGAGTTGTTCCTGCATCCTGTTATATGTCCTCTTGTTCATTGCCTTAAAATCCCTTACTGGTAGCTAATTCCCGGGTCTGGGCACCAATGTGGTATACTATCAATGGAAGTTAAATATTACTAAGCTATAATGAATCAAATCAAATCAATCTAAATTAAAACTACTCCATATCAAAATTGAATTCAATCTGAAACAAGCTAATTTATATCCAAAGGTCTCACATAATACATTTATATATAGGGTAAGGTTATAAGGGTTAATATTAGCCAGGAATTAACTCACCAATAGTTCCACGTGGCAATGAGGCAAGGGAGTTCACTGCTCAATAGGTGGCGTTCTGAGAGTGAGGGTCTGAGTCTGGAGGGTGAGACGGTGAAGCACTTGAGCGAAGCAACCAGCCGCTTCAGAGATGGAGCTGCTTTGAGCCATGATGGATGCTTCACATGTCTCACTCCCCAGGCTGGAACAAGAGCTCACGGGCTTCACCGTGTTGAGCGGTAGAATGTACAGGCTCTCAGCCTATGCCCGAGAGGGAGTAGTTGGAATATAGAAAAAAAAAAAAAAAAAAAAAAAAAAGGGAGAACGTTTACCCAATATGGCGGACAATGGGGAGGCAAGACACGGGTCCCAAGACTCCAGTCAAGTGAAAGAAAGAATAAATTATTAAATGGGAATGGACATGAATATTATGCTTATCTGTCAGTCAGTCATGGCGTTGATGAGAGCGTCGTGATGGTGTAGTTGTTTGTATTGCTGTCAGTGTATTGTGATTAGAGGCACAATAGCGCAATCAACTGAAGGCGGAAATTTGATGTTAACTGGTCGGTGTTCGTGAAGGCTCTGCTCTCTCTTCCTCAGAGGCACACCTTGCTGCCTTGGCAAACGCCAGGAGCCCAAATTATCGTACCTCATCTAGGTTGCTCTATGCAATAAATTTTATTAATATATACGATAAATTCATATATACTACATAAGACCATGGCAATATTGCCTAGTAGCATATTAGGCCTTTTATAACTTAACTTATTTACAATCTTATAATATACGATCTACTCGTTCTACGTCGTGCTGCAGGAGCGACCGTGACGTCACAGAGACATACGGGATCACAAAAGAGTCATAGCCTATCGTATTTACGATACCTTCTGTACCATGAATGCTGGGAAATATCAAATAAATGGCTGCAGCAAGTATTGCATCCCAAAATGTTCAATGTTAACATTCATATTCGTGTTCAGGAGGTTCAGGGGCTTCATAAAAACACAGTTTCGTTGGGAGGGGGGGGGGGGGGGGGGGGGGGGGGCACGCTGACCCTATCTGGCCCACCGCCTACTGAACCTATAGAACAGTTCCACCTGGCCTTCTTGCCAGCACACCTGTTGCTACATCCACTCTTGTTCTTGCAGCCGCATTTAACCAATTCACTGCAAGCTTTAGAAGTTACAGGTTTTGTGATCCAAACCGGTGTCAATGGCTGGGACTCTTTGCTGATGGACCATCCCCATCCTTCAGGAGTTGGAAGATTTTGTTCACTTTTCTCACAGGTCGACCATATTCCTTCTTGGTATGTGACCCTCCTGGTGTGTTGGAGAAGAGCATCCTGAGTTGGTGGGATAATCTCCATAGTTTTTCCCTTCTGACAGTACATGACCTTTCTTGCTTCACCTACACATTCAATGTCACTATTCTTGTCATAGAGGACAACTGTGTACCATTCAAGAAGTCTAAAGTGGGAAGTTTCGGCATCAACATGTACAAATGGATTTCGTGCTATGAATGAGAATGCATGTGTTACTTCAGGGTAATGGCGCCATGCTACCCATGCCGTAATCTTGCTTGGTTCTACAGTTTGAGACAGTCGGGAACTGAAACAGACATATCCCTGTACCATGAAATGATCCACTGCAGTTGTACTAGATGGGTTGTAATCCAGATTGTCAAGTGCTCCAACGATAAATTGTTCATGACGACACTGAGCTGGTACAACCACTCCTTTGGTTATATAGTTCTGGCACACTGTTGTGGCAAGTTGGCTTTCGACTTGAAGAATTCGGTTGCAACTCACACTGAGACCCATTAAGTCATATAGTTGAGTAATTAATAACTTAGAACGAATTTCAGTATGAATTTTAAAACCAAGATACAGAGGTAACGGTGGTTCTCTTTCTAATGAATGGCGAACTTTAGATGATGGTGCATGTTTCCTAAAAAGGATAAGTTGAGAGACACTGAGAGTTGCAAGTGAATCTTCTGGTGTTTGGTCCTTCACGTCAGTGCCGTTTGTTAGCATGGATACAAGGGTTTTCAGTGGAGTAGGACCCGATTCCTGTTGACAACCAGATGAAAAGGCCCCTGCAAACTTGAATCCAGTAAAGTTGATTATTTCCTTGCGTATGATTCTAGCAGCTTTTTCAAGAATCAAAGTATCTGCTTCATAATCCTGTCTCAATGTTTCTTTGAGGATTTCTTTAATTCCTTGCTAAAAAAATAAGATTTTGTTCTTACCATCACTCTGTTCTTGGGCATATGGGAAACATTCCAGAATCTTCTCTCTAAATCGTCCCCTGTTCATCTCCTTATCAACACCTAAGTCCCAAAGTCGTTTTTATACAGATTAAATAACACAAAAAAAACTCATTTGAAAGATTCCTTTTTCAACACAATTTTCTATGTGATTAACAACTTCAACTAATGCTTTTGCTTTAAATAAGTTTTCTACACAACCTTTTTCCTCGCTCTCTTTTTATCTCAAAAGTGAACAGTAACGGTTCCGAAAAAAATTCAAGCATTGCAAATGGTACTTGGCTTCAATGGCCACGAGATCCCCACCTCATATTCTAGAAATTAGTTCTGTGTCACCGAGTTCTGTAGCCATTATTCGTAAATTGACATCAGCCCCAAATGAGCTGAATTCGTGGAGATGCCCATGTGTTTGTTGACAAAACAACAAGCTGCTTTGTCCATAGGCTGCCGCTGAACCCGCTTCTCCTCAGATGAACTTATTTCACCTTCATCCACCCTTTCTCTTTTCTGTGTTGCCTTTTCCAAAAAATTTGTACTAAAGTTAACATGGCATGACTTGTGCCACACAACTTTACTTTGAACTAGATCATCAACGGTCAACAGGCCCTCCTGATTGGTTAAGCAAGTGTCTGAATGAAATAAAATTTATTCAGCCGAAAACTAGAAGAAAATAGCTTCAAAATGACACCAAAACGAGCTTCGTAACTCGCGGAGTTCACCCGCAGGGCTACCATAGACATTCACTAAAATTAGCAATTTTCGCTAATGTCTCGCTACATTTGCCTTTGGCAGAACTGTATATCTCGCAAGACTCTGACTCAGAGCCTTCAGTGCCACAGCCGCTTGGCTGGGAGACGGATGTGTGGCCTGTCGCACTCCTGCTTCCTTGCACTCGATTTTACAGGCTTTTAGAGGCTTTAAAAGCTTGTAAATTGCCATGGCGTTTGGGAACGACTCCCGCGCCAATGGGTTAAGGACAATTTTGATTATTTAATTGCATTCCTGACATCAAAATATGTAGGTTTTGGAACTCTTTCTTTACAATTACTTTTAGAAGTAATATGTTGATTTTTAGTTGGCGGTCATCTTGAATTTCCAAAATGGCCGCCAAGATAGAGTTGTGCGACTTGGTTCCGGGGAAAAATTGGAAGCTAAGGTCCTGAACAACATTTGAGCCAAGTTTGGTGCTTTTGTCCGGAATGTCCACTAACTTAAAAAATCGGGCGCTAAGCAACTGGACTAACAGGAACTAGTATAGCGAAGCCGGTCCTATAGTGATCTTGGCCCCATTCTATGTTCTTTCCTCTCACTAAAACATTACGCTTTCCATAATGCAGTTGGGTCTGAGTACATGATTAGATTGATATCCAAAATTCGAAAATGGATATTAATCGTGATCGTGTACTCAACCTTCTACTGTGTTGGTGGGTGTAATGGTTTAGGTGCTTACTGTATGTTCTGGGTGTGGTGTCCCGATTTCAAATCCCGGGAGGACCATATTCTTTCATTAGTTTATTCAAGTACATTGGGGTTTGTAATTGTCAGTTCTCGTCCGTATTATAGGTATAGGTATAGGTCACTGTGATAATGGTATTTATAATTGAAATACATCAAATAGTAATCCGATATTCAATCAGTCTAAGAAATTCACAAAGCAATATGAAGCATTTAAATATTTGTAGGGCTATTTTGTTTCGCTTGAGCTCGATAAATCTTTAAACCGACTTTCTCATAATAATGCTGGTGCATATACATGTACAGTACAATCATGTACAATAGCCTCCACACATCTCCACGACTTCTCTATTTTGGATAAACCCCCTCTTGTTAGATAAAGCATTCCGTAACACACATCAATAAGGATCGTACGTTGTTATAATTTATTTATTTACCTCTTCTGTTCCAGCGACATCTTTTTGGTTTTATTCTAACTATTCCCTCTTGTATATCCCCATTAGTTTGGTGATTTTAAGACGTTCGCCCCATTAGTTGATTTTAAGCCCTTTCGTCCCATTTCTTTATCAATATCAAGACATTTCGTGCCATTTAGGTGTCGTGATTTTCCTGGTGAGCGATAGCGACCCTGTAATTTAAGAGGAACTGGCCCTTTGGTAGGAACATTTTGCTACCGAAAAATGTACAAATTTACCTTGAAGCTTGGTCTTGGGGGTGTTTTCTTAAGCTTGATGAGGTCTAAGGAACAAACTATAATCCTCGCTTAAGATGGGAACGAGTAAATTTCTTGCTAGCTTAAAAAAAAAAAAAAAAAAAAAAAAAAAATCTATAGATCTCTTGAAAGTTGTGAGGCATATCGGCTTTAATACCTCGCATAATTAACTCATCTACGTGAATATTTCAGGTGATATATTCCGGGGGTCAATACTTCGCTGGACAGACACATCAAGCTACAGGTAACCCCTTCTGTACCAGCGACGTCTTTTTCATTTTATTTCACATGTATTTAGACGATTTTGTGCAGTATAAGAAGGATCTGTGGTAGTAAAAAGGGTGAAGTGAGATTGTTCGCAGCCTGTTTATTGCTGGAGGCTCTTTTCAAACTAAATAATATCGTCTAATAGTAGCCAGAAATAAGTTTAAAAGATGTCACCAGTACAGAAGGGGTTAATTATTATTATGATATGAGATGCCGAAGCCTCCAACCAGGGTGCAGAAACACCAGCAGGATGAATGCACACAAAACACCCGGAGGCACTGGAGAGAGACTATGACAACTTAGAAAGAAAAAAAAAAAAAAATATATATATATATATATATAATTATACTGTATATATACCAGGGTGTATTGACAAAACGCTTACAGACTTCAAATACTAAGTACCAAATAAAAAAACAAGCTCACTTTATTCTATAACAAAATAACAAATAATTAGTAATTAATTATTTAAAGGATATAAAGTAAAATATTCAGTGTCGTCCAAGCATGTGTTATAATCCGAACACTGGCATTGGACTCCCCTTTCATGCTCCCCCCCCCCCCCCCCTCCTCCCCTCATCTCCAAGTTTATACCCAGGAATATTGAATTATAAACCTAATTATTTTCAGGGTAAAGCAATGTAAGTAATATTCCCTTTATACACTGTTTACAACTCAAATTATATTATGTTAATTCAATTTTTGTTTTGTATTTTTCTTTCAACATAGGAAAGACCACATTGGCATCTTGGATGAAGCAAATTACGATCCTCAAGTGGTCTGCAGACATTACTGACATATGTTAGTAAATAAAAAAGCAATGCTGAATGATAAAAAATACCCAAACAATGTGGGCATTAGAAAGTTATTGCCTACTGTTATTTAATTAATTGTACAGTAGTGAACATTAATTCAAATACAAACTTATTCGAAGCGGTTTCGGGTTGAATTGAATCTCCTTACTAATTCTTACTGAGCATTTGCATTTCAGAGATTCGTTTAATAAGTTCGAGACTTCAAAATCGATCAGAATTAATTACCACTACTGTACATGGTCATTACAGTGTAATAAGAGAAGATTAATTGAAATAATTTTAATTACCACCAACTGATGTAATACAGAAATCAATCATACCCAATATTTGTTATCTTTGAATCTTTATACCGAGTCGAGTCGTAAAACATTTTCGTAACTTCATTCAAGATAGGAACGATCAGCCCCCAATAAATGTATGAATCAAGAAAAATGCTTCATAAACGATTGAATTACCTTCAACTACGTTTGGATACTCGACCCAGACTTGGGCATCAGCATTATACCCCGTGACCAGAGTTGCAAATGTTACATATTTTGTTACGCTAATCTGTTTCAAATAATGAGTATTTTTCTGCTAACTACCTAATATCATCACCATATTCTAAGATACTTTGATTTCGTAATTTCTAATGTGTGAATAGGTAAACCTATACTTTCCCTTTAGTTAACTCCATATTAAACATGTTAATCATGTATCATTATTATTTAGTGCTTTATTTGTAACCCTGTTCTGCTAGATTTCTAAATAAGCATATATCTCATTAATAAAAAAAATTGGGGGGGAAAATGTGATACGACAATATAATTGTTCATTTTCCATTTTACATTGTGTTCGTCATAGTCTGTAACAGTTATTTCAATACACCCTATATACTGAACACAAATAAAATTAATAATAACATATTACGCAATGGAGGATATCAAGTATAAATATAATACAATAACATAGAATAAAATAAGTTTAAAAAATAGAATTAATGCTGCAAAAAAGCATTAACTCTAGACTTAAAACTGGAGATTTGAGCTGAATTTACTAGCTCATTTGGCAACTTATTCCACAAGTCAACCATGGCCGGCATAAAACACCGTGAAAACTGTGTAGTAGAAAAATTCACACGGCTCATGGCAAGATCATTAACATTGCTTGTGAATCTAGTTACACGAGCCCGGACAAAGGGCCCAGGCAGAACCCCATGTAAGGGATGCTGAGGGTTGTTAAAAAATGTAAATAAAAGACTAAGGGCACCAACTTTACGTCGATGACACAGATCAAGAGACAAATGAGGTAAAATAAAACTGATAGTATTCAGGGACCTGTCAAGCAACTTGAGATGGCAGTCAGCTGCTGACAACCAGACAGGTGAATAGTACTCGAATTGTGGCAGAATAAAAGCATAAAAAGACTTGATAAATGTGGCGTCAGAAGCAAACGTTTTATAATACTTGCGAAGCAGACCAATTTTTTTTGGAAAACGGAAGAGGAGAAAGAACGAATATGATTTTCATAAGTAAGTTTGGGATCAAGAGTAACTCCTAACAAACGCAGAGTATCCACATTCTCAATTTGCTCGCCAGAAACTTGTATATAAGGATGGGGAGGATCCAAGGTACGAGATCTGCTAATGATAATGGAGTGTGTTTTACTAGCATTAAGTTCCATACCCCAAAGTTCACACCATGAACTTTTCACCTAAATTGAACGAAGGGTCAAAAATTGACAAATGGGGCAAACAGTTTTTTAAATCGTTAAACTTATGGGGCAAACGTCTGAAAATATCAAAAGTAATTGGAGGACCAGAAAGCGCGACTCCAACCTCTCCTAGCTAAGACAAAAATAGGACTTTAGCAATCGAGCTAGTATTTCTGCCAATTGGGAAGAGTCAACCAGGGAATAGATGTGGAAATATATAGCCCATTCGTTCTAGTTCTTGTAGAGTTAAAGGACCTCAATAATCGAGCTAATATGTCCGCTATTTGGGAGGAGTCAACCAGGGAATAGATGTGGAAATATAGAGCCCATTCGTTCTAGTTCGTATAGAGGTTAGGGTTCACGATGTCTGGCATACCTATAATGTATATTTCTGCCATTTGGGAAGAATCAACCAGGGAATAGGTGTGGTAATATAAAGCCCATTCGTTCTAGTTCTTGTAGAGTTATAGAGGTTAGGGGTCACGATGTCTGGCCTAGTTATAATGAATATTTCTGTAATTTGGGAAGAGTCAACCAGGGAATAGGTGTGGTAATATAAAGCCCATTCGTTCTAGTTCTTGTAGAGTTATAGAGGTTAGGGGTCACGATGTCTGGCCTAGTTATAATGAATATTTCTGTAATTTGGGAAGAGTCAACCAGGGAATAGGTGTGGTAATATAAAGCCCATTCGTTCTAGTTCTTGTAGAGTTATAGAGGTTAGGGGTCACGATGTCTTGCCTAGTTATAATGAATATTTCTGTAATTTGGGAAGAGTCAACCAGGGAATAGGTGTGGTAATATAAAGCCCATTCGTTCTAGTTCTTGTAGAGTTATAGAGGTTAGGGGTCACGATGTCTGGCCTAGTTATAATGAATATTTCTGTAATTTGGGAAGAGTCAACCAGGGAATAGGTGTGGTAATATAAAGCCCATTCGTTCTAGTTCTTGTAGAGTTATAGAGGTTAGGGGTCACGATGTCTTGCCTAGTTATAATTAATATTTCTGTAATTTGGGAAGAGTCAACCAGGGAATAGGTGTGGTAATATATAGGCCATTCGGTTTAGTTCTTGTAGAGTTATAGAGGTTAGGGGTCACAATTTCTGGCTTACCTATAATGAATGGACTCTAGTTGAACAGCCCATTTGCTCTAGCCCTTTTTGAGTTACAGAGGTTAGGGGTCACGATATCTGGTCTGCCTATATTGATTGGACTATGGGTACACGGAGGTATGGACAACGAGGACACGACTTTCCACACAGCTAATTGTCTTACTAGGGAAAAGTCGACTTGGAAAATGGGGCAGAATGTTACAGCACGTTTGATCTAGCCCTTTTTGAGTTACTAAAAGTTAGGGGTTAAGATTCTCCTGGCTTGATTATTGTGAATGAACTTTTACGTTAGGATATGACAGGTTAGGATATGACAGATTAGGATACGAAAGGTTAGGATATGACAGGTTAGGATATGACAGGTTAGGATTTGACAAGTTAGGATCGACCAATTAGGATATGACCAGTTAGGATATGGCCGGTTATGATACGACCAGTTAGGATATGACAGGTTAGGATATGACTGGTTAGGATACGACCAGTTAGGATATGACAGGATAGAATATGGCCGATTAGGATATGACCAGTTAGGATATGACAAGTTAGGATATGACAGGTTAGGATGCTACCAGTTAGGATATGCCAGATTATGATATGATCGGTTTATATATGACAGATTAGGATATGACTGGTTAGGATATGACCGGTTATGATATGACAGGTTAGAATATGACAGGTTAGGATATGACTGGTTAGGATATGACCGATTTGGATATGACATGTTTGGATATGACAGGTTAGGATACGACAGGTTAGGATATGCCAGGTTAGGATATGACCGGTTAAGATATGACAGGTTAGGATATAGCAGGTTAGGATATGACCGATTAGGATATGACAGGTTACGATATGACAGGTTAGAATATGACCAGTTAGGATAATATGACAGGTTAGGATATGACCGGTTAGAATATGACAGGTTAGGATATGACCGGTTTTGATATGACCGGTTGGAATATGACAGGTTAGGATATGACCGATTAGGCTACTTTAACTAACTGCCGTACAGACGAAGTAACTCATCTTGGTTACACAAAATATACTGGCTGTCGGTAAGAACACAGGCCCCTAAGTCTAAATAAAAGATGGGCCTACCCTCTCTTAACATACAAAGCTGCCTAAAGGAAGACGTTGGATGTTTAGCAGGGGTGATGTGGAGAACCTGAAGTGATGCTGGCGTTAAGGCGGGGATTGGCTGTTGATTTTCTGGTCCACCTTCTTCCTCATGCTTAGCCCCATTAGTTTTCATATTTTAAGACGTTCAACCCGTTAGTATGGCGATTTCAAGACCTTTCACCCCATTTATTTGTCAATATTAAGACCTTCTGTGCCATTTAGGAGTCGAATTTGTCCAGGCGAGCGATAGCGAGCCTATAATGTATAAAGTATCGAAACTACCGAAAAATTTACAAACATATCTAGAAGGGGGATCTTGGGGATGTTTCTTAAAGCTTGAGAGAGGTCTAGGAAGGAAACTAAAAAATAAATAAACAAAAATAGAACAAATAAATATGCTAAAAAATACTCCCCCCCCCCCCACTAAAATGTAGGTGTGGTTGTTTGTCCATGTGTTTTGTGATGTGAGTACCTGTGAAGTTATGTGACGAGTGGTGGTTTTGTTTATGTGATGGTAGTGCTAGGGTGTGGTTGTTTGTCCATGTGTTTTGTGATGTGAGTACCTGTGAAGTTATGTGACGAGTGGTGGTTTTGTTTATGTGATGGTAGTGCTAGGGTGTGGTTGTTTGTCCATGTGTTTTGTGATGTGAGTACCTGTGAAGTTATATGACGAGTGGTGGTTTTGTTTATGTGATGGTAGTGCTAGGGTGTGGTTGTTTGTCCATGTGTTTTGTGATGTGAGTACCTGTGAAGTTATATGACGAGTGGTGGTTTTGTTTATGTGATGGTAGTGCTAGGGTGTGGTTGTTTGTCCATGTGTTTTGTGATGTGAGTACCTGTGAAGTTATGTGACGAGTGGTGGTTTTGTTTATGTGATGGTAGTGCTAGGGTGTGGTTGTTTGTCCATGTGTTTTGTGATGTGAGTACCTGTGAAGTTATGTGACGAGTGGTGGTTTTGTTTATGTGATGGTAGTGCTAGGGTGAGGTTCTTTATCCATGTGTTTTGTGATGTGAGTACCTGTGAAGTTATGTGACGAGTGGTGGTTTTGTTTATGTGATGGTAGTGCTAGGGTGTGGTTGTTTGTCCATGTGTTTTGTGATGTGAGTACCTGTGAAGTTATGTGACGAGTGGTGGTTTTGTTTATGTGATTGTAGTGCTAGGGTGTGGTTGTTTGTACATGTGTTTTGTGATGTGAGTACCTGTGAAGTTATGTGACGAGTGGTGGTTTTGTTTATGTGATGGTAGTGCTAGGGTATGGTTGTTTGTCCATGTGTTTTGTGATGTGAGTACCTGTGAAGTTATGTGACGAGTGGTGGTTTTGTTTATGTGATGGTAGTGCTAGGGTGTGGTTGTTTGTCCATGTGTTTTGTGATGTGAGTACCTGTGAAGTTATGTGACGAGTGGTGGTTTTGTTTATGTGATGGTAGTGCTAGGGTGTGGTTGTTTGTCCATGTGTTTTGTGATGTGAGTACCTGTGAAGTTATATGACGAGTGGTGGTTTTGTTTATGTGATGGTAGTGCTAGGGTGTGGTTGTTTGTCCATGTGTTTTGTGATGTGAGTACCTGTGAAGTTATGTGACGAGTGGTGGTTTTGTTTATGTGATGGTAGTGCTAGGGTGTGGTTGTTTGTCCATGTGTTTTGTGATGTGAGTACCTGTGAAGTTATGTGACGAGTGGTGGTTTTGTTTATGTGATGGTAGTGCTAGGGTGTGGTTGTTTGTCCATGTGTTTTGTGATGTGAGTACCTGTGAAGTTATGTGACGAGTGGTGGTTTTGTTTATGTGATGGTAGTGCTAGGGTGTGGTTGTTTGTCCATGTGTTTTGTGATGTGAGTACCTGTGAAGTTATGTGACGAGTGGTGGTTTTGTTTATGTGATGGTAGTGCTAGGGTGTGGTTGTTTGTCCATGTGTTTTGTGATGTGAGTACCTGTGAAGTTATGTGACGAGTGGTGGTTTTGTTTATGTGATGGTAGTGCTAGGGTGTGGTTGTTTGTCCATGTGTTTTGTGATGTGAGTACCTGTGAAGTTATGTGACGAGTGGTGGTTTTGTTTATGTGATGGTAGTGCTAGGGTGTGGTTGTTTGTCCATGTGGTTTGTGATGTGAGTACCTGTGAAGTTATGTGACGAGTGGTGGTTTTGTTTATGTGATGGTAGTGCTAGGGTGTGGTTGTTTGTCCATGTGTTTTGTGATGTGAGTACCTGTGAAGTTATGTGACGAGTGGTGGTTTTGTTTATGTGATGGTAGTGCTAGGGTGTGGTTGTTTGTCCATGTGTTTTGTGATGTGAGTACCTGTGAAGTTATGTGACGAGTGGTGGTTTTGTTTATGTGATGGTAGTGCTAGGGTGTGGTTGTTTGTCCATGTGTTTGTGATGTGAGTACCTGTGAAGTTATGTGACGAGTGGTGGTTTTGTTTATGTGATGGTAGTGCTAGGGTGTGGTTGTTTGTCCATGTGTTTTGTGATGTGAGTACCTGTGAAGTTATGTGACGAGTGGTGGTTTTGTTTATGTGATGGTAGTGCTAGGGTGTGGTTGTTTGTCCATGTGTTTTGTGATGTGAGTACCTGTGAAGTTATGTGACGAGTGGTGGTTTTGTTTATGTGATGGTAGTGCTAGGGTGTGGTTGTTTGTCCATGTGTTTTGTGATGTGAGTACCTGTGAAGTTATGTGACGAGTGGTGGTTTTGTTTATGTGATGGTAGTGCTAGGGTGTGGTTGTTTGTCCATGTGTTTTGTGATGTGAGTACCTGTGAAGTTATGTGACGAGTGGTGGTTTTGTTTATGTGATGGTAGTGCTAGGGTGTGGTTGTTTGTCCATGTGTTTGTGATGTGAGTACCTGTGAAGTTATGTGACGAGTGGTGGTTTTGTTTATGTGATGGTAGTGCTAGGGTGTGGTTGTTTGTCCATGTGTTTTGTGATGTGAGTACCTGTGAAGTTATGTGACGAGTGGTGGTTTTGTTTATGTGATGGTAGTGCTAGGGTGTGGTTGTTTGTACATGTGTTTTGTGATGCGAGTAGAGTTGTAGGCAGAAGAAGCAGACACACATGATGGAGAGATCTAGCTTCATTGTTCCACCCCCAAGGCTTATTATGTAGTGTAATCGTTAAAGGGGAGGTAGTTGCTTTTTCTGGATCCACTTCTCCCTTATGCTCAGCCCCATTAGTTTTGAGATTATATGACATTCGCCCCATTAGTTTGTCTATTTGAGACCTTTCGTCCCATTTATGTATCAATATCAAGATCTTTCGTGCCCTCCTGGTGAACGATAGCGAGCCTGTCATTCTGGAGGAACCGGCCTTCGGCCCGTTCATTTTCTACCGAAAAATGTAAAAAATTAGCTCGATGGGTGATCTTAAGGGTAGTTTATTAAGGTTGATAGATGTCTAAGGAGGAAACTAAAACAATAATAAATACATCAATAAATAAAGTAATAAATAAACCCTACCCCCTTAATGGATGGTTTTACCCACTTCTGACAACTTAACTTCAACCGGGTACGTTTTATCATTTATCTTCGAACTTTGGGTCCAACTCATTATGTTCAGCCACACGTCCATTACACATGTAGCTGCTTAACGGGTGGGTTGGTTGGTAATTCTGGACCCCCTATATTCTCCCTCGTGTTTAGCCCCATTGGTTTTGATATTTTAAGACGTTCGGTCCAGTATATCGTAAGAGTGATGTCAAACTGAATATTAAGCTTCGAGGGCCCGACCTGACTCATTGTTGCAAGGCTAATCAATATACTCTACCACTAAATCTAAATAACACATAATAAGATCATTAATATCTCCTAAACTCTCATTATTCAGGCCAGTTTTTCGTAATAGTGATGTCAAGCTGAATATTAAGCTTACAGGGCCTCATATGAGTCAGTGTTGCAAGGCTAATCAGTATACTGTACCACTACATCTAAATAACACATAGTAAGATAATTAATGTCTCGTATACATCTAAATAACACATAATAAGATCATTATAATGTCTCGTAACCTCCCAATATTCGGGCCAGTTCATCGTAATAGTGATGTCTAGGCTAGCAATACGCCTAGGGGTCCCAGTCCGAGGCAGTGTTGCGAGGCTAATCAGTGCAATCATCGCTGCTCAATTTCTCTTCCGCTCTGGTGCGTGGCTGGCGGCGTACGATCAATGCCTCCTTGGGTAATGGATGTGTTTTGGGGGCACCCGAGCTAGATTGTGTAACTATAGACGATCATTACATAGGATTTGGGGTGCTCTGTGTGTGTGGTGTCTCTCTCCCTGTTTGATAGTGTAACTTTAGGCTCCGATTACATGAGTTGTTTATATACATTTTGCTCTGTCAGGTGCTTCTCTCTTCCCCACTCCATGTTTTGGGGGCACCCGAGCTAGATTGTGTAACTATAGACGATGATTACACAGGATTTGGGTTGCTCTGTGTCTCTGGTGTCTCGCCTTTCTAGATCGTATAACCTTATAATTCGATAGACCACGATTAAATATGTTGTGTTATTCTTCGCTTGTAAGACTAGCGTTTGTTTTCATATCACAGTGGGACGTGATTGTGTACATATACACGATGATTACAGGTGTTCTTATAATTGTCTTTATAAAACTAGTGTTTCTTTTCGTATCAAAATGGAACTCTATTGCGTAAATATACACGATGATTACAGGTGTTATTTTATTCTTTCCTGTAAGGCTAGTGTTTCTTTTCGTATCAAAATGGTATGCAATTGCAATTATGTGCATACACTGTAGACGATTATGACACTTGTTGTTTTACTCTGCTCTATTAAGGCTAGTGTTTCTTTTATTATCAAAATGGGAGTTTCTTGTGCAAATATAGACGATGTTTAGATAGAGTTTTGTGTTGTATGTGTCACTGGTGTCTCTCTCCTACAGTAGGTAGGTTGATCGTGTACATTTAAATTATTACATGCTGTTTCCTTTTTGACTGGCATTTATCTCCTCCCAGTCTACGTTTGGCTATTTTAAGACCTTTCGCCCCATTTCTTTGTCAATGTTAATACCTATTGTGCTATTTAGGTGTCGATTTGTTCCTGGCGAGTGATAGGAAGCCTGCAATTTAGCAGGAACCGGCCCATAATGCACACATTTATCTCGGAGAGGGATCTTGGGGGGTATGGTTTACAGCTTGATGGAGGTTTGGGGAGGAAACTAAAACAATAAAATAAAATAATACAATGATATGATAATAACAATAACAAATGAATATGTAGAATAAATCAAACAGAATCTGCCCTTAGAGAGAGAGAGAGAGAGAGAGAGAGAGAGAGAGAGAGAGAGAGAGAAAGAGAGAGAGAGAGAGAGAGAGAGGGAGGGAGAGAGACTACTACTACTATCACTGTCACTAGGCTGCAACTTTCCATTCACTCCCTATCGTCTAGGATGTTACTGGTGTCTGTTTGTTCACTCGTCTTTATGTGTGTATCTTTCTTCCAATGGACCCCCCCCCCCCCACACTCTCTCTCTGTCGATTTACCTGGTTTGATAGCTTGTTGGTAACCAGATTTCCTGACTAAATTATGAATCATACAATAGTGCTACTTACCTTATGCAATCTGTCTCTCTCTCTCTCTCACCATTACATTATTAACTCACACACGCTGTAATATCCCACAATTACCCCTTTTAAGTACCTCTTTTCCAAAACTCACACCTTTTACCTCTCTCTTTTTCACCTCTCTGCCCGCACCTCTCGCATCCATTTTATTAACTTTTCTTTGATACTCATATTATTTAATTTATGCAATCCTATATTCTAACTAAAAATATGTACGGTAATCCTATATTTGTATTTATATAATCCTATACGATAACTAAAAATATGTGACAGCAAGTGAAAGAGAGTACATTAGGGATTAGTCAATGCAAATGTATATATATCTTGGCTATGATATTAAACCTTTCAGCACCATAACGCCTTTTTACCTTCCAGTCTGGCTAAAATTAGACGATTTTATGCCGTTTAAGAAGGACCTATTTTATTACAAGGGTTTATTGAGATCGTATTTACCCATTTCAGCTGTCGAAGTATATTATAAACTAAATTTAATCGTCTAATGGTAACCAGAATATGATGAGAATTGCGTAATGGTGGTGAAGGGGTTAATGAAACTGAAAACAGAAAAGACTACATTCAACCATTTCTTCTATTCAGCTTGACTTTAAACGATTGTTAGAAGTCAAGGAAGATGATCTCATAGTCAGTGGAATAACCCCTTCTGTACCGGCGACGTATATTTATTTGTATTATAGCTACTGTGTATTTAGACGATTGTATGTAGTTTAAGAAGGATCTGCGGTAGTAAAAATGGTTAATAGTTCGAAGCCTGTTAATTGCTGGAGGCCCTTTTTAAACTGAATACAATCGTCTAATAGTTGCCAGAATATAACGAGAAGGACGTAACTGGTACAGAAGGGATTACAAAACGACGTCAACTTGTTCCTTCTACAATTAAAAGCGATAGTGAGTTAGAAAAGAAGACATATTTTTACACACGATAACACCTCTGAGCCAATTTTCAAATTCTGGATGATGATCTCTGGTAGTCAATGGCGATATCTTAAGGGGAGATGGTATATTAATTGGTTGATGTATTTATATATATATCATTATTTTTGTTTCCTCCCTAGACCTCCATCAAGCTTAGAAAAAAACAAAAATCGCCATCCCCCTTCTAGGTAATTTGTACATTATTCTTATAGGCCTTTCTGATAATGATCTTTGGTAGTCAAGGGTGATATTTTAACCCCTTGAGGATATTAACGCATTTTGACAGATTACTTTGGTTATAATTTGACGATTTTATTCAGCTTGGGAAGGATCTGTGGAAATTAAAAGGGTAAATACTGTCTCAATTAATCCTCTGACTTCAATATACCCGCCTTAATCTGAATAAAACCGTCTAATAATAGCAGAATCAACTGTCAAAACGCGTCATGATCTTCAGGGGTTAAGCTATTTGCAACACGTAGGTTAATATGACTATAGGATAAAGCAGTTGACAGTGTTCCATATATACATTTGTTCATAAAGAAATATTAAACCTCATATTGCTCACGATGTAATAATATCTAAATACACTGATGTATTAATGTAATAATTATAGTTGGATCATTCGCACAACTATATTAGTTATTTATATAAAGCTAAGTTCACTCACAAATCAATAACAATGGTTGTAACTGCATGAAGAAATATGTATGATAGATAATGTGTAGAGTATATACAGTAAGTTATATGTATGATAGATAATGTGTAGAGTATATACAGTAAGTTATAATGTATGATAGATAATGTGTAGAGTATATACAGTAAGTTATAATGTATGATAGATAATGTGTAGAGTATATACAGTAAGTTATAATGTATGATAGATAATGTGTAGAGTATATACAGTAAGTTATAATGTATGATAGATAATGTGTAGAGTATATACAGTAAGTTATAATGTATGATAGATAATGTGTAGAGTATATACAGTAAGTTATAATGTATGATAGATAATGTGTAGAGTATATACAGTAAGTTATATGTATGATAGATAATGTGTAGAGTATATACAGTAAGTTATATGTATGATAGATAATGTGTAGAGTATATACAGTAAGTTATATGTATGATAGATAATGTGTAGAGTATATACAGTAAGTTATAATGTATGATAGATAATGTGTAGAGTATATACAGTAAGTTATATGTATGATAGATAATGTGTAGAGTATATACAGTAAGTTATATGTATGATAGATAATGTGTAGAGTATATACAGTAAGTTATATGTATGATAGATAATGTGTAGTATATACAGTAAGTTATAATGTATGATAGATAATGTGTAGAGTATATACAGTAAGTTATATGTATGATAGATAATGTGTAGAGTATATACAGTAAGTTATAATGTGTAGAGTATACAGTAAGTTATATGTATGATAGATAATGTGTAGAGTATATACAGTAAGTTATATGTATGATAGATAATGTGTAGAGTATATACAGTAAGTTATATGTATGATAGATAATGTGTAGAGTATATACAGTAAGTTATAATGTATGATAGATAATGTGTAGAGTATATACAGTAAGTTATAATGTATGATAGATAATGTGTAGAGTATATACAGTAAGTTATAATGTATGATAGATAATGTGTAGAGTATATACAGTAAGTTATATGTATGATAGATAATGTGTAGAGTATATACAGTAAGTTATATGTATGATAGATAATGTGTAGAGTATATACAGTAAGTTATAATGTGTAGAGTATATACAGTAAGTTATATGTATGATAGATAATGTGTAGAGTATATACAGTAAGTTATATGTATGATAGATAATGTGTAGAGTATATACAGTAAGTTATATGTATGATAGATAATGTGTAGAGTATATACAGTAAGTTATAATGTATGATAGATAATGTGTAGAGTATATACAGTAAGTTATAATGTATGATAGATAATGTGTAGAGTATATACAGTAAGTTATATGTATGATAGATAATGTGTAGAGTATATACAGTAAGTTATATGTATGATAGATAATGTGTAGAGTATATACAGTAAGTTATATGTATGATAGATAATGTGTAGAGTATATACAGTAAGTTATAATGTGTAGAGTATATACAGTAAGTTATATGTATGATAGATAATGTGTAGAGTATATACAGTAAGTTATATGTATGATAGATAATGTGTAGAGTATATACAGTAAGTTATATGTATGATAGATAATGTGTAGAGTATATACAGTAAGTTATAATGTATGATAGATAATGTGTAGAGTATATACAGTAAGTTATAATGTATGATAGATAATGTGTAGAGTATATACAGTAAGTTATAATGTATGATAGATAATGTGTAGAGTATATACAGTAAGTTATATGTATGATAGATAATGTGTAGAGTATATACAGTAAGTTATATGTATGATAGATAATGTGTAGAGTATATACAGTAAGTTATATGTATGATAGATAATGTGTAGAGTATATACAGTAAGTTATATGTATGATAGATAATGTGTAGAGTATATACAGTAAGTTATATGTATGATAGATAATGTGTAGAGTATATACAGTAAGTTATAATGTGTAGAGTATACAGTAAGTTATATGTATGATAGATAATGTGTAGAGTATATACAGTAAGTTATATGTATGATAGATAATGTGTAGAGTATATACAGTAAGTTATAATGTGTAGAGTATATACAGTAAGTTATATGTATGATAGATAATGTGTAGAGTATATACAGTAAGTTATATGTATGATAGATAATGTGTAGAGTATATACAGTAAGTTATATGTATGATAGATAATGTGTAGAGTATATACAGTAAGTTATATGTATGATAGATAATGTGTAGAGTATATACAGTAAGTTATATGTATGATAGATAATGTGTAGAGTATATACAGTAAGTTATAATGTGTAGAGTATATACAGTAAGTTATATGTATGATAGATAATGTGTAGAGTATATACAGTAAGTTATATGTATGATAGATAATGTGTAGAGTATATACAGTAAGTTATAATGTGTAGAGTATATACAGTAAGTTATATGTATGATAGATAATGTGTAGAGTATATACAGTAAGTTATATGTATGATAGATAATGTGTAGAGTATATACAGTAAGTTATATGTATGATAGATAATGTGTAGAGTATATACAGTAAGTTATATGTATGATAGATAATGTGTAGAGTATATACAGTAAGTTATATGTATGATAGATTATGTGTAGAGTATATACAGTAAGTTATAATGTGTAGAGTATATACAGTAAGTTATATGTATGATAGATAATGTGTAGAGTATATACAGTAAGTTATATGTATGATAGATAATGTGTAGAGTATATACAGTAAGTTATATGTATGATAGATAATGTGTAGAGTATATACAGTAAGTTATATGTATGATAGATAATGTGTAGAGTATATACAGTAAGTTATATGTATGATAGATAATGTGTAGAGTATATACAGTAAGTTATAGGGGAGATATGTATGATAGATAATGTGTAGAGTATATACAGTAAGTTATAATGTGTAGAGTATATACAGTAAGTTATATGTATGATAGATAATGTGTAGAGTATATACAGTAAGTTATATGTATGATAGATAATGTGTAGAGTATATACAGTAAGTTATATGTATGATAGATAATGTGTAGAGTATATACAGTAAGTTATATGTATGATAGATAATGTGTAGAGTATATACAGTAAGTTATAATGTGTAGAGTATATACAGTAAGTTATATGTATGATAGATAATGTGTAGAGTATATACAGTAAGTTATATGTATGGTAGATAATGTGTAGAGTATATACAGTAAGTTATAGGGAAGATTTTCTTAGGTAGCTATAATTTAGATGAAGTTTAGGGGATAGAGATTGTAGTGGGAGATATTTTGTTAGTATGGGGAAAGAACTAATAGGGATATAGGGAAGAAGGGGTCAGCCTCGTATTGGTCATTCTGCAGATTTCCATTTTTCTCCTGTGATTATTTATGAGACTCACGATTGTATTTACGTAACATAATCTACTCAGTCAGTTAGTCAGTCAGTAGCCAGCCCTTACTCCCACAAGGGGCAGGGAGGATCAGCAAGAAACACAAGAAAGGAAAAAGTGGTGACAGGAGAAGAACACATAACAATTCAAATACTTCACTCAAACACGAGCATGAACTTGTAGACAATATTGCATTTTCTTTGAAGGCAAGGTCCGTATTCCGAAAGCCGATCACCTTCTGGGTACTTTTAGGTACGTTTCACTTTATTTCATTTATTGCAAGTCTTTCCTTTTACATATTGTTAGATATTCGAATACATTGTGAACTCGATGAACACCTAGATTTTCTTTGTTTCGTGTAATATTGTAATTTATAGAATAACTATTTACCCAATGTTTTCTGTTTTTTATAGAAAAATGCCCTTGCCGAATCCTCCTAAATTAAAGGTTCCTAGCGAGCTAATACTTGCCAACAAAATAATCGACACCTAAATGACACGATAGGTCTTAAAATTGACAAAGAAATGGAGCGAAAGGTCTTAAACTAACCAAACTGATGCAGTGAACGTCTTAAAATTCCAAAACTAATGGGGCTCAACATGAGGGAAGAGGGGGGCCAGAAGACAAAATATCCCCTTAAAGGTTCCAACATTCAAATTGAGTGTCTACTAATAACTAAGGTGTGTGAGTGCATCAGTTTATACCTTGTAATCCTATTAACCCCTTCAGCACGATGACGCCTTATTACCTTGTATTCGGGCTAAACTTAGACGATTTAATGTAGTTTAAGAAGGACCTATGTTATTCAGAGGGCTTATTCAGATAGTATGTACCCCTTTCAGTCCTAGAGGTAAATTATAAGCTAAAGAAAATCGTCTAATGGTAACCAGACTAAGATGAAAATTACGTCATAGTGCTGAAGGGGTTAATAATTTTCGGCGGCACTTACTACACTCACATCAACCAATATTACGGAGACATTCTGTTATGGGGGTAGTGGCTATTACGGAGACATTCTGTTATGGGGGTAGTGGCTATTACGGAGACATTCTGTTATGGGGGTAGTGGCTATTACGGAGACATTCTGTTATGGGGGTAGTGGCTATTACGGAGACATTCTGTTATGGGGGTAGTGGCTATTACGGAGACATTCTGTTATGGGGGTAGTGGCTATTTTTTGGTCTACATATATAATTATGTATTCATTTATTATTTAGTTTCCTCGATAAACCTCCAATAATTTTAATAAAAACACCCCCTATATTATAATTAGTATACTGTATAATTATACTGTGTATACTATAATATATTATAGTATACATAATTATACTGTGTATACTATAATATATTATAGTATACATAATTATAATTAGTATACTGTATAATTATACTGTGTATACTATAATATATTATAGTATACATAATTATAGTATACATATTATAGTATACATAATTATAGTATACTGTATAATTATACTGTGTATATATTATAGTATACATAATTATAGTATACATATTATAGTATACATAATTATAATTAGTATACTGTATAATTATACTGTGTATACTATAATATATTATAGTATACATAATTATAGTATACATATTATAGTATACATAATTATAATTAGTATACTGTATAATTATACTGTGTATACTATAATATATTATAGTATACATAATTATACTGTGTATACTATAATATATTATAGTATACATAATTATAATTAGTATACTGTATAATTATACTGTGTATACTATAATATATTATAGTAAACATAATTTACAGTATTATAACTATATTATATATTATTGTATATTTTATGGCTATACAAATTTATAGAAAGGCAGCTCGGTTACCTTGAACGGACTTTAAAATATAAACGTCTGCATGGTACATATTTAAATATAAACGTCTGCATGGTACATATTTAAATATAAACGTCTGCATGGTACATATTTAAATATATACGTCTGCATGGTACATATTTAAATATAAACGTCTGCATGGTACATATTTAAATATAAACGTCTGCATGGTACATATTTAAATATAAACGTCTGCATGGTACATATTTAAATATAAACGTCTGCATGGTACATATAAACGTCTGCATGGTACATATTTAAATATAAACGTCTGCATGGTACATATTTAAATATAAACGTCTGCATGGTACATATTTAAATATAAACGTCTGCATGGTACATATTTAAATATAAACGTCTGCATGGTACATATAAACGTCTGCATGGTACATATTTAAATATAAACGTCTGCATGGTACATATTTAAATATAAACGTCTGCATGGTACATATTTAAATATAAACGTCTGCATGGTACATATTTAAATATAAACGTCTGCATGGTACATATTTAAATATAAACGTCTGCATGGTACATATTTAAATATAAACGTCTGCATGGTACATATTTAAATATAAACGTCTGCATGGTACATATTTAAATATAAACGTCTGCATGGTACATATTTAAATATAAACGTCTGCATGGTACATATTTAAATATAAACGTCTGCATGGTACATATTTAAATATAAACGTCTGCATGATACATATTTAAATATAAAAGTCTGCATGGTACATATTTAAATATAAACGTCTGCATGGTACATATAAACGTCTGCATGGTACATATTTAAATATAAACGTCTGCATGGTACATATAAACGTCTGCATGGTACATATTTAAATATAAACGTCTGCATGGTACATATAAACGTCTGCATGGTACATATTTAAATATAAACGTCTGCATGGTACATATAAACGTCTGCATGGTACATATTTAAATATAAACGTCTGCATGGTACATATTTAAATATAAACGTCTGCATGGTACATATTTAAATATAAACGTCTGCATGGTACATATTTAAATATAAACGTCTGCGTGGTACATATTTAAATATAAACGTCTGCATGGTACATATTTAAATATAAACGTCTGCATGATACATATTTAAATATAAAAGTCTGCATGGTACATATTTAAATATAAACGTCTGCATGGTACATATAAACGTCTGCATGGTACATATTTAAATATAAACGTCTGCATGGTACATATAAACGTCTGCATGGTACATATTTAAATATAAACGTCTGCATGGTACATATTTAAAGATAAACGTCTGCATGGTACATATTTAAATATAAACGTCTACATGGTACATATTTAAATATAAACGTCTACATGGTACATATTTAAATATAAACGTCTGCATGGTACAGATTTAAAGATAAACGTCTGCATGGTACAGATTTAAAGATAAACGTCTGCATGGTACAGATTTAAAGATAAACGTCTGCATGGTACAGATTTAAAGATAAACGTCTGCATGGTACAGATTTAAAGATAAACGTCTGCATGGTACAGATTTAAATATAAACGTCTGCATGGTACATATTTAAATATAAACGTCTGCATGGTACATATTTAAATATAAACGTCTGCATGGTACATATTTAACCCGTGGAGCCCCGGCTAGTTTTGTAATGTTTACGCACCAGAACCCGGCCGGTTTTCAAAAAATGGTTTTATTCCAGAAACAATAGCGAATGGGTTAGGAATGAAGGAAAAACCACGAAAAACCGCTCAAAAAGCTTAAAAAATGGTCCTACAGAGCCCCCGAAAACGGATTTTATAAGAGTACAAAATTGAAGGCAATTATCCCAAAAAACCAGGTTATTGCGCGCTCGCACGCACGCACGTGGACTTTGAGAGTTTTCAACCATCGGCACGGTTGCGTGGGATACATACACAGTTCCCATACAAATCTGAGCCCTCTTGAGTGGCTACACCGGAGGTTACGGTCGGCGCAATTAGGGTGACGCGCCAGGCGCGTCTCTGGGGCTGTGCGTTACATACATCGCCGACGCGTCAGACGCGTCGCTGGGGCTGTACGGGTTAAACAGTGACAAATCAGGTTAACAGATTGACTCCTTGTCCTAATTTTTGTACCAATTCTACATTATGTATATTGATATATTTTTATTGATTATTTTAATCTAGATTCAAGTCTGTAAGTGTGTGTTTTTGTTGTGTGTGTGTGTGTATGTGTGTGTGTGTGTGTGTGTGTGTGTGTGTTTAATTTATAATGATATGCCTATATTCTGTTCCAATTAAGTAGGCCAAAACTCTTGGACATTGACCTGTATAACTCACAAACGACTAGAGTAATCGAGTGAATAATGTTACTATTTGGGAAGGGTCAGCAAGGGAATAGGTGTGGAAAATTACAGCCCATTTGGTACATTCCTTCTTGAGTTACAGAGGTTAGGGTTTATGATATCTGGTCTACTTATTTGGAACAGGGTATAGTAAGCAAATCGGCACTAACGGTATATGTAGAAGAGAAAGCTAATCATTTATACAGAGTCGTGGTGGTGGTAGTGGTGGTGGTGGTAGTGGTAGTGGTGGTGGTGGTGGTGGTAGTGGTGGTGGTGGTGGGTAGAGAGGGAAGTGGAGATCTAATACTTCCCTACACTCTCACTTTCTCTACAACCTCATTCCTCTATAATTGTCTCTTCCTATTCTTCTTCTTCCTCCTCCTCTTTATTATATCTACCTCTTCTTCTTCTTCTTCTCCTCTTATTTATATATACCTCTACTTTATACCTTTGTACTTTGTACTCCTTTGTACTACTTCTGTTTCTCCTTCTTCTTCTTCTTATCTTCCTTATATCCACCTCTACTTCCCCCCCCCCCTTCTTCTTCTCCTTCTTTTTCTTCTCCTCTTCCTTATATTCACCTCTACTGCTTCTGTCTTCTTCTTCTTCCTTTTCCTCCCCTCTTCCTTATATTCACCTCTACTGCTTCTGTCTTCTTCTTCGTTCTCTTAAATCCTCCATATATTGTTTTACATCCTCTTCTCTCATATATTTCTTTATTCGTTGTACAGTGCTCCATCTTTCTGTTTTGTTACTTGTATTCTTGTTTGAGTGCATTCCATTATTCCCAATTTTTCATTTTCTTTCTCTAGTACAGCTTTATCATCCTTCTGTTATCTCTCGTATTGTCGTATTATGTTCAAACTCCTTCGCAGCTCCTCTTCTACAAACCTTAAGCTCCAAATTCTCCTCTCTTCCTCCCACTTCATCTCCTTCCTCCAAAATCTCCGGTACTTCTCCAAGCTTCCTCACACCTTTCTTTCAAACGTTATAATTTTTCTCCCCTTCTTCTTCCTCCATGTTCCTGCTCTTCCTTAAATTTCTCATAGACACTTCTTCCTCTTCCTTCTAATCTTTCCTGCTTTCCTTTAAAATCTCCCTTCATTCCTCCAACCTCCTATCTCACCTCCTCCCCACTGCTTCTACCCCCTCCAACTTCATAATATTTCCCTCTTTTACTCCAAACTTCCCTTCATTCCTCCAAACCTCCCATCTCATCTCCTCCTTCCTCCAACTTCAACAAACTTTCTTCCAATCTTCCCATCTCCATTTCTACCCACTGCTCTTCTCCCCTCCAAATTCAACAAACTTTCCTCCTTTCCTTCAAAACTCCCCTCCAATCCTCCAACCTCCCATCTCGCCTCTTCCACATCGCTTCTGCCCCCGCCAACTTCAGCAAACTTTCCTCCATTCTTTCAAACTTCCCTTCATTACTCTATCTTCCCACATCTCTATCACCTCACTTCATCCCTTTCAACTTCAACAAACTATCCTTCTTTTCTTCAGAGCTTCCTTCCTTTCCTCCAAACTTTCCCTCATTCCTCTAAACCTCCCCCCTCCAAAAATTAAACAAAAAACGTGTCTCCTTTTCTTCAAACATCTCTCCTCCTTTCCTCCCCAGTGCTCCTCCTCTCCCCTCCAACTTCATCAAACTTTTCTCCTTTCCTTCAAACTTCCCTCCTTTTCTCCAACTTCCCACCTCTCTTCTGTCCCTCTCCCCACCCCACCACTACATTCTAACCCCCACCCTCTCGCCCCACCTCCATTGCCCTCACCATGCTATTAAAATTCCAAGATGCGCCCCAAACGTCAGGATAACTCGGCCTCATGAGATGTTCGGTAAATCTCCAACATGGTCATTTCTCGGCTTGCTCTCGCTCTCGCTCACTCTCACTCTCACTCTCTCTCTCTCTCTCTCTCTCTCTCTCTCTCTCTCTTATTTACAAACCAACACATTTTGTTATTGAATAATGTATCGCATACCTATGATGGTGGAACTCAATAGAAGGTTGCTTTTCGCTATAGATAAACTCTTATAAAATATCAAGTAACAATATGTTTATTCACAATGTTAATCCATTCTGAACCGGACGTCCTTTTCATTCAATTCTGGCAACTATTAGACGATTACATTTATCTTAGGAAGGACCTCTAACCAATAAAAGACTACAAACTATCTCAATAAATCCTTTTAGCTATCACAGATCCTTCCTGAATTGAAAAACATCGTCTAATAGTTGCCAGCATATGATAAAAATGACGTCACTGGTACTGAATGGGTTAAAATAATATTTACCACATGGAAAACATATAGCAAACACAGGGATGTCTTTATGAAGTTTAAGAAGGATCTGTGGTAGTAAAAAGTGTTAAAAGAGATACAGTACTTTGAAGCCTATTAATTATTGGTGGGGGACCTTTTTAAACTGAATACAATCGTCTAATAGTTGCCAGAATATAATGAAAAGGAGGTCACCGGTACTGAATGAGATCATTCAAGCGAAATAGAGGTGCTTGGCTAGATTAGTAAATTGCCTGGTCTAATCAATGTAATCGGTTATTTGGGGTAATAATCTAAGTTGTGGAATATGAGGACTGATGACGGCTTAATGCACCCCAGGAATGCGCTCAAGTCGTTTACGTTCATCCTCCTAACCACCAGGCACGAAGCAAGGAATGCTCTGAAAAATACCTACACATAAAGATTATGCTAAAGAGTAGTCAAGTACCCAAATTAGCAGGCAGAAATGCCATAACTAAAAACAAGAACAAAGAAAAGAAAAAAAAACTATTCTCTCTCTCTTTCTCTCGTTCTCGCTCTCTCTCTCTCTCTCTCTCTCTCTCTCTCTCTCTCTCTCTCTCTCTCTCTCTCTCTCTCTCTCTCTCTCTCTCTCTCTCTCTCTCTTTCTCTCTTTCCCTCTCTCTTTCAAGGGCACGCCAACGGAATAGTATAGATAAATGAGACAGCCACTAAATCCAAAATGTCTATTGTGTTCTCGCGGATACGAGAACATGTAATAATGTTATCTACCTATAATACTATAGTCTGTTTTTTCTCAGCTTAAGGTAAACTTCAATGTCATCTCCTTATTTACTCTGCTATTACGAAGATATTGTGGTAAAATATGTTGTCAATTATGAACACTTGGCAATCTTTAGGATACAGAGACATAGTAGTTTCATATTTGTCCAGTAACAATCGAAATATCAGCTACAAAGGGATTCAGTTTACCCTCAGCTGGAAAAAAAGAGACGAGCATAGCTCATCTTCGCACAATATTTGTCAAGCGTTTTTTATGTTTGATGGCGATTGAAGTAAGATCACCGTCGGAGATATATAGATGCTGGGGAGCATTTGCAAAAACAGTATCACGTGTACATTATTATAGTTTACCATAATTATGGATAACGTGTACATTATTATAGTTTACCAGAATTATGGATAATGTGTACATTATTATAGTTTACCATAATTATGGATAACGTGTACATTATTATAGTTTACCAGAATTATGGATAACGTGTACATTATTATAGTTTACCAGAATTATGGATAACGTGTAAATTATTATAGTTTACCATAATTATGGATAACGTGTACATTATTATAGTTTACCATAATTATGGATAACGTGTAAATTATTATAGTTTACCATAATTATGGATAACGTGTACATTATTATAGTTTACCAGAATTATGGATAACGTGTAAATTATTATAGTTTACCATAATTATGGATAACGTGTACATTATTATAGTTTACCATAATTATGGATAACGTGTACATTATTATAGTTTACCATAATTATGGATAATGTGTAAATTATTATAGTTTACCATAATTATGGATAATGTGTACATTATTATAGTTTACCATAATTATGGATAACGTGTACATTATTATAGTTTACCATAATTATGGATAACGTGTAAATTATTATAGTTTACCAGAATTATGGATAACGTGTAAATTATTATAGTTTACCATAATTATGGATAACGTGTACATTATTATAGTTTACCATAATTATGGATAACGTGTACATTATTATAGTTTACCAGAATTCATTATCTAATCTGAAATATATTAAGGGGATGTTTCCACTTGAGGGATAGTTTTCTTGACCCCTTTCTCCCTTATTGCTTTTGAGATTTTAAGAAGTTCGCCCCATTAGTTTGTCTATTTTTAAGAACTGTCGTCTAATTTCTGTCAATTTCAAACCTTTCGTGACATTTAGGTATCGATTTTTTTCCTGGCGAGCGATAGCGAGCCTGTAATTTAAGAGGAACCGGCCATCGGCCGGGACATTTTTCTACCGGAAAATTTACAAATTTACCTTGAAAGGGGGTCAAAAGAATGTCATTTTAAGCTTGGTAGAGGTCTAGGGAACAAACTAAAATCCTCCCCTTAACCCTTTCAGTATTACACCGTCATAACCCATACATTTCTGGTTAACCTGTATAATAACGGTGACGTCCTTTTCATTATATTCCAGAAACTATTAGATGATTTTTACTTAGCTAAGGGAGGACGTCTACCCATTAAGAGACTACAGACTATCTCAATTTATCCTTGCAACTACCATACATCGTTCCTAAGCTTTATAACATTGTCTAAATGTAGCTAAAATAAAATAAAAGACGTCGCCGGTACAGAAAGGTTTAATACTAGACCATTGGATACAACTTAGGATCGCTCTAAGGACCTCTAGCAAAAACAAAGGTAAAGTCGATCTCGAGAAACATTTTCACCCCCACAGATCCTTGTTATGCTTAACGGGGGATTTATTTTATTGTATAATATTTTCGTTTCTATTCATTTATTTACATATGTATTTTGTTTTAGTTTCCCCGCTAGACCTCCATCAAGCTTGAAACAACAACAAAATTAAAACAATAAATAAACATTAGACTCCCCTTCGAAATAAATGAGTACATATTTTGGTAGAAACATTTTCTGGCCGAAGGCCGGTTCCTCCTACAACTACAGGCTCGCTATCCCTCGCCAGGTGAAAATCGACACCTAAATGGAACGAAAAGTTTAAATATTAACACAATAATGGGGTGAAACGTCTTAAAATCGCCAAACTTATTGAAAGAACGTCTTAAAATCTGAAAACTATTAAGGTTAAACATGAGGGAGAAGGGAGTCCAGCAAAAGCAACCCCCCACCCCCTTAATAGCATCGTCTAATGCTATAATAACAAAACAAGTATAGCACCCTCGAATACTGATAGGGATATTTAAAACACCGGAATATTATTAGCATTATAGTATTACACATAGTTAACCATTTCTTTACCGGTGACGTTATTTTCATTAGATTCTGGTAATTATTAGATGATTGTCTTTTGCATAGGAAGGACGTCTACCAATTATAAGACTACACCCTATCTCGATATAGTCCTTTTAGCTACCATATATCCTTCCTAAACCTAACAAAATTGTCCACAGATAGAGGAAATAAACACAAAAATACGTCGCCGGTACAGAAGGGGTTAATCTAAAGCTAATTAAACCATACATGTTCTTATACGTAATCCAGAATTATAATTTACACTTATGTAGTCTAACATTACAATAGTTACATATAGTTAAGTTAGAACTATATATTATTCCATTAAGGCTCCTATAACTAATCCAGAATTATATATCACCCATATCTAATCTAACATTAAATAGTTCCATAGAGTTAATTTAGAACTATCTATTCTATAGCTGATCCATAATGATACTTAACCCTTATCTAACCTAACAGTATATATAATTAATCTATAGTTATTAATTAAGTCTTACATGTTACACTTTACCCATATATATTCAAACCAGTATATATAATTAATCTAGAGCTATTAATTAAGGCTCACATGTTACACTTTACCCATATCTATTCAAACCAGTACATATCATTAATCTATAGTTATTAATTAAGGCTCACATGTTACACTTTACCCATATCTATTCAAACCAGTATATATAATTAATCTATAGTTATTAATTAAGGCTCACATGTTACACTTTACCCATATATATTCAAACCAGTACATATAATTAATCTACAGCTATTAATTAAGGCTCACATGTTACACTTTACCCATATCTATTCAAACCAGTACATATCATTAATCTAGAGCTATTAATTAAGGCTCACATGTTCTTATAGGTAATCCAGAATTAAACTTCACCCTTATACAATGTAACAGTACATATCATTAACTTAGAGCTATTAATTAAATTATACATGTTCTTATAGGTAATCCAGAATTAAACTTCACCCTTATACAATGTAACAGTACATATCATTAACTTAGAGCTATTAATTAAATTATACATGTTCTTATAGGTAATCCAGAATTAAACTTCACCCTTATACAATGTAACAGTACATATCATTAACTTAGAGCTATTAATTAAATTATACATGTTCTTATAGGTAATCCAGAATTAAACTTCACCCTTATACAATGTAACAGTACATATCATTAACTTAGAGCTATTAATTAAATTATACATGTTCTTATAGGTAATCCAGAATTAAACTTCACCCTTATACAATGTAACAGTACATATCATTAACTTAGAGCTATTAATTAAATTATACATGTTCTTATAGGTAATCCAGAATTAAACTTCACCCTTATACAATGTAACAGTACATATCATTAACTTAGAGCTATTAATTAAATTATACATGTTCTTATAGGTAATCCAGAATTAAACTTCACCCTTATACAATGTAACAGTACATATCATTAATTAGAGCTATTAATTAAATTATACATGTTCTTATAGGTAATCCAGAATTAAACTTCACCCTTATACAATGTAACAGTACATATCATTAACTTAGAGCTATTAATTAAATTATACATATTCTTATAGGTAATCCAGAATTATATGTTTCCTTTATATTAATTTCATTGGGAGGTGTTTGGTGTTAAGAGTGAAATTAATTTCTTAGATTATAATCTAACAGTATATTAATTAATCTAGAACTATGAATTAAGCCTCACATGTTCTTATAGGGTATCCTAAATTATACTCCACCCTTATCTAATCTAAAAAAAATACTAAAGTGTACACTCAGTGGAGGTAAATGAGAGGGGGCGCGGTCAGAGAGAAGAGAACAGGGGGCGTGAATAACTTAGAGGCTGTGACGGGACCTCACCACCAAAACAACTTGACTTATACTGCCCTGTCCTCAATAACACACACACTTACACACACACACACACACACAGACATACACACACATTTACACACACATACACAAACACACATACACACTTTTCTCTCTCTCACTGGTAATACTAAAATCTTGTTAATTATATTTGTTATTAAGTATTCATTACAGGTGTAGAATTTACACTTATATTATCAATATAATTATTGTGTATTTCCTAAGTGTTTTCTTATTAAGAGCACCGTACAACATTCATTATAATTATGAACGATCGTGTACACATAATTCATAAATTACATACCTGGAATTGATGTAATGGTTTCCGATATTATTTGTTATCTATTTCCATATACCAAGAATCTCTCTTTCTCTCTCTCTCAATACAACACACGGTCATTTCATTTTTGATAAAAAACAAAATATATATACTGTATATATATACAAGGTGTCCCAGGAGGAAAGGGCATAACTTTAGGAAATGATAGAACAACATATTCTAAGCCTAAAATGTTCTATAACAAAAATTCCAAATCTCGACCGGCATAGAGTTATTGCATGTTGAAAATGGTATTTTCTTCAGTATTTCCCCATAAGGCGGCGGGCCTAGCTGTCCTAGTGTCCTACACCATCTTTCTGCTATTATTTTAACCATGTTATTTTAAAGATTATTATAATTCTGTAAGTTGCAAAATTATTATAGACATATTAACTCACTTTGGAGTAGATGGAAACTGTTTGACATGGAAGAGTCCACTACAGTGATGCGGGGGAGGGCACTACATAAAACCTTCAATATCTTGTTAACGGTTGAAATTTGGACTTTTGTTATAGAATATTTTATGCTTAGAATACCTTGTTCTATCATTTCCCAAAGTTATGCCCTTTCCTCCTGGGACACCCTGTATATATATATATACAGTATATATATATATATATATATATAATATATATATATATATATATATATATATATATATATATATATATATATATATATATATATATATATATATATATATATATATATATATATATATTTTCTTTAATACATACGAGGTTGAAAGAAATGGCAATTTCTGCGTTGGAAATTTTATTATTCAAAGTTTCCAGGTCTCTGATGAGTTTTCGCTGGGTGGCAGGAAGTAGATGAAGGAGATGAGCAAAATTCATGGTGGTACAGGGTTACATTAAAGTACATGAAGATACAGGATATACGACGCGTTTCACTGGACAACCAGCATTATCAAGTAAGGAAGGAATGATACAAAAGGTAAACAGGAAGGGTATATATAGAGGGTGGAGGATCAGAGGAGGCGGAAAACAGGGGGCAAAAGTCTGCTATTGGTGGAAGGGTAAACTAGGAGAGAGAAAGGGGGTAACCGCTTCACGCATGCGCACTGGATGCGGGATGGTGGTCGATAGGTGGGGTCGAAGCTGATTGGCTGCGTGTCGAGGGGCGTGGCCTAAGTTGTGTGGCGCCTGCAGAAGACGAAGCTGAAGGAGGTAGCGCGGGGGGCTGCGTCAAGGGCACCGGGGGGCGAGGAGGGGTGTTAGGTCCTGTAGGGTAGTGCCTTTTGGCAGAAGGAAGGATCTGAAGGTCCAGAGTTTGGTTGTTGATGTTGGGATGTACGGCTTGGATATATAAAGCTTCGAGTATAGGTAATCTCCTTGGGTCACTTTCTTTATCGAGTATGGTGGTGTGTTTCTCTAACTCGTTGCGTGTGAGGTGAGGGTGGTTAGGGGTGAGATAGTGGTCTTTGATGGCTCCAGCCTGAAGGTGAAGAGTTAACCGACGTGAAAGACGAGTCTGCGTCATACCAATATAGGAATGAGGTCCACAGTCCTCATAATTACAGGTATGTTGGTAAATGACGTGATCGTCGGTCATCGGGCGCTTTATCTTGGTGGAGGCTGGTTTGTTGCGGAGAACGAGGTTGGAGGTCTTGGGGGATTTGTAATAAATTATTAATTTGATTTTGTTTTCCGGGTTGGTTGGGTGGACATGCTTGGAGATAATTTCTTTTAAGACGGCCTCGTCATTTTTGTGTTCAGAGGACATGTAATTGCGGTAGAAGATCTTAATTTCATTGGGGGGGTCAATGTTGGGAGGGCTTTGGGTGTACCATTTTTCAAGATGGTGGTTGATGGTGCTGGAGATGTCGGAGTTGGAGTATCCGTTATTTACTAAAACTTGGGATAGTCTTTCTAGTTCCTGGTGGGTGTCGGCCCAGGTAGAGCAGTGTGTGAGGGCTCTCCTAACATAGGCGGAGATGGAGGATAGAAGATAACGGCGGGGGCATTCACTATCACCGTTGAGGCATTGTCCTGTGTTAGTTAGTTTAATGTAGACGGTGGTTTTGAACCCATGGTCGTTCAGAGCTACGAGGATGTCGAGAAAGGGGAGTTGTCCATTTTTAGATTTTTCAAAGGTGAAGTTAAGTCCGGAGGAGGTCATGAAGCGACGCTGGAGTTCCTGTAGTTCGTGGAGGTCCTTGATTTGCACGAAGATGTCATCCACGTATCTACAGTAGACGGCGGGTCGTTGGGCAGCTAGGAGCTCTTCCTCGATGGTACCCATGAAAAAGTTCGCAAAAAGAACTCCTAGGGGGCTGCCCATCGCCACACCGTCTATCTGCTTGTACATGTTGCCCCGGGGGCAAAGGAAGGGGGCCTCCTTGGTACATAGCTCCAGTAGTGTTTTCAGGGCCTTCTCCGGGATGTCCAGTGTAGGTGTATCAGGGCAATGATAAATTCGACGTAGAATCATGTCAATGGTCCTATCCACTGGCACGTTGGTGAACAGGCTTTCTACGTCGAGAGAGGCGATTGTGTGGTTGTTGTTACGGGGGGCGTCTCGTAAAATTTCCAAGAAATCGTGGGCTGAGTTAAGGTTGAATTGGCTGGGCACGTAGGGGGTGAGGAGGTTGTTCAGGGCCTTGGCGATCTGGTAGGTGGCAGTGGGGATCTGGGAGATGATGGGGCGGAGGGGGTTCCCAGGTTTGTGTGTTTTGATGGTTCCGTACGCATAACCAGGGGTGTATTCTCCGACGAGTTTTTTAAGGTGGATCCCTCCTTGTTTGGCGTTGATGGCGGTGATGGTGGTGTTGGCAATACGTTTGATTTCGTCGGTTGGGTTGCGGGTGATCTTTTTAAATTTAGTGTTGTCACTTAAGATGACGTCCATTTTTCTAAGATATTCCTCCTTGTCATGGATCACGAGGCAGGAAGCTTTATCCGCACATCGGATGATGATGTTGGGGTTGTCTCTTAATAGTTTGGCAGCTTGGAAGTGTTGTTTGTTGAGTATTTTGCTATGGTGAGTTCCTCTGGTTTTGGCGGCTTCAGCGAGGAGAGTAGGTTGTAGGGCGGGAGTCGTGGTGACCTTGCCATCCTTCTTGAGTCGTAGGATGTCGTCCAGGAGGATTTCCGTTTCTAGGCGTTTCCGGTGGGGGCCAGGTTTGGAGCTGTAGTGGCAGTTGAGGCCTTTGTTGAGGAGGTCTTCTTGGTCCAGGGTCAGAATGGTGTTAGTAAGGTTTATATATCCTTTTGTTGGTTTGGGTAGTTTTAATTTTCCGCCATAAAGACGGGCAAGCTTTTTTATGGTTGTGTTTTCGGCTTGTCTTCTGTGTTGTTCAAGGAGTTGTTCGAGGGCTGTGTTGATTTCGGCTTTGAGGTGGTCTGGAGGGGTTTCGTCTTCCCAAATCCGTAGAAGAGCATCTCGTTCTTTACGAAGGTTGTTGGCGAGCTCACGTTTTTCAATTATTTGGTCCTTCACCAGTTCTTCACGAAACTGGAGGGTGCTGGTGCGATGTCTGGCATTCTCGTGAAGTTTTATGTTGGTAAAGCCAGGTAATAAATTTTCTTTAATACATACGAGGTTGAAAGAAATGGCAATTTCTGCGTTGGAAATTTTATTATTCAAAGTTTCCAGGTCTCTGATGAGTTTTCGCTGGGTGGCAGGAAGTAGATGAAGGAGATGAGCAAAATTCATGGTGGTACAGGGTTACATTAAAGTACATGAAGATACAGGATATACGACGCGTTTCACTGGACAACCAGCATTATCAAGTAAGGAAGGAATGATACAAAAGGTAAACAGGAAGGGTATATATAGAGGGTGGAGGATCAGAGGAGGCGGAAAACAGGGGGCAAAAGTCTGCTATTGGTGGAAGGGTAAACTAGGAGAGAGAAAGGGGGTAACCGCTTCACGCATGCGCACTGGATGCGGGATGGTGGTCGATAGGGTCGAAGCTGATTGGCTGCGTGTCGAGGGGCGTGGCCTAAGTTGTGTGGCGCCTGCAGAAGACGAAGCTGAAGGAGGTAGCGCGGGGGGCTGCGTCAAGGGCACCGGGGGGCGAGGAGGGGTGTTAGGTCCTGTAGGGTAGTGCCTTTTGGCAGAAGGAAGGATCTGAAGGTCCAGAGTTTGGTTGTTGATGTTGGGATGTAAGGCTTGGATATATAAAGCTTCGAGTATAGGTAATCTCCTTGGGTCACTTTCTTTATCGAGTATGGTGGTGTGTTTCTCTAACTCGTTGCGTGTGAGGTGAGGGTGGTTAGGGGTGAGATAGTGGTCTTTGATGGCTCCAGCCTGAAGGTGAAGAGTTAACCGACGTGAAAGACGAGTCTGCGTCATACCAATATAGGAATGAGGTCCACAGTCCTCATAATTACAGGTATGTTGGTAAATGACGTGATCGTCGGTCATCGGGCTCTTTATCTTGGTGGAGGCTGGTTTGTTGCGGAGAACGAGGTTGGAGGTCTTGGGGGATTTGTTATAAATTATTAATTTATTATATATGTTAGGAGAGCCCTCACGCACTGCTCTACCTGGGCCGACACCCACCAGGAACTAGAAAGACTATCCCAAGTTTTAGTAAATAACGGATACTCCAACTCCGACATCTCCAGCACCATCAACCACCATCTTGAAAAATGGTACACCCAAAGCCCTCCCAACATTGACCCCCCAATGAAATTAAGATCTTCTACCGCAATTACATGTCCTCTGAACACAAAAATAACAAGGCCGTCTTAAAAGAAATAATCTCCAAGCATGTCCACCCAACCAACCCGGAAAACAAAATCAAATTAATAATTTATTACAAATCCCCCAAGACCTCCAACCTCGTTCTCCGCAACAAACCAGCTTCCACCAAGATAAAGAGCCCGATGACCGACGATCACGTCATTTACCAACATACCTGTAATTATGAGGACTGTGGACCTCATTCCTATATTGGTATGACGCAGACTCGTCTTTCACGTCGGTTAACTCTTCACCTTCAGGCTGGAGCCATCAAAGACCACTATCTCACCCCTAACCACCCTCACCTCACACGCAACGAGTTAGAGAAACACACCACCATACTCGATAAAGAAAGTGACCCAAGGAGATTACCTATACTCGAAGCTTTATATATCCAAGCCTTACATCCCAACATCAACAACCAAACTCTGGACCTTCAGATCCTTCCTTCTGCCAAAAGGCACTACCCTACAGGACCTAACACCCCTCCTCGCCCCCCGGTGCCCTTGACGCAGCCCCCCGCGCTACCTCCTTCAGCTTCGTCTTCTGCAGGCGCCACACAACTTAGGCCACACCCCTCGACACGCAGCCAATCAGCTTCGACCCCACCTAGCGACCACCATCCCGCATCCAGTGCGCATGCGTGAAGCGGTTACCCCCTTTCTCTCTCCTAGTTTACCCTTCCACCAATAGCAGACTTTTGCCCCCTGTTTTCCGCCTCCTCTGATCCTCCACCCTCTATATATACCCTTCCTGTTTACCTTTTGTATCCTTCCTTCCTTACTTGATAATGCTGGTTGTCCAGTGAAACGCGTCGTATATCCTGTATCTTCATGTACTTTAATGTAACCCTGTACCACCATGAATTTTGCTCATCTCCTTCATCTACTTCCTGCCACCCAGCGAAAACTCATCAGAGACCTGGAAACTTTGAATAATAAAATTTCCAACGCAGAAATTGCCATTTCTTTCAACCTCGTATGTATTAAAGAAAATTTATTACCTGGCTTTACAAATATATATATATTTATATATATATATATATATACGGTATATATATATATATATATATATATATATATATATATATATATATATATATATATATATATATATATATATATATATATATATATATATATATATATATATATATATATATATATATATATATATATGTATATATATATATATATATATACTCAAATTAAACTAATAATTATAGAGTTAATTAGAGGAGCATGTGACAGTGAACTAAGCCACAGCCACGGAACTCACCTTGTATCCAGATGACCTGACAAGATAGTCACTCCACAATCATTACCGCTGTACACCACTTCGATATTCACTCGGACATAACAAACGGCGGCAAGTCACACCAGATTTAGTCCAGGCGTGTTTTCTCGGCATCTTTAGTCTCAAAGCTTCCGAATGCAAGTGTTAAAAGCCTACAACCACCTACACTAATCTGCCTTCACACTAGCTACCCAAATCAATCTAAGGAGAATATGTAAATAGTCCAAGAAATATAGATACCGATCAACAGTCGCCGATAAAAGCGCTCATGTGGTTCGTCGTTAACCCCTTTTGTACCGTCGAATTCTTTTCAATTTTATTCTGGCCACAACTAATCAATTAAGAAGGATCTCTAGCAATTATGAGGCTTCAAACTATCTCATTAAACCCTTCTAACTACGACAGATACTTCCTGAGCTGCATAAAGTCTCCAAATTATAACTAAATATAATATAACAGACGTAGCTGGTATAAAGAGGGTTAAATGGGAGCCGAGAGCATGGCATGTCCAAGACCAGGTGCATAATTCTCTTAATTGAAACGTCAGATGGATTCCCGTCTTCTTAGTCTTCAGCAAAAACATGTCAAGGTCCCTCGTCTGCTATTGGCAAGCTAAAAACACCCGAAAAAATGACGCGTACTTCAATGTAGTTTCTCGCGCATAACTAATCGCCCCAGAAGGTCCTTAGAATAGAAATGCTCTTTTATTATCCAAATTAAAATAATTAACCTAACAGTTACTTGGGCATAACTAATCGCCCCAGAAAGTCCTTAGAATAGAAATGCTCTTTTATTATCCAAATTAGCATCATTAACCGAACTGTGAGCGTCGATTGGAATTCCACGGCCGTGTTCTTAAACATGAGGGAAGGGAATTGTCTATAATTATATAGAACGAAGCCTTAACCCGGCGACGTCCTTTTCACTATATTCTGGTAACTATTAGACGATTATAGTCAGCGCATGAAGGATGTCTACCAATTAAAAGCCTACAGACCATCTCAATTAATACTTTTAGCTACCATACAGTATATCCTTCCTAAGCTTCAGAAAATCGTCTAAATGTAGCTGAAATTAAATAACAAAAACGTCACCTGTACTGAACGAGTTAAGTAATAAGTGAAGAAAACTGTGTCATCCAGATAACTAAATATTGTAGTTGTTTCTTATAATGTTTGCCATCGATGCGTCAGGTTTCGCTAAAGTAAGGTTAAAGAATAGGATCACCAGTCACTTACTCTTCGCGAAAGATGTCTTTATGTAAAATCCATGTTAAATCAGCATATCACCACCAATACTCTGTTTCTTTTCAGCTGATGATTAATGAATCCCTTAGCAGCTAATATTTCGTTACTTAATGGAAAAATGTGAACCTAGTATGTCTCTGCATTATATTCAGACCAAGTTTATATAATTAGCACCATATTTTACTACAAAATATTCAGAGTAACTGGGAGATCTTGATGGGAACTTTGCAATTAACCGTCAGCTTAAAAGAAACAGTCTATACAAAATTTAAGTTAATTACGAGTTTTCTTTCATCAATGCATCGGCCCCCCTTCGTGATAGATGTTTTTATGCAGCTTTTTATGGAGTTGAATCGTCGACTAATACAGTTTATTCCTGCATACTGTACTGTACATATTCCTGCATACTGTACTGTACATATTCCTGCATACTGTACTGTACATATTCCTGCATACTGTACTGTACATATTCCTGCATACTGTACTGTACATATTCCTACATACTGTACTGTACATATTCCTGCATACTGTACTGTACATATTCCTGCATACTGTACTGTACATATTCCTGCATACTGTACTGTACATATTCCTGCATACTGTACTGTACATATTCCTGCATACTGTACTGTACATATTCCTACATACTGTACTGTACATATTCCTACATACTGTACTGTACATATTCCTACATACTGTACTGTACATATTCCTGCATACTGTACTGTACATATTCCTGCATACTGTACTGTACATATTCCTGCATACTGTACTGTACATATTCCTGCATACTGTACTGTACATATTCCTACATACTGTACTGTACATATTTCACCAATGCCGCAAAGTTCGCTATGGAAATGTTTAACGATATTTGGACACCCCTTCGCGAAAAATGTCTTGTATCATTTTTATATATTTCTTCATTTAAGGGGATAGGGGTCGTTTTTCTGGGCCCCCTCTTCCTCATGCTTAGCCCCATTAGTTTTCAGATTAGAAGACGTTCGGCCCATTAGTTTTGCGATTTTAAAAACCTGTCACCCCATTTATTTGTCAATATTAAGATCTTTCGTGTCATTTAAGTGTCTATTTTTTCCTGGCGAGCGATAGCGAGCATGTAATTTAAGAGAAATTGGCCTTCGGCCGGGATATTTTTCTATCGAAAAATGTACAAATTTATCTTGAAGGAGGGTCTTGGACGGGTGTTTTTTAAGCTTGATGGAGGTCTAGGGAGGAAACTAATAACATATTTAAAAGATACATAAATGAGCAAATAAATACGCCCGGCCCCCTTTAATACGCCCGGGCCCCTTTAATACGCCCGGCCCCCTTTAATAAATACGCCCGGCCCCCTTTAATAAATACGCCCGGCCCCCTTTAATACGCCCGGCCCCCTTTAATAAATACGCCCGGCCCCCTTTAATACGCCCGGCCCCCTTTAATAAATACGCCCGGCCCCCTTTAATACGCCCGGCCCCCTTTAATAAATACGCCCGGCCCCCTTTAATACGCCCGGCCCCCTTTAATACGCCCGGCCCCCTTTAATCCCTTGTTTTTTACTGTGGAAGGGTTTAGGCAAGGAGGTTTAGGGTTAGGATAGTCTGTACTAGCCTGTAACCCCCCCCCCCCCCCCCCCCCCCCCTTTCGCAATAGATGTCTGTATGTATTATTATAGTGTTGAATCAATGTATTACCTCCCGGGAGAGTTATTAGGAGGGGTGGTCATTTGTGTTAGTCAGTGTCTTAGTCCTTCTAGACACCGTGAGGGGGGAGGGGGGAAAGGTTACCAAATCAAGGCTGCTAGATAGTAAATAAATGCCGAAAATTGCTAGAATAATGCCACAATATCTACAATATCACTCTAAAATGGCTCCAATCTCCAGAATATCGCTAGACTTCATGCTGCTAGATGTAAATAATTTCTTCTAGATCGAAGCAAATGCCTCTAGATCTAGCGGGAAAGTAGGTACATTGGCAACACTGGCTCAGGTGGGTTTAGTTCCTCTGGTCATTATTATATATATTACGGTTCCCTTCTTTCTACCAGATCAAGTTCTCGATATGGCATGTTCGTATATGTTCTCGATATGGCATGTTCGTATATGTTCTCGATATGGCATGTTCGTATATGTTCTCGATATGGCATGTTCGTATATGTTCTCGATATGGCATGTTCGTATATGTTCTCGATATGGCATGTTCGTATATGTTCTTTATATTCAATGTTTTAGGCTTTCTATTAAGGGGGCCCACCTCGCTTTTTTCTCTTTCTCTCTCTCACACTTTGGCTTGTATCCATTCGGCCCCATTCAGCCTTCTGTTTTAATACGTTTACCCCCATCCAGGCGTCAATATATTCCTGGCGAGCGGTAGCGAGCCAGCATATATATATTTTTGTTTTGAGAGCAAGCTTAATTTGTACATTTTTCGATAGAAAAATGTTTCCGGCGAAGCCGGATTTCTCCATAAAATGCTGGCTCGCTATCGCTCGCCAGGAAGAAATTGACACCTGGATGGGGATAAACGTCTTAAAACAGCTGACTGAATGTGGCCGAATGGATACAAACCAGGGAAAGAGAGAAAATGAGAGAAAAATAAAAAAAAGCCGGTGACCCCCCTTAAAAAAAGCTCTCTATTTAAAGAGTGCTTGAGTATTCAATTACTGTCAATGTTTCTGCTGTTCTTTTCCCATTAGGATAGCATATTTCGAGCTTGTAACCATTAATTATATCTTTATACAGTAAGCTATACATTAATTATATCTTTATACAGTAAGCTATACATTAATTATATCTTTATACAGTAAGCTATACATTAATTATATCTTTATACAGTAAGCTATACATTAATTATATCTTTATACAGTAAGCTATACATTAATTATATCTTTATACAGTAAGCTATACATTAATTATATCTTTATACAGTAAGCTATACATTAATTATATCTTTATACAGTAAGCTATACATTTGTAATTCACACACATTGTATTGAACTACGGTAGTTATTGTCGCTGTTTTCAATAAACGTACATAGATTATCGGCATTTATTATCTTATATTTAAGGTAAATAATTCCAGTGTGAAATTTAGCATTGAACCATACAAAATATAGTATTACTATTATTCCTGAGCTACATAAACCATTAGTTACGCAAGTCTCAATAAAGAGGAAGTATTAGCCAACCTAACCGCTGCTGACCTCTCTGAACTCACAAATCTAACTGGGGTTCCACGACCACACTTTTCGGCGTGTTTTCGTGGCAACTCTAGAGTGGAAGCTTCTGAATTCAAGTGTGTATGATAATATAAGCCATCTATATTTATCTAACACCAGCATAGATGACAATACCATATGAAATACCTTTTCTCTGCAACTCTGAAACGGAAGATTATGAATTCAAGTTGTATAATGTTGGAAAAACGAAAACAAAGCCAACGTATTGTAACTAGTTTATATTGTGAAGATGCAAGAGTCTCGGTTCATTGGCCTGTTCTAAACAGCGTGATGTTTCCACTCTTTGTATAATATATTATAATATATATATATATATATATATATATATATATATATATATATATATATATATATATATATATATATATGAAACTTAACTGCAAGTTAAGTGAAATGCATGCTGAACACAGCAAACAAAACATCAACTAAAGGTTCAACACAATAACTAGCACACAAAGAATGCTGCCGATTGTAAGTGGTCGGAAACAGAGCTCGTTGTGAAGCCTCCTGATGACGTAACCAGCATTAAAGGGCTAGGTGCTTGTTTTTTTGTCTATTTATTTATTTAATTATTTACTTTTGAGTCTCCTCGCTAGACCTCCTTCAAGTTTAAAAAACACCCCGGCCTAGACCGAGACCTCGCATAGACTCCCTTAGAAGATACATTTGTCCATTTTTCGGTAGAAAACATTTCCCAGCCGAAGGCCGATTCCTCTTGTTCTTACAGGCGAGCGATAACTTGCTATCGCTCGCCAGGAAAAAGTGACACCTAAATGGCACGAAATGTCTTAATATTGACAGTGAAATGGGGCAAAACGTCTCAAAATCGCCCAAATAATCCAGAAAAAGCGATGACCTCCCCCCTTAGATCTGGAGCCGAGAGCAGCCTGATATGTGAACTAATCTGTGTATGTGTGCGTGGTACTAGGCCGCTGGAGATAACACACACACACACACACACATGTATAACCCGGGCGTTATGTTAGGGGGCGTTTACAACGGCTGATAGGCCACGCTACACCTACAAGTGGTACCAAGGGGGGGGGAGGGGGGGGGGGGGGGGGGCAGGGGCAGAAACGCCGCACTCCGAAACGGCCTTACTCCTAGACGGCCACACTCCTCAATGGCCACACTCATCTATGGCCACACTCCTAAACGGCCACACTCCTAAATGGCCGTTAAAAAATCAGCCATACTCCTAAATAGGCAGTACAAAACCAGCCACACTCCTAAACGGCCACACATTTAAATAGCCACTAAGAAAACAGCCACACTCCTAAATGGCCGCTACATAAGCTGCTACACTCTTAAATGGCCACATTCCTTAACGCCAACACTATTAATCGGCCATACTTCTAATGGCCACTACAAAGACGGCCACACTTCTATATGGCCGCTAAAAAAACGACCACACTCCTAAATGGCCATTACAAAAACGGCCACACTCCTGAATTCCCAGTATAACAATGGCCACACTTCTAAATGGTCACTACAATAACGGCCACACTCCTGAATTCCCAGTACAACAATGGCCACACTTCTAAATGACCACTACAAAAAAAGGACTCACTCCTAAATGGCCACTACAAAAAACGGCAACACTTCTAAATGGCCACTACAAAAACGGCCACACTCCTAAATGGCCAGTGCACTCCTAAACGGCCACACTCCAAAAAGGCCATACTCCTAAGCGACCACACTCCTAAGAAGCCACATTTCTAAGCGGCCACACCCCTAAATGGCCAAATTCCTAAATGGATAGTACAAAAACGGCCACACTCCTAAATGGCCACACTCCTAAAAGGCCATAATCCTAAGCGACCACACTCCTAAGCAGCCACATTTCTAAGCGACCACACCCCTAATTGGCCACACTCCTAAACGGCCACACTCCTATCCACAACCCAAATGGCCATAATCTTAAACAATCAATTCTAGGTCAGGCTAAATTAGGCAAGCTTCAATAGGTTAAGTTAGCTTAGGTTGCACTCTGGTTAGGTTTAATTAGGTTTAGTTATTTAGTTATTATTATTATTATTATTATTAGTAGTAGTAGTAGTAGTAGTAGTAGTAGTAGTAGTAGCAGTAGTAGTGTTAGTATAAATTGAGTACGATTAGGATATTGGAGTGTGGCCGTTCAATTTGTGGCCATTTCGGATCGGATTGTGGCCGTTTCATATGGTATAGCCCCCCTTCTTCCCCCCCCCCCCCACCCCTCCCTCCCCCGCCATAGTTCGCTGTTTCCCATCGCTGTAAAACTTAAAATTGAAGTTTCATGTGGCGCTACGTGTGTCTGATCGCCAGATATGCCTATTCCACCCAGACCCCGCTACTTCGTCCTAAATAAAAGTACCTACAAGTCTTCAGTGCTCTTTTTTTTGTCATCCAATCTTCAAGTTATTCTTTTTGTTCATATTACTGGAAGAAACTGTGATTACGGAAGCACGGGAGAGAGTGGCGGCGCGCGATGTATTATATAACGAAATTCTGGAGATTTGTGAAAGTTCCTATACTGGACATCACCAATTCTCCGTCCCGACTGCGACCAAGGAACCTAATTAATCGCGACAAAGGCCTTGGTTCCGCCCTTATTTTTGCCTTCTCCGCCGTTTGACATTAGCAGGGCCTCTCTAACCAACCCGTCAACGCAGAGGGACCCGTGACAAATAGAAAAACTAGCGAGGGGCGTCCGGAATCGAAGCCCAAGTCGGAGTCGCGGGGTCGGATCGGGAGGAAGTTCAGCAGACTTGTCAAGTGGAAGACTCAGCCGCGGGCTAGAACCAGCATTGACAACACGGCCGCTCTACATAATATATATAATTCCCTCTAGTACACATCATTCCTCCGTAGCCAAAACTAATACACAACTACCAAACAGAATCTTACAGCCCGCCTCACTCACACCAACCCCTATTCACTAGGTACCCTGAAAATGTGTAGCAAAATGTACGGGGTTGCTTAATTATATTGGTCGACCCCACCGATGGCAGCACTGCTCAAAACTCAAACATGACACAAAAGTTTCTGTGAAATTTTTCAAACGTACACCGACTCGTACAGTTGCTTGTCCATGCGTGTGTAGGCCTATACAACGGCCTGCCTGTCTGTTTGTATGTCTGTCTTACTAGGTGCACCGGTGTGTGTGTGTGTGTGTGTGTGTGTGTGTATGTGTGTGTGTGTGTGTGTGTGTTTAATTTCGACCACTTAAGTCTTGCAGCTTCTGAATTAAATTTATCTAATATTTCATTATTTATTTACCTATTTATTATTTACTATCAGTCTTTATTTTTTCTATGTGAGTCTAGTCATCCATATCAATGAAATAATAGCTCCCTAATGTTTTCAAGATAAAATTTCAGACCAACAATTGGCGGAATAAATGCTGGTGTGACTTTGACGTGAATCACGGACTCAACAAACTCCCGGTCTCATTACACTCCAGCAACAGTGTACAATCACGTTTGAAAGTCGTGTTCTTGCTTAATAAATAATGCATTTCATCTATTATCTAGGTCTGAAGGATATAAGTGCATAATATAATAGCCAACAAGGTTCTTGAATTATTATGAAGGAGTGTGTGTGTTCTACTACATCACATTTCAACTATTACTAATAATAGATGTAATTTGTTCAAGGCAGTTCAGCAAAGAGACATGTATTGTATTCAGATTAGTAAGGGTATATATAATTTGTAGAAGTCAGAGGGTTAATTGAGCTAGTCTTTACCCTCATAATTCCCACAGAGCACTATCAAACTGTATACAATAGCTTAATGACAGCCGGAATTAACTGTATAAATGTGCCATGATCTTCAAAGGGGTTAAGAGGAAAAATATATTATGCTGCTGACGAATCGGATATGAATTGTTGGGAAAGCTAGATAACCCCTTGAGGATCTTCACGCTTTTTATCCGTTTATGTTGGCCATCATTAGACTATTTTATTCAGCTTAGGGAGAATCTGTGGGAGATAGAGGCATAATTGATTTGATTTGACCCCTTAGATTATTAGAGTTTTTTCCTAAACTGCATAAAATCGTCTAGCCAAATTTTTTTTTTTGTTTTTTTTTTTTTTTAAGAGACAATGAACCGAGGAAGGAAACACACAGATAAAACAAAAAGGTCCATGTGCCTAAAGGCATCCTCCATTCATAAAATTTTTGTAACAACTGGATTTAAACATTTGTAGATTGTAAGTTTGTGGAAAGCAATTCGAGGGAAGTGAATTCCAAAGAGTAGTAGTTCTAGGGATAAATGAATTTTGATAAGCAGAAGTTCTGCATTGTGGAGGAGAAAGTGTAAATTCATGGGCGCTCTCAGCTGCCCTAGTTCTACGGGGAAAGATGTGGAGAGGCGGCACAATTGAAGCAAGTTCCTCGGAACAATTGCTGTGAAAATATCTGTAGAATAATGCAAGGGATGCAACGTTTCTTCGTATGGATAATGTAGGAAGGTCCTGTGTGATTGCAGGGTTATTGATTAATCTAATAGCTTTATTTTTAATTTTGTCCAACTGCCTCAATGCAACCACTCCACTTCCACTCCACAGAGGTGAACAGTAATCCATCTGAGAACGCACATGACTTTTATATATTACGGCCAACTGCTCGTCAGTGAAGAATTCTCGAACTCTGTACAGGAGTCCCAGTTTTTTAGAGGCATTCTTAGCAATGATTCTAACATAATGTGTCCAGCTCAAGTTAGTAGTTAATGTTACACCGATAATGTCAATACTAGGGGAAGTGGGAATATTTACATCATTAAAAAATATATGGGAGTCAGTGAGATTCTGTCGGTTAGAAAATTGAATGTACTTGGTTTTCTGTGCATTAAAGGAAAGGAAGTGAGTAAAATACGTCATAATCCTCAAGAGGTAAACATAATGCCAATATATATGTTCTTATGCAGCGTACCGTACTATCCCCAAACATAATGCCAATATATATGTTCTTATGCAGCGTACCGTACTATCCCCAAACATAATGCCAATATATATGTTCTTATGCAGCGTACCGTACTATCCCCAAACATAATGCCAATATATATTCTTATGCAGCGTACCGTACTATCCCCAAACATAATGCCAATATATGTTCTTATGCAGCGTACCGTACTATCCCCAAACATAATGCCAATATATATGTTCTTATGCAGCGTACCGTACTATCCCCAAACATAATGCCAATATATGTTCTTATGCAGCGTACCGTACTATCCCCAAACATAATGCCAATATATATGTTCTTATGCAGCGTACCGTACTATCCCCAAACATAATGCCAATATATATGTTCTTATGCAGCGTACCGTACTATCCCCAAACATAATGCCAATATATATGTTCTTATGCAGCGTACCGTACTATCCCCAAACATAATGCCAATATATATGTTCTTATGCAGCGTACCGTACAATCCCCAAACATAATGCCAATATATATGTTCTTATGCAGCGTACCGTACTATCCCCAAACATAATGCCAATATATATGTTCTTATGCAGCGTACCGTACTATCCCCAAACATAATGCCAATATATATGTTCTTATGCAGCGTACCGTACTATCCCCAAACATAATGCCAATATATATGTTCTTATGCAGCGTACCGTACTATCCCCAAACGAACAGCCAATAACGTAGGCTTTCAACAATCCTATCTCGCCGTCTATCCAGGGATCTAGTACCGGTAATCAATTTAGTTACATGTATGTAATTATCTATTGTTAGTGGATACTTAATACGCTGGCCCCTATAAACAGTAACTTAACTGGATTAATGTTATTGTGTGTAAGGAAATAGTCAAGTGCTTTACAACTTAAATTAGGGGGAATTTTTTCTGGACCCCCTTCTCCCTCATGTTTGGCCCTATTATGTTTTAGATGATAAAACTTTCGCCCTATTAGTTTGCCAATACCTTTCGTCCCATTTAGGTGTCGATTTGTTCTCCCATCGACCGCTTTATGAGGAACCAGACTTTGGTCGGGATATTTGTCTACCGAAAAAAATGTATAAACAAATATATACCCGGTATATACAGTATATATATATTTTTTTTTTTTTTTATTTTTTTTTTTTTTACTTGATAGAGGTCTAAGGGAGAAAACTAATAAACTATACTTAAGTGAGAATGACGACCGTTTTTTCTGACAATAATGAAAAACAAAGTCATGTAAACGAAACATGAAAACTGAAAATAAATATAGAAAGTAAGTATATTATTCGATCGACGAGGAAAAATAATATTGTGGCAAGGTGATATATTTAGTGGGGATGACAGCCGTTCAATGGTTGTAACTGGACACCATAGCAGACGGAAAGTGAAACACACATACACATATACACTTACGCTTTCTCTCTCATACGTACACACACACACACACACACACACACACACACACATACACATACACACACCTTCACTCACACACTCTCTCTCACTCTCTCACACACAAAACATACATGCACATTCTTTTTCTGTTTTACAATTACTTTTCTATTTCTTTCTACGATTAAATTGGTAGATGAACAACCAGCCTAAGTGAACACATTAAAGTTTGATAATAGATAATTGTGAAGTGCTTGCAGTCAAGACGCATTGCAAATAAGTTACTATATCCTGTTCCAAATAAGTTACTATATCCTGTTCCAAATAAGTTACTATATCCTGTTCCAAATAAGTTACTATATCCTGTTCCAAATAAGTTACTATATCCTGTTCCAAATAAGTTACTATATCCTGTTCCAAATAAGTTACTATATCCTGTTCCAAATAAGTTACTATATCCTGTTCCAAATAAGTTACTATATCCTGTTCCAAATAAGTTACTATATCCTGTTCCAAATAAGTTACTATGTCCTGTTCCAAATAAGTTACTATATCCTGTTCCAAATAAGTTACTATATCCTGTTCCAAATAAGTTACTATATCCTGTTCCAAATAAGTTACTATATCCTGTTCCAAATAAGTAGGCCAACATTTATTCTACATTGACCTTTTCAAATCATGAACGACTAGAGTAATCGACCTAATATTTCTACCATGGGGGAAGGGTCAAACAGTGAAAAGGTGTGGTCATTTACAGCCCATTTGCTCAAGCCCTTTTTTGAGTTACAGAGGTTAGGCTTCACGATTTCTGACCTACCTACTTGGAACAGGGCATAGTTATTGAGTTGATTAGCGGTAATGTCAGAGGAGTGGACATAATAATCATCTACATCATTTATTATATCTCGGCCATTTATTGATAGAAATGCAATACTCATGAGGGGCGTTTGTGTTGTAGATTATATTATTCAATATATAGGCTATACCACAATTATCGAAAGCAATCAATGAAGTATTAATTTCGGATCGAAGAATAATTTTCAAAGAATATCATATTCCGTCCGTTTTGTGATAAATATATTAAAATCAATTTTGTAAGCATTTTTATCCTTTTTCATATTTCTAAAAGTCCTCAGTATTTCTTTATTAAAACGTATTTATTTCCATTAGTATTTGCCATAGGTTGTGTATCCAGTGTTAACTCGTTCAGTACCGGTGACGTCCTTTTCATTATATTCTGGCAACTATTAGACGATTTTATTCAGGTTAGGAAGGACGTCTATCCATTAAAAGGCTACAGACTATCTCATTTACTCCTATTAGCTACCATATATAGCCTTCCTAAACTGCATACATTTTTTATAAATTTGGCTGAAATCAAATATAAAGGACGTCGCCGGTAAATGAAGGGTTAAGGGGAGGTTTTCAGTTTGTTCCCTAGAGCTCCATCAAGCTTTAGAAAAAAAAAAAAAAAAAAAACTTCATGACCTCCCTTCAAGATAAATGTGTACATTAATTGGTAGACAAATTTCCCGGCCAAGGGCCAGTTACTTACAGGCTCGCTATCGCTCACCAAATAAAAATCGACACCTAAATGGCAGGAAAGGTCTTACATTGACAGAAATGGGGCGAAAGGTCTAAAAAACGCCATACTAATGGGGCGAACGTCTTACAAACTCAAAAGTAATGGGGCTATGCATGAGGGAGGAGATCCAGAAAAAACCCTCTTCAGTGAAAACCTCTCCTTAATGAGACCTGTAGTTATATGTCAGTGACCTTAGCCCTGGGGTATCTAAATATTGGTTCTTGTCAAAATACCCTCGTCAGAAATCTTGGTGTCGCAGCTCTCGAGTTTGGCTCACATTTGTTTACTCTCGATATAAAACGAATGTAAAGGAGACGAACATTTTATTGAGAGGTCTTTTGGACGTACTTATTTACCTTTATTTTAAACGTATTTACCTTTATTGTAAACTATTTTTGGGATGACGTTATCGCATTGACTCGATTTGTAATTGGGTGACATAAATGACCAATAGATAAGTCGTTAATCCTCTTCAAATGTCAAAACTAAACTTGTCTAACATATCATAAGCCCCCTCTAAGGCAATACACAGATTATTTGACTATACCTGTATAATAATAATAATAATAATAATAATAATAATAATAATAACAATGCATCAAGATCATTTTTGAACATCGTGGGTAGTCTCTTCAATTATTTCGGTTCTCCAGGGAAAAAGAATATGCCTGAGGATAATTCATGGAGGGGGAAAGAGGGAGGGATGGAGGGGGGGGGGGGAGGGACAAGTGTGTGTGTGTGTTTGTCCTGTGACCGCCAGACGTGAGTTGTTGGGGGTCTGGGGCGGAAGTTACCAAGGGGTCGGTGTGTGGGGGGTGACCTCTACTGTATTGTGACCTCTTCTGTACAGTTGTGGTCAGGAATTGATTGTATACTTTCGATTACGTCAGCTACTTCGGCAAGGGTCGGTGTGTGGGGGTGACCCAAATATGTCTATGTACTTTTGGGGTGACCTCGACTGTTTTGTGACCTGCGTAAAGTTGGGTTCAGGAATTGGTGGTATACAAACATTGCTCACTAAACCCCTTCAGTACCGGTGACATCCTTTTCATTATATTCTGCCAACTATTAGACGATTTTATTCAGTTTTAAAAGGGCCTCCAACAATTAACAGGCTACGAACTATCTTTAAAACATATGTTTACAACCATAGATCCTTTGCTAGCTGCACAAAATTGCCTAAATATAGCTAAACTAAAATAAAAATTACGTCACCGGTACAGAAGGGGTTGAAGTTGCCTCATATTAAGTTGCTCGATTGTTCCACTGTTCATTAAATAGGGAACAAAATTGACTTAAAGTTGCTTTGCTTTATTAAGTTGTAAATAAAACAGAAATGGTAAAACAAGAACAGAAAAAAATAATTGCTTTCCTTAAAGTTGTTTCATTTAAAGTCTGGATTTTCAGAAACGTAATTACAACTTTAAGGGGTATAGTGCTTGCTATTAGGTCTATCTATATACTGCATATATAATATATATAGTATATTTAAGGGGTATAGTGCTTGCTATTAGGTCTATCTATATACTGTATATATAATATATATAGGTAAATAATAGGTAAATTACAACTTTAAGGGGTATAGTGCTTGCTATTAGGTCTATCTATATACTGTATATATAATATATATAGGTAAATAATAGGTACATTCAATAATGAACAAGATACTTTTTTAGGGGAAAAGATATTAATTCAACAACTCAAGCCGGAACTAAATACTATGAACTGATTCAATTGTTTAGTCAGTTTTCAAATAGTTTAGTTTAAATTGTTTCATATTTGTTTTGTTTAATTTCAAATTCATTCGGAGTTTTTCACATTGTACGCCCAGTCAGAATATATCATTTTCAGATGTTCTTTTGTTTTGTGTCTTTGGGGTTGTCGGTGTTAGTGTTAAATGATCAAATAATGGTCTTCAGTTGTACTCGAGGTGGGCTTGGGGTTAGATCTAGGTGGGTAGGGATTGGTCTTTATTATTTAGTCATATCGCATTAGTTTTCCTTTTATTCATGCGGTACTGGTGTTTGTTAACGAATTAATTTCATTTAGGTATTTTATACCTTTATTTACTTTGTATTTAAACTATTTTACGGGTCCTTCTATTTACGAAATTTTATGTATGGTAATTTAATTTTATAGGATCGTGTACTGACCTGATGATGGACGCAGAGTCCGAAATATTGCAATAAATAAGAAGATGGGGATCTTCCTTGTTTTGGCTACCCTTTTCCTTTTGAAAATACGTTATCCTGGAGGACAACTCACTGATATCATCATTAATATATATATATATATATATATATATATATATATATATATATATATATATATATATATATATATATATATATATATATATATATATATATATATATATATATATATATATATATATATATATATATATATATATAGATATATATATATATATATATATATACTATATATATACTGTATATATATATATATATATATATATATATATATATATATATATATATATACAGTATATATATAGTATCATACCTCGAAAAAGAAACAGAGAGGAAGATTCCCCGGAGGAGAAGCCCAAGAGCCCATCGCAGAGGCAGAGGAAGACGAGACCGAAAACAGAGGAACAACGGGAAGCAGGCGTATCCCGAGTCACCCCGGAAAAGGCGTGAAAAGCCGCCCCGGAAGAGGAACGCCCCTCCACATCAAAGCGGACGCTTACTCCCACTACCACCACAAAGAATAAGATGAGGTTCAGCGTCCATTTCTGAACTACCTGTACTCCTCTCCTATTCCCAATATGTACCTTCTTATTTTATATGTAGTATCAATGTTCATCCTGACCCTTGTACATTGCTAATAAACACAATTGTTTTCACCATTGAAGACCATCAATGATCCATGTATTCTTGTGTTTTTCTTCCTTTTCTCCCCACCTCACCATATAACTCTGGGAGAATAGAGAAATAGAAGTTAAGAAGAAACGCGTAGCTTCACTACCGAAGAAAGCAATGCCAGTTGAAACCATTATATGCCTGTATGAAAACTATGTTATGCAATAAGATGTGAACCTATACCTCAATAGATCTTGGGACACTGTTTTTCCACACATGCAGTATATAAACATGCCTTTTTTTGACACTCTTCAACTAGTTTTGCTAGTTACACAAACCACACATGCTTCTTTCTACATAAGAATACCCTGTACCTAATTGTCTCCATGTAAAAATATCGCGGGAGTTCTGCCGCTCCCGCACCCCGAGAGAAAGCGCTCGGTACATTTAAATATCCGTGTGTACACCCAGGCCTACCAACACGAACCGGGAAAGTTAGATACGTACACACTCCTGTAGACAACACAATGCCGAGGGAGATTTATATATTCTTTTACCTAAAATTACTACCAACCAAGTTCCGTAGTAAAATCCAACCACCACCACCACGAGAAGGAGGGAGAAGGATAAACGATGTCTCGCGCGCATCATAGCCCTCACTTGTCCGCTACGCACGACACACCTTCAATGCACCCAACACCACCAATCATCCCCGAGAACCCGAAGTTCAGAATTAATTCACTTCACTCACTATTATTGTTTTCCAGAGTTCTATTGAAGTTATATAGACCCCCTATTAATTTATAATTAACCCTTGATAAAGTAACCTACTCTAGGAGCTGTAATTGACCTTACTCATCACACCACCACCGAGTAATGTCCTTATATTGAAGGAGACCTTGACCAGCAGAACAAGAAGGGTTCAAGGACGCCATCTAGGATACCTCCTCATGCCCTTACCATCCTAGAGGTACCAGGGGAGTGCACTCAGTAATCCGCAATACCAGTTCAGGATTTCTGAGGAAAGTCAAGCAATTTTGAGACTTCAAAAGTACTGGCATGCCACCTTATGAAGTCTTAAGATTACCCTCCATTCAGTTGGACTGACGGCCTGCCGAAAGTTCAAACATATACTGTCTGTGAGTAAAATCCTATAATAGGGATCTTTGTTAGCCAGAAGCCTGCCCAGCTAACATAGAGACTCTACTTAGGCAGTTCCTAGTGGAACTAGGAAGTGGGAAAGTGGGAAAGCGTACGGCCTGCCGGAAACTTTCTTCTTAGACTACAAGTCACCGATAACTGTGTTCTGTCCCAAGAACTCTGTCCTCATCTGGCAAGCCAGTGAGATACACAGCTACTGAGACAGGGACATCCAAACCCTATACTAGGGATCTCGTTAGCCAGAGGCCTGCCTACCTAATGTAGAGACCCTACTTAGGCGGTTCCTAGCTAGTCTAGTGGGAAAGCGTACGGGCTGCCGGAAACTTTCTTCTTAGACTACAAGTCACCGATAACTGTGTTCTGTCCCAGGAACTCTGTCCTCATCTGGCATACCAGTGAGATACACAGCTACTGAGATAGGGACATCCAAACCCTATACTAGGGATCTCGTTAGCCAGAGGCCTGCCCAGCTAACGTAGAGACCCTACTTAGGCGGTTCCTCTCTAGTCTAGTGGGAAAGCGTACGGCCTGCCGGAAACTTTCTTCTTGGACTACAAGTTATCGATAACTGTGGCTGTCCCAGAAACTCTGTCCTCATCTGGCATGCCAGTGAGACACACAGCTACTGAGATAGTAACAACTTTCCTAAAGGGTTAGGAAAAGAGTTACCGGCCTGCCGCTCTCTCTTCTTGATTCTGAGGTTGGGAAGGAGGATACCAGCCTGCCGCTCCTGCTTGTCAATCTCGCTAAGGAAAGCCCACACCAGCACCATCTCTAAAAGAAGTTGAGGTGTACGGCCTGCCGTCCTCATTATTCTCTAGAGTGGGAAGGAACAAGTGTCCTGATAGAGGAACTCTGTTGATGTCTGGCATGCCAGCGTGAACATAGTCTCTATTGTCAGGCTTCACTGTTCTTAGTAAAAGTAGAGAGACTCTGGCCTGCCGACCTCTCTGGTTCTACTGAGTCCAAGTGAACACTTGTACGAAAGTGTCCTTGTCGAGGAACTTTGTCGTCGTTCGGCATGCCGACGTGACATTGGCTCCACAGCGAGGTTACATTTTCTCTAGTGAAGAGTTGAGAGACTCCGGCCTGCCGACCTCTCTATTCTTTACTATTGGAAGTGGACACTGCCACTCTGCACAGGTAGTCTCGAGCCTCTGAGACCGCTGTGTTAGAGACCGGGCTTGGCGAGATACCCTCACGGGCACTCTGCAGAGACAAGTCCTTGGTGCACTGAGTCTGTGGCATCCCACACAACTGTGTAACTTAAAGGTTTAAACACCGCCATGGGTCCCCCGAACCTCTCATAAAGATCAGGGCAGACAGTAAGAACACTTAAATTGAAATTACTGCATTCGTCCGATATCGACCACATAAGACTCGATATTTAAGATCCTTAACACGACTTCATCAACGCTTGATATACTGATCAGAACAGTCGAGTAGTTTCTCCTACCTCTCAAATACTCGCGTTAGTTCGGTATGGTGCCCAACAGTAATTCGCCAGACGGTTACTATATGTTACGGAGCCATACTTAAGATCTCAAGCCCAATCAACCCCTCTGTAACTACTCCACACAGCCGGCCCACCTAGACGGCCCACGGGGAAACAGAAGACGAGAGCCAGCCACCTCCTCCAGACTGCCAGGAGGGATCAACAAAGAAGTTACCACGCCGAGATATCAAGAGAAGACGAGAACGTGCACAGAAGTAGAAAAGTGCCGAGTGAGCGAGAAATAAACAGAGTCCCTCAAAAGTACCTTAAAAGTGCATAAAAATCCTCTAAGTCCAAATAATCGGAATAGAACGAAAAAAATTAGTTTCCCGAGTAGCGGAGCAAAAATTATGAACATCTAACCCTAGAACAATAAAAATCAAAATTATTTTACACTTAAGCTAATTTCGAGGGTTCAGCGACTCTGACGAAAAATCCAAGTTTTCATCCAGAAATAAACAAAAGTCCAGTCCAAAAGTGCCTTAAACAGTTTAAAGCACTAATAATCTGGTTATGAAATTATGAGTCATTTGTACCCACAGTGCGAGTGGTCCCGAAGAACAATTAGCCACCAAACAGTGATTCGATTCTGAATTATTTCATTTTAACCTGTTTTTGAGAGGCCAGCGACTGCCAAAATCCGCCAGATTAATTGAAAATATTTCAGAGTCCCTCAGTGACTCTACGTTTTCTATGCGACACGGCTACCTGCCTATAGGGTGCAGCTGACCTTGAACTTGGACTGTACTGACATTCCTGTGAAAGCAAAAGTGTATGCCAACACTCTCAAAGAATACTTCTCTTCCTAACCTCTCAGTGTTAAAGCTTCTTTGATCAAAAGTATAGTTGGACAGAATACCTGCTCCTCATCTAGCTCCGCGACTGTGCCATGAAGTACTAATAAGCTTAAGTACTGTTCACTGGTAATGATTTGTGTTTCCATTTTTTTCCAGATTATTTCCCATATACTGTATAGTGAAGGAGAAATAAAGTTGTATCATTAAACCATATTTTGCGATATACTTATCCTCTGCTTTCTTTTATTTTATATGTACGTATATGAACTTGGAAGTCCCAGTGGAGTAGAACTCACCTATATCCTTTGTTAATCCTGCATAAAATCAGGGCATAACATTGGTGGCTAGCGGTGGTTTTCTATTCGGACGGAGGAATTCAATATATTGAACATATTTGGAAAGAAACAGAGATAAAGATACTAATATAAGTATGGCCGCTCCACGCTCCCACATCCCCATCCCCAAATACGATGGGGAGACCTATGAAATCGAAATGTACATGGACATAGTGAAACCAGTGCTAGACTTAGCTTATACCACGGACCGGGAGAAAATAGCCGTCCTTCTTATGCACTTGGGAAAAGCTGTTTCCCTTGTAGCCCCGCAGGTAAACCCTGCACTCACCTGGGATGAATTCAAGCCCATGGTGATTGAGGCAATTAAGCCTTCTCTGGGTGTGTTCATAGCCCACAATAAAATCAAGGACATTAAATATGACGGTGACCTCGATGCAACCATCACGAATATAAACCAACAAGTAAGGACCGCATTCCCTACGTTAACTCGAAATATGAAAGAACAGCACATTCTAGTGCATTTAGTGCAAGTACTGCCCTCCGCAGTGCAAGAATATTTCGCCGTACACGATCCCGTAGGTTTCCAGTGGGATATCTTGACAATACGGAGAATATTAGCCTCCCAACCCAAGAAACCTGTAATAGCAGCCATAAAAAGGTTCACAACGCATCCACAATTACCCCACCGAGCTGGCGAACAAGCACAGTACAACCGACAAACTGCTCCACCAACCACCATCCACCACCGTCCCGGGTACTACCAACCTAGCAGGCCAGCCTTCAAAACACACCAACTGAAGAGAGTGTTCCCCCGCAATCAACATCAGCGCCCAGGTAAATCACACCCTCTAGTTATAATCAACCCATATAATTTTTCTGCCTGTAATTCCCGGTGCCCTCTCCATTTTATCCGTGACTCTGCCAAATCCAACAGAGCCATCCAGCCCAGAATCTCCACAAATGAAGAAGAACTGCCTGAGGAGGAGATAAATGAAGCCACGGAAGCAGAGGAAGTCCTTCAGACCTACCCGGAGGAAGATCACCTCGACCTAATAGAGGATGAGGAAGAGACAGAATCCCCAGATTTTTAAGTTCTCCCCCGCCCACCGTGGCTTCGGCGGGGGAGTCGAAAAGCAATCGCCCACCTCCCATATATCACCTAGCCAAGATAAAGGGCATTCCAGTACGCTTACTGATCGACACTGGCGCTGCTCGATCATGTTTATTTAATTCATACTATGTAAAGCACTAAAAAAGATTTGGCAACCTTCAACCGACCACCACGAGCCTAATTAGTGCAGGTGATACCCCTCTACACATCAGAGGAGAAACCCTCCCCATCCATGTACCACTCCTTTCGAGCATGCGAACTGTTACCATTCTTTTGTGGTTTTCCATTCGGAATGCAGACACTACGACGGATATTTAGGATTAGATCTGCTCCAGAAACTCCAAGCCCAAGTGGACTTCGATCAACGACTGATCCATTTTAAAAAAAAAAAAAAAAATCCAAAGAAACAACAACCCCCCTCACCCCCTCTTAAAAAGCAACTGAGTTCCCCAGACCAGAATAAACAGCAGAAGAAAGAAATAACCCACCAAGCTGGCACGAGTTCCAAGCCTGCGTTCACTACCCCAACTTGTCATCACCACAGTCGCAGGAAGCCCTCACCCACATATGACCACTCCACTGTCACCCCTTCTCGCGAACGGAATGAAAAACGATCAGACGAATCTGACTGTACGCCAAGTAAAGGATACAGTTACAACCATGCTACTGAAGCTCTGTCTCTTCAAATTTCTGACCCAGATATAACTTCACATATAGTGAACATTGCTACTGAAGGCCCCAATGATCTTCGTGACTCTTTCTCTAACTTTTCCATTGCTACTGAAGCCAATGATTACGATGCACAACAGACAGGACAACAGAAAAGTGTTTTTTCCCAATGTCACCCACCATCCCCTGCTAAAAAAAAAAAAAAAAAAAAAAAAAACGCATCCTCCCCCTCCTTGCCAACCCAGTAAAGTATCCTGCAAGACAAAAAAAAATCAGTCTTTGCTGCCACCCACCATAATCAGTCCCGCCATGACCCAAGAAAAAACCGAGATCCCCCCTCAACACCAAAAATGGGTTAGAATCCGACCCATGTCACAACCTGTCATGATCTTAACCCCCACCGTTATTTCCGATGGGCCCAACCGGTGTAGGATCCAGCCAGCCATCCTGTCCTCCCGAAACAATGCCGTCCTCATTGCCAACATCTCGGACGAGAAGCTAACCTTACTTCAAGGCCTCATCATAGGCGACCTCAAAACGTTCGATGATATCACCCCGATTCCAGAAGACACTCATCATTCCCCAATATTACCAAACATCCCAGAAAAGTTGACTAAAAACCAACAACAACAAATGAGACAGCTCCTCCTAGAATTCCATGATGTATTCGCCCAAACCTCGACCCAAATTGGCAAGACCATCATAGAAGAGCACTCCATTCACACCACAGGACCCCCTCTTCGGCAGCCTTCATGCCGGAAAAATCCTGTTCAAAGAAAGGAGGAAAAACAACAAGTGCAAGAAATGTTGGATGCCGGTATCGCCACTTCTTCCGTCAGTCCGTGGTCATCCCCAGTCATTCTAGTGAAAGAAAGACGGCTCCACCAGGTTTTGCGCCAAATTAGACGTCATCACAGATCATCAGTCCCTACAATGGCTTAGGCGTTGCGAAACCAACTCTGCCCTCTTGGTACGCTGGCGAGAAACCTTAGAGGAGTATGACTTTGAAATACATTATCAGCCCGGAAAACTCCATACAAACGCAGACGCTTTGTCACGTTTACCTGTTCCGGCACCACCACCCACCAACCTAGCCGCACTCCAACCCACCAACCATGGCTCATCTGCACAGACGGAAGAACCCTCACCACCAGAACCCACTCTGTTACAACTCTGGGATAAGAAAATCAAACCAAAGTGGATCCCTTGTCACATATTCCAACATATTTGCCGATGGGGAGATCAATTAACCACCGAGTCCGGACATATTATTGTGCAACCCGCCATTGCCCAAGAATACATGATCTCCATCCATGAGGGAAATTGTATCCACTTGGGACAAAAGAAGATGCTCCAGGTGTTCCAGAATCAATATTGGACGGTTAACCCTTCAGGTATTGCCAAAAGAGTAACCGAGGCCTGCAAATCCTGTGCCAGGGGAAAAGATAGATGCAAGACCCCAGGGCCAGCCGGAACCATCTCTGCCCCTAAACCTTGGCAAGAACTTTCGTTAGACGTCATGGGCCCTTTTCCACCTAGTCACGGAAAACGTTTTATTGTTACTTTCGTGGACGTATACTCAAAATTCTTGATCGCCTGCCCCAGCAAAGACCATTCTGCAATAACAGTGGCCGAATTATTAGCCACCAAAAATGTTCCTGTTTTCGGGCTGCCCTTAGCACTACTGTCCGATAACGCCCCAGAATTCACAGGACAAATATGGGAGGCATTCACTTCCAAATGTGGAATCAAGGTGAAACACTCTTCCCCTTATTGGCCACAAGGGAACGCCATCTGTGAATGGAGCCACCGATCTATTAACAACCAACTAAGAACAAAAATGATCAAGTTAAAAACAACTGACTGGCTCGGCCAAGTAAAAATTATTCAGTGGCGTTTAAACTCTTGCCCCCGGGAAGACGGAATATCTCCACACGAACGAGTCTACGGAGTGGCGCCATTACTGCTACCATTCCGCCATCTTGCCACTCCCCCGACCACCCAACATACCATAGACCCCCTCCAACAATTGAAAAATACCTTCCACACTGCCCAAACCTGCCAAGACGTCAAAACCGATGTCACCACCCCCCAAAATCCCTTTGCTATTGGCGACACCATCATGGTCGCCAAATTACCTGTCATTAACAAACTAGGCCCACGATATGTGGGCCCATATTCGATCGAAAAAATACCCAACCCCTTCCAAGTCATCATTAATTACCACGGGGAGTTCAGAACCTACCGAAACAGATACGTGAGGAGATATTCACCACTTCATCGTGATACCCCATTACCGCCGCCACCAGCAGAGACAAACCAGACTCCTGACCCCCCAGCAACTACCACCATACCCAACGCTAAGGATGACACGGATTCTCCAAAACTCCCGTTAGTCTCCATGCTCCCATTGCTTCCCACAATTCCAAAATTTGTCCCTCAAACAACACAACAAATCATCCAACATACTCCAAGAACACCACCCCCGATTCCCGCTTCTCACAACATCACCCGAAGCCCCCCAACATCAGATGCCATCAACCATAAATCCCCTCCAACTCATGCCCCACAACCCACAACTTCCCGCTATAAACTAAGACCTCATTGGAAATTGCGAAGAACCGTAATTCCCACACCCTTCAGGTCCAAAAATACGCCACCAAACCGTAAATCCCCCTCACCCCAACCTCATCCTTCTCCAGAGTCTTCCCCACCATCATCCCCGCCTACAAAGAAACGCCGCCCAATAACGTCACCACACACCTCACCCCACAAGTCAACCTCCTCCTCTGCCCCTCCACGCTCCTCTTCAAGATCACCATCCTCCTCCCCTAAACATCACCTTCCCCAGCCTTTACACCTCAAGGCTAAAACACAGCCACCTGCAAAAAGAAAACCTCCCCACCTACAACCAACATCCCCACCTCGAATAGCCTCACCAACACCTCAGCCTCACCTCCCTAAAACAATGTCCTCTCCTACCGCCCCGCGAAACTCGCTTTCCCCCCCTATCCTTACTCCCTATTCCCCCTCTCAGCCCTCAACTTCGTTTTCCGTACCCCGTCAAATGCCAACACCAACTCGTCTAGCTCCCCCAACATCATCTCCATTTCCTTCTACCATAAAAAAAAAACTCTATCCCCAACACCAACCCACTCTCCTAATTCTACTCAAAAACCTCTATCTCTTCCCCCTTCCACTCCCAATCCTAAACCCACATCCCCGTCGCCATCATCTACCAAAAGGCCTTTGACAAAGTTCCCCAAAAACGTTTACTGCTAAAACTAAAAGCGCATGGAATACAAGACGGTGTGTTGAAATGGATAGAAAATTGGCTCAGCGACAGAAATCAAAGAGTAGTCATAAATGGTAAGGCATCTAAATGGACCATTGTAAGTAGCCTAGGACCAATTCTCTTTCTAATTTACATCAACGACATAGATGAGGGTCTCACCTGTACAATCTCAAAATTTGCTGACGATACAAAAATTGCAAATAGCGTACTCTCAAAAGAACAAGTTGACGATATGCAACACAATCTAGATATGTTGTCATGTTGGGCCCAAATTTGGCAAATGAGTTTCAATGCGGATAAATGTAAAGTACTCCATATCGGATACCAAAATGAGAAAGCAAACTATTTGATGAATGGCACTCAGCTTAAGAATGTAAACAGAGAAACCGATCTGGGAGTAACAATATCGAGTAACCTAAAACCGAGTCAACAATTTTCAGAAGTTGTTAAGAAGGCAAACAAAATATTTGGCTTTATAGGCAGGTAATTTGAGCATAAATCCAAAGACGTTATCCTAACCCTTTACAATTCCTTAGTCCGCCCTCTTCTGGAATACTGCGTTCAATCCTGGTGCCATTATTACCAAAAAGATATAGACAAGCTAGAACAAGTTCAACGTAGAGTTACCAAAATGATACCTAGCCTAAAGAACAAACCATACGAAGAGCGTCTTAGAGAATTAAATCTATTTCCTTTAACCCAGTGCAGATTAAGAGGAGACTTAATTCAAGTGTTCAAAATTATCAAAGGCATCGACAATATGAACTGTAGTAAGTACTTCACTATCGACCAATCTAATTACACACGGGGAAACGGGTGCAAAATTATTGGTAAATCTTTTAACTCACACGAAGCTAAAAATGTCTTCTTCAATAGAGTTGTCAACTTATGGAATGGGCTTCCCCGAGATGTTATAGACTGCAGCACCGTTGATTCATTTAAACTTCGCCTAGAAAATATCTCGCATCAAACCCGCGACTGACTGCGTTTGTAAATGAATAACTTTTTTTTATCCTCCCCTCAGTTACTAACCCATCTGTCCCCTACTAACTTCCTAATCTTGCCACGAACATTGGTTCCAGGGCAGTAGTTCCCTTTCCAATGTTCCCATACCCACTCTAAACCACTGTTTGGACACTTGATCCTCAGTGTTTTGGAGGACAAGCAGCCTAGAAGGGTCACTAGGACTGTTGTTGCTTGATTTCCTTTGTACTCTTTTGTACCACCAGCACTGAAACACCATTAGGCGGAGCCCTCCGCACTAAATCAGGTTTACTAAGTAAACCACCTGACCGATTCACCCAGACATTGTCCGCAATTACGTACTCCCGACACACATCCGTGTCATCACAACCAAATAAACACAATCCACCCTCTTAAACAGACTACAATCAATAAATCACACCACGAAACTAACACAAATTCCACTCCACACACGCAAATTTTACCCCCATGTCAACCAACCAGCCTAGCCAGCTACTTTTGCGTCCGCAAGAGGTCATGACCTTCCGGCTAGCAGAGCTAGAAATGTCATTCACCCAGCCACCACCACCACCACCTACGCAACCCCTGCCGAGTTCCTGTCTACTCCCTCCATCACCATGCCCTTCACTCCATTCATTAAGAGAGTGAAATGGTCCAACGACGCCGTAAATTTCACAAGAATACGGCACATACATGAAGCCTTCGCGGCATCATTGGAACCTAACACCGAAGCCCACATTGCTGTCCTGGTGGACCCCATGAAGACGCCCGACGCAAGATCGCTGAGGTGGTGGACACACATCTCCCGACTCCCCTTAATACGCGCCCAGGGCAACTTACTAACATTTGCATCTGAGGCCCGAGGACGGGCCTTACAAGGGGAAGAAGGAAGTAAAATACCTCGAAAAAGAAACAGAGAGGAAGATTCCCCGGAGGAGGAGCCCAAGAGACCATCGCAGAGGCAGAGGAAGACGAGACCGAAAACAGAGGAACAACGGGAAGCAGGCGTATCCCGAGTCCCCCCGGACAATGCGCGAAAAGCCGCCCCGGAAGAGGAACGCCCCTCCACATCAAAGCGGACGCTTACTCCCACTAACACCACAAAGAGTAAGATGAGGTTCAGCGTCCATTTCTGAACTACCTGTACTCCTCTCCTATTCCCAATATGTACCTTCTTATTTTATATGTAGTATCAATGTTCATCCTGACCCTTGTACATTGCTAATAAACACAATTGTTTTCACCATTGAAGACCATCAATGATCCATGTATTCTTGTGTTTTTCTTCCTTTTCTCCCCACCTCACCATATAACTAGGGGAGAATAGAGAAATAGAAGTTAAGAAGAAACGCGTAGCTTCACTACCGAAGAAAGCAATGCCAGTTGAAACCATTATATGCCTGTATGAAAACTATGTTATGCAATAAGATGTGAACCTATACCTCAATAGATCTTGGGACACTGTTTTTCCACACATATATACACATGCGGTTTTTTTTACACCCTTCAACTAGTTTTGCTAGTTACACAAACCACACATGCTTCTTTCTACATAAGAATACCCTGTACCTAATTGTCTCCACGTAAAAATAACGCGGGAGATCTGCCGCTCCCGCGCCCCGAGAGAGAGTGCTCGGTACATTTAAATACCCGTGTGTACACCCAGGCCTACCAACACGAACCGAGAAAGTTAGATACGTACACACTCCTGTAGACAACATAATGCCGAGGGATATTTATAAATTCTTATACCTAAAATTTCTACCAACCAAGATCCGTAGTAAAATCCAACCACCACCACCACAAGAAAGAGGGAGAAGGATAAACGCTGTCTTGCGCGCATCATAGCCCTCACTTGTCCGGTGCGCACGACACACTTTCAATGCAACCGACACCACCAATCCTCCCCGAGAACCCGAAGTTCAGAATTAATTCACTTCACTCACTACTATTGTTTTCCAGAGTTCTATTGAAGTTATATAGACCCCCTATTAATTTATAATTAACCCTTGATAAAGTAACCTACTCTAGGAGCATTAATTGACCTTACTCATCACACCACCACCGAGTAATGTCCTTATATTGAAGGAGACCTTGACCAGCAGAACAAGAAGGGTTCAAGGACCCCATCTAGGATACCTCCTCATGCCCTTACCATCCTAGAGGTACCAGGGAAGTGCACTCAGTAATCCGCAATACCAGTTCAGGATTTCTGAGGAAAGTCAAGCAATTTTGAGGCTTCAAAAGTACTGGCATGCCACCTTATGAAGTCTTAAGATTACCCTCCATTCAGTTGGACTGACGGCCTGCCGAAAGCTCAAACATACTGTCTGTGAGTAAAATCCTATACTAGGGATCTTTGTTAGCCAGAGGCCTGCCCAGCTAACATAGAGGCTCTACTTAGGCGGTTCCTAGCTAGTCTAGTGGGAAAGCGTACGGCTTGCCGGAAACTTTCTTCTTAGACTACAAGTCACCGATAACTGTGTTCTGTCCCAGGAACTCTTTCCTCATCTGGCATGCCAGTGAGATACACAGCTACTGAGACAGTGACATCCAAACCCTATACTAGGGATCTCGTTAGCAAGAGGCCTGCTCAGCTAACGTAGAGACACTACTTAGGCGGTTCCTAGCTAGTCTAGTGGGAAAGCGTACGGCCTGCCGGAAACTTTCTTCTTGGACTACAAGTTACCGATATCTGTGGCCTGTCCCAGTAACTCTGTCCTCATCTGGCATGCCAGTGAGACACACAGCTACTGATATAGGAACAACTTTCCTACCTGCTCCTCATCTAGCTCCGCGACTGTGCTAGGAAGTAGTAATAAGCTTAAGTACTGTTCACTGGTAGTGTATTATGTTTCCATGTTTTTCCAGAATACTTTCCATATATAGTGAAGGAGAAATACATTTGTATCATTAAACCATATTTTGCGATATACTTATCCTCTGCTTTCTTTTATTTTATATGTACGTATATGAACTTGGAAGTCCCAGTGGAGTAGAACTGACCTATATCCTTTGTTAATCCTGCATAAAATCAGGGCATAATATATATATATATATATATATATATATATATATATATATATATATATATATATATATATATATATATATATATATATATATATATATATATATATATATATATATATATATATATATATATATATACCTCTACTGTATCTCTGTTAAATTGGGATCTCAATACTGTTTGCTGAACTCTTCTGCAAAGTCGAGTTTCATAGTTTGAAGACAGCCTTGACGGAAATATTCTGATAGTTTGAAGATATTGGCTTCTTTATTTGACGGTATGGGATTCTATTTATTGTTAATTTATATTTCGAGGGCATTACAATTATTATTATTATTATTATTATTATTATTATTTATATATTTATTTATATATAATCACGTCTTGATTATGCACATTGTCCTAAATCTATTTGATCCAAGGGAGGTCACTTTGACCTTCTCTGTTTCGCTCCATTAGTTTGGAGATTTTAAGATGCTTCACCTCATTAGTTTGGCGACACCATTTAGATGTCGATATTTTTTCTGGGCGAGCGATAGCGAGCCTGTAACTTAGAAGCATAGTTGCCGATTCCAATGCGAAAGACACCCAAAATAATGCTAGACAAAATATGTTCATCTTAAATTACCGGAAAAAGCGCTCGAGTGCTTTACCGGTTAACCAGGTGTTCATGATATGTTAATCCAAGTCATAATTATATTTATGGGTATCTAATCAATAAACTGGCAAACTTTCGTATAAATGCCATAATAATGTTTTGTAGGTATCCTGCTCTAAATGCTATAATAATGTTTTGTAGGTATCCTGCTCTAAATGCTATAATAATGTTTTGTAGGTATCCTGCTCTAAATGCTATAATAATGTTTTGTAGGTATCCTGCTCTAAATGCTATAATAATGTTTTGTAGGTATCCTGCTCTAAATGCTATAATAAAATAATATGTTTTGTAGGTATCCTGCTCTAAATGCTATAATAATGTTTTGTAGGTATCCTGCTCTAAATGCTATAATAATGTTTTGTAGGTATCCTGCTCTAAATGCTATAATAATGTTTTGTAGGTATCCTGCTCTAAATGCTATAATAATGTTTTGTAGGTATCCTGCTCTAAATGCTATAATAATGTTTTGTAGGTATCCTGCTCTAAAAAACAAACAGGCGCACATACACAAACAGCGAGGCCAACAAGTAAACATTCACATACCTGATCACATAATCTCCATAGCGGGTGAATCTATAATGATATAAAAAAGTACAATCTTCGCGCCCCACCTTTCTTGACCCCTTATTCTCCAAAAGTGAGACTCGGATGGTTGATAGTCTTTTCGCCAACAAGTTCTTCCGTCTACAATTGCTTTCGTCCTTAGATGGGTTAGGTGTGAGAGGGATCTACCTTTTATTAGCCAATCAGCTTTCTGCAGACTTCCTTTTTCTTATGTGTTTATGTGCTTATGTTCTTAGTCACTTTACCCTAATAGAGAGTCAATTAACTCATTCCTAAACTAAAATTACTTGTAAATGATGCCCTAATTTTCACCCAAAGTCTCCTAAAATATATAACCAAAGTGTCACGTCATTTCTCTATTCTCAGCCTTCTGGATGTTCAACTTATCCTATACTTGTCCTAACATCTTGCAATTCAACTTATCTGACTTAGGGCAAATAAAACTTAAAGCATGGTAAAAAAAAAAAAATGAAAAAGAAAAAAGAAAGAAAGACAGAAAACATACACATTCACACACACACACACACACACACACAGGTGAATTCCTTTGGTGGCGAAATCAACCGCAGACTACCTCCCCTTTTTCCCCCTCCTACACCTCCTACACCCCCACCACCCTCGTCGGCATCACCGTTTTTGGCCACATTCCCGGGAGAACAATAAAGAAAACACCGGCATTATCACCACCACCACTTAACTCGCTCACCTGAAAGTCGGTCACACGAGGATAACAACAACAACAACAACAACACTGGTGATGGGCTGGTCTATCAGAGTGAGAGTTGAGCGTTCTCTGTCATACCCATAGCTTACTCTGAGTGTTCCTTTTACTTATGTATTTTCTAGATCTCAAGTGGCGGCGTCTCTTCCGTGGATTGACCTCCCTACTGCCTTCCTCGAGGTTGGCAGACTGTTAGCCAAAGCGTCACACTTTTCCTTTGCCCCTCAACTTTCCCTTCATAATTAGTGAAGGGCACACGGCCTTGGGTGGGGCTTTGGTGTTCCGGGTGTTTACGCACCCTCCTCAGCTCCTCGCCTGAGAGCAGCTTCGGTGGCCTGGGCTTTCTCAGTGGTAAGCAGGGAGGTTTCTGTATGAGTGCTTGGTTATGGCCTTGGCCTTGCTCGGGACCTTGGGGCTGTTCGGCCAGACAGCCTGGGGAACAACAATAACAACAACAACAACAACAACAACACTGATACTAGAGGTCTGTGGCCTCTTGGAGTTCACCATTTTCACTATGATACATTAGGATAATACGATTCTTGTATTTATTCTGGCTATACTTAGACGATTTATGCAGCTATGGAAGGGCATGTGGGTGTACAAAAGTTCATAGAGATGAATGTGCTGAAAGAAAGGTAAACACAGGACGGAGCTTGATTTTTGATATACAGTATCTCTAACGTTTGGGGCTGCACAGCACCAATCCTCAGAGACTGTTTTTACTTCACTGATTGTGAAGGATAATTTGAAAGCTTCATGGAATCGTCTAGTGTTAACCTGGAAGTGGGTCAAGCGGGGACAACAGTGAAATCGGGTCTATGAACTCTAGAGTATCTTGGCCATATTCTTAAGGGGGGATGGGCTTACATATTTGCTCATTTATGCATCTTTTTATATATTTTTTTAGTTTCCTCCCTAGACCTCCATCAAGCTTAACAAAAATTAAAACCTGCCCAAGACCCTCCTTCAAGATAAATTTGTAAATTTTTCGATAGAAAAATTTCCCGGCCGAAGCCTGGTTCCTCTTAAATTACAGGCTCGCTATCGCTCGCAAAGAAATGGGGCGAAAGGTCTTACAATCGGCAAACTAATGGACCGAACGTCTAAAAAATATGAAAACAAATGGGGCTAAACATGAAAAAGAAGGGGGACCAGAAACACGACCCATCTCCCCTTAATCTTAAGGCGAGAGAGAATTTAGGAATATGGTCGCCAGAGTGATTAATCGTGTTTCCGCCCTTAGGTATGTTCGTAGACAAATATTCTCTCTCAAATTTAAGTTAATTTTGGTAAAACTTTGCAACAGGTTCTAGTGGGAGTACTGTAGGTCATAACAACAATCACGCTCTGCAACACCCACAACCTTAATGGACACAGTGTTAAACAGCTTAATTAAGGTTAGGTTATAGGAGAGGCTAAGTTATAGGTTAGGCTAGATAAGGTTATAGAAGAGGCTAAGTTATAGGTTAGGCTAGATAAGGTTATAGGAGAGGCTAAGTTATAGGTTAGGTTAGAAAAGGTTATAGGAGAGGCTAAGTTATAGATTAGGCTAGATAAGGTTATAGGAGAGGCTAAGTTATTGGTTAGGTTAGATAAGGTTATAGGAGAGGCTAAGATATAGGTTAGGCTAGATAAGGTTATAGGAGAGGCTAAGTTATAGGTTAGGCTAGATAAGGTTATAGGAGAGGCTAAGTTATTGGTTAGGTTAGATAAGGTTATAGGAGAGGCTAAGATATAGGTTAGGCTAGATAAGGTTATAGGAGAGGCTAAGTTATAGGTTAGGTTAGATAAGATTATAGGAGAGGCTAAGTTATAGGTTAGGCTAGATAAGGTTATAGGAGAGGCTAAGTTATAGGTTAGGCTAGATAAGGTTATAGCAGAGGCTAAGTTATAGGTTTGGTTAGATAAGGTTATAGGAGAGGCTAAGTTATAGGTTAGGCTAGAAAAGGTATAGGAGAGGCTAAGTTATAGGTTAGGCTAGATAAGGTTATAGGAGAGGCTAAGTTATAGGTTAGGATAGATAAGTTATAGGAGAGGCTAAGTTATAGGTTAGGTTAGATAAGGTTATATTAGAGGTTAAGTTATAGGTTTGGTTAGATAAGGTTATAGGAGAGGCTACGTTATAGGTTAGGTTAGATAAGGTTATAGGAGAGGCTAGATAAGGTTATAGGAGAGGCTAAGTTATAGGTTAGGCTAGAAAAGGTATAGGAGAGGCTAAGTTATAGGTTAGGCTAGATAAGGTTATATTAGAGGCTAAGTTATAGGTTAGGTTAGACAAGGTTATAGGAGAGGCTAAGTTATAGGTTAGGTTAGATAAGGTTATAGGAGAGGCTAAGTTATAGGTTAGGCTAGATAAGGTTATAGGAGGTGCTAAGTTATAGGTTAGGTTATAAAAGGTTATAGGAGAGGCTAAGTTATAGGTTAGGTTAGATAAGGTTATATTAGAGGTTAAGTTATAGGTTAGGCTAGATAAGGTTATAGGAGAGACTAAGTTATAGGTTAAGTTAGATAAGGTTATAGGAGAGGCTAGGTTATAGGTTAGGCTAGATAAGGTTATAGGAGAGGCTAAGTTATAGGTTACGTTATATAAGGTTATAGGAGAGGCTAAGTTATAGGTTACGTTATATAAGGTTATAGGAGAGGCTAAGTATATAGGCTAGATAAGGTTATAGGAGAGGCTAAGTTATAGGTTATGCTAGATAAGGTTATAGGAGAGGCTAAGTTATAGGTTAGGCTAGATAAGGTTATAGGAGAGGCTAAGTTATAGGTTAGGCAAGATAAGGTTATAAAAGAGGCTAAGTTATAGGTTAGGCTAGATAAGGTTATAGGAGAGGCTAAGTTATAGGTTAGGCAAGATAAGGTTATAGGAGAGGCCAAGTTATAGGTTAGGCTAGATAAGGTTATAGGAGAGGCTAAGTTATAGGTTAGGCTAGATAAGGTTATAGGAGAGGCTAAGTTATAGGTTAGGTTAGATAAGGTTATAGGAGAGGCTAAGTTATAGGTTAGGTTAGATAAGGTTATAGGAGAGGCTAAGTTATAGGTTAGGCTAGATAAGGTTTAGGAGAAGCTAAGTTATAGGTTAGGCTAGATAAGGTTATAGGAGAGGCTAAGTTATAGGTTATGTTAGATAAGGGTATAGGAGAGGCTAAGTTATAGGTTAGGCTAGATAAGGTTATAGGAGAGGCTAAGTTATAGGTTAGGCTAGATAAGGTTATAGGAGAGGCTAAGTTATAGGTTAGGCTAGATAAGGTTATATTAGAGGCTAAGTTATAGGTTATGTTACATAAGGTTATAGGAGAGGCTAAGTTATAGGTTAGGCTAGATAAGGTTATAGGAGAGGCTAAGTTATAGGTTAGGCTAGATAAGGTTATAGGGGAGGCTAAGTTATAGGTTTGGTTAGATAAGGTTATAGGAGAGGCTAGATAAGGTTATAGGAGAGTCTAAGTTATAGGTTAGGCTAGATAAGGTTATAGGAGAGGCTAAGTTATAGGTTAGGCTAGATAAGGTTATAGGAGAGGCTAAGTTATAGGTTAGGTTAGATAAGGTTATAGGAGAGGCTAGATAAGGTTATAGGAGAGTCTAAGTTATAGGTTAGGCTAGATAAGGTTATAGGAGAGGCTAAGTTATAGGTTAGGCAAGATAAGGTTATAAAAGAGGCTAAGTTATAGGTTAGGCTAGATAAGGTTATAGGAGAGGCTAAGTTATAGGTTAGGCAAAATAAGGTTATAGGAGAGGCCAAGTTATAGGTTAGGCTAGATAAGGTTATAGGAGAGGCTAAGTTATAGGTTAGGCTAGATAAGGTTATAGGAGAGGCTAAGTTATAGGTTAGGCTAGATAAGGTTATAGGAGAGGCTAAGTTATAGGTTAGGCTAGATAAGGTTATAGGAGAGGCTAAGTTATAGGTTAGGCTAGATAAGGTTATAGGAGAGGTTAAGTTATAGGTTAGGCTAGATAAGGTTATAGGAGAGGCTAAGTTATAGGTTAGGCTAGATAAGGTTATAGGAGAGGCTAAGTTATAGGTTAGGCTAGATAAGGTTATAGGAGAGGCTAAGTTATAGGTTAGGCTAGATAAGGTTATAGGAGAGGCTAAGTTATAGGTTAGGCTAGATAAGGTTATAGGAGAGTCTAAGTTATAGGTTAGGCTAGATAAGGTTATAGGAGAGGCTAAGTTATAGGTTAGGCTAGATAAGGTTATAGGAGAGGCTAAGTTATAGGTTAGGCTAGATAAGGTTATAGGAGAGGCTAAGTTATAGGTTAGGCTAGATAAGGTTATAGGAGAGGCTAAGTTATAGGTTAGGCTAGATAAGGTTATAGGAGAGGCTAAGTTATAGGTTAGGCTAGATAAGGTTATAGGAGAGGCTAAGTTATAGGTTAGGCTAGATAAGGTTATAGGAGAGGCTAAGTTATAGGTTAGGCTAGATAAGGTTATAGGAGAGGCTAAGTTACACTGGATATAGGTTGGTTTAAGTTGAGGTTTATATTTAGTTATTTAAAATATTTATTCATCTTTTATTTTATTTTAAAAAATCCACCCTAGACCTCCATGAAGCTTAAAACAATACCCCCAAGACCCCACTTAGAGATAAATTTGCGCATTTTTCGGTCAAAAATGCCCTCGCCGATGGCTGCTTCCTCCTGAATTGCAAGCTCGCTTTCGCTCAGCCTAGGAATAATGGACACCGAAATTGCACGAAAGATCAATAAATCGCCAAAGTAATGGGGTGAATCTCTTAAAATGTCAAAACTAACGGCGCTAAACATGAGGGAGAAGAGGGTATTGAAAACCCCTCTTAAGATTCGTGACTTAAATCAAAGGGCCCATACATAACTAGAATTCCACTGGGTTAAGGGGAGATGGGTCGTTGTTCTGGTCCCCCTTGTCCCTCATGTATAGCCCCATTAGTTTTCAGGTTTTAATGCGATCGGCACATTAGTTAGGTGATTTTAAGACATTTCGTCCCATTTCTTTGTCAATATTAATACTTTTCGTGTCATTTAGGTGTCGTTTTTGTGATGGCGAACGATAGCAAGCCTGTAATTTAAGAGGGAACGAATCTCCTGAGTTTCTTATGTTAGCCAATATGAATTGTATTGGTTGTTGTTGTTGTTGTTGTTGTTGTTGCTGTTCCCCAAGCTGCCTGGCCGAACAGCCCCAGGGCCCCGAGCAAGGCCAAGGCCATAAACGAGCGCCCCCACAGAACCCTACCTGCCGACCACAATAAAGCCTGGGTGACCGAAGCCACTCCATGGCGGGGAGCTGAGGAGGGCGCGGAAACGCCCGGGAAACCAAAGCCCCACCCAGGGCCCTGTGCCCCTCAGCAATTTTGAAAAGAAAGTTGAGGGGCAAAGGAAAAATGTGATGCTTTGTCTTCCAATCTTAGTAGATTGGGAAGTCAATCCACGGAAGAGACGCCGTCACTTGAGATCTAGAAAATATATAAGTAAAAGGAACAGTCAGAGTAAGCTATGGGTATGGCAGAGATCGCTCAGTTCTCACTCTGATAGACCAGCCCATCACCACATGACTAGAACCCCATCCTCTCAGCATCAGCTGGAAAGGCCCTAGAAAGCCGCCTTTGGCGGGGGGATAGCTCCCCTATTTCAACCCCTTTCGGGGTTGGGCCCCCGCCCAAATACTATAATTGCTTGTTCGTTTGTCCAATGCCCTAGTTTGTCATCAGCTTATATAGTCTGTTTGTTTCCAGCTGATGGTAAATGTAATCCTTTAGCACCTGATTTCTCGATTCTTAATGTAAACATATGATACTGCTATGTCTCTGCATCATATTATTACCAGGTTTGACCAGGCGGGTGCCCAACCCCGAAAGGGGTTGAAATAGGGGAGCTATCTCCCCGCCAAAGGCGGCTTTCTAGGGCCTTTCCTAGCTGATGCTGAGAGGATTGGGTTCTAGTCATGTGGTGATGGGCTGGTCTATCAGAGTGAGAATTGAGCGATCTCTGCCATACCCATAGCTTACTCTGACTGTTCCTTTTACTTATATATTTTCTAGATCTCAAGTGATGGCATCTATTCTGTGGATTGACCTCCCAATCTACCAAGATTGGAAGCCAAAGCGTCACATTTTTCCTTTGCCCCTCAACTTTCTCTTCATAATTACTGAGGGGCACAGGGCCCTGGGTGGGGCTTTGGTTTCCCAGACGTTTCCGCACCCTCCTCAGCTCCCTGCCATGGAGTGGCTTCGGTCACCCAGGCTTTATTGTGGTCGGCAGGGAGGGTTCTGTGGGGGCGCCCGGTTATGGCCTTGGCCTTGCTCGGGGCCTTGGGGCTGTTCGGCCAGGCAGCTTGGGGAACAACAACAACAACAACAACCAGGTTTGACCATAACCTCAATGACCCCACCTTAACCTAGACAGTACCGGTGGCATCCTTTTGTATTATACTCTGGCAACTGTTAGACGACTTTATTCAGCTTAGGAAGGACGTCTATCCATTAAAAGGCTATAGACTATCTCTATTAATCCTTTCAACTACCATATACAGTATCTTGATAACAAATAAATAGACATCGCCGGTCAGATGGGGTTAACACCAATTACCCCCACATGAAATTAATGAAGTTTGTGATCCTCTCAGTATTCGAACTCAGGACACCATATGCAGAACTTAAACGCTCTAATCATTAAACCACTAAGACAGTCTTAATAAGAACAAAACACAAATTAAACAGTACAGTCGGTCAAATAAGTGATGTCTCGACACAAGGTACTGTATATATTGATCAATAATTGGTATCAGCTCTATCTAAACTATATTTCATCGTTTCGAGTGAGATATGCAAACATGTTCATACACTATTCAACATCTGACAGACATTAACACAGCACAAAGCGAGCCAAACGTAATAACAGGGGAGGCATGACATATTTGGCCGACTGTACCATCCACCTATCAGCTCGAAATATAGTTATCTAAATCAAAGACACCAAGCGCATAACATGATCACCAGGTCAATAACATGATCACCAGGTCAATAACATGATCACCAGGTCAATAACAAATATAGTTATCTAAATCAAAGACACCAAGCGCATAACATGATCACCAGGTCAATAACATGATCACCAGGTCAATAACAAATATAGTTATCTAAATCAAAGACACCAAGCGCATAACATGATCACCAGGTCAATAACATGATCACCAGGTCAATAACAAATATAGTTATCTAAATCAAAGACACCAAGCGCATAACATGATCACCAGGTCAATAACAAATATAGTTATCTAAATCAAAGACACCAAGCTCATAACATGATCACCAGGTCAATAACATGATCACCAGGTCAATAACATGATCACCAGGTCAATAACATGATCACCAGGTCAATAACAAATATAGTTATCTAAATCAAAGACACCAAGCGCATAACATGATCACCAGGTCAATAACATGATCACCAGGTCAATAACATGATCACCAGGTCAATAACAAATATAGTTATCTAAATCAAAGACACCAAGCGCATAACATGATCACCAGGTCAATAACATGATCACCAGGTCAATAACAAATATAGTTATCTAAATCAAAGACACCAAGCGCATAACATGATCACCAGGTCAATAACATGATCACCAGGTCAATAACATGATCACTAGGTCAATAACAAATATAGTTATCTAAATCAAAGACACCAAGCGCATAACATGATCACCAGGTCAAAAACAAATAGTTATCTAAATCAAAGACACCAAGTGCATAACATGATCACCAGGTCAATAACAAATATAGTTATCTAAATCAAAGACACCAAGCGCATAACATGATCACCAGGTCAATAACAAATATAGTTATCTAAATCAAAGACACCAAGTGCATAACATGATCACCAGGTCAATAACAAATATAGTTATCTAAATCAAAGACACCAAGCGCATAACATGATCACCAGGTCAATAACAAATATAGTTATCTAAATCAAAGACACCAAGTGCATAACATGATCACCAGGTCAATAACAAATATAGTTATCTAAATCAAAGACACCAAGCGCATAACATGATCACCAGGTCAATAACAAATATAGTTATCTAAATCAAAGACACCAAGTGCATAACATGATCACCAGGTCAATAACAAATATAGTTATCTAAATCAAAGACACCAAGCGCATAACATGATCACCAGGTCAATAACAAATAGTTATCTAAGACACCAAGCGCATAACATGATCACCAGGTCAATAACAAATATAGTTATCTAAATCAAAGACACCAAGTGCATAACATGATCACCAGGTCAATAACAAATATAGTTATCTAAATCAAAGACACCAAGCGCATAACATGATCACCAGGTCAATAACAAATATAGTTATCTAAATCAAAGACACCAAGTGCATAACATGATCACCAGGTCAATAACAAATATAGTTATCTAAATCAAAGACACCAAGCGCATAACATGATCACCAGGTCAATAACAAATATAGTTATCTAAATCAAAGACACCAAGTGCATAACATGATCACCAGGTCAATAACAAATATAGTTATCTAAATCAAAGACACCAAGCGCATAACATGATCACCAGGTCAATAACAAATATAGTTATCTAAATCAAAGACACCAAGCGCATAACATGATCACCAGGTCAATAACATGATCACCAGGTCAATAACATGATCACCAGGTCAATACTATGATCACCAGGTCAATAACATGATCACCAGGTCAATAACATGATCACCAGGTCAATAACAAATAAGTCATAGGAATCTTCCTGTTATAACTTTAAAAGGGGGAACGCTTTATTTATGGGTCGCTATATATATTTATTTATTTATTTATTATTATTTTAGTTTCCTCCCTAGACCTCCATCAAGCTTAAACATAATATTATATCCCCAAGATCCACCTTCTCGATAAATTTGTAATTTTTTTCGGTAGAAAAATGGCCCGGCCAAAAGCCGATTCCTCCTAAATTACAGGCTTGCTATCGCTCGCCAGGAAATAATCGACACCTAAATGGCACAAAAAAGTCTTAACATTGACAAAGAAATAGGATGAAATGACTTCAAATCGCTAAACTAATGGACCGAATGTCTTATAATCTAAAACATATTGGGCTAAGCATAAGGGGAAAGGGGGCCATAAAAAGCAACCATCTCCCCTAACAAACAAATAGGTTAGAGCAATCTTCGTATTATACCTTTAAGAAGCTGACTGAGCCTATTTTGTAATGCGGTTAGCCCACAGACAACTTTATTTTATGGTTCCACATGGGTTAGGCGGTAGTATTGACCAGACACTGTTAAAAGGAAAAGTTATATAATCCTAATTAATATTGTTTTATAGTATTCGTTGTTTGTGGTTGTATGTGTGTGTGTGTGTGTGTGCATGTGCGTGTGTGTGTGTACAGGTGCATGTAAGTTTGCGTGTAGTGTACATATGTAAGCTGGCTTGTGTGTACTCAGGTGTGTGTAGGTTTGTGTGTACGTCTGTGTTTGTTTACCTACGTGTAAACATACCCATGTCTAAAGATACGCCTCTGTGTGTGTGTGTGTATGTGTGCGTGTGTGAATGTGCGTGCGTGTGTGTGTGTGTGTGTGTGTGTGTGTTTGTATGTGTGTGTGTGTGTGTGTACTTTATAAACTTCCTCTCTACCTTGAAACTTTTGTTGGTCACGTACACAAATGACTGTCCCGTGTTTCTTTAGCGTGTTGTTGCCATGTGGGTATAGTAGCTGTTGTGCAGTGCTTGGAAAACCTTGCTTGTGTATTGTTGGTGGTGAGAGCAGGGCAGAGAAAGAGTGTATTCGTGAGGTGGTGTGTGTTGGTGTGTGGAAAACCTTGCTTGTGTGTTGTTGAGAGCAGTGGAGAGAAAGAGTGTGTTCGTGAGGTGGTGTGTGTTGGTGTGTGGAAAACCTTGCTTGTGTGTTGTTGAGAGCAGTGGAGAGAAAGAGTGTGTTCGTGAGGTGGTGTGTGTTGGTGTGTGGAAAACCTTGCTTGTGTGGTGGTGAGAGCAGTGGAGAGAAAGAGTGTGTTCGTGAGGTGGTGTGTGTTGGTGTGTGGAAAACCTTGCTTGTGTGTTGGTGAGAGCAGTGGAGAAAAAGAGTGTGTTCGTGAGGTCGTGTGTGTGTTGGTGGGTTAGCGTGTGTCGTTAGGATAAATGTGTTTAGCGGAAGTAATTAGTTAGATAAAATAGGACTTCAGAGGCTATCAACCCTTCTGGATTATTAAGCCAGCACACTGTAAGTCAAGAATAGCGTCAAGACTGGAGCCCCTTTTTGAAAACTCCAGTCTCTTGGGGGAGTACGCTAAATTTGTTGGTGTAGTTATAAACAACTGGTGGTGTCCACTTTGTTGTTGATAGTTGTATTGACGAGGAAGAGCTAGAGAAAGGTAGCTACTGAAGATAACCAGATACTTTATGTAAGGCTTATCACTGGTTGGTATAGTCTATTCGCTATAAGTAGGCGAAAAATCATGACCTTTATCCTCTGTAACATGAAAAGGGCTAGAACAAATTGGCTGTAAATTTCCACATGTATTCTTTGACTGACTCTTCCCAATGGTAGAAATATTAGCTCGATTACATTAGTTACAGAGGTTAGAGGTAATTATTTCTCGCCTACTTACAGCGAATAGACTATAGTATGTTTGAATATGTCTTGAATGGCTTGTGAACCTTTGAATCTGAGAGTAACATTCCACGATAGTATAATCAGGGTGAAGGAACCAAGGTGTAGGGTGAGAAGTGCTTGTGAAAGGCTAGGTTTGATTTGTAACACACACACACACACACACATAAACACACACACACACACGCACACACATAAACACACGCACACACATAAACACACACACACACGCACGCACATACATAAACACACACACACACACACACACACACACATAAACACACACACATACATAAATTCACACACACACACACACACACACATGCAAGAATATAATATGCGACATTAATATCCTAACACCCCTTTTTAATCAGTATCGAACCAAAAACCAGAGTTCAGTTCAGGTCTATATTCCAGAATGCTTCAAAACCTAGTCAAGTACTCCAAATACCAAATTAGAGTACATATATTTTGTATTCATTTATTTTACTTTATTAAAATATATTTTATTTTATTGTTCATTTTATTTTTGTCTGTGATGGTCCTGGGAGGCCGCGTCCATTAAACTGTACATACCCTGCCCCTAATACCAGTAAAACTACCAATATAAACAGTCTGGCTACCTTCTCCACCGTTTCCTCCCTCTCTCTCTCTCTCTCTCTCTCTCTCTCTCTCTCTCTCTCTCTCTCTCTCTCTCTCTCTCTCTCTCTCACATACAAACACACACCACGAACACACACACGCACACCAATAGACACGTAGCTTAACTTTTCTGTAAATTCAGCTGAATCTTGCAGTTCCTACAAAAGTGACTTTCGATGCAGGTGCCTTTTGCACACACACACACACACACACACACACACATACAAATACACACACACACACACACACACATAGCAAAAGAACACTATTGTACGTTAAACATAGCTCAATTTTTCTGTATATTAATGCAGCATGGCTACTCTCTACAACTAGTATTTGCTTTACTTGTTTTTTGTTTACCACACACACACACACACACACACACACACACACACACACACACCGAACTCCGCCAGAAATCGTGAGAAACCCGAAGATTTTGGTCGCCCATATTTAAGTTTGTTTGTTTGGTCGAATTAACGGTCGTAGGGGATGACTGGGCACGCGATTCTGGGCCTACCGTACTGGAGACATAGGGGAGGGGATAGCCTGGCATGGGTGGGAGGATGGGGGGTGAGGGAGAGAGGAGGGGGATTATCTGAAGGTAGGGGGTGAGAGGGGGACGATGAGAAATAATTATGTACGTGATGAAAATGCAGATTATGAGAGAGAGAGAGAGAGAGAGAGAGAGAGAGAGAGAGAGAGAGAGAGAGAGAGAGAGAGAGACTAATCAGAATAACAAAAGTTTTATTAGAATTGATGATCAGATTCCCGCGCTACCAATAATCAGCTATATTAAACATTTTCTAGAGGTTTTTCTTTTTACAACTTTCTATTATAATATCTAAAATAATGGCTTATTGAAGCCAGGCTAGGTCATATCGCAAACAATATGAATTAAAAAGTAACGTGAGCGATTTGGTATGAGCAATGACCAATAATATTTGGTATGAGCAATGACCAATAATATTTGGTATGAGCAATGACCAATAATATTTGGTATGAGCAATGACCAATAATATTTGGTATGAGCAATGACCAATAATATTTGGTATGAGCAATGACCAATAATATTTGGTATGAGCAATGACCAATAATATTTGGTATGAGCAATGACCAATAATATTTGGTATGAGCAATGGCCAATAATATTTGGTATGAGCAATGACCAATAATATTTGGTATGAGCAATGACCAATAATATTTGGTATGAGCAATGACCAATAATATTTGCCTGTATATTAATCACATAAATAATTTTGTGTTACTGGTTTAAGTGGCATTATAAGCGGAACTCAAGAAGAAGAATGTGTAAATGTAAGATAAAGAATGCAAAGCAAAGAAACCTATATTTTTAGAGAAACAATAAATACTACTACTAATAATAAGGTCAACACAACACCCTCATCACCGGCCAGGTAAGGAGGGATAAGCGTATCTATTTGCTTATTTATTTATCGCTTTATTATGTTTTTAGTTTATTTATCGCTTTATTATGTTCTTAGTTTATTTATCGCTTTATTATGTTCTTAGTTTATTTATCGCTTTATTATGTTCTTAGTTTATTTATCGCTTTATTATGTTCTTAGTTTATTTATCGCTTTATTATGTTCTTAGTTTATTTATCGCTTTATTATGTTCTTAGTTTATTTATCGCTTTATTATGTTCTTAGTTTATTTATCGCTTTATTATGTTCTTAGTTTTTTCTCTAGACCTCCATCAAACTTAAAGATACACCCCGAAGACGGGGGCCCCCTTCAAGATAAATGTGTACATTTGTTATAGAAAAATGTCCCGGCCGAAGGCCGATTACTACTATTATACAGGCTCGCTAACAGTCGCTATAGTTCGCCAAGAAAAGAAAAAAAACTAAATTGCACGAAAGGTCTTACTATTGACAAAGAAATGGGGCAAAAGACCTTTTACTTGCCAAACTAATGGAGTGATTGTCTTAAAATATGAAAAACAAATTGGGGTTAAACTTAAGGGAGAAGGGGGGTGGAGGGGAGGGGGGCACAAACACCAACCATACCCCTTAATCCACTGCACGAGGGAGGCCATCAACCAATTCTCCTCCTAAAATGTGTTTCATCCCACTTTAACCCTTTCAGACTCATATGACGTAGAGGTTGCCATATTAGCAATAAGAAATAGAGTTCTCTCACTCTTATAATTACCTCTCCAAAATTAGTTTTTGTGCCCACAGCTAACTCAAAGACAACTGCAGAGGTTGAAGTAACTAAACTAAAGGTTTATAAATACCCCTGATGGTAACAAAGGTTTTAAAGTATCCCTAATAGGCTCAAAATTGCGTCATATATCGGAGAGGGTTAAAGGGGGTGAGGGTTCTTGACTCCTTTCTCTTTCATGTTTAGCCCCATTAGTTTTGAGATTTTAAGACATGCACCCCGTTAGTTTGGCGATTATAAGACCTTTCGTGTAATTTGTTTTCCTGGTGAGCGAGAGCGAGCTTGCAATTTATGAGGAACCAGCCTGGTATTTGTGAGGAACCAGCCTGGTATTTATGAGGAACCAGCCTGGTATTTGTGAGGAACCAGCCTGGTATTTATGAGGAACCAGCCTGGTATTTATGAGGAACCAGCCTGGTATTTATGAGGAACCAGCCTGGTATTTATGAGGAACCAGCCTGGTATTTATGAGGAACCAGCCTGGTATTTATGAGGAACCAGCCTGGTATTTATGAGGAACCAGCCTGGTATTTATGAGGAACCAGCCTGGTATTTGTTACCGAAAAATGCACAAGAAAATTACCCCCCCCCCCCACCCCACCCCATCCCCACCCCATCCCCACCTTAACAAACTTTGGATTCTCGGATGACCTTCTGTTTATTACATCCTTTCAGCTCTTGCTTCAATAATTCTTCACTCATTCAATCGGTATATTTTTTTACCATATCTACCAAGTATCATATCTATCCAATCCAGAGTAGAAATCTATATTATCTGTAAATCAAATATAAACAATAAATGAAAAAATTGTTATATAATAATAATTTGATAACTACATAATTATTACGTACATAAACGTTCATTATTGACATATATACTGTATATTATTAGCACAGTATAGAGGTCATTACATCATAAGAGTACAGTATAATATAAATTCCAATATATTTACAACAAGCCATATTATGTGAACAATTGTTACTCAATGGCATTTGAAGACTGTCGAACGGCAATTATTAAGGAGAGGTTTTAAGTTTGTTCCCTAGACCTTCTTCAAGCTTATATTATTACACCTCCTAGACCCCCTTTCAAGATATATTTGTATATTTTTCGGTAGAAATATATCCCGACCGAAGGTCGGTTTCTCTTAAAACAGGCTTGCTATCGCTCACCAGGGAAAAAAATCACACCTAAATGCCACGAAAGGTCTTAAAATTGACAGAATTGGGTCGAAAGTTCTTAAAATCGCCAAACTAATGGGGCGAACGTAATAAAGTCTAAAAATCAATGGGGCTAAACATGAGGGAGAAAGGGATCCAGAAAAAAATCTCTCAAGTGGAAATCTGCCCTTAATGGATGCAATACCTGGCGCTCACAGTCCAGTTACCTGCAGAATTATCATAATACATTCAAGAATCCGTAACTTGTAGGTTAGTTATTCATGTGAGACCTTTCATAATGAGGACATACTCTTGTGTCTCACGTAAGTTCAATACAAATGTTCAGAGAATGCTGGGAGGGAGTGTATGTACAAAACCTTCAGTGTGTGACCAATTGTAGACGATGTGTATAATAAGTTAGTTAAAATAGGACTTTAGAGGCTATCAACCCTCCTGGATTATGAAGCCAGCACACTGTAAGTTAAGAATAACGTCAGGACTGAAGCCCCTTTTCGAAAACTCAAGTATCTTGTGTAAAATAGTCCTCACACTCTCCTTATATACTTCTCAATTATGATAGTACGGTCATTCTTATAAGTTCATTGACATTCTTTGTGTTTATGCAAGTACGCTTATATAGACTGAGATAGAGAGGTAATAATGATGTGCGAGATGTAAATAGAAACAAATACTTGACAAAGTAATGAATCATCAACCCCATACAACAAAGTAATGAATCATCAACCCCATACAACAAAGTAATGAATCATCAACCCCATACAACAAAGTAATGAATCATCAACCCCATACAACAAAGTAATGAATCATCAACTCCATACAACAAAGTAATGAATCATCAACCCCATACAACAAAGTAATGAATCATCAACCCCATACAACAAAGTAATGAATCATCAACCCCATACAACAAAGTAATGAATCATCAACCCCATACAACAAAGTAATGAATCATCAACCCCATACAACAAAGTAATGAATCATCAACCCCATACAACAAAGTAATGAATCATCAACCCCATACAACAAAGTAATGAATCATCAACCCCATACAAAAAAGTAATGAATCATCAACCCCATACAACAATTTGACCCAAATGAAAAACACTGAGATCCAATAATTTGCACAAGTGACTGTACAACTACCTGTACTGTACATTAGTAATAATAGGACGTCAGAGGCTGTCGACACCCTTTAGGATTATTAAGCCAGCACATTGTAAATCAATTTTCAACATATTATTTGGTTGTGTACTGTATCAGTTTCTTGTGCACTCTGTACACTCTACGACACCAATCATGGCATTAACTTTTCGAAGCTAGCTCTAACTGAATCGAATCTTCTTGTGATTTCTGTATCTAGAATATTTATTTTAGGGGTTCATTTAAGCTATTCAACAAGTCCAAAAGGGCCAGAATGTACAGTTTGTTCCTAATGTTAGCACAGGTTAGCATTAGTTGCGCAAGGGACTGGAGTTCTCGAAAAGGGGCTCCAGTCCTGACGCTATGCTTGACTTACAGTGCGCTGGCTTATTAATCTAGAGGGGTTGATAACATCTGAAGTCTTATCTTAACTAACTAACTAACTATATGGTTGCGTTTATACAGTTCCAAGCTATTGTTTAGCGACTACAGAAGGCAACTATATACATCTGAAGTACCCGACACCGCAGACGTATAACCTTGGCTCCACACTCAAATGACAAAGCCCACAATAATAATAAAAGGAAACCCCCCGAGTAAAACCTAGGGTCGAGTAGCAATAAAAGGTGCGCAGTTGTGGCGTACAAAGGCGACCGTAGCTAAATTATACAGCCCGGCACAAACCGCATGAATGTATTGCTAACACTTTCCGTGCGGCCAGTGTGGATGGATGGATGGATGGATGGATGGATTGATGGATGGATGGATGGATGGGTGGATGTATATTATACAGCCCGGCACAAACCGCATGAATGTATTGCTAACACTTTCCGTACGCCCAGTGTGGATGGATGGATGGATGGATGGATTGATGGATGGATGGATGGATGGGTGGATGTATATTATACAGCCCGGCACAAACCGCATGAATGTATTGCTAACACTTTCCGTACGGCCAGTGTGGATGGATGGATGGATAGATGGATTGATGGATGGATGGATGGGTGGATGTATATTAGATGTGCTTAGGTCTATAATGTACTGTACTGTGGTTGGGTGGATGGACAGGAATGGATGGATAGATGGATATATAGTGGATGTGATAAGGTCTATACTGAACTGTAATTAAGTGGATGGACAGGAATGGGTAGATGGATGGATGGATGGGTGGGTGAATAGTGGATGTGCTGAGGTCTATACTGTACTGTAGTTGGGTGGATGGACAGGAATGGATAGATGGATGGATAGTGGATGTGCTGAGGTCTATACTGTACTGTAGTTGGGTGGATGGACAGGAATGGATAGATGGATGGATAGTGGATGTGCTTAGGTCTATACTGTACTGTAGTTGGGTGGATGGACAGGAATGGATAGATGGATGGATAGTGGATGTGCTTAGGTCTATACAGTACTGTAGTTGGGTGGATGAACAGGTACAGAACAGTAGATGGATAGAGATAGATAGATGGATAGATATAGAACAGTAGATGGATAGAGAGATAGATGGATAGATACAGAACAGAAAATGGACAGAGATATAGATGGACATATACAGTATAGAACAGTAGATGGATAGAGAGATGGATGGACAGATATAGAACAGTGGATGGATAGAGAGATAGATGGACAGACATAGAACAGTAGATGGATAGAGAGAGAGATAGATGGACATATATAGAACAGTGGATGGATAGATAGATAGAACAGTAGATGGATAGAGAGAGAGATAGATGGACATATATAGAACAGTGGATGGATAGATAGATAGATGGACATATATAGAACAGCAGATGGATAGAGAGATAGATGAACAGATATAGAACAGGAGATGGATAGATAGATAGATGGACAGATATAGAACAGTAGATGGATAGATAGATAGATGGACAGATATAGAACAGGAGATGGATAGATAGATAGATGGACAGATATAGTACAGTAGATGGATAGAGAGAGAGATAGATGGACATATATAGAACAGTGGATGGATAGATAGATAGATGGACAGATATAGAACAGTAGATGGATAGAGAGATAGATGGACAGATATAGAACAGTAGATGGATAGATAGATAGATGGACAGATAAAGAACAGTAGATGGATAGAGAGAGAGATAGATGGACATATATAGAACAGTAGATGGATAGAGAGATAGATGGACATAATTATATAGAACAGTAGATGGATAGAGAGATAGATGGACAGGTACAGAAGAGGGGATGGATAGATAGATAGATGGACAGATATAGAACAGTAGATGGATAGATAGATATATGGACAGATATAGAACAGTAGATGGATAGATAGATAGATGGACAGATAAAGAACAGTAGATGGATAGATAGATAGATGGACAGATATAGAACAGTAGATGGATAAATAGATAGATGGACATATATAGAACAGTAGATGGATAGATAGATAGTTGGACAGATATAGAACAGTAGATGGATAGATAGATAGATGGACAGATATAGAACAGTAGATGGATAGATAGATAGATGGACAGATATAGAACAGGAGAGGGATAGATAGATAGATGGACAGATATAGAACAGTAGATGGATAGATAGATAGATGGACAGATAAAGAACAGTAGATGGATAGAGAGAGAGATAGATGGACATATATAGAACAGTAGATGGATAGAGAGATAGATGGACATAATTATATAGAACAGTAGATGGATAGAGAGATAGATGGACAGGTACAGAAGAGGGGATGGATAGATAGATAGATGGACAGATATAGAACAGTAGATGGATAGATAGATATATGGACAGATATAGAACAGTAGATGGATAGATAGATAGATGGACAGATAAAGAACAGTAGATGGATAGATAGATAGATGGACAGATATAGAACAGTAGATGGATAAATAGATAGATGGACATATATAGAACAGTAGATGGATAGATAGATAGTTGGACAGATATAGAACAGTAGATGGATAGATAGATAGATGGACAGATATAGAACAGTAGATGGATAGATAGATAGATGGACAGATATAGAACAGGAGATGGATAGATAGATAGATGGACAGATATAGAACAGTAGATGGATAGATAGATAGATGGACAGATAAAGAACAGTAGATGGATAGATAGATAGATGGACAGATAAAGAACAGTAGATGGATAGATAGATAGATGGACAGATATAGAACAGTAGATGGATAGATAGATAGATGGACAGATATAGAACAGTAGATGGATAGATAGATAGATGGACAGATAAAGAACAGTAGATGGATAGATAGATAGATGGACAGATATAGAACAGTAGATGGATAGATAGATAGATGGACAGATAAAGAACAGGAGATGGATAGATAGATAGATGGACAGATATAGAACAGGAGATGGATAGATAGATGGACAGATATAGAACAGTAGATGGATAGATAGATAGATGGACAGATATAGAACAGTAGATGGATAGATAGATAGATGGACAGATATAGAACAGTAGATGGATAGATAGATAGATGGACAGATATAGAACAGTAGATGGATAGATAGATAGATGGACAGATAAAGAACAGTAGATGGATAGATAGATAGATGGACAGATATAGAACAGTAGATGGATAGATAGATAAACAGATAAAGAACAGTAGATGGATAGATAGATAGATGGACAGATATAGAACAGTAGATGGATAGATAGATAGATGGACATATATAGAACAGTAGAGAGATAGATAGATAGATGGACAGATATAGAACAGTAGAGGGATAGATAGATAGATGGACAGATAAAGAACAGTGGATGGATAGATAGATAGATGGACAGATATAGAACAGTAGAAGGATAGATAGATAGATGGACAGATATAGAACAGTAGATGGATAGATAGATAGATGGACATATAGGGGAGGTGTGGCAGAGTGGTCTTGCCACTGGACTGGTAATCCGGTGGACCCGGGTTCGAATCCCAATATGTCAATGGGAAGATATTCTTGGGATGGAATTTGTGCTGTACCTAGTTTCAGTGCATTACCACAGCACACCGAAATGCCAAAACAAAATACCCTCATTGTTCCCTGATTAAATAGCACCGTATGAATATTCCCATATTCAAAATATGTTACATGGGGGCAATGCCTAGTGAGTTAATTGCTCAATAGGTGGCGGTCTGAGAGTGAGGGTCCGAGCCTGGGGAGTGAGACTGTGAAGCGCGGAGGCGAGGCAGCTTCAGAGATGGAGTTGGGTTCGAGCCGTGAGTAGGTGCTCCGCATTAATGCCCGAGAGGGAGTAGTTGGAATATAGAAGAAAACAAATATATATATATAGAACAGTGGATGAATATAGATAGATAGCTGGACAGAAATGGAACAGTAGATGGATAGATAGATAGATGGACAGATAAAGAACATTAGATGGATAGATAGATAGATGGACAGATAAAGAACATTAGATGGATAGATAGATAGCTGGACAGAAATGGAACAGTAGATGGATAGATAGATAGATGGACAGATATAGAACAGTAGAAATGGAACAGTAGATGGATAGATAGATAGATGGACAGATATAGAACAGTAGAAATGGAACAGTAGATGGATAGATAGCTGGACAGAAATGGAACAGTAGATGGATAAATAGAGAGTTAGATGGACAGATATATAACAGTATAGATATATAGATAGATAGATAGATGGACACATATAGAACAGTAGATTGATAGATAGATAGTTAGATGGATAGATACAGTTCAGTAGATGGATGGATAGAGAGTTAGATGGACAGATATAGAACAATAGATGGATATATTAAACAGTAGCTAGGTAGATAGACGGACATATAAAAAACAGTTGATGGATAAATAAAAACAGTAGCTGGATAGATAGATAGATGGACATATAAAACAGTAGGTGGATAGATAGTTAGATAGACTGATATAATACATCAGATGGATGGATAAATAATAAGATAGACAGATATATGGATGTGCTAAGGCCTAAATATGGATGGATGGATGGATGGATGGATGGAAGGGTTTGGAGTTATGGGTGGATAATATAACATTAAAGTAGGTCAGCTTACTGTAGATACAAATATTAACAGAGAGACAGTAAAGCTAACAGACAGACTGACAGGAAGAATGCTTATACAAATAGACGCATCCATATAGATTGCTAAGCAAACAAAGAAATTCATACATAGAAATAGATAAATGACAGATAACGATCGATAACTTAATCAGATTAATTTAACAGGCAGTCAGACATAAACAGATCAGTTAATAGATATATAAATATCTATATATATATATATATATGTATATAAATATAGATAGATATATAGATAATTTTAGTAGCACACCAAAGAAAACTGAGTAGAGCCAGTAAAACAATCAATAAGTACCTCATCACTAAAATTACACACCAACCAAAGAAAACAAACTAAAGACATGTAATACAATCAATCAGTAATTACACCCATACCACTACTACACACCGACAAAGAAAATTAAGAGGGTTATTGTATTGTTTATGATATATATACTGTATATACATATATATATATATATATATATATATATATATATATATATATATATATACACCTAAATGGCACGGACAATCTTAATATTGACAAAGAAATGGGGCAAAAGGTCTTAAATCACCAACATAATGGGACGAACGTCTTAAAATCTCATAAATAATGGGGTTGAAAATGAGGGAGAAGGGGGTCCAGGAAAACTAAATACATTCACCAACCAAAGTACATAGGGAGATCAATGTAATCAATAATTAAGCGGGTGCACAACCCCGAAAGGGGTTGAAATAGGTGAGCTATCTCCTCGCCAGTGGCGGCTTTCTAGGGCCTATCCTAGCTGATGCTGAGAGGATTGGGCTCTAGTCATGTGGTGATGGGCTGTTCTATCAGAGTGAGTGTTGAGTGTTCTCTGCCATACCCATAGCTTACTCTGACTGTGCCTATTACTTAGATATTTTCTAGATCTCAAGTGACGGCGTCTCTTCTGTGGATATTGACCTCCCTACTGCCTTCCTCGAGGTTGGCAGACTGAGAGCCAAAGCGTCACATTTTTTCCTTTGCCCCTCAACTTTCCCTTCAAAATTGTTGAGGGGCACAGGGCCTTGGGTGGGGCTTCGGTGTCCCGGGCGTTTCCGTACCTTCCTCAGCTCCTCGCCTTGGAGCGGCTTCGGTCACTTGGGCTTTCTTAGTGGGAAAGCAGGTAGGGTTCTGTGGGGGTGCTCGGTTATGGCTTTGGCCTTGCTCGGGACCTTGGTGCTGTTCGGCCAGATAGCCTGGGGAACAACAACAATTCCCATACCAAAATTACTTACCAACCAAAGAAATGAAAATAGAAAGTATAAGTGCATTCATGTCAAATAACTCCCCCCCCCCCAAACAAAAAATAATAGTTATTAAAAAAGTAATAAAATAAAATACAAATAATCAAGTAGATAAAAAATATGAATAAATTGATAATAATAAATCAATATAAAACTAAATATATACAATGTATTAGTGAGAGTAATACAATCAATAATTAAACCCATACCAAAATTACACACCCACCAAATAAAATAGAATCGGAAGTATAATCAATCATTACACCCATACCAAAATTACACACCCACCAAATAAAATAGAATCGGAAGTATAATCAATCATTACACCCATACCAAAATTACACACCCACCAAATAAAATAGAATCGGAAGTATAATCAATCATTACACCCATACCAAAATTACACACCCACCAAATAAAATAGAATCGGAAGTACAATCAATCATTACACCCATACCAAAATTACACACCCACCAAATAAAATAGAATCGGAAGTATAATCAATCATTACACCCATACCAAAATTACACACCCACCAAATAAAATAGAATCGGAAGTATAATCAATCATTACACCCATACCAAAATTACACACCCACCAAATAAAATAGAATCGGAAGTACAATCAATCATTACACCCATACCAAAATTATACACCGACTCAAGTAAAATAAAGTGGAGAAAGCGAACCCCCGAAAAGAGCGACCGAAACGGAGACGGGAGCGAATTAAGGGGGTAGTGCTTGGTTTTTGGTCTATATATTTATTTATCAATTAATGTTCTAGTTTCTTCACTATACTTCCACCAACCTTAGAAAAAACTCCCCCTAGACCCCCTTCCAAGATAAATTTGTACATTTTTCGGTAGAAAAATTTACCGGCCGAAGGCCTGTTCGCTGTCGCTCGACAGGAAAAAATCGACACCTAAAGGGCACGAAAGGTCTTAATATTGACAACAAAATGAGGCGAAAGGTCTCAAAATCACCAAACTAACGGAATGAACTTCTTATAACCTCAAAACTAATATGCTGAACATGAGGGAGAAGGTGGGCCATACAAAGCAAGTACTACCCCCTTAAGTACTGCCGGTTGATGAATGGTTTCCGGCACGTTATTGCAGCGGGGGTCGGTAAAAGTCAGTCCCTCCGTCTTTGTCGCCAGAGGAGTACAAAGGAGTACAAAGGAGTACAAAGGAAATCAAGCAACAACATATCTAGTGACCCTTCTAGGTTGCTTGTCCTCCAAAACACTGAGGATAAAGTGTCCAAACAGTGGTTTAGAGTGGGTAAGGGAACATTGGAAAGGGAATTACTGCCCTGGAACTAATGTCCGTGGCAGGATTAGGAAGTTAGTAGGCGACAGATGGGTTAGTAACTGAGGGGGGGATAAAATAAAGTTATTAATTTACAAACGCAGTCAGTCGCGGGTTTGATGCGAGATATTTGTCTAGGCGGAGTTTAAATGAATCAACGGTGATGCAGTCTATAACATTTCGGGGAAGCCCATTCCACAAGTTGACAACTCGATTGAAGAAGAAATTCTTAGATTCGTGTGAGTTAAAAGATTTACCAATAATTTTGCAACCGTTTCCCCGGTGTAATTAGATTGGTCGATAGTGAAGTACTTACTACAGTCCATATTATCGATGCCTTTGATGATTTTGAACACTTGAATTAAGTCACCTCTTAATCTGCGCTGGGTTAAAGGAAATAGATTTAATTCTCTAGGACGCTGCTCTTCGTATGGTTTGTTCTTTAGGCTAGGTATCATTTTGGTAACTCTACGTTGAACTCATTCTAGCTTGTTTATATCTTTTTGGTAATAAGGGCACCAGGATTGAACGCAGTATTCCAGAAGAGGGCGGACTAAGGAACTGTAAAGGGTTAGGATAACTTCTTTGGATTTATGCTCAAATGACCTGCCTATAAAGCCAATTATTTTGTTTGCCTTCTTAACAACTTCTGAACATTGTTGACTCGGTTTTAGGTTACTCGATATTGTTACTCCCAGATCGGTTTCTCTGTTTACATTCTTAAGCTGAGTGCCATTCATCGAATAGTTTGCTTTCTCATTTAGGTATCCGATATGTAGTACTTTACATTTATCCGCATTGAAACTCATTTGCCAAATTTGGGCCCAACATGACAATTTATCTAGATTGTGTTGCATATCGTCAACTTGTTCTTTTGAGAGTACGCTATTTGCAATTTTTGTATCGTCATCAAATTTTGAGATTGTACAGGTGAGACCCTCATCTATGTCGTTGATGTAGAATTGGTCCTAGTACCGATCCCTGGGGTACCCCGCTACTTACATTGGTCCATTTAGATGCCTTACCGTTTATGACTACTCTTTGCTTTCTGTCGCTGAGCCAATTTTCTATCCATTTCAACACACCGTCTAGTATTCCATGCGCTTTTAGTTTTAGCAGTAAACGTTTGTGGGGAACTTTGTCAAAGGCCTTTTGAAAATCAAGGTATATAATATCTACAGCTTTACTCTCATCGTAGAGGTTGAGGATATCGTGGAAGAAGTCTAAGAGGTTTGTTAAATAGGAACGTTTTTTACGAAAGCCGTGTTGAGTATCTTTAAGTATGTTATTTTCCTCTAAGTGATATACCAGTCTGTCTCGTATGACCGTTTCTAGCATTTTACATACAACTGAGGTTAAGCTAATTGGACGATAGTTACTGGGTAGGGATTTGCTGCCTTTTTTGAATATCGGTGTTACGTTGGCTTTCTTCCACTGATCAGGCATAGTTCCAGACTGCAAGGATTTATTGAATAGTAATGTCAGTGGGCTGGAGAGCTCATCCTTAGCTTCCTTTAGAACTCTAGGCGAGATTGTATCAGGTCCAGGCGTTTTATTTACCTTGAGTTTATCTAAACATTTCAATACTTCTCTCTCTGTAACGGTGATATTGCTTAGAACATCTGAATTATCAATCTGAATCGGCGATGGTGTAGGGATATCACTGAGGTCTTCTGTTGTAAAAACTGATGCAAAGAAGGTATTGAGGGCATTACTCATTTGTACTTCGTCTTTGGTATATTCTCCATTTTCATCGACTAACGGTCCAACAGTTGAAGTAATTACTGTTTTCTTTCTGATATAACTATAGAATTCTTTCGGGTTTGTTTTACTTTGATTTGCAATATGTAACTCTAAGGTCTTTTTACTTTGCTTAATTAAATTTTTGGCTTTGCGTCGTAGCTCTACAAATTTCACCCATTCTTCGTCATTTTGTGAGGATTTTAATCTATCATTAGCAAATTTTTTAGCAAGCAGGCAGTTTGAAATATCTTTATTCCACCATTTGGGCTTATTATTATGGCCTGGACGCCGTATTTTCGATGGTATGCAGTCTTGCACTGATTTTAGGTAAGTGGTTTCGAATAACTTCCAAGATGTATTTATGTCGTTATTGTTAATTAAAAAGCTCCAGTCAGTTTCTTTAAACATAGCTCTAAGTTTATGGAAGTTTGCTTTCTTGAAATTAGGGACTTTTTCGATGCTACTATTTGGTTCGTTACTAGTAAACTTTAAAGTGAAAGTTATCGTACGATGGTCGCTGTTACTGAATTCATCACCAACATTCAAATTCTCTATTAATTCTTCTTTTGTTGGAAGTACAATGTCAAGAACGTTATTTCCACGGGTCGGCGTTCGAACAAATTGATAAAGCGAACTCTCTTGCAAGTTCGTATATAAGTCATGTCCGGAGTGTGAAGTTAGAGTATCGCCCCACTTGGTCACAGGTAAATTAAAGTCGCCAAAAATTACGGTATCTTTTGAGTTACTTACATCTGCAATTTGTTCGTAAATTTCTCGGTCAGTTTGCACTGAGTGAGCTGGAGGTCTGTATATTAACGCAAGTATTATTTTTGTACCTTTATTATTCTTTATTAGCACAAAAGATGTGTCGACGTTCACAATTTGAGGTTTTGACAAGAGGGTAGGGTTAAGACTTTCTTTGATATAAAGTAAAACGCCACCTCCATTTCGATTTATTCAGCTTTTCTCAAACATTACATAACCAGGAAGTGAATACTCTGCTAAAAAGTCTCTATCTTCTGTATTGAGCCAGGATTCTGTTATGCCAATCACATCATAATTTTCTGTAAACACTAGCTCCTCTAAATCTGAAAATTTATTGCGTATGCTACGAGCGTTTGCATAGAAAACCTTTAAATTTGTTATTTTTGAACTCACGGAACGCTCTTTAATAATATTTTTGGTTCTTGTCGGATCTACATTTATGTTCATGGCTGTCCTCGGTCCTCGCTGTCTTCGGTCCTTATCGCTGGTGGTCCTCGGTTGCCTCTGTTTTTTGTTTGGCGTTGGATGATTTATGTCACTGCTGCTTCTTCTCGGATGGCGTTTTTTGATCCATGGCTGCGGACTGCTTCGTGTAGGAGGCGACCCATGCGTGCTGAACCCACAGGGTTTAGATGAGTGCCATCCTTGCGGAACAGAGTAGGCTGGTTGTAGAAGTTGTCCCAGAGGTTGATGAATTCAACTTCTTCCCTCAGACACAAATATTTTAGTCGGCTATTTGTGCTGAAGGCCTTGTCATAGAATTTGTCAGGTGCGTCGATCTTGGGGAGAATGCCTGAGATGATGATATTCCTTGACTTGTTTTTGTAGTGCTGGAGTGGGGGAGGGGGGGTCTTAGGATACAGGGGAATAGGTCAACTAGGTAATGTGTCGCTATTTTGTAGACCTGTATATGTAGAATGGGAGTTGATGTTAAATTCATATTTGCAGATGTAAAATGTGAGTTGATGTGAAATTCGTACTGGCATGTGAGTTGATGTGAAATTTGTGTGAGCTAATTTGGCACTGTAACGCTATTGTGGAGACTTGTATGGGGAGAATGTGAGTTGATGTGACATTCGTACTGGCATGTGTAAATTGTTAGTTGATGTGATATTCGTACTGGCATGTGTAACATTGTTAGTTGATGTGAAATTTGTGTAGGTCAACGAGGTACTGTGTTGCCATCTTGAAGACTGGCATGGGTAGAATGTGAATTGATGTGAAATTCGTACTTGTATGTGCAAATTGTAAGGTGCTGTGAAATTCGTACTTATATGTATAAATTGTGAGTTGATGTGAAGTTTGTGTAGCCAACTTGATACTGTAACGCCATTTTGGAAACTTGTATGAGTGGAATGTAAGTTGATGAGGAATATGTACTAGCATGTGTAAATTGTGAGTTGATGTGAAATTTATATGGGACAACTATAGGTAGTGTAACACCATTTTGAGGGCTTGCATGTTTAGAATGTGAGTGGATGTGAAATATGTTGCTGTTTTTGCTATATTTGGTGATGTTATAGTTGTTGATATTATTGTTGTTATATTTGTAGTGACTTTAGGATATAGTAGATAGGGAAATTAGGCATTGTGTACTGTACTATCGTGAAACCATCGTCGGGACTCGTACTCTCTCTTCATAGTATCCGGCCGAGAAATGTCATTCTCTAACAATACATTTCCTGACAATCAATTGTAGAAAAATGTTATCATTATACATTTTCTTCATATCAATAATTTGCTTTCATAAGTATAATCCAGTAACCAGATAGGGAGATATTAAAGGACAGTGGAAAGTGCCGGGGATATTCACGTATTGAATATAGGATTTGGTAGCATTTTCAGAATTTAATTACGTGTGTTGTTCTCAAAACTGTGCCATTAAATAGTATTTTGTTTTCTATTTGCATTAAGGAGACAAAAGGCAAAGCTACCTGTAACAAGTATTGAAAGAGTGATAAAGAGCAAACATCAGGGTACGTTAGAGGTAATTTAGGAGTGTTGGAAAGAAGTGTAGTGTGTTTGTTAAGTGTAGTGAAATGAATAGGCGGAGGAGGTGTTTGTGAGAGTTAGGCGGATTACTCTCTGTGTAAGTGAGGCACAAATCGAAACATTGGATGAAGCCAGACAAATAAAGCAGGAGTTCCAGTAGCTCCTTATCATTATGCCTATGCCGCCTCCCTTGGGTACTGCCCTGCTCGATTGGTGCCTACAATCTCCCCAGTCGTAGGCTAGTATAGAAAATGTGGGCAGTCGTCGAGATTCTGTTTATTAAAATGTCACCATTGCAAAGTATTGGGTTGGTATTTCAACTCAATTTACTATGATCTCGTACAATCTTATAATAAGATATATTGAGATGGAATATGCTCGACAGGGTCACGTCTAGCTTTATAATTCTTGCATCAATTCCTTATCCCAAGGCAGCATTCACACAATAAGAACGCAATATTACTTCACACTTGAGTTTATTCATAAGATATAGGTTAATGTATATAGAATATTGCTCTGTCATATAGGGCAGACAATAAAGGTAGTCAAGTGACGTATCAAATATAGAATGGTCTATAGTGATAACTTTATTATAATTAGTCACCTTACAATTACACACAGTATAGGTAATATTAATATGCAGGAATATTGGTGTTACACATGTACATAGATAATCAAATTAAATTATAATGTTTATGTGAGTGTAACGTCTAGCGCGAAGACTTCTGGCATAGGACGAATTGACTTGACAATAGCGTTCATGAGCGTGGGGGTGAGTGTCTATCAAGGGGATTAAGGGAAGGGTCACACAGGTAAGATAAATAAAAGGTAGTGCGTTCGACCCTAGGTCAGAGTGACTGCTTTGGTATGAGTTTACAATTCGAAATAGTGCGACTATAAGACACAGGTGAATATTAAACATATACTAAAGAGCTTATCGACAGGGTGGTTTAAGTTGGCATTTACTTATCTAAGCGGTTTTTGTGAAAGAGTCTACACATGGATACGAAAAATAGATTTACACCGAGTAAGAGTTCAATACACACAAGTATAGAATTCAAATTCAAATTGTGATCAATGAATCACTATAACAAGTTTTAGAAGGAATGCAAATTAATTATCAATTGAGGAAATACACTCAATTAAAATGCGACTGGAATATCACAGTAAAGTAGAATTCGGAAGAACTCGGAATACAAAAGGGCGTACACGACGAAGTTGTACTGGGTTAAAATACTATGAGAATAGCATGTAAGGAAATTTGAATGTACTAGCAAATCCCTATATGGCAATACGTGGATCAAAGATATGGCGTATGCGTATTACATAAACAGATGATGTAATTAAATGATCACTATGGAAATAGTAAAATCAAAATAATAATGGTCTCTAATATAATACGGCGACACGAACAATAAATAACTTGAATATGGAGTTATTATAAATGTGTGAAAAGAATTATTAGTTACCCACACATGTAGATCAGATTAATTCACAAGCACTGGTATAAACTAGATAGCTCGAATAAATAGAATTAAAATTAACTCAACGGGGGTTCTTGACTTTTCGGTAAGGAAAGATAGACAGATTAAAATTTGGGCATAGGTCCTAGGTAAGGTAGTAAATAAGGGAATATCGTCACGATATACGTTTACACTTCAACTTGGATACACAAGAGAATAAATAACATATATAGGTAATTACATCTGAGAGTATTCCTTATTTGAGCCTGGATCGAGATGAATGTATATAACTGATGCCCCAATGATAATTAACGATAACATGTCAAGACATAAACTGCAAGGGGGTAAGGTAGCAATATCTAGTGCGATGAATTCACTTGCACAGATCAAGTTTTAACGGGAGGATAAATGACTATGTAACGTGTACACAGACCGATAATTAAGTAAATAACAGGCACAGATCCTTGGCACAGATCAACTCAATAACACTTTTGGAATACTCACATATATAACCTTACCTGCAACAATATCCACAAATTGAGATCACAGAAGCACTTAGGGTTTGCGTGGAGGAGGAGAAGGGCCAAGTACGAGGGTCGGGGCATCACAGATGTCTGGGCACGGCAGCTGGGGGTAATGGGGCCACTCGTCAGGAGTCCAGGGGGCAGGGCCAGACGTCAGGGTATAGCTCCGACAGGGGTCCAAGGGCAGGGGGGCAAGTGGACGGAAGGCTCCTTCTCTCTCTCAGGCAAACAGCTCCCGGACATATAGACCAGTCAAAGTAGGGCTGGACTTAGAACAAATTGCAATAGAAGGTTTTTTGGCTTTAACTTGTTTATTAGGTCCCTCTGATGAACATATAAAAAGTCTCCAACTTTTGGACACCGGGAAAGTGGTTAATTTGCATAAATTCAAGATGGCCGCCGTCCAAAGCTTCAATTTACAGATAACTTTTTTCTGGTTGCTCCTAGACCCTATAAATGTATTACAAACAACGTTTTTTGGCTTTAACTTGTTTATTAGGTCCCTCTGATGAACATATAAAATGTCTCCAACTTTTGGACACCTGGAAAGTGGTTAATTTACAGCCAAAAAACCTTACAGCCAAAAAACCTTCTATTGCAATTTGTTCTAGGTCAAGCCCTACCTTTACTGCACATTATTGTCTATTACATTTTGCCTAGGCCTATACTAATCCCATCATCTTGTTTCTTGTTTCAACAGATTGGTGCGACATCTACCGAAGCCATGGAAGAAGAGGTGGTGCATAATCCCTGCGGCATTTGCTCAAACACGTTAGACGAAGGAGAAACAGTCAAGCTGAGGGCGAAGGGAGCAGATACTATCAACAAGGCCAGTACTGAACGTGGAACGCCATCAATTACCGTGTCCGAGGGCCAAACGGTGCACATTGATTGCCGAAAGAAGCATGTCAATACGAAGCCAAATAGAATTCCTGGGAAGCAGAAGAAACGTCCTGAAAAACCTGCTCTTCGTTCTCAGACACCAGACTTTTGTTTTACAGAGAACTGCTTTTTTTGTGGTACAAAAATCTATTTGGACACAAAGCATGATTCAGAAGAAGTGTATCCAGTACGCACCTTCAACTTTCAAAGGACAATACTTTCTGCATGTGATGCCAGGGCTGATGAGTGGGCTGACACTGTTAGAGGCCGAATTAACTTTGCACGCGATCTTCCAGCAGCTGACGCAATATATCACAAGCAGTGCAGCTCAAATTTCCAGACACATAGGCAGATCCCCTCCAAATATCGTGATTCCGCAGACAGTGAACCTCCTCGCAAGGGTCGCAAAGTAGATGCCTCACGAGAGGAAGCATTTCTACTCGCAATCGAGGACCTAGTCAGTGGCAATGATGATGAACAGACTACAGTGGTTGATCTCGTTGATAGAATGTCCCAGTTGTGCCCTGATGTTGAAGCGTATAGTGTAAAATACATGAAACAGAAACTTATTTCATATTTTGGGGATGAACTGGTTATTAGTAACGTGCATGGACGCAGCGATGTTGTAACTGTCAAAGAAAGTGCTGCAAAGATTTTGCAACAATTCAAAGACTCACCACAGACTGATGATGAGGAAGCAGAACAAAGAAAGATAGTCAGGGCTGCGGCACGGTTGATCAAAGCAGATATAAAGAACATTGATACTTGTAGAGATTTCTATCCAGATCCTTCTGAACTCCGGTCGCTGGAAAAGAATGTGGCGTACGTTCCGCAGTCCCTTCGTATATTGCTGCAAGAGACGTTCAGTGGCAAGTCATGTGATCTTGAAGTTGCATCAATTGGACAAAGTATCGTGCAACTTACCAGACCAAGGGCCATTGTAGCACCCATTCAGTATGGATTGGCGGTTCAAATGCACCAGCACTTTGGTTCCCGCTTTCTTGTGGACAGTTTACACAGCCACGGCTTCTGTCTGCCTTACGCAGAAGTTTTGAGGTTTTCGAAGTGTGCTGCCAATTTCAGGGGCACCAACATATCCACTGCAGGCAGGTTTGGACAGTTCGTTGCAGACAATGTTGATCACAACTTGCGTACGCTTGATGGGCGAGGAACATACCATGGTATGGGTATAATTGTTGCTGTCACCCCTGAAGTAAGAGACACAACATCAATACCAAGATTGCAGTCACCTGAAAACAACTTCACGGCAGCTCAAATTGAAATCAAATACTACCGCAGTGTTCGCAAGAAGGGTGGGCCTCTCGAATTTAGAAAGCTTGACCCCATTTCAGCATCTGACAAGCTTGAAAATCTGGACATACTGTGGAAAACGTCATGGTTGCTTCGACCAAAACGACCAGGCTGGTCCGGCTTAATGCAGAGTGTGTGCCATGGACCACACCCAGGGAGATCATCCGTCCATTTCTTGCCCATGATTGACATGGACCCTACGGACATGAGTTGTATTTACTCAACACTTCACTTCGTTGCTGCGGAAAGCCATCGCCAGGGAACGACGCCAATGCTGACATTCGACCAACCGTTTTATTGGAAAGCGAAGACGATCATTGTTCATGAGAAGGGAGGAAGCGAACTGAAACCCATTGTTTTGAACCTTGGTGGCTTTCACTCTGTGATGAGCTTTTTGGGATGCATGGGCCATGTTATGGAAGCATCTGGGCTTAAGGAGGTTTTGGAACTTATATACGCTGAAAATGCTGTGACCCAAATGCTGAGTGGGAAAGCCTATGCACGAGCAATCAGAGGCCACTTCTTGGTTGACACAGCCTTGAGTTCGATTGTGTTAGGCAGGGCATACGGTGTCAACCTCTCAATGGTAGATGAGGAAAGTGACGCATGCAAGGACTTCCAGGAGGCTGCAGATCTTTTGGATAAGCTGTTGCGTGAAGACGTTTCACCGGATGAAGTCTGCAGTAAAGACGTTTTCAACAGAATTTCTGAAAAACTTAAAGCTGAGAAGAGCTCCTTAGCAGAGCATAAGATGGGAAAGCTATGGATTCAATACATGGACATGATTGACCTGCTGCGTCGCTTCCTGAGGGCACTGAGAATGGGCGATTTCCTACTGTACCTCGGAACACTCCAGGAGATGTTGCCGTACTTTGCAGCGTGTGGTCATAACAATTATGCCAAGTCAGCCCATGTGTACATTCAAGACATGATTGAACTTGAGCAGCTCAACCCAGACATGTTCTGTCAATTGAACTCCGGTCTATTTGTGATCCGCCGAAGTGATCGGCTGTGGGCAGGACTGCCAAGCGACTTGGTTATAGAGCAGGTTTTGATGCGCTCTTTGAAAACGAATGGTGGATTGACACGTGGTAGGGGCATGGAGGAAACGCAACGCCTGCGCTGGTTACTTGCTATGCCAGCCTGCGCTGAGGTGAGTGAAGTTATGCAAGAACTGACAGGGAAGCATTTCCACACCTCTGAGCAGCACAAAGAAATGACTGAAGCAAGGCGTGAACGAGATAGGAAGGACACAGAGAAGGTTCTCGCATTCTTCAAGGATTATGATCCATTTCAAGAATCAAATGAACTCAGGAATATTGCCAACGGTGTGACAGGACCAGCCTCGGCCAATCCTCATTTACTGTATGAGGTTGGTATGAACATTGTGCAGAAGATGGAAGGTAGCAATGCTTTTGACTTTTCATTTAGGAAGAAAGATCAAGTTGAGTCGTTGGGTGCAAAGGTTACAATCAGTGCTGAAAAAGTACCAATCGACCCACAGCTCCTTTTCCAGAGGCTCCTCATCTTTGCTAATAACAGGGACTTAGGTGTTGAAGAGGTCTTTGCGTATGAGTTGTCTAGCTACCCTACTGCTCTGTTCGATAAGTGGGGGAGGCTCAGGGAAGCCAATAAACCACAGCTAGGAGATGAGATAGCTGCTGTTGTTCCCAAGTCGTCATTGGAATCATTTGAGGAAGAAAGGACTGTGACCCATGTTCTGGATGGTGGTTCCTTATTGCAAAGGATTCCATGGAAGAAGGGTGACACATTTGAGGACATTGCAAGCATGTACATGAAGCACTCCAACCATGCCCCTTCGGTCAAAAAAGGAAAACTTCTTGTCAAACTCGGACAATAAGCAAAACTTCATTGACTTATTGTGTGAAACATTCAAGGCAAATGGAATTGACTGTGTCAATGCGCCAGCAGATGCAGATGTCATGATTGCGAAGAAGGGAATTGAGCATGCAAGGGAAACCGTGACATATGTGATAGGTGAGGACACAGACTTGTTGGTGCTGTTGTGTCATTATGCGGAACGAGGGATGAATGATTTGTACTTCAAGTCGAGCAAGGAAGGTGGGAAATGTTGGCATATTAACTCAGTAGCAGAAGCTCTCGGTGAAAGCATCTGTCATGTCCTGCCAGTTGTCCATGCACTCTGTGGATGTGACACAACCTCACGACTGTATGGTATTGGTAAAGGGGCTGCCTTGAGGAAAGTGAGGGAAGACAACGGTTTCTTGAAATGTATAGAAGCATTCTGTTGCCAAAGTGGAAGTAAAGACGCGATATCATCAGCTGGTGAAAAGGCCTTGGTTTATTTGTACGGGGGAAAAGGAAATGACACCCTTGACGGACTGCGAAAGACAAAGTTTTGCAACAAGGTGGCAAAAAGTTCAACTACCGTTGAAGTTCACAGCCTTCCCCCAACAACCGATGCAGCCAAATACCACTCGTTCCGAGTTTATTGTCAGGTCCAGGAATGGATGGGGAACTGTGTGGACCCCGAGAAATGGGGCTGGTGTCTGCGGAAGGGACAGCTTGAACCGAAGACGATGGATTCGCCAGTGGCTCCTGATTCACTACTGAAATTGGTCAGATGTCAGTGTAAGGGCAACTGTGACACTCAACGCTGTAGTTGCAAACGGAATGAGCTTGAATGTTCCAGTGCATGTGGTCAATGTAAAGGACTCTGTCAAAATAGCAACTTTGATGCAAGCACCGATGATCCAAGTGAATACGAACTCCTATCATGAATTACATAATTGGCTCTGAATGACGTCATACTACGTCATGTTTTTTTTTTTTTTTTTATAAAAAAGAGGGACAACAGGTCAAAAAACCCATACAAGCACAAAGTGCCTGTGTCACCCCTTGTGAAAGAGACAGTTCAGCCTGTCTGTAAGGTTTTTCGGCTGTAAATTAACCACTTTCCAGGTGTCCAAAAGTTGGAGACTTTTTATATGTTCATCAGAGGGACCTAATAAACAAGTTAAAGCCAAAAAACGTTGTTTGTAATACATTTATAGGGTCTAGGAGCAACCAGAAAAAAGTTATCTGTAAATTGAAGCTTTGGACGGCGGCCATCTTGAATTTATGCAAATTAACCACTTTCCCAGTGTCCAAAAGTTGGAGACTTTTTATATGTTCATCAGAGGGACCTAATAAACAAGTTAAAGCCAAAAAACCTTCTATTGCAATTTGTTCTAGGTCCAGTTAAATTATTGCTAGATTTACTGGACTATTCCTGCCTAAACGCTCCGTCCAGATGTATCTGGACGGAGCGTTTAGGCAGGAATACTCCCGGACATATATCCGGACGGAGCAAGCTGCTGAGTGTGAACTGACTTCCTGTAGTTTCAGTCAGTACATATTCGGATTATTTTTCTTAGTCAGGTTGTGTGATCTCCTGTGAATAGGGCATAGTAAATACATAAAAATTGGCTATGTTGCGGTTAATAATTAAAACAAATATATATACATCGCACTGAGGTTCTCGTCTTTTTAACCTTTGGTTCTTTCTTATATCATCAAGCCTGATGATGTAATTCGTGATTTACTGTTCACTACTTGTTTTGGCTATTTGCACTGTTTATGTAATGGTTTTCTTCTGTGGCACTTCATATCACCATTTCACTCTCCTTCTCGTCTGGCAGCTTCTTGCGGATGGAGGGCCCCAACGATTTAAGTACTCCCAGGGCTCTTCGTACTTAGATTGCATAAACACTTTTTCATTTTAGTACTCGATGGGGTATTCGGGGTGAATTTCTGCCTTGGCTATTTGAGTCCCGCTCTGTGATTGGCGGGGCCGCGTGAGGTGTTGATTGGAGGGGCTTGACCTGCCCTTCGGGGGTAACGCACCTGTATGTGGAATTAGAGCATGGGTACAGGGGTCAGATTTCCTGTTCTCTGGAGAATGGGAAATTAATCTATTTCTAAATCCTTTTCTTCTGGTCTCCCTGGATTCCCTTACAGTGGCTATCCTGTGTGGTTATCCTCTTGGCTCCGTCATTTCACAAAAGTTGAGTCGCAAGTAGGCCTACGTTAAGTAACCCCTAACTTTGTCAAATTATTGTTAAGCTTAATGAAATCCTAAACTCGTATAATATTTATAAATAGGGAGTCCTATTATTCAAAGGGTTAAGGGGGTAGGGTTTATTATTTGGTTTATTTATTTATTTATATAGTCATATATTAGTTACCCTGCTAGACCTCCATAAAGCTTAAAACAACAAAAATCCTTCTAGATCCCCCTTTAACCCGTGGAGCCCCGGCTAGTTTTGTAATGTTTGTTCACCAGAACCCGGCCGGTTTTCAAAAAATGGTTTTATTCCAGAAACAATAGCGAATGGGTTAGGAATGAAGGAAAAAACACGAAAAACCGCTCAAAAAGCTTAAAGAATGGTCCTACAGAGCCCCCGAAAACGTATTTTACAAGAGTAAAAAATTTAAGGCAATTACCCCAAAAAAACAGGTTATTGCGCGCTCACGCGCACGCACGTGGACTTTGAGAGTTTTCAACCATCGGAACGGTTGCGTGGGATACGTACACAGTTCCCATACAAATCTGAGACCTCTTGAGTGGCTACACCTGAGGTTACGGTCGGCGCAATTAGGGTGACGCGTCAGACTCGTCGCTGGTGCTGTGCGTTACATACATCGCCGATGCGTCAGACGCGTCGCTGGGGCTGTACGGGTTAATTAAAAAATTAATTTGTAAAAAAAAAAATCGGTAGAAATATGTCCTGGCCGAAGGCTGCTTTCTCCGAAATTACAGGCTCGCTATCGCTCGCCAGGAAAAAAATCGACACCTAAAATGGCACGGAAGGTCTTAACCCTTCTTTAGCGGCCTATGCGGTTTATTTATGTGTACCGCCCAGCGGGGTGTTTTTAGCCAAAATAGGGCTGTTTACGTGATCATTTTCATGCCTAAATAAGACCCAGAACGTAAAACAAGTATCTATCCCTGAAAGGGCATGAACAGAGCTTTCGAATGACACCATAACGATCCTTGTATGATGGATAGTTTTCTTGCAATAACCGTGCAACGCGAGTGCAAAAAGCATGTAATTCGGTACTTTCCCCATATAATTGAGTATGTAGCGAGTGAGAGAGGGAGGAGGGAGCTGAGATTCGTGTCAGTAGGTTCGCCGCGGTGGTCTGGAGCAGTCATACGCTCGCTAGTCTCCTGCCACCACTTGTCTCTCTCTCTCAGCAACATTACGTGCTGAAATTGCCACTCGACCTATGTCGAGCGCCGCCACATAGTCCAGCTTTATTAAATACGACTTAAGTGGTGAGCCGCTTTTTAAGGGTTAATATTGACAAAGAAATAGGACCAAAGGATTTATGATCGCCAAACTAATTAGGCGAACGTCTTAAAATCTCAAAACTAATGGGGCTAAACATGAGGGAGAAGGGAGTCCAGAAAAAAGCCACTACTTTCCCCTTAAGCTAAAGAAGTGACACTGCTCTCAGGCCATTGACGTTAACATCCACACCCCACCTATCCACACATACAGTACAGTCTGGTCTGCTGCCTCATAGTCCGTAATAATCACGAAGAACAGTAACGTCATACCTTAATCTATCAACACATACAGTACAGTCTGGTCTGCTGCCTCATAGTCCGTAATAATCACGAAGAACAGTAACGTCATACCTTAATCTATCCACACATACAGTACAGTCTGGTCTGCTGCCTCATAGTCCGTAATAACACCACCCATCCACACATACAGTACAGTCTGGTCTGCTGCCTCATAGTCCGTAATAATCACGAAGAACAGTAACGTCATACCTTAATCTATCAACACATACAGTACAGTCTGGTCTGCTGCCTCATAGTCCGTAATAATCACGAAGAACAGTAACGTCATACCTTAATCTATCCACACATACAGTACAGTCTGGTCTGCTGCCTCATAGTCCGTAATAACACCACCCATCCACACATACAGTACAGTCTGGTCTGCTGCCTCATAGTCCGTAATAACACCACCCATCCACACATACAGTACAGTCTGGTCTGCTGCCTCATAGTCCGTAATAACACCACCTATCCACACATACAGTACAGTCTGGTCTGCTGCCTCATAGTCCGTAATAACACCACCCATCCACACATACAGTACAGTCTGGTCTGCTGCCTCATAGTCCGTAATAACACCACCCATCCACACATACAGTACAGTCTGGTCTGCTGCCTCATAGTCCGTAATAACACCACCTATCCACACATACAGTACAGTCTGGTCTGCTGCCTCATAGTCCGTAATAACACCACCCATCCACACATACAGTACAGTCTGGTCTGCTGCCTCATAGTCCGTAATAACACCACCCATCCACACATACAGTACAGTCTGGTCTGCTGCCTCATAGTCCGTAATAACACCACCTATCCACATACAGTACAGTCTGGTCTGCTGCCTCATAGTCCGTAATAACACCACCCATCCACACATACAGTACAGTCTGGTCTGCTGCCTCATAGTCCGTAATAACACCACCCATCCACACATACAGTACAGTCTGGTCTGCTGCCTCATAGTCCGTAATAACACCACCTATCCACACATACAGTACAGTCTGGTCTGCTGCCTCATAGTCCGTAATAATCACGAAGAACAGTAACGTCATACCTTAATCTCACCCAACTTCTCTCTCTCTCTCTCTTTCTTTTGCTTTGCTGTCCTTTTCTTCCACCACCTTAGTATATAGGAATGCATCACTTACCTGTAGTATTAAAAGCCGGATCACCTCGTTTAAAATCGTCAAGCTAATGGGTACAGTATAATCGATACTAGATACATTAAAGTACTACTCTATAATAGTTGGGCAAAGGGGGGGGAGTAAACCCTTCCCTCTGCTTTATAATACTACTCTATAATATTATAGTAGGGGAAGGGGAAATAAACCCTTCCCTCTGCTTTAAGACTAGGGCTGTTATAACTGTTATATATTATAGTAGGGGAAGGGGAAATAAACCCTTCCCTCTGCTTTAAGACTAGGGCTGTTATAACTGTTATATATTATAGTAGGGGAAGGGGGAATAAACCCTTCCCTCTGCTTTAAGACTAGGGCTGTTATAACTGTTATATATTATAGTAGGGGAAGGGGGAATAAACCCTTCCCTCTGCTTTAAGACTAGGGCTGTTATAACTGTTATATATTATAGTAGGGGAAGGGGGAATAAACCCTTCCCTCTGCTTTAAGACTAGGGCTGTTATAACTGTTATATATTATAGTAGGGGAAGGGGGAATAAACCCTTCCCTCTGCTTTAAGACTAGGGCTGTTATAACTGTTATATTATAGTAGGGGAAGGGGGAATAAACCCTTCCCTCTGCTTTAAGACTAGGGCTGTTATAACTGTTATATATTATAGTAGGGGAAGGGGGAATAAACCCTTCCCTCTGCTTTAAGACTAGGGCTGTTATAACTGTTATATATTATAGTAGGGGAAGGGGGAATAAACCCTTCCCTCTGCTTTAAGACTAGGGCTGTTATAACTGTTATATATTATAGTAGGGGAAGGGGGAATAAACCCTTCCCTCTGCTTTAAGACTAGGGCTGTTATAACTGTTATATATTATAGTAGGGGAAGGGGGAATAAACCCTTCCCTCTGCTTTAAGACTAGGGCTGTTATAACTGTTATATATTATAGTAGGGGAAGGGGGAATAAACCCTTCCCTCTGCTTTAAGACTAGGGCTGTTATAACTGTTATATATTATAGTAGGGGAAGGGGGAATAAACCCTTCCCTCTGCTTTAAGACTAGGGCTGTTATAACTGTTATATATTATAGTAGGGGAAGGGGGAATAAACCCTTCCCTCTGCTTTAAGACTAGGGCTGTTATAACTGTTATATATTATAGTAGGGGAAGGGGAATAAACCCTTCCCTCTGCTTTAAGACTAGGGCTGTTATAACTGTTATATATTATAGTAGGGGAAGGGGGAATAAACCCTTCCCTCTGCTTTAAGACTAGGGCTGTTATAACTGTTATATATTATAGTAGGGGAAGGGGGAATAAACCCTTCCCTCTGCTTTAAGACTAGGGCTGTTATAACTGTTATATATTATAGTAGGGGAAGGGGGAATAAACCCTTCCCTCTGCTTTAAGACTAGGGCTGTTATAACTGTTATATATTATAGTAGGGGAAGGGGGAATAAACCCTTCCCTCTGCTTTAAGACTAGGGCTGTTATAACTGTTATATATTATAGTAGGGGAAGGGGGAATAAACCCTTCCCTCTGCTTTAAGACTAGGGCTGTTATAACTGTTATATATTATAGTAGGGGAAGGGGGAATAAACCCTTCCCTCTGCTTTAAGACTAGGGCTGTTATAACTGTTATATATTATAGTAGGGGAAGGGGGAATAAACCCTTCCCTCTGCTTTAAGACTAGGGCTGTTATAACTGTTATATATTATAGTAGGGGAAGGGGGAATAAACCCTTCCCTCTGCTTTAAGACTAGGGCTGTTATAACTGTTATATATTATAGTAGGGGAAGGGGGAATAAACCCTTCCCTCTGCTTTAAGACTAGGGCTGTTATAACTGTTATATTATAGTAGGGGAAGGGGGAATAAACCCTTCCCTCTGCTTTAAGACTAGGGCTGTTATAACTGTTATATATTATAGTAGGGGAAGGGGGAATAAACCCTTCCCTCTGCTTTAAGACTAGGGCTGTTATAACTGTTATATATTATAGTAGGGGAAGGGGAATAAACCCTTCCCTCTGCTTTAAGACTAGGGCTGTTATAACTGTTATATATTATAGTAGGGGAAGGGGGAATAAACCCTTCCCTCTGCTTTAAGACTAGGGCTGTTATAACTGTTATATATTATAGTAGGGGAAGGGGGAATAAACCCTTCCCTCTGCTTTAAGACTAGGGCTGTTATAACTGTTATATATTATAGTAGGGGAAGGGGAATAAACCCTTCCCTCTGCTTTAAGACTAGGGCTGTTATAACTGTTATATATTATAGTAGGGGAAGGGGGAATAAACCCTTCCCTCTGCTTTAAGACTAGGGCTGTTATAACTGTTATATATTATAGTAGGGGAAGGGGGAATAAACCCTTCCCTCTGCTTTAAGACTAGGGCTGTTATAACTGTTATATATTATAGTAGGGGAAGGGGGAATAAACCCTTCCCTCTGCTTTAAGACTAGGGCTGTTATAACTGTTATATATTATAGTAGGGGAAGGGGGAATAAACCCTTCCCTCTGCTTTAAGACTAGGGCTGTTATAACTGTTATATATTATAGTAGGGGAAGGGGGAATAAACCCTTCCCTCTGCTTTAAGACTAGGGCTGTTATAACTGTTATATATTATAGTAGGGGAAGGGGGAATAAACCCTTCCCTCTGCTTTAAGACTAGGGCTGTTATAACTGTTATATATTATAGTAGGGGAAGGGGGAATAAACCCTTCCCTCTGCTTTAAGACTAGGGCTGTTATAACTGTTATATATTATAGTAGGGGAAGGGGGAATAAACCCTTCCCTCTGCTTTAAGACTAGGGCTGTTATAACTGTTATATATTATAGTAGGGGAAGGGGGAATAAACCCTTCCCTCTGCTTTAAGACTAGGGCTGTTATAACTGTTGGTCTATGTGGTTAGCCCTCTGACCAATAGTAGCTCACCTTTCACTCCGCCTTGTACTCCTTGTTGGGCAAACCGCAGAGGTGGCTTGGTGGCTTGGTTTGTTATCGTCTTCTCCTCCACAAGTTTTAATTCTTATTTTGTTTACTTTTATGTATTAAACCTCTTTCTACCGGTGACGTCTTCTATATTTCTTTCAGTTGTATTTAGACGATTTTATGAAGCTTGGGAAGATATATGGTAGCTAAAGGGATTAATTGAGATACTGTAGTCTGTAGCCTTTTAATGAGTAGACGTCCTTCCTAAGCTGTACAAAATCGTCTAATAGTTGCCATAATATAATAGAAAGTACATCACCGGTAGAGAAGGAGTTAATGTTTTGTTTGTGTAACCCTCTCGCTATCCTGTGGACTCGGGGGTTGCCCTTTAGCATTCAGAAATAGAGTTATCTCAATCTCATAATTACCTCTCCAAAATTAGTTTTTTGCCCACAGCTCACTCAAAGATAACTGCAGAGGTTGAAGTAACTCAAATTAAAGGTTTCTAAACACCCCTGATGGTCACAAAGGCTTTTAAATATCCCATACAGGGCGCAAATCGTGTTCTGTGAGTGAAAGGGTTAATAGAGGTCTAGGGAGAAAACTGAAGAGAAAGTAAGTACATAAATAATTAAATACAGTATAATATATATTACCCCTTAAGCTAACTGATCCGTACCTATTAAATACAGTATAATGTATATTACCCCTTAAGCTAACTGATCCGTACCTATTAAATACAGTATAATGTATATTACCCCTTAACCTAACTGATCCGTACCTATTAAATACAGTATAATATATATTACCCCTTAACCTAACTGATCCGTACCTATTAAATACAGTATAATATATATTACCCCTTAACCTAACTGATCCGTACCTATTAAATACAGTATAATATATATTACCCCTTAACCTAACTGATCCGTACCTATTCCTAACATTATTATCATCACAATATGATCACACTAATAGTTGATCCATCAATACTCGCCAATCTTAACCTAATCTGACTTAATCTAATCTAACTAATCCTACCCTATATATAATCATTCTAACCTTAACTTTGATTTAACCCTTACAGTACCGGTGCCGTTCCTTTAACTAATCCTACCCTATATATAATCCTACCCTATATATAATCCTACCCTATATATAATCCTACCCTATATATAATCCTACCCTATATATAATCCTACCCTATATATAATCCTACCCTATATATAATCATTCTAACCTTAACTTTGATTTAACCCTTACAGTACCGGTGCCGTTCCTTTAACTTTATTATGGCTACTATTAGACGATTTTATTCAGTTTAAAAAGGGCCTCCAGCAAATAACAGGCTTCGAACTATTTCACATAACAATTTTTACTATCACAAATCATTCTTAAGCCGCACAAAATCGTCTAAATATAGCAAGACTAAATTTAAAAAGATGTCGCCGGTACAGATGGGGTTTTAATAAGTTTGTGTTTAATTCTACATAACTGACCTAACAATTCTACATAATTGACCTAACAATGGGGTAAGGACAGGACTTCTAAGTGTGACTGTACAGTCGGTTAACCCCTTCAGTACCATGATGTATTGTTCACCTTATTCTGGTTACCATTAAACGATTTTCTTTAGTTTGTAATCTACCTATACGATTCAAATGGGTAAATACGATCTCAGTAAACCCTCCTAGTAATATAGGTCCTTTTGAAACTGCACAAAATAATGAACATTTAGCCAGAATCAAAGGAAAACAAACGTGATGATGGCCAAAACTGATCCCTGGGGAACACCAGCATTTATTGAGTGAAATTGAGAATAAAGGCCATCTACCATTACACGTATTTTTCTGTTATGAAGATAAGAAGAAATTAGTGGAACTAATGATGCAAGGCCGTAGTGTGACATCTTCGACAATAAGGATTGATGCCAGACTCTATCAAATGCCTTTGATATATCCAGTGCTATTGTAGTGTTTCACCATGTTGGTCTGTAGCTTGGTTGATTTGATGCGTAAGAAGGCAAAGAATGTCTGCAGTTGATCGACATCGTCTAAAACCATATTGCCTATCACTGATTAATTTATTATTCTCAAGATGCTTAATTATGTGATTATTTAATATAATTTCAAAAACTTTGCCAAGAGTGGAAGTTATAGCTATTGGTTTGTAGTTTGATGGATCTGAAGAGGCACCTTTTTTAGGAACTGGATGGATGTTTGCTTCTTTCCAGGGTACTGGGAAGCATGAGGTATGAGTACACAGACGGAAAAATTTTGCCAATACAGGAGCGAGCACCAAGGAGCAATTCTTAAGTACTATTGGAGGAATTTCATCTGGACCAGGAGCCTTATCTACTGAGAGATTCTGCAAAATAGTTTTGACATGTCTGGTGTGGATCTTAAGTGAGGGAATTTCAGGTGAATTAAAATTAAGTACAGGAACATCTTGATTTATTTCATCTAAGGTTGAGTTGGTGGAGAAAATATCTGCAAGAAGGTTAGCTTTACCTCGTGGGTCACTTACAAGATTGCCAGTCGGAGATTTTAATGGTGGAATGGATGAAGCAGTAGTGAAGTTGGATTTGAATGAGTTAAGAGTAGACTAAAATATTTTGTTATCATTTGGATTATTTAGAAGTTTATTTGCCTGCTTATGGAGAAAGTTTGATTTAGTTAGGTTTAATACAGTTTTGGCATGATTTCTGATGTTTCTAAAGTAATTAAAGGCTTCATGTGTTTTTGATCTTGTGTATGCATTGTAGGCTATTGCTTTTTGTTCAGTTACTCTAGCACAATTATGGTCAAACCATTTAGGTGAATTAGATCTGTTACTGTACTTTTGATGAGGAATAAAAGTTTCCATTCCAATTTTTACAAAATCTTGTATGTGGCTCAAGGTGGAGTGTGCATCATTAGAAAAGAAAGAGGTCCAGGGAATATCAATAAAGAAACCTTGAAGACCCTCCCAGTCTGCCCTATCGTAATGCCATTTAGTCACCAAAACAGGTTCAGAGTGGGAAGGTGTGGTAGGTGATAGACAGGTGATTCTGACGTCAGCACAGGTAACATATCCAACGGTGTCATTTGATTCGTCGTCATACCTACACTTCAGACCTCATACACATGCTAGAGATAGACAGATAAGCAGATAGGAAGACAGGTAGACGAAGGCTGAGGTTCAAATTGAGTTCTGTGTGTTATCGATATCCTGACTTCAGCTTGGGTAACATGGCCAGAAATATCACTTGCAATGTATACCCTTGAGGATTATGACGCGTTTTGATCGTATATTTTGGATATTATTAGTCAATTTTAGTTCGCTTATGAAGAACTTGTGGGAAATAAAGAGTTATTGAAATTTGTATCCTTTGCTTCTTAGAGATCCTTCTTAAGCTGCATAACATCGTCTAATGATGGCCTACATTTGTTTAGGTAATTTGAACTATATATGTCAATTAGTTATGACAAACGAAACTTACTGTCTTATCTTACCTAGCTCAACTCTTGATATATATACATTGTCATTAGTATTATCATTAGTATATATTATATAATACAATAAATGTAGCTCTATATCTATTGGGTTTGTATCCAATTGCACTTGAGGAAGTGAAGAAGCATAGTTCATAAGAATATATAGCTAATTTGAAGCAAGGTCCTTAAGCGGTTGAAGCTGCTTTTCAATGTATGTTGTAGCCTTGTAGATGTCGTGAAGTATATGTGAATATGAAATAGGCCTCCAGTATATCATAACCAACTCTATACATCACAAAGAGACATACTTTCAAGCTAATCCTGTGAAAGGGGGGATGGATTCGGTCACTGTTCTCATTGGCACATAAAGGCTTGATTTATCAACTCCCCACGAGAAAAGATTATAGAGGATCGATTACCTAACTCTCCACGTAAAGGGATATGGAGCATCGATATATTAACTCTCCACGTAAAGGGATATGGAGCATCGATATATTAACTCTCCACGTAAAGGGATATGGAGCATCGATATATTAACTTTCCACGTAAAAGGATATAGAGGATCGATTTAGTAAGTATATTCGGAGAGGCATGGAGGTGGTTAATTCAGTAACCTTTCTCGTTGGCATATAAAGGTTTGATTTGATAACTATCCAGGTAAATGGATACACAGTATACTGTAGAGTTGATTTAGCAACTCTGCACATAAAAGGATATACAGAAGGTCGATTTAGTATGTAATAATAATGTATCTTCGGAAAGCCATGGAAGGGGATGGATTCAGTAACCTTTCTCGTTGGCACATAAAGGCTTGATTTAGTAACTATCCCCGTAAAGGTACCGTATACAAGGGGGTGTGGGGGGAGAGGGGGGTACAAAAGAAGCTGGAGTCGTAAAGTATCATGGTGGATTTAGTCTGGTTGCCACGTGGTTTTCTCAGGTGGGATTGTGGTGAGAGAGAGAGAGAGAGAGAGAGATTTACATAGATGTACATAAATACACAAACTGCACAGACCCTGCATTCCCTACTAGGCAGTCCGGACTTAATGCTAGCATAGAATTTGCTACGAAGTGGAAGTCCTTCGGAAAATGGAAATAATAGGAAACAAAACAAGACACGAAATAATACTAAACAAAGCGAACAAATAACAATGGTATTTGAAGAAAGTGAAAATGGAGAACATTGAGGAAAAAATAAAAGATAAATGAAATATTTACAATGGAATGAAATAAAGAGTTAGCATGATAAAATATATGGAATGAAATAAAGAGTTAGCATGATAAAATATATAGACATGGAGAAACCGACAAAATAATTATTATCTAACTTTGAGCTAAATTACAATATAAATCAAAAGTATGCCAAACATTAATATAGAGCATATATTGTATTACATGTGACGTACAAATATGTATACATATTTAATAAGTGATGGAGACTACTATGTGATTTATTACTCAAATAACAAATTAAATTCTCCCAGATTAAAAAAAAAAAATTGAGCGGTTGTGTGATGGTGTGGGTGTATGATGGTGTGTGTGTGTGTGTGTGTGTGTGATGGTGTGTGTGTGATAGTGTGTGTGTGATGGTGTGTGTGTGTGGCTGTGTGTGTGTTAGTGTATGTATGGCAGTGTGTGTGTTAGTGTATGTATGGTTGTGTGTATGGGTTTGTTACATAATGGTCATGAGAGGAGAGGAGAGAGAGAGACACCGCCACCTGACACCTTATAGCCAGCCTGGTGACAGTGACAACAACCTCTTCTCCCTCATGTTTAGTCCCATTAGCTTTGAAATTTTCAGACGTTCGATTTTTAGACCTTTCAACCCATTTATTTGTCAAAATAAATATTTGTCGTGCCATTTAGGTGTTGATTTTTTCCTGGTGAGCGATAGCGAGCCTGTAATTCTAGGAGGAAAAGGCCTTCGGCCAGGACATTTTCCTACCGAAAAAATGTACACATTTATCTTGAAGGGGGTCTTTGGGATGTTTCTTAAAGCTTGATAGAGGTCTAGAGAGTAAAATATTATCCTCCCTACAAAAAGCAAAGCTGCCTGTAACAAGTATCTCCCCAAAAATGTAAAGAGTAAGAGCCACATTAACCCGTACAGCCCCAGCGACGCGCCTGACGCGTCGGCGATGTATGTAACGCACAGCCCCAGAGACGCACCTGGCGCGTCACCCTAATTGCGCCGACCGTGACCTCAGGTGTAGCCACTCAAGAGGGCTCAGATTTGTATGGGAACTGTGTACGTATCCCACGCAACCGTGCCGATGGTTGAAAACTCTCAAAGTCCACGTGCGTGCGCGCGAGCGCGCAATAACCTGTTTTTTTGGGATAATTGCCTTCAATTTTTTACTCTTGTAAAATCCATTTTCGGGGGCTCTGTAGGACCATTTTTTAAGCTTTTTGAGCGGTTTTTCGTAGTTTTTCCTTCATTCCTAACCCATTCGCTATTGTTTCTGGAATAAAACCATTTTTTGAAAACCGGCCGGGTTCTGGTGCGCAAACATTACAAAACTAGCCGGGGCTCCACGGGTTAAACAATCTGTTTTGTTTATGGTGTACACTATAGGTAAGAAGAGTTGTTTCCTATGTGCGTAAAGGACACAAAAAGCAAAGCTGCCTGTAGCAAGTGTCCCCCCCCCCCCAAGGTTGAAACAGTGATAGAGAACCAAAATCAAGGTACATTCGAGGTAATTTAGGTGTTTTGGAAAGAGTTGTGGTGTGCTTGTTAAGTATATTGAAATGAATAGGTGGAGGAAGTGTTTGTGGGAGTAAGCTGGATTACTCTTTGTGTAGGTGAGGCACAAATAGAAACAGTGGGGTAAGCCAGACAAATTAAATAGGAGTTCCAGCAACTCCTTATCACATGACTATATAATTATGGCCTACCCTGGGTACTGCGCCCTGCTCGATTGGTGCCTATCAATCTCCCCACGAGAAGTTGAGAAGAGTCAGCCAAGGAATAGGTGTGAAAATGTACAGCCCATTTGCTTTAGCCTTTTTTGAGTTACAGAGGATCGGGCTCAAGATTTTTGGCCTACTTCTAATGATTATACTATAGTAATGAACACTCACTCGCGTCTCTCAATCACTCTGTAGAAGAAATATATTGTGTAATACACAACCAAAATCAAAATGCAGTACCACCATCATAAAATAAAGCTACCTACAGACATAAGAAGATTATTTTTTTGTTATGCTACGACACACTCCACAACAACATAACATAAAGACACACAAACATATTGAGAACAAAGACACTAATATGATGCGTAATTAAAAACCTGTACTGATAATGACGGGACTCCCACACCACCCGCATACAGTAATATAGCAAACACAAACAAGCATAAAAACAAACACACATACACACACAATGTAACGTCAAGACAAGGTTCCTAGAATCCAACTTTTCCCACCTTCAACTCAGCAAAGAAATCCGTCAAACAAAAAGGCTGTCATATATAAGATTGATAACTAGAAAACCTGCTTTAACCCGGCAGCTGTGGTGAAACTCTTAAGAGGTTTTACTGGGCGACTGCGAGGAGACTCTTAAGATCCTAGGCCTAAAAAAAACATTTAAAAAACCCCAGTGGTACTTAAAAAAAGAAAAATGGTGTTTAAGTGAGATAATTTCCCTCCATACCTCCAATTACTCCTTCACATGTGTCAAAGTCCCCTCCTTCTCTCCTTTCCTCCCCCTTCTCCCCCCCCCCCTTCAATTATCACCTATTTTCCCTGTTATTCCCTTATTCATTGGTATATTTTCGTGTCACTATCTCCAGGCCGGTTCCAGGCCGGTGTTGTCATGTGACTATAGCGAGTGTGTTGCATAAAGTAGGGTGTGGGTGAATGAGTCAGTCAAGTTTCAGGCCTCGCGAGGGGAGGGTCTGGCTCGCTCTGCTCCACAATTCATGAATGGAAAGGCCGACTATAATTCGTGATTATGACCATCCAAACACTATTCCCACTTGTTTTATTGTTGTTACATGTTACTATCTTCATATTAAACGTAAAATAGGCGCATATTGATAAGTATTAATTATATTTATGGTAAATTAACAATTGTAGTGAGGAATTAATCAGAATACCTACACACAGGGGTATGGTGTATACTACATGGGCTGCGCAGCGGAGAGGTTAAGGGAGGATGGTTGTATTTTTCTGGATCCCCTTTTCCCTCATGTTTCGCCTCATCATTTTTCAGATTTTAAACCGTTCAGCCCATAAATTGGCGATTTTAAAACCTTTCACCCCATTCCTTTGACAATATTCAGACCTTTCGTGCCATATATAGGTGTCGATTTTTTCCTGGTGAGCGAGCGATAGCGAGCCTTTGATTTAGGAGAAATCGGCCTTATGGCCGGGACATGTACAAATTTATATAGAAGGGGGATCTTGGGGATGTTTTTTTTTTAAGCTTGATGGAGGTCTAGAGAGGAAAACAAAGCAACCAATAAACCCACCCTTCCCCCTTAATAGCCAATGCCCACAAATAACAAATAACAGGCAGTTCTGCGTTTTGTCTCCCTCACTCACATAGAACAAAAAAATACACAAGAAAAGTCTTGATTACAAATTAATAACACATGCTTTGACGTTTATAGTCGATACATTCACACAAACAATAAGCAATATGAACAAGAAAAGCAATCCCAATGAAAAAGGCCTCGAGAATTAAACCTCCCCCCCCCCCGTTTAAAAGACACTCCATTCGCAAATAGTTTTTTGGTAGCAACATGTCTGTTATACTAGGGTTTTTACTGGGTTTCTGCTCGACGGTTCTGCTCGACTGGAGAAGTTAAATTCATACAGCATATGCACAAAAGTAGTAAAGGGTAAAATATAACACTGAGTACATCTATAGAACAACTTTAATCAATAGCTTAATACGTAGAGCGAAAACACTTAATACACTAGTACATTGGATACACATATAATTTGGTCCTAGCACAGGCGAGAATCCACGAGAGAACTAGGAATACATTTGACACTCTATATTACTATACACCTTAGGGCACTGGTGTAGGATGATTATTCTCACTTTGATCATCTACTTCTCTCTCTATCTCTTGTCAGGGAAAGAGATATACCTAGGTTTCACTGGTATGGTATTCAGTTATCACTTTTCTCGTTTTTCACATACATAATAAGATACACCTGGTCGCACTGGTGTAAGGGTCTAAATAGGGTTTATCAGATCACTCTATTATACCTAAGTGTTACACCAGGGTCGCACTGGTGTAGAATTTAAAGATAGTAGCTGCAGCATTCCTAGTCTAACACTCTGTAGATCTGGAGCTGCAGGTACAGTAGGGGTTGAGAAGAGAGTTGCCAAGTCCTTTCGTCTGTATTCCGTCGAGCCGCTTAGGTGGTCCTGCCGTGTGGATGAGTTGGATAGGGATACAGATAGATTAGTTGGTTTTGGGTCTTGAATGGTAGTTCCTTAATGTCATGACATAGGGTGCATACCATCGGACTAACGCGAGCATGAACGAGGACATGTCCTGAGTTATGACTGCTCGTCTATCCTGACCTTTATACTAATCGGTGATGAAGTTCTGTTTCGGTACTCTCTCTATTGTCATGACACAGTGACAAGGTATCGGGCTAACGCATGGAGATAAGTAAGATCATGAACTTGCTAATTTCACTCGATCTGCCACTGACCGTTATAAGAGTGTTCAAAGAACCCAAGTTTGGTGGTTAAACCTTTGTACTGCATTATGTCCTTGACCATGGTGTTGGACAGATACAGTATGAACTTCTATATGCTAAGTGCCGCTATCCAGACGGTATCTCGCAAAGCCCGAAACCACTAGAGTAACCTTACCATGGCAAGAAATACTTTAATAGTTCTTAGAGTGCGGTTTTGACAAAAGATGTAAATTTTGGACAAGTCCTGCGGTGACACTTTTAATACCAAATTTGCAGCCTAATAGAGATCCTAGCATTTATCACTATACCATGGCATGTGAAAACATTAGTTCACCTAGTAGGGAAAAGAACTCCAGACCTTAAAGGATATCCACCATGGATTCAATCACTTCCTAAATTGGAGGTTTAATTCTCAGACTCTAACTTTTACATGTAAGTTATTCAAGCTCTAGAATTGCTTGCTTTACCATGGTTCTCGTCGGGATAGTGACGACTTTAGCTGCTATGTCCCAGGGCAGGTGTGTGGAGGTCAGAAGGTCATAAGTACAGAGGGCGTACTTAGAGGGGATTAAGTAGACCCCCTAGAAGTTCGCGGGCTGGTGGTGAGTCTTCTGCGTGGAAGAGCGGCGCAACTGTACAGGGGATATTTGCTTATGTTGGTCTTTCTCTGCTTGACTATATATTATCTTTTTCTTCTGGGCTCCTTTATTGTCGAACGTTATCTTTATTGTTTTTCCTGGTGTGGGTGGTAGAGGAGGATTAATGGTGGCAATTCTGGCGTCCCTGGTATTCTGGCGTAGTGGAGTACATTCGGATTTGGAGTGGCCATTTTGTAGGATTTGGTCTTGGCTTTGTTCATCTTGTGGATGTTTGGTATTGTTGTTGATTTCTTATGTGGTGGTGAATTTTCCTTCTCTGGTTGTGGATTTCTTTCCTTGTGTCTTGTTTCTTCCTTGTTTGTCCGGGGTGTGTTGGCTTGCTGCATTCTCTGGTTCTTCGTCCCTTCTGTTTTAGTTTCTCCTTTGTTTATTCTTCTTCGTTTTCCTTGTTGGGTTTGCTGCATTCTCTGTTTTTTTGTTCCTTCTGTTTTAGTTTCCCCTTCGTTTATTCCTCTCCGTTTTTCTTGTCGGGCTGGCATGGTGGTGATCTTTATTATGGTTATTTTAATATATATTTATGCACACACAAATAATATTATGTATCGACTTTAACCATAAAAACATTACACATGATGAAAACAATACATTTATGCGAATCCACAAAATGCTTGTGAAGGAGGAATGCTAAGCACCAGATCCTTATAGAAATATTATATACAGTATATGAAGCACATGTTTTAGTAGAATTATTAACATTAGAATAAACTATTGCCAGTATCGTATAAATACGATAGAATATGACTCTCTTGTATGTCTCTGTGACGTCACGATCTCTCCTACAGCACGACGTAGGACGAGTAGATCGTATATTATAAGATTGTAAATAAGTTAAGTTATAAAAGGCCTAATATGCTATTAAGCAATATTGCCATGGTCTTATGTAGTATATATGAATTTATCGTATATATTAATATAATTTATCGTATAGAGCAACCTAAATGCGGTACGATAATTTGGGCTCCTGGCGGTTTGCCAAGGCAGCAAGGTGTGCTTTTGAGGTACGCCAGAGCCTTCACGAACACCAACCAGTTAACATCTAATTTTCCGCCCTCAGTTGATCGTGCTTTTGTGCCTCTAATCACAATACACATACAGCAATACACACAACTACACCGTCACGACGCTCTCATCGACATCATGACTGACTGATAGATAAGCATAAATTATAATAATCATGTCCATTCCCATGTAATCATTTATTCTTTCTTTAACTTGACTCGTGTCTTGGGACCGAAGTCTCGTTCCCCATTGTCCACCGCCATATTGGGTAAAACGTTCTCCCTTGCCTCATTGCCACGTGGAACTATTGGTGAGTTAATTCCTGGCTAATATTAACCCTTATAACCTTACCCTATAATTATATACATTTATTATGTGAGACCTTTGGATATAAATTAGCTTATTTCAGATTGAATTCAATTTAGATATAGAGTATTCATTTAGATTGATTTTATTTGATTCATTATAGCTTAGTAATATTTAACTTCCATTGATAGTTTACCACATTGGTGCCCAGACCCGGGAATTAGCTACCAGTAAGGGATTTTAAGGCAATGAACAAGGGGACATATAACAGGATGCAGGAACAACTCTATGATAAACTGGCAAGGCTAGCCAAGCGATGGTTAGAGCCGGAATGCAGGGTCACATCGTTGTGCCTGCCTAAGTCCTGCATCCCACCCATCATCTTTCCCCAATAATTTTCTTTTCTGTTTCAGACTTCCTGTGACATATGACCTGACCTAACATTTTTTCTTGTTCAATATGATCCATTAGTAGGTATTGCTATTTAGTGTACTATTTTTTCTCCATAACGTAGAAGTCCGCCGGTTGGCGTCTCTTAAGTAGCCTATTATTTGGCCGTTGTTTTTGTAACGTAATATTTAGATACATAGCCTATAGGCTCGCAAGCAAAATGGATAAAAACGGTAAAGAGACACCGTCTAGTGGGGTGCTGAACAAAGCCCCTAAAAATCAAAGGGCGGGACTTCGGGGAGTAATAAATAGGCTAATAGTGGACGTCAACACTTTCATCACTACTGCTGAACTAGAGGAATTGGAGGCTAGATTAGAAAACGTCCAGGCTACCCACGGACGTATTACGGCTCTGAGTGAGGTGATTGTGGCTGACATGATAGAGGAGGAAGAGATTGTTACAGAGTGTGATAATCGCGCCCTCTATGACGAACCTGTCTTTAGAGCGAAGTACCTATTACACCGTGCAATCGCGAGTAAGAAGGGAGGCGATAATGAGGCCCATAGAAGGGCTGACCCAAAACATACTGTACACCTCCCAAAGCTCAATCTTCCTACATTTGGGGGCAAGTTAACCGAGTGGTTAGCTTTCTGGGACGTATTTCGATCTACGGTTCATGAATCCTCTTTGGATAATGTCCGCAAGTTTCACTATCTGAAGGGACAAATGGAAGGAGAGGCCTTACATTTAATAGAGGGTTTTGCAGTAGTGGGTGGTAGTTATCTTGAAGCGGTACACTTATTAGAGTCCACATACGGGGATAGAGAGCAGTTGAAGATGGCCCATGTCGTTGCCTTGTTGGGGCTCGCAGAACCACAGTATAAGGTTGATGAGTTGACAAACTTCAGGGCAAATATGGAGTGCCATACTCGATCGCTAGACACCCTAGGGCTTACCACGCAGGAAATGATAGTCATTATCTTGCGTCAGAAGCTTCCTATGGCAATACTTGATAAGGTAAGATCATTTGAGCTGGGGGAGTTCAAAACTCAGTTCAGTAAGGAGATCAATAATCTACAGTTGAACAAAGGGAGAATGTATGAGTCGGGAGGGAGTGAGAATGTGGAGAAGAGGGGAACAGTAAGCATGACAGTGGGGACTAAAGTAAAGAAAGAGGGTGTGTATAAGAAACCTGCTCAGATTCTATGTAAGCTATGTAACAACAAACATAAATGGAGTTTCTGCGTAAAATACCCAACAAATGAGACAAAACTAGCACAGGCGAAAAGATTGAAGCTATGTGGAGGTTGTCTAAGTAAAGAACATGGTAAGCAGGGACAATGTACTGCTACATACTTAAGGCCCTGTCGCCACTGCGAAGGACATCACTTTGATAAGTTGTGTCCTACAGCAGATAAAGTCAAAGACGTCAAAAATGAGGGTACTACAACTGTGGCACTAGGTAGCACGCAAGACACCACTATATTGCCCACAATACAGATTCCCATGGAAGGTAATGACAGTAACAAAGTTTGTCGGGTACTTCTAGATCAAGGGTCTCAACGTTCCTTTATAAAGAGGTCCGTACTAGTGGGACTGAAGCACCGAATCGTAGGGGCTGAGACTCTTCGATTACAGGGCTTCACAGGGGTTACTGATAAACAAGACTACGAGATAGCGGAGATTTCATATTTCTATCGTAAAAACCGGTACTTTATGACTTGTATCGTAGTAGACGCCCTACCAGAATATGTATCTGTGGGTGTGAAGAAGGTGGAACACGCATTACGTAGCAAAGGGGTTAACTTGTCAGATCCCATGGGAAATCAGAGTGAGGTGCATGTTCTACTTGGTGTGGATCATTATTATGAAGTAGTATACCCTGGATTTAAAAAGATGTGTGGTGTAATTTTAATCCCCACTAAATTTGGATACTGCATGAGCGGAAAGGTGCATACTACACAGTCAAAGGTCCTGGTCGACACGGTCTCGATATATAGAGTCAATGTAACCGCGGCAGAGGAGTTGGGAAGGGAGGATTCCCAACCTAGTGACCCTAAGATGGCTGCCGAGTTCGACCTGGAACGACTGTGGAGATTGGATCACATAGGCATTAATCCTATGGAGACTGATTATGACTCGGAAGTTGCGCTACAAAGGTTTGACGAGTCTGTGTGCTACTGTGCCTCAGACAAGCAATATAAAGTTAGTTTACCTTGGAAGAACAGTGAGATAAGCCTGCCTACCAACTATGGTTTGGCATTAGGTCGCTTGCGCGCATTGCAGCGGAAATTGTCTAACGAACCGAGCACGCGCCAGGCGTATGACGATGTATTTCGGAGTTATGATGATAGGGGTTTTATTGAGAGAGTCGATGTCGAGGAACCGTGTAAGAAGGGTAGGGTTCACTATCTGGCCCATCATGGGGTAAAGAAAGACAGCGTCACCACACCAATACGGGTGGTGTATGACTGTTCTGCCCACCAAGGTCAACAACCCAGTCTGAATGACTGCCTGTTGACAGGTCCGTCCATGGTGTCGGACCTGTCCCAACATCTATTGCGGTTTAGGCTGGGGAAGTACGCCTATACCAGTGACATCGAGAAAGCATTCTTGATGGTCAAGCTCAAGGAGGAAGATAGAGATGTTACCCGCTTTCTTTGGTTCAGCGACATTAGCGACTCTGAAAGTTCCATCATAATATACCGTTTTCGGGTTGTACTCTTTGGGGCCACTTGCTCGCAGTTTTTGTTAAATGCCACAATCAGAAAACATCTAGCTGACACTCATGAGGACACAAGTAAACTATCTCGCGGATTATACATTGACAATTTGCAGGGTACTAGCGATAGTCAAGATGATTTGTTGTATGCATACTGGCAAGCACGCAGATTGTTTGCGGATACACATCTATTTCTCCGCGAGTGGGTTACTAATAGTGAAGATCTTCAGAGTTTAATACAAGTGGATGGTACGGCATCTCTTAACCAGGAAAAGTCCAGAAATTTGGGGATGATCTGGCAACCTAAACATGACATACTAACTTTTCAATCAAGGTCTTTTGCTCAGCAGACAGGAGCGCACACAAAAAGAAGTCTGTTGAGCAAAGTTGCGCAATTTTTTGATCCTTTGGGTCTAGCATTACCTGTTACCATAAGAGCTAGGATTCTAATGCAGGAAGTTTGGAGACGTAAAATAGGATGGGATGACAGTTTGCCCGAGGACCTGAATGACCAAGGGACATTGTTGTTGAATGAATATGCCATCCTATGTACTAAACCTATACCTCGTAAAGTGGCGGCGTTCGGTGACGTTGCGTTACACACGTTTTGCGATGCTAGCGCCACGGCATACGGGGTAGCCATATATGTTGTTACTTCATTTGGGGCACATTTAGTTACAGCCCGGGCCAAGGTAGCCCCGGTTAAAAAGGTAACTATCCCTAAAATGGAATTGACTGCCATGCTGCTATTAGCACGTCTGGTGCAACATGTACGCGCAGCATACGAGAGCGAATTAAATATTGAAATCATTCATGTATGGTGCGATAGTCAGGTCGCACTCAACTGGATACATAGCAAGAAGTCTCTGCCAGTTTATGTGCAGAATAGGGTAGATGAGATTAGAGCCCTTTTGCCAGATGTTGCTTATCATTATGTAAATACAAAGGAAAACCCTAGTGATCTCATAACTAGGGGTATAACGGCTAGCCAGTTAATGAAGTCCGAATTGTGGTGGCATGGTCCAAAGTGGCTGCTCCATGAAAGTGAATGGACGATATGGCATGCTGTTGGTGAGGGACTTCTGCCACTGGAAACAGTGGCAGTTACAGCCCAACCAAATGAGCCACCGGGTCCTATCATAAAGTGGGCAAGATTCGGTGACTATAATAAACTAGTCAGAGTTGTAGCTTGGGTGTTGCGATATGTATCCAATCTTAAGCTTAAAGTAACGGGCCAACTCTGCAACAGGGGTCACAACATTGATGCTCGTGAATTTAAAGCAGCTGAAGTAACTTTGATCAAATGGGTTCAAATAGAAACCTTTTCCAATGAATTAGAATCCTTGAAAGGCTCGAATAAGACATTAATGCCTAATATAGTGCATCAACTAAGGTTGCACCTAGACAATGGCCTCATCAGGTGTGAGGGTCGCCTGAAGTGGTCGGGTGTACCAGACGGCACAAACCGACCTATACTTATGCCAACAAGACATCACGTTACTGATCTATTGATCATACGTGCACATAGGGAAGTAAAACACTACGGGGTATGTCATATTATATCAAATTTACGTCTCACATGGTGGATACCCAGAGTTCGACAAGTAGCTCGACGCGTAGTGAGAAAGTGTGTAATATGCCAGAGACTAAAGGGTAAACCATATGCAACTGGACCAGCTCCGCCTCTACCTGAATGCCGTGTAAAGCACGTAGAACCTTTCCAAGCGGTAGGATTAGATTACACAGCGGCATTGAAGACGAGGGAGCATGAGAAGGTTTATATATTATTGTTTACCTGTGCGACGTCTCGAGCGGTACACCTAGAACTATGTGATAATATGTCTAGCGAAGAATTTATGCTGGCGTTCAGACGGTTTTGTGCCCGTCGTTCATTCCCTCAACTCATTCTTAGCGACAATGCTCCCACTTATGTCCAAGCATCAAAATATCTAAAGGATATGAGTAGTGATCCTACTATCATCACTTTTTTGGGAGAGAAGAAGTGCGAATGGAGGTTCATTCCAGTTAAGGCACCTTGGTTTGGTGGCATGTGGGAACGGTGTGTCGGCATAGTAAAGTCAGGACTCAGATCGGTTGTAGGACGTGCTCTATTAAAGAAGAGTGAGTTGACGACAGTCCTCACAGAGATAGAGGCAGTCGTGAATGATCGGCCGCTTACATACGTGTACACCGACCTGCAAGAACCACTACCATTAACGCCAGCTCACTTGCTATATGGGAAACCATTGACTGCGTTTCCATCTGATTTCCAATCCATAGTAGAGTTAGAGGATCCCTCGTTGTACTCTGAGGTAGCGGTGTCTAAGAGATACCAGTATATATCCAGGATAATCCAGGATTTTAGTAAACGGTGGATTAGTGAATATCTGCTAGCATTGAGGGAAAGGAGTGTTACTCCCTCTGGTAGACCAACGGCACCTACAGTTGGTGAAGTTGTTTTAATTAAAGAAGATAGTCCTCGTTTATACTGGAAATTAGGCCGCGTATTGGAGGTATACAAGGGGGCAGACTCTGTAGAGCGGGTGGCACTATTAAAGACAGCCACTGGAACTACTGTTCGTTCTATCGCACGTTTGTACGCTTTGGAGCTCGATTCCGCATTGCAATCTGAGGCTCCACCTGTTATTGCTGGGTCCGAGGATTCTCAAAGGAACGACTCACCTCATACTGATGGTGATCATTCTCAGACCGGGACGCGTCCCAGACGCGCTGCTGCTGGCGCCGTCGACTTGTGGCGTCAGAAGATAGCCTCTGGGCAACTTTAGTTTTAAGGTGGGGTTCAGGTCTTTTTTGTGGGGCGAGTGTATCGTATAAATACGATAGAATATGACTCTTTTGTGATCTTGTATGTCTCTGTGACGTCACGATCTCTCCTACAGCACGACGTAGGACGAGTAGATCGTATATTATAAGATTGTAAATAAGTTAAGTTATAAAAGGCCTAATATGCTATTAAGCAATATTGCCATGGTCTTATGTAGTATATATGAATTTATCGTATATATTAATATAATTTATCGTATAGAGCAACCTAAATGCGGTACGATAATTTGGGCTCCTGGCGGTTTGCCAAGGCAGCAAGGTGTGCTTTTGAGGTACGCCAGAGCCTTCACGAACACCAACCAGTTAACATCTAATTTTCCGCCCTCAATACACACAACTACACCGTCACGACGCTCTCATCGACATCATGACTGACTGATAGATAAGCATAAATTATAATAATCATGTCCATTCCCATGTAATCATTTATTCTTTCTTTAACTTGACTCGTGTCTTGGGACAGAAGTCTCGTTCCCCATTGTCCACCGCCATATTGGGTAAAACGTTCTCCCTTGCCTCATTGCCACGTGGAACTATTGGTGAGTTAATTCCTGGCTAATATTAACCCATATAACCTTACCCTATAATTATATACATTTATTATGTGAGACCTTTGGATATAAATTAGCTTGTTTCAGATTGAATTCAATTTAGATATAGAGTATTCATTTAGATTGATTTTATTTTATTCATTATAGCTTAGTAATATTTAACTTCCATTGATAGTTTACCACAGCCAGTAAGTTTAACTATTGTTAAAATTCACTGCAAATAGATGAGCAAATGAATTGGCACCTTATAATTCTTCACTGCCCGATGTATGATACACCTAAACACTAACCCTTTCCCCCCAACTAAACTCACATGTGTGCGCATCTTGTTCCCCAGACCGATTGTCATTTTCGTATCCAAAAAAATATATCGACAGCTTGCTAAATTTTCCAGAACTTCTGTTGGTTTCTTGTAAAAACTTATCTTATTACGATAATGTATAACATCAATTAATAGAGCATATTATTTAGATGAAAATATAATCATGCGTCTCATGATACAGTAATAAAGTGTAAGGGAATGGCGAAATCAGAGAGAGCCGAAATAAGCAATCCTGTTTACGTGTAGAAGTTTTCGTCTTGGTCTTGGTCTTGGTCTTGGTCTTGGTGTGAGAGTCATCCCTAAACGGATCAAAGATGTGGCCTTAGGATCGGCTCTCTCTCCAGGGATGTCTCTAGATTGCCTAGGTTACCACTACATACTCCTTTTCAACCACATCCTCTCCAGGAAGCCTTTTACATTTTCGATTGTGGTGTTATTGCAGCTATCTAGCGTAATTAGACCTAGCAGGAATAGCACCATGCGCATTGGATCCCCTTCCATAATTTCTACCAACCCCTTCCACTGTACACCTCTCCTATTTCTTGCTTCACTGCATTTATCATGTCTTCCCTTTCCCTCCCGTAAGCCTCACACTCTAGCAGTATGTGCTCGATGGTCTCATCCCTACCCATGTCACACATTCTACAAATCTTACTGCCCTCATTTTTCCACCTGTACGTCCGGTTGTTCACCTCCAGGGATTTTGTTTGTGCCTTAAACAGTAACTCACTCCCCATACTACCGTCATAGAAGAGTTCACTTTTTGGACGGCTGTTTGCCATATACCAGTCTAGTGAACTCTTTTGCCTCATCCTTTCCATCCACTCGTCCCTACCCTTCTCTTTTGTACCCGTGTGATAATTTCGTTTTTCCACTTCCCTGAGCTCCACGTTCTCATACTTTCACCCATCATTAATCTTCGCATACCATGTTCCTCTATTTTCTTATCACACATCCTATTCCACTTGCTCTCCTTCTTTGTCCATTCATACACCTTTCGTGCCCATCTATTCTCATCCATCCTTTCTAATCATATCCTATACCTTAGCGTCCCCTTCGCTATTCTTTCAGCGAAGGAGCTCCACTGCTGCAAGTTTGTTAGCACCAAGAGCCACTTTACCAATTTTGTTCTGGGTCACCTCCAACTTCGCCAGGTCGTCGTCCATTTCATGGTTTCTAGCTCATACATCAAACTCGGTACAACCATTCCCTTCCATACTTCTCTCACCACTTCATACTTATTCACTCTTGTCCTGGCTACCAGTCTTCCCACCCACTGATTCGCTCTCAACAACCTCTCGTTCTTGTTTTGTTTGCACCCTTTCTCATCCACTATCATTCCTAAGTACTTATATTCCCTTGCTCTCCTTATTGTCTTGCTGCCAAGCATCCACGTTTCATCCTCGTCTTCCACACCTCCATTCACCACAAACACTTGGCTCTTTTCGTTACTGAGGCTAACATTGAAGTCATCCCCGTACTCAGACACCGCGTCTAACATATTTTGCAGATGTTCTTTGCTTTCGTTTAGAATCACCACATCGCCCGCGTACAGCAAGATGTTCAAAACCCTATCTTCCACAATTATCCCTATTCCTGACTATTTACCAACTCTCACTGCCAACTCCTCAGTATACAGCCCAAACAACAATGGAGATAGCACAAAGCCCTGTCTCACACTTCTTTTACTCTCCACCCATTTTGTCTCAATGTCTCCCAAACTACTGTATGTTTATTTCCCTCTTGTACTCTTGTACCGTGATGGCAGCAACAGTAACGACTATCTTATAGTATGGACTATTATAATGTTCTACTCATCGTGAGGCTTAAGCGCTGTATATATCAAACACTTCTAAGAAACTTACATTGGATGAATTATTAACTTCATAAACTTCTGAATAAAGCAAATAAAACGATAAAATATGTTGTGCAAAGGTTTGAGACATTCAGAGAAATCTATTTTTACATTTACAAAGGGCAAATATAATACGAATTAAACAAACAAAAACTGCTTCAAAAATCATACTCATGGCTGCTAATAGTATATAACGTATAATATTGGTATCTTTCTATTTGTCCTAAAATATATTTGGGTTAGTCTTCAAAACAACCCTCTTCCATCTAGTGGTCACCACAAGAAGCTTGTGTTTAGGGCCTCTAATTAGTAGAAGACCTGCTTTAACCCATTCAGTACCGGTAACGTTCTTTCAACTTTACTTTGGCTACTTTTATTAGACGATCTATTCAGTCTAAAAAGGGTCTCCAGCAATTAACAGGTTTCGAACTATCTCATTTAACCTCTTTTACTACTACAGATCCTTCTTAAGTTGCATAATACTGTCTAAATATAATTATAATAATATTAAATAGACGTCACCGGTACAGTATGGGTTAACAGTCCAAACAAAGAAAACAAGAGGCAGCAGACAGAAACAAAACACACAAGAGAAGTAAAGTTAAGAAATAAAGGCCAAGAGAATCCAAGCTCCCCCAAACACGCATATAAAAGACCATATTGCTGAATAATGGAGAGGCCTTGTTTGATATTCAATGCACACAAAACAACAATAGCCAGTAGAAAAAAAAGAAAAACACCGAAAAGAAAAGCAAACCCAAGAAATAGCCCCGAGAATCCAACCTCCACCCCTCACCAAAACAGAAAAAATAAATAAAACACCCAGAAGAAAAGCAAACCCAAGAAAAAAGCCCCCAAAATCCAACTTCCACCCCACCCCAACATAAAAAAAAAGACACCCAAAGGAAAAGCAAGTCCAAGGAAAAAACAAACAAATAAGAATCGAACCTCTACCCAATAAGCAACAGGGGGGAAAAACACCCAAAAGAAAAACAAACCCAAGAAAAAGGCCCGAGAATCCAACCTCCACCCTCACCCCCTCCACCTACCACCCCAGAAAGGAACTCGTAAAACAAAAGACCCTGCCATAACAGTGGCTCGGGACAGACTCCGGCCGCTGGATCTCCCCGGGAAATAAACATGAGACACGCTCGGGCCGCCTCGTTGTCGCCCCGCCATCACTCAAAAACGGAAGATAACACCATGTCGATTTTCTGACTGGCTACTGCGAAGAGAAGGGGTGGGAAGACGAGGTGAGAAGTCAAGAGGAAGAAAGTGTTTGGTGGAATTGTGGAGAAAATGATAGACCAACAAATATAAGAACTGTGATTTACTCATTACAGCTTGGCTAGGCTGCAGACGGGGAAGGGGATTTGCAATGAGCGGTTGGTCTATCTGTTAGTAAGACCAGACCAGATGGCCGGAGTAAAATAGGAAAGAAGAGTAATTGGACAGAGGAAGAACAAGCTGAGAAATGAGAAGTACAGTAGAAGACCCTTATTAAACTATCCCGAAATTCAGTAAGCCCCATTTGAACATCAGATTATCAGCGATTGTTTGCTCTCCTTTGTAACACTGTATCTTATTGACTGGTAAAATACATAGCGAAAAACACACACTAACTAAGTGAATAAAGCAATCTGTCTATCTATATACTCAGGCACATACCCCATAGCTATAGGGATGGCTAATAAATAAAGCTAACAACACATATTTATTGTGTTTTATTATTTTGCCTTCTTTGCTTCTGTGCATATAAAAAATCCACACCACTCCTAAAAGTCTTCCATTAGTCTATTGGCTAGTCACCTATATGATCTATCCCCCATTCTTCCAATCCATTTTAAATAATATATATCAGGCAGAGGAAAGCTGTTGACAAGATAAAGAAGCAAACAGAGCACAAGAAAAGTCATACATTCGAATATAAGAAACACAAATACATTGAGGGGATAAGTAAGAGGGTTGGCAAGACGAAAGGTGAACATTGATGGAAAACTAAAAGAAAATGTGAAGTAGAAGATACTGTATAATATATATTTGAATAAAACATAGCCATTAAAGTTTTCCTCATCTATATTCGGGATAAGTCGAACAACATAAATTTGGATATCATGCATTATTCATTGTTCATGCATAATGTTTTACAAAACTAGTTACAAATATTTGTATGCGCTTGAAAATGAAAAGTGGTGTGATTTGTTTTTCCAATATCAAAATATTGTGCTTAATATGCTCTCTCTCTCTCTCTCTCTCTCTCTCTCTCTCTCTCTCTCTCTCTCTCGTGTGCGTGTGTGTATGTGTGTGTGTGTTGCCTAGCAATATACAACTTTACTCGGCTTCGGAAAGGACCTGTGCGAGTTAAGGGGCTATTAGAAGGTTTGTACCCAATTTGATGCTTGGAGATAATTCTTAAGCTGAATAACATCGTCTAGTGATAGCCAAAATAAAGGGAAAATTGGCATTCTCTTCTGAACCCTAGGGGTAAATTTGTCCCCAGCTAAAATCCACTTGGCTGCAATCATACCGCGAAGATTGCCGTCGAGAAACTAGAAATGGAGGGTTTGCCAAAAGGGAGAATGAAGCACCTTGGTTGAGCCCGAGAACTTTCAGTCTTCTACTGTACTTCTCACTTCTCCGCTTGTTCTTCCTCTGTCCAATTGCTCTTCTTTCTTTCTTTACTCCAGCCATCTGGTCTGGTCTGGTCTGGGAGGAAAGAGGTGACAGAAATGCAGAGAAAAGTGTGTTTGATCTTTCCAATCAGATGTCGCATTTCGTTTATCTATATTTTCTGGACCCCCTTCTCCCTTATGTTTAGCTCCATTAGTTTTCTGGACCCCCTTCTCCCTTATGTTTAGCTCCATTAGTTTTCTGGACCCCCTTCTCCCTTATGTTTAGCTCCATTAGTTTTGACATTTTAAGACATTAGCACCATTGGTTTGGTGATTTAAAGACCTTTCGCTCCGTTTCTTTATCAATATTAAGACCTTTCGTGCCATTCAGGTGTCGAATGTTTCCTGCTGGCGAACGATAGCGAGCCTGTAAATTAGGAGTCGGCCTTCGGCCGGGCCATTTTTCTAATGAAAAATGTACAACTATATCTGGAAGGTTGGGTCTAGAATGTGTGTGTGTGTGTGTGTGTATGTTTCTTTGTTATAATTATAATTATTATTATTTTCTTACGCTTGATTCAGGTCTAGGGAGGGAAAATATATCTGCCCTTAGCTAACTTCGTTAGTGTTTCTTTTTTATAAGTATGATTATTATTATTTTCTTACGCTTCATGGAGGTCAAGGGAGGGAAAATATATCTGCCCTTAGCTAACTTCAAACGATTATCTTCAGCTACCTTCCAACGAGACAGAAAAAAAGGAACACCGGTCGAAACAGAGGTCAGATGGTTAATGTTAGATATGATCAAAGGGTTCGTTTTGTACTAGGTCAACTCACGATAGGCATGGAAGTGTTACAGTAGAATAGTTCAGATCAGATTGGTATAATGTGAAGGCAGGTCAAATTAACCCTTTGATGATTATGGTGCATTTTGACAGTTTATTCTGGCTGTCATTAAACGAGTTTATACAGTTTTGAAAGGATCTGTGGGAATTAAAAGGTTAAAGACTATCTTAATTAACCATCTGAATTCCATATACCCTTCCTAATCAGAATGAAAGCGTCTAATAATAGCCAGAAAACAGATAATAAATGCTTCATCGGATCTTGAATGGGTTAAGTTTCCTCAGGTGATGTTAAGTTGAATCAGACTATTTATTTCAAAAGAGATGATGCCATTTCAATTGCATTCTGGGTAATAAGTAAGGATTTTATTAAACTTAGGAAGAATCTCTTAAGAATCCATGGGGTAGAGACTATCTCAATTAACTCTCTATCTGACACGGGTGCATCGTCAGCTGCATAAAATCGTCAAACTGTAGCCAGACAAAAACTGATTTGGTACAGAAGGGATTAAAACAGATGCTTAAACATAGACAAAACTGCGAAGGATATTGCTTCATTCTCTTACTTTTTTCGAGGATAATTTGCATCCACTGGGCTAGAGCATGTAAGCAGAAATGTAGAGAGAAAGCGACGGAGAATTTGAAAACAAGCTGTATAGACGGAGGGGAAGAGAGAGAGAAAAGGGGAGAGCACGATTAAATGAGGTGGGAGAAAAGTAGAAACTGTGGTGGGGGAAAATAAGAAAAGAAAAAAAGGGCATATGGGAAAGTGAAATGTTATGGCGAACTGTTTTCCTCTTCTCTCTCTCTCTCTTTGCAATTTGTCTTCTCGTTCTACCTCTCTCTCTCTCTCTACATCTGCTCTCACTCTGTAATTTGTCTTCTCGTTCTACCTCTCTCTCTCTCTCTACATCTGGTCTCACTCTGTAATTTGTCTTCTCGTTCTACCTCTCTCTCTCTCTCTCTACATCTGCTCTCACTCTGTAATTTGTCTTCTCGTTCTACCTCTCTCTCTCTCTCTACATCTGGTCTCACTCTGTAATTTGTCTTCTCGTTCTACCTCTCTCTCTCTCTCTCTACATCTGGTCTCACTCTGTAATTTGTCTTCTCGTTCTACCTCTCTCTCTCTCTCTACATCTGCTCTCACTCTGTAATTTGTCTTCTCGTTCTACCTCTCTCTCTCTCTCTACATCTGGTCTCACTCTGTAATTTGTCTTCTCGTTCTACCTCTCTCTCTCTCTCTACATCTGGTCTCACTCTGTAATTTGTCTTCTCGTTCTACCTCTCTCTCTCTCTCTACATCTGGTCTCACTCTGTAATTTGTCTTCTCGTTCTACCTCTCTCTCTCTCTCTCTACATCTGGTCTCACTCTGTAATTTGTCTTCTCGTTCTACCTCTCTCTCTCTCTCTACATCTGCTCTCACTCTGTAATTTGTCTTCTCGTTCTACCTCTCTCTCTCTCTACATCTAGTCTCACTCTGTAATTTGTCTTCTCGTTCTACCTCTCTCTCTCTCTCTCTACATCTGGTCTCACTCTGTAATTTGTCTTCTCGTTCTACCTCTCTCTCTCTCTCTCTCTACATCTGCTCTCACTCTGTAATTTGTCTTCTCGTTCTACCTCTCTCTCTCTCTCTACATCTGGTCTCACTCTGTAATTTGTCTTCTCGTTCTACCTCTCTCTCTCTCTCTCTCTACATCTGGTCTCACTCTGTAATTTGTCTTCTCGTTCTACCTCTCTCTCTCTCTCTCTACATCTGGTCTCACTGTAATTTGTCTTCTCGTTCTACCTCTCTCTCTCTCTCTCTACATCTGGTCTCACTCTGTAATTTGTCTTCTCGTTCTACCTCTCTCTCTCTCTCTCTACATCTGGTCTCACTCTGTAATTTGTCTTCTCGTTCTACTTCTATTATATGTGTCTGTATTATATTATATCTATAAGGTTAGGACAATTTTATATTTCTCTCTCTTTCTCTTTCTCTCTCTCTCTCTCTCTCTCTCCCAACCTGTCTGAGCGAGGGGAGTCAGTGTAAACAAGAAAGACTATGAAGTTAACCCCCCCCCTCCTCCCTTCCGACTAGTGGACCTCACACTCTGGCACTGCTGACATGGGGGTGGGGTAGGAGAGGGGAGGGGGATTGGCATGACACCCACCCACCAGTCCTTCTCTGTCATAATTCTTTAGTCATACTATAGTTCATTTTTCCCCGCTGACGGTAAATTGGCATGTCTTTATCTCGATTACTTAGCTATTATGAATATGTTGTAGTGAAATATGTTGTTAATTATGAAAACTTGGCAGTAATATGACGTAGAGACAGTGTAGTGGCATATTTGTTCCATTAAGTATCGATACATCAGCTACTAAGGGACTGAATTTACCGTCATCTGAAAGTAAACAGACTATATGATTTTGTTTGGGGTCGGGGTTGGGAGGTGTGAGGGGTTCGCATGCATGTCACCCACCCACCAATACTTGTCTATCATAATGCCTTAGCCATGCTCGGATTTTGTTGACATCCTTTCTCGGCATCAGTTCTCTGGATGCTTCTATGAATAAAGCCATATAGGAATTCGACCAACTGTAATAATCATCAATCTTTAATTTAGTTGCCGAATCCAACGAACAAGGCTCCCCGAAATGTTACAAGAAAGAAGTAATCAATGACCAGTTGTTAACAAAAAAATAATAATAAATAAATAAAAAAAACTATAAAAAAATAAATAAAATAACATACGAGAGGATGAAGTTAAAACCCCGACTATTGGTGCTCTTCACATTGGCATTGTTGACAGGGTGTGGAGTGTGGTGGGGTAAGGTGGGGGTTGGAGGAGGGGGGCGGGGGCTGGCATGTCACCCACCAATCCTCCTCCTCTGTCATGATTACTCTTTGGGTGTTTATTGTTCCATTGGGAGGTTCGGTGGCCTAACGGTTAGTGTGCGTGGTTCCCAAGCGCGAAGCTCTCAGTTGAAATCCTGCTAGAAGTGCGTAAGAGTCCCCCCACAAAAAAAAAAAAAATCAATAAAATACAAAATAATAATAAAAAAATAAATAAACTTGCCGCTTAACAATGAAAATAATAAATCAAAATAATGTAATTATATATAAAATATAAAGGAAAATATAAGGGTGTTATAGATTTTAAGTATTGAACAATACTAGCATTCAGTAGCAGGCTCGCTATTTATTTGACCACTTGCGAGTTTTGGGCTCTAGTGAAGTAGGAGCTATTGACATTAATATTTAGTAGAATTGCCAGCTAAAATACAATTAAAGTGCATATAGAAATACATAAAAACAAATTCAGTAAACGTTTTCCCTTTCTTTCACTAAAAAACAAAAGTCCCTATTAATTTTCCCTCGTTTTCTCTCCGCCCTATTCACTTTCTTCTTCTGTATACAGTATTTGCGTACTTCATATTCCCGTCCAGTGGCACTTTACTGTTTTTTGTAATATTCTCCATGCTCCACCTCTCTCTCTCTCTCTCTCTCTCTCTCTCTCTCTCTTCTCCTTCATCCCAGCCTTCCTCTCTAATATTCTATACCCCCCCCCCCCCCAACCCCCTTCTCTGGCGACCTACGCCCGCCCACACCCCATACATGTAACCCTTCCAAGATCCGATTACGCATTATATATCTGTTTTCTGGGTCTTATTAGACGATTATATTCAACTTAGGAAGGGTATATGGTAGTCAGAGGGTTAAAGGAGACAGTCTTTACCCTAATAGTGCCCACAGGTCCTTCCTAAACTGTATTAAAATGACGTTTTTCTTAGTAATATTTAACCTGCCATTTGACGATTTTTTCAGTTTAGGAAGGATATATGGGAGCCAGAGGGTTCATTAAAATAGACTTGACCCTCTTGACTCCCCCACGTCATTTCCAATCTTAAGTAAATCGTCTAATAATAGCTAGAATAAATATAAGGAAGGCGGCCTACTTCTGAAAGAGTTAAATAATATTAGGAAACATAAATATAATGAGTAGGCCTACATTGTATCTGAATATGGTGTGCTAAAGTAGGCCTACATTGTATCTGGATATGGTGTGCTAAAGTAGGCCTACATTGTATCTGGATATGGTGTGCTAACATTGTATCTGGATATGGTGTGCTAAAGTAGGCCTACATTGTATCTGGATATGGTGTGCTAAAGTAGGCCTACATTGTATCTGGATATGGTGTGCTAAAGTAGGCCTACATTGTATCTGGATATGGTGTGCTAAAGTAGGCCTACATTGTATCTGGATATGGTGTGCTAAAGTAGGCCTACATTGTATCTGGATATGGTGTGCTAAAGTAGGCCTACATTGTATCTGGATATGGTGTGCTAAAGTAGGCCTACATTGTATCTGGATATGGTGTGCTAAAGTAGGCCTACATTGTATCTGGATATGGTGTGCTAAAGTAGGCCTACATTGTATCTGGATATGGTGTGCTAAAGTAGGCCTACATTGTATCTGGATATGGTGTGCTAAAGTAGGCCTACATTGTATCTGGATATGGTGTGCTAAAGTAGGCCTACATTGAATCTGGATATGGTGTGCTAAAGTAGGCCTACATTGTATCTGGATATGGTGTGCTAAAGTAGGCCTACATTGTATCTGGATATGGTGTGCTAAAGTAGGCCTACATTGTATCTGGATATGATGTGCAAAAGTAGGCCTACATTGTATCTGGATATGGTGTGCTAAAGGCCTAGCCCTTTCGGTACCGACAATGTTATTTTTATTGGATTTCAGCGAAATGGTTACCATTTTATAAAGCTTAGGAAGGATATATGTTAGCTAAAATGATTAATTAAGAGAGTCGGTAACCTTTCAATGGTTAGACGTCCTTCCTAACCTGAATAAAATCGTCTAATAGTTGCTAAAGTATAATGAAAAGGACGTCACCGGTACTGAATCGGTTAGATGTAAGAATGGATAATGTTGTGAACTCTTAAGAAGAACAGAAGTTGACTTGGGCAAAGATATACTCGTACATGGGTTGAGTGGGGGAAAATACAGGACAGAGCTTTGATTCTGTATTTTCTAACGTTTCGGGCTATGGAAAACCCATCTTCAGACAGACTGGAGATGGGTTGTCCATAGCCTGGAACGTTAGATAACAAAGAATCAATGCTTTTTCCTGTGATTCTATCCATCCAATTCATCTACCTGTCAGTATGAATCATTCATATACTGGTACATCTACTTTATCCAATTGACTACTTGCGAGTTTTGTTCTATAAGGAAGTTGGAGCTGTAGACATCGATAGTTAGCAGAAATGCAACGATAATGTAGGTTTCTGATAGCTAAAGAGTATGTTGAATTGGATTGTATGTATCTATAAATGTACTACAACTGTATTTTAGCTGGTAATTTTGTTAAATATCGTTGTCTAAAAGTCCAACTTCCTTATAGAACGAAACTCGCAAGTGGTCAATTGTCTGTAGTATTTTTATGGTAATAAGCAACTTTAATATAAATGTTAATGTGTTCTTACAAGATCCAGATTTTTTGTCATTAATGTTCATAATAAGGTTATACCAATTATTGTAATCAGTATCTTGCTAATGCATAATTGTAGTCTCTTTAATTTCACTCTTTCCTTAAACGCATTTTTTTCCTCCCCTATTTCATGATGTGTGTTTTATTTTTAACTACTAGTGTTACTTTTTTCATCTATTCTGCATAATTTGTCTCAGATCCATCAGCAGTTTTCATACTTTGTATTTATCTTTTTTCGTTCAAGCAGTCACTTATAAAAAGTCAGGGAAGTCGCCTATTTCTAATTATGGAAGTATATATCTGGAATCGAATTCATGAATGTAATTTTCTATACATCAACTGAAATACACTATATATACTATTTACTCAAAGCAAATTCCATCCAAAAATCTATCCACATAGTTATAATTGCATAAAGAAATATATAGGCGGTCCACGATATACATCTATATACAGTACAGTATATCCCCCTCCCATCCATCTCCCCCTCCCCTCCCTCTCTCTCTCTCTCTCTCTCTCTCTCTCTCTCTCTCTCTCTCTCTGGATACACTACAGAGAGGTTTACAGAATGAGGGAAAATTAAAAGGACGGGAAAATAAGCTAAATATATATTCCCATGGTAGATATACCCAGTATTGTACAAATATACAACACTGGTCCACTGAAACATTACATTCATGTCTTCCTGCAGTCGGGCCGACTGCAGGAAGACATGAATGTAGTGTTCCAGTGGACCAGGGAAAACAACATGCAATTCAATGAGGAAAAATTCCAATTAATACGGTACGGAGATAATAATGGTGTTAAAGAAATTACAAATTACTTAACAGAATCTAACCACATAATAGAACGGAAAGACAGTGTGAAAGACCTTGGGGTATTAATGTCTGAAAATATGGGTTTCAAAGTACATAACCAGGTCAAAGTGGCGGCTGCGAAACGTCTAACGGGTTGGATTCTGCATACTTTTAAAACACGCGGTGAAGTACCTATGATAACGCTCTTCAAATCTCTAGTGCTACCGCGGCTTGAATATTGTAGCGTATTAACATCCCCATACAAAGCAGGTGAAATAAATGACGTAGAGAGTGTACAAAGAAATTTCACTTCGCATATAAGTTCGATAAAACAGCTACACTATTGGGAGCGTTTAAGAGCACTGAATCTGTACTCACTGGAACGTAGAAGAGAACGTTACCTAATAATATACACGTGGAAAATCGCAGAGGGTTTAGTACCAAACCTACATACTCCGATAGTCATGAAATTCAGTGATAGGAGAGGCTGGGAATGCGAAATCCCCCGGATGAATAACAGGGGTGCTATGGGCTCTCTGCGAGATGGCTGGTTATCACACAGAGGCCTACGTCTCTTCAACAAACTCCCACGGCGAGTAAGAGACATGAGGGACGTTTCGTTAGACAGTTTCAAGAGAGCCCTGGATGTCGAACTGCAAAAGGTGCCAGACGAGCCCCTCCTCGCAAGGGAGCGAGCTGTCGCTTCAAACAGTCTACTGCACCAAATCACCACCCAAAACGAGGGGCGTCGCATTCCTTGGTGCCGCTAGAAGAGTGGCGAACACATCAAAAGGTATCAAAAGGTAAAGGTATAATGAATTTAGGGAAATGAGAGAGAGAGAGAGAGAGAGAGAGAGAGAGAGAGAGAGAGAGATGGCGTCCAAGAGAAGATTAACGCACCTAAAGTATTGATAAGTATTTTTTCCCACCTACAAATTATATCTCGGATTTTTTTATTTATTTGCATTTTTTATTTGCATACATATATGGAAGCGGAATTGTATGAGGATTCCACCGATAACTTCATAATTACGATACACCAAATAGTTACTGAGATAAACTAATAAAGGTGAAAGTATTGACAATGGGTGAGGCAAGACTGAGGCGTGCTCTGCCCACTTCCAAGCCGCCGCGTGTAAACCCAGGGGGTTGCCAAGAATTTCCATTGAACTTGATACCAAGTATCTATACCAAAAATGACTCGTGTCAGACGAAAACTTTATTTTTGGCGAATATTTTTAAGTTTAATGACGCTGAACGAGTCAACTTGCACTTAGGGATATACTACCCTAATGACTCACATGGAGTCAACTTGCACTTAGGGATATACTACCCTAATGACTCACATGGAGTCAACTTGCACTTAGGGATATACTACCCTAATGACTCACATGGAGTCAACTTGCACTTAGGGATATACTACCCTAATGACTCACATGGAGTCAACTTGCACTTAGGGATATACTACCCTAATGACTCACATGGAGTCAACTTGCACTTAGGGATATACTACCCTAATGACTCACATGGAGTCAACTTGCACTTAGGGATATACTACCCTAATGACTCACATGGAGTCAACTTGCACTTAGGGATATACTACCCTAATGACTCACATGGAGTCATCGTGCGCCAAAGAGTTAAACACTAAACAAAAAATAAATAGAAACAGTTCATATATTTTTAGACATTCTCCAGTTGATTTTACATAAGCACTTTATAGTATGTGAAATACAACTATAAGAATTATGGTCTCTCTGATACAACAATATTACTAACGTTCGTAATCAGCAAAACAATTCATTGTTTCTGTATACTTAATTTTTTATGGAACCAATTTTATTTCCCCAAATAAATATTGTTAAAATAAAGACTTCCATGAAATTTCAAAGACTTGGAAGACACTAAGCAATTTAATTAAGTATATCAACAACCATAGGCAACAACGAATGGGCTAAAAGATAAATTGGAAGTAAATCACATTTTTACATGGCACATTATGACATGAATGTAGGAAAGGTTTCCATAAACATTATGACATGAATGTAGGAAAGGTTTCCATAAACATTATGACATGAATGTAGGAAAGGTTTCCATAAACATTATAACATGAATGTAGGAAAGGTTTCCATAAACATTATGACATGAATGTAGGAAAGGTTTCCATAAACATTATAACATGAATGTAGGAAAGGTTTCCATAAACATTATAACATGAATGTAGGAAAGGTTTCCATAAACATGAATGTAGGAAAGGTTTCCATAAACATTATGACATGAATGTAGGAAAGGTTTCCATAAACATTATGACATGAATGTAGGAAAGGTTTCCATAAACATTATAACATGAATGTAGGAAAGGTTTCCATAAACATTATGACATGAATGTAGGAAAGGTTTCCATAAACATTATGACATGAATGTAGGAAAGGTTTCCATAAACATTATAACATGAATGTAGGAAAGGTTTCCATAAACATTATGACATGAATGTAGGAAAGGTTTCCATAAACATTATGACATGAATGTAGGAAAGGTTTCCATAAACATGAATGTAGGAAAGGTTTCCATAAACATGAATGTAGGAAAGGTTTCCATAAACATTATGACATGAATGTAGGAAAGGTTTCCATAAACATTATGACATGAATGTAGGAAAGGTTTCCATAAACATTATAACATGAATGTAGGAAAGGTTTCCATAAACATGTGTGCCTTTTAAACTGCTAGAAGATCCACGCGACTTAAATAATTGCCAAATAAATAAAAATAAATAAACATAAAGTCACTAATAATTAAAGCAACACAGAACTGACCAGAACCATATTAAACATCATATATACTACCTAAACTAAACTATATACTTAAAAGAAGACCAGAACCATATTAAACATCATACTATCTAAACTAAACTCTATACTTAAAAGAAGACCAGCATGTAACTTTAAATACTTGCAAGGAATCAAAGTAGAAATTAGGCAAAGATAAAGTGAATTAAAAACAAACGAAATTATGAAACAAAAAAATAAAACAAGAGTAAAAAAGCAAATACACGTCTTCTGGTGAGGCTGTCGGGCGCCGTGTAGGCCTAGCCAAGGAATCGATATTGTTCACTTAGAATGCGTTTGCTTATTTTTGGAGGGAGAGGCTATTCAGTGCCCTGGCAAGATTCTATTCCGTGTGAAATTGACGTGGGGTGATGAATAATAAAACTATTTTTAGTATATACATTTTATGAAGAAAATAATCGAAGTTGAGAAAAAGGGAAGATTGTTCTTCATATAAGCCAACATGGGTGAATGCAAGCCTATTATTATTGTGTATTGCACAAATCATTTATATAAAACATGAAAGATGAAAATAGCACAATGCACTAAAGTCAAAGAAACATAGACCCCTAATGATAAAAAAACGCATAATCAGGGAAAACAAGAACAAACAATGACAATCAACTATAGAGTACATCATAGGGGAATAATGGAGAATTCGCCCCGAAAAGAGTTCGCCCCGCCGCGAGCTCGCCCCGTTAATGTCCCCCCCTACCCGCTAAAAGGGTACTGAAGAATTCTCCCTCTATTCATCTCTCTAACCTAACCTAACCAAACCTAACCTAACCTAACCTAACCCTAACCTTACCCTAACCTAACTTAACCTAACCTAACCTAACCCTACCCTAACCTAACCCTAACCCTAACTCTAACCTAACCTAACCTAACAAATGAGTAATGTCCTCAATTCTTTCTTTGCATCAGTTTTTACTACAGAAGACCGGGGGGGGGGTATAAACTGGGCGAACTCGTTGTCCAAGAGCGGGGCGATTTGGTTTCGGGGCGAATTCTCCTGTAACCTCATATGGCACTTAAGTGAAATTGATACATGATATACATATATGAGATTAAGTTAGTTAACTGGTAATAGATGTGTATATTTTTATTCTTGCAAATTCTTCTCAAAATAATTTGGACTTGGAAAAAACATCAATAAGGATAATTGGATAGTTTATTTATCTATATATTTAGCTTGATATAACTATTAAGACTATCAGCATTTGAGGACGCATTTTCCCATTATTCTGGCTAACATCATACGATGTTATTCGTTTTTTGAAGGTCCTCGGAGAATCAAAGGGCTAAAGTCTGAAACCGTTAACTCTCAGACTTCCACAGTTCCTTCATAATCTGAAACAAAATAGTCTACATAGAACCAGAATGAAGGGAGAAACGCGTCCTTGTATCTCGAAAATGTTAATTTACGACTAATAAAGGTAACAAGAAGGGCAAGAATAATGGTTTGATGAGTGTACACAAGAGGGAATTGTGAGAAAAGTGACATTGAGGACACAAAAGCTGGATGCATGAGAAATGGGTAATGAATATGAATGTGTTTATTTGTTTGCATTCACAACAACACCGAACTTCGAATCTTCTAGCCTATATTGTTGCATTCACTTCGAATCTTCTAGCCTATATTGTTGTATTCACTTCGAATCTTCTAGCCTATATTGTTGTATTCACTTCGAATCTTCTAGCCTATATTGTTGCATTCACTTCGAATCTTCTAGCCTATATTGTTGTATTCACTTCGAATCTTCTAGCCTATATTGTTGTATTCACTTCGAATCTTCTAGCCTATATTGTTGCATTCACTTCGAATCTTCTAGCCTATATTGTTGTATCACTTCGAATCTTCTAGCCTATATTGTTGTATTCACTTCGAATCTCTAGCCTATATTGTGTATTCACTTCGAATCTAGCCTATATTGTTGCATTCACTTCGAATCTTCTAGCCTATATTGTTGTATCACTTCGAATCTTCTAGCCTATATTGTTGTATTCACTTCGAATCTTCTAGCCTATATTGTTGTATTCACTTCGAATCTTCTAGCCTATATTGTTGCATTCACTTCGAATCTTCTAGCCTATATTGTTGCATTCACTTCGAATCTTCTAGCCTATATTGTTGTATTCACTTCGAATCTTCTAGCCTATATTGTTGCATTCACTTCGAATCTTCTAGCCTATATGTTGTATTCACTTCGAATCTTCTAGCCTATATTGTTGTATTCACTTCGAATCTTCTAGCCTATATTGTTGTATTCACTTCGAATCTTCTAGCCTATATTGTTGCATTCACTTCGAATCTCTAGCCTATATTGTTGTATTCACTTCGAATCTTCTAGCCTATATTGTTGTATTCACTTCGAATCTTCTAGCCTATATTGTTGCATTCACTTCGAATCTTCTAGCCTATATTGTTGTATTCACTTCGAATCTTCTAGCCTATTGTTGTATTCACTTCGAATCTTCTAGCCTATATTGTTGTATTCACTTCGAATCTTCTAGCCTATATTGTTGTATTCACTTCGAATCTTCTAGCCTATATTGTTGTATTCACTTCGAATCTTCTAGCCTATATTGTTGCATTCACTTCGAATCTTCTAGCCTATATTGTTGTATTCACTTCGAATCTTCTAGCCTATATTGTTGCATTCACTTCGAATCTTCTAGCCCATATTGTTGTATTCACTTCGAATCTTCTAGCCTATATTGTTGTATTCACTTCGAATCTTCTAGCCTATATTGTTGTATTCACTCAATAGCTATCAACAAGTGTAGTATATAATTAACTTTAAGGGGGAGGTAGTCGCTTTCTTTGGATCCCCTTTTCCCTCATGTTTAACATTAATTTTTGAGATATTAAGATGTTCGTTCCGTTAGATTGGCGATTTTGACATCTTTCGCTTAACTTCTTTGTCAATATTAAACCCTTTTGTGCCATTTAAGGTGTCGATTTTTTCTTGGCGAGCGATAGCGAGCCTGTAATTTTAAAAGGAACCGGCCTTCGGCCGGGACATTTGTCTACCGAAAAATTTACAAATTTATCTTAAAGGGGGATCTATGGGGTGTTTTCTTAAGCTTGATGGAGGCCTAGCGAGGAAAGACTAAAAATAATTATTATATTTATATAGAGTCCAAAAAACAAGCACTCCCCCTTAATAAGGGAGTTGGAATTACATCAGACAATACAAGGAAATGACTGATTATATTTGGATGAAGAGGGTGGATGATGAGTTTCCAAGGGGTAACTGGTAGGGACTGGTAGGAAAAGTAATGACCAGGGATATAGATTCTTAATTATTAAACACATTATTTAGACCAAAAATATGAAAAACAAACCTGAGTTTTGATATAGAATAGAACAAAATATCATGAAAACACTAAGGGAAGGAGAGAACGACACAAAATATACACAACAACGAACAAATATGAATCAAATGTTGCAGAAAACGAGAGAAAATAAATGAAAGAAGTTGGAAGCACAAGAAAAGGAAAACAACCAATCAAATGTTATATACAACAATAAAGAATTCATAAAAGAAGGAAGTTGGAAGCACAAGAAAATGAAACAAAATCAATCAAATGTTACAGAAAACAAGATAAAAGAAAAGAAGTAAGTTGGAAGCGCAAGAAATGTACCGACATGTATTGCACGGGAGTTTGGAAGCGACAAAGACCACAGAATAGGTAAAGAGCAGAAAGACAGCGAGCGGAACAGAGAGGAGGAAAGAGAAATGAGAAAAAAGGAAATAGAGAAAAATATTGGTGAGGAGAGAAGAAATGATTAAGTAAAAGAGGCGCGAGATTATAAAGCGTGTTTATTAGATACAGTAATACAACATACATACACATACAGGTGGTTATAAAGCATGTTTATTAGATACAGTAATACAACATACATACACATACAGGTGGTTATAAAGCATGTTTATTAGATACAGTAATACAACATACATACACATACAGGTGATTACAAAGCATGTTTATTAGATACAGTAATACAACATACATACACATACTAGTGAGAGAGGACAAAGAGGGGAACAATACGATAAACAAGGAAATAGGAACATATTGGTGAGAAGAGAAGAACAGATAAAATAAAAGATAAGAGGCGTGGATAAAATGTATGAAAACAAAATAATAGACATAACATATAACATTATTATTAGAGACATTAATAAGACATACACATACTGGTGATAGAGGACCAAGGAAGAACAAAAAAGACGAGGAAAACGGATGATAATATATAGGATGAGATGTGTGGAAACAATTTGAAGGCAAACATATAATAAAACATAACGGTGAATAATGTGTTATAGCTAAGTAATATCTACGACAGCCATTTTGAAGCAATATACAATCCTAATTTTGTCTCTTGCAAGATCCAATACGCATATATTTTTTGTTTTCGGGTATTGTTAGACGATTTTGTTCAGATTAGTAAGATTATATGAAAGTCAGAAGGAGATAGTCATTACCATTATAACTCCCACAGAAACTTCTTAAACTGTATAAAATCGTCTAATGATAAGCAATAATAAACTATTAAAATGCGTCACAATCTTCAAAGGCTTAATCTTCTAGCTGACACAGAACACTTAATGTTTTCCACAGGTTTGAGTTATACTCACAGATACTCACAGATACTCACAGACGATGATCTGGAAGAGGTTTATTCAGCCTGTGTCTCCAGCTCTATATTAAACTCACTAGCTAGTACCGGGGTGGTGGTCGATGTGTTATTTGCTCTTTTTATGTGTTCTTTGTAGTTAAATGTTATTTCTTGGTTATGGCACATTTGATCCAACCTTTTTTCAAACTCTTTTACAGATTCTGAGGCAACCACATGTTCTGGTAGATAATTCCAACAATTCATATAGAAATGCGTGTCCCTCATCTGTATATAATTATATATGGAAGTATATCTAAGGAGTCGAGTTTATGCCTATAATGTTCAATACATCAACTACAAACCTATGTATACTATTTATTGAAAAGCAAGCTCCATCCAACAAAATAAAAAAATAATAATCCAGGTAGTTATAGTTGTATAAAGAAAACTATAGAGGGAGGGAGTGGGGGGGGGGGAAGGGGGATATTAAACATGTGGTGTAATGATTAGAGTGCTTAACCCTTTCCCGCTTTTATGACGCAGAGGTTGGCAGATTAGCAATAAGAAATAGAGTTCTCTCAATCTTATAATTACCTCTCCAAAATTAGTTTTCTCCCCACAGCTAACTCAAAGACAACTGCAGAGGTTCAAGTAACTAAACTAAAGGTTTATAAATACCCCTGATGGTAACAAAGGCTTTAAATTATCCCTAATCGGCTCAAAATCGCGTCATATGCATGAAAGGGTTAAGATCTGTATGTGGTAACCCAGGTTCGAATCCGGGGAGGGTCACATGCTTTCATTAATTTCATTGAGTGGAGTTTGGTGTTGGGAGTGAAATTAACAAAATATATTCAGAGACTGTACTTAAAATGAAGCTCAGCCATTCAACGGTGAGAAATGTCATTCCTTACCTGATATAAGTTTCATATGTTACGTAAGGGTAGATGATTGCTATTTCTGGTGAGAAATGTCATTCCTTACCTGATATAAGTTTCATATGTTACGTAAGGGTAGATGATTGCTATTTCTGGTGAGAAATGTCATTCCTTACCTGATATAAGTTTCATATGTTACGTAAGGGTAGATGATTGCTATTTCTGGTGAGAAATGTCATTCCTTACCTGATATAAGTTTCATATGTTACGTAAGGGTAGATGATTGCTATTTCTGGTGAGAAATGTCATTCCTTACCTGATATAAGTTTCATATGTTACGTAAGGGTAGATGATTGCTATTTCTGGTGAGAAATGTCATTCCTTACCTGATATAAGTTTCATATGTTACGTAAGGGTAGATGATTGCTATTTCTGGTGAGAAATGTCATTCCTTACCTGATATAAGTTTCATATGTTACGTAAGGGTAGATGATTGCTATTTCTGGTGAGAAATGTCATTCCTTACCTGATATAAGTTTCATATGTTACGTAAGGGTAGATGATTGCTATTTCTGGTGAGAAATGTCATTCCTTACCTGATATAAGTTTCATATGTTACGTAAGGGTAGATGATTGCTATTTCTGGTGAGAAATGTCATTCCTTACCTGATATAAGTTTCATATGTTACGTAAGGGTAGATGATTGCTATTTCTGGTGAGAAATGTCATTCCTTACCTGATATAAGTTTCATATGTTACGTAAGGGTAGATGATTGCTATTTCTGGTGAGAAATGTCATTCCTTACCTGATATAAGTTTCATATGTTACGTAAGGGTAGATGATTGCTATTTCTGGTGAGAAATGTCATTCCTTACCTGATATAAGTTTCATATGTTACGTAAGGGTAGATGATTGCTATTTCTGGTGAGAAATGTCATTCCTTACCTGATATATAAGTTTCATATGTTACGTAAGGGTAGATGATTGCTATTTCTGGTGAGAAATGTCATTCCTTACCTGATATAAGTTTCATATGTTACGTAAGGGTAGATGATTGCTATTTCTGGTCCCCCTTTTCGCTCTTTTTTAGGCCCATTAATTCTGAGATTTTCAGACGTTAGTCCCATTAGTTTGGCGATTAGAAGATCTATCGCCCCATTTTTGTTGCCAATAATAAGACGTTTCATGCAATATAGGTGTCGATTTTTTTTCTGGCGAACGATAAATCGAGTTTTTCCTGGCAAGCGATAGCGAGCCTGTAATTCAAGAGGAACCGGCCTTTGGCCAAGAAATTTATATCTCGAACAAATTAAAAATTCATCTTGAAAGGGGCTCTTTTTTTTTTTTTTTTTTTTTTTTTTTTTTTTAAACTTGATGGAACCCTAGGCAGGAAACTAAACAAACATAATACATAGATATATACATATGCACATAAATACGCCCATCACCCCTTAACTGAATCCAATCTATTATGAGTCAGAATTATTAGGTGGCATCTGATCTGATCGCTAATACAAAACCCTACCAGGGAACCGGAGCTGATATGCGTCATTCTAAACATGGGAGATTTGTAGAGAAAAGAACCCAGAGTGAAAATATATGGAGAAGGAATACATAGACGTGATATTAAAGAGGCAGTTAACAGAGAGAGAGTTAAAAGGAGTTACAAGGAATAGTTAGTATCTCGGAGACCTTGCGGTCCATTCCGAGGAGATACTCGAAGTGGAAGGAGAGAGACTGTTTAGTGCATTACACTCTTCACAGAGTGTGCAAAATCCTATCTACTCTCTTCTTCAACTGCTCCACTGAAGAAATATTTACTACTTCGGAGGGAAGTTTGTTCCAGGTAGAATAGATCTTATACGTGAAAAAGTTTCCACAGATACTAGTGCTGAACCTTTTCAATTCTAATTTCCAGCCATGGTTGCGTGTTGTATGCATATTGAGGCTAAACATTTTGCTATAATCAACATTGTCAAACCCATTAAGTATTTTAAAAACTTCAATGAGCTGAGCTTGTAGTCTGCGGGTCTCCAACGGGAAGAGATCAAGAGCTCTATACCGGTCTTCATAGCTCATTCTTCTAAGCGATGGAATAAGTCTTGTTGTTGTTGTTGTTGTTCCCCAAGCTACCTGGCCGAACAGCCCCAAGGCCCCGAGCAATTCCAAGGCCATAACCGAGTGCCCCCACAGAACCCTCCCCGCCGACCACAATAAAGCCTGGGTGACCGAAGCCACTCCATGGCGGGGGGCTGAGGAGGGTGCGGAAACGCCCGGGAAACCAAAGCCCCACCCAGGGCCCTGTGCCCCTCAGCAATTATGAAGAGAAAGTTGAGGGGCAAGGGAAAAATGTGACGCTTTGGCTTCCAATCTTGGTAGATTGGGAGGTCAATCCACGGAAGAGACGCCGTCGCTTGAGATCTAGAAAATATATAAGTTAAAGGAAAAGTCAGAGTAAGCTATGGGTATGGCAGAGATTGCTCAGCTCTCACTCTGATAGACCAGCCCAACACCACAAGTCTTGTAGCCCTAGCTTGTACTCTTTCCAGTCGCTCTATATCTTTCCTGAGTGCTGGAGACCAGAATTGAACAGCATACTCCAGGAGAGGCCGTATTAGAGCATTGTAAAGTGTGAGGACTATTTCCTTATTTCTATACTTAAATTGCCTCTTAATATAGCCCAATAATTTCAGAGCTTTCTTCTCTACTTCAGTGCACTGCTTGGAAAACTTTAGGTCACTGCTAATCAGAACACCCAAATCCTTTTCCAAGTCAGTCACTTCCAGAGGCATTCCCAATAGTGAATAGCCTGACTTGGGGCTTGCTTGGCCGATAGGCATCACCTTGCACTTTTCCAAGTTTAGAGGCATCTGCCATGTCTCCGACCATTCATCCAGTCTGTTGAGGTCCATCCTGAGCTGTTCAACCCATTTGGGGTCTTTCACATTCATTCCAAGCTCTATGTCATCTGCAAACTTGGAGATCACAATCAACAGACCAATATCGATGTCATTGACAAATATGATAAAACAGAAGTGGGCCAAGGACAGATCCCTGTGGAACTCCAGAAGTGACTGAAGTCCACTCAGAAGAAACACCATTGATTACCACTCGTTGTTGTCCACCTGTTAGCCAACTTTCTATTCAATTTGTGGCCTCTCTATTGATACCTAGCACACTCACTTTTGAAATTAGCCTGCAATGAGGCACTTTGTCAAAAGCTTTTTGAAAATCTAAGTAAAGGATATCTATGGCTCTACTTTTGTCATACTCACTCAGCATTTCATGGGAAAATTCCAGCAAATTGGTAAGACATGATCGGTGTTACCTGAATCCATGTTGGAAAATTGTGAGTTTCTACTGTAGGTAGTCAACTATCTTGTCTACTAGTATCTCCATTTTCTAGTTATTTATTGAAGATGTCTGCTAAGAAAGGTGCAATTTCATCTCGCACTTCACGTACAACTCGAGGAAGAAAGCTATCTGGGCCGGATGACTTGAACCTATTTACCTTATCTATTCTTTTTGCTACATCATCTGGGGTACATCTGATTTTGCTAAGAAATTCACACTCATGCAATAATCCTGGACTTGTCATGTCACTGGTATTTTCCCTTGTGAATACTGAGGCAAAATAGTCGTTTAGGGATTTAGCTATATCAGTGTAAGAAGTTTCAGTTGGCCTTTTGGAACCTTTAGAGGTCCAATGCTACTTTTGACTGGCTTCCTGCTGTTCACATAGCTGAAGAACTCTTTAGGACTCTCTTTACAGAGGGCTGCAACCTTTAGTTCTTCATTCTGCTTTGCTTCCTTTATAAGAGATTTAACTCTTCTAGTAATCTAAATCACTTTGGTGTTGATTTCTTTTGGCCTTTCTGTATGCAACCTTTCTATTTCTAATTGCTGAAACTATGTCTCTTGTGAACCATTATGGTTGTGTTGAGCCTGATTTGGGAAGTTTAGTAGGAACGAATGCAGCTTGTTGATCCATAAACTGCTGTTTGAATGAGTACTAAATTGCATTAACATTCTCACCCTCAAGTCTGATCTGGGATAAGCTTCCCTGAAGGTCTTCAAAATGTGCACGACGGTAATCTAGTTTTGCACTCTGAGGATTGGTGGGTCTGCTGCTAAAGGTGCGAAGAGAGAACCTAACTAGATTGTGGTCACTACCTCCAAGTGATTCCCTAACAGATAAGCTGGTCACATTTTCATCTTCAGTGCTGAACACAAGATCTAGTATAATGTTCCCTCTAGTTGGCTCGTTCACCCACTGGGTCAAAAAGTTATCATTAGTAAAGTCCACAAGACGCTTACCTTCAGCATCGGCAGTTCTTGCTTCCCAGTTTACTAGGCAATTGAAGTCACCCAAGATCACACTGGTTTTGCCCTCGATAACAGCACGCAGTCTTGTGTACAGAAGTTCAATATTTTCAACTTTTTGATGTTGAGGCCTGTACACCAGAACAATCCTATAGATAGAGTTACCTAGATTGAGGTCTACTCCAAGCAGTTCATGTTCTGACCTGATCTTGCAGTCAATTGGCTTTAGAAAATCTATGATGTACCAAAGAATTCCGCCCCCTTCCTGCATGGTTCGGTCTTTGTGGAACATTGTATATCCAGGTATTTCAAATTCCCAACATAATCTCTGGTATCACTGTGAATCCAGGATTCAGTGATAGCCAATACATCGAAGCATTCTGTAGACAACAATGCCCGAAGTTCAGAGAATTTATTCCTAATTGACCTGGCATTAAATAATACTACCTTAATGGGATTCTCCTTTGTCTTAGAACCCCCTAGCTTACCCCGTTTCCCGAAGAGAAAGGGGTCTCTGGGGGTACTGCATTTTCTTGCACACTATTTCTCTGTGCACTATCAGAGGTGTTGCAATTCCCTATGTTTGGTGAATCCTCACCTGAGGTACAAGAACCACTATCTAGTGGTTCAGAAATTGGCAACTGAGGTGTAGAATCTAGAGGGAGTTACGAGGCATCTCTCAATCTATTGGAGAGAGAGAGAGAGAGAGAGAGAGAGAGAGAGAGAAGCCAAACGCGACAATATGAAATTGTGGAAGGAAGGAAGGGAAGGAGAAGGAAGCCGAATAAGGAAATAGGAAAGGAAGACACAGAAATGTAAAGAAGTGTGGAAGGAAGGAAGGAAGGAAGAGATGAAGGAAGAGAAGGAGAAGGAAACAAAATAAATAAATAGGAAAGCACAGAAATATTAAGAAGTGTGGAAGGAAGGAGAAATAGGAAACGAGGTGAGGGGAGGAGGAAAACGAACATATACGAAAGGAGAACTATAAAGAAGTGTGGAAAGCAGGAAGGAGGGGGAGAGGTAGGAGGTAAGAGAAGGAGAACTGTGGAAGGAGGAGGAGAAAGAGGAAAGGAGGTAAGAGGAGAAGCAAAACGAACATATAAAAATTGAGAAATATGTATAAGTGTGGAAGGAAGGAGGAGGAGGAGAGGGAGAAGACGCAGAAGGAACACATACAGAAGAAAAGGCAAAGGAATATAAAGAAGTGTAAATGGAAGGAAGGAAGCGGTGTAAAAGGAAAATGAGAACAATAAAGAAGTGTGAAAGGTAGGAGGAAGGAGAAGGAACAGAAGAAGGAAACGCATACAAAATAAAAGGCAAAGTAATATAAAACAAGTGTGAAAAAAAGGAAGGAAGGAAGAAAGAGAATGAGATGGAAGCAGAATAAAGAGATGGAGAGACACAACAATATAAAGAAGAGTGGAAGGAAGGAAGGAGGAGGAGAAGCATCAAAGGGGACAATCAATGGAATATCTGGGGAGTGAATCAGCCAGACGGAACTTCGAACCTCTCACGGACAGGGTTCACAAGGAGAAGAAGACAGACGAGAAGGATGGGGAAGAAGAACTGCCAGATAATGATAATAATAATAATAATGATAATAATCTATCTATCCATCTATTTTTGTTTCTTTTCTTTTTCCCTCTTTTCCTGTTGTTTTATTTTTTATTTTATTTTGGGGGGGGTGGCAGACTCAAGATAGAGCAAGAACAGGGAAAACACAAAACACAACATAAAACAACGAACACACACAGACAAAACACAAATTCACACACATCTAGGTCACCCAGAAGATCCAGAGACCAGGGTCACCAAGGTTCCTCCAGCACTCCCCCGGCCCCCAACCACTCGGAGAGGTTCCGATTTCGGCAGGCAGACATGCAGCGGAGCCGAAGCCACAAGCCCGCGCACCACACTTCCAGGCGCATCCTTCATATTAATCGTCTCCCCGGGCCAGGCGCCTGATGAACTATTATTTAGTCCAACTTGCGCCCGACCCCTTCCCCCAAATGACCACGTGTTCACTCATCTATTCTCAAGCATTCTACATTCATTCCTGTTTATTACCACTTCCTTTGCCTGATCTATAGTCATTCCTCTATCATCCAAAGCTTGTCTTACACAGTCTCTCCATCTCAATGGGGGTCTTCCTGCCCTTCTATCTCCCCTTGTATCTGACTCACATATTCTCTTTGTAAGCCTTTCATCTCCCATTCGTTCAACATGACCATACCAGCTCAGCACCCTCCTGTCCACTCTGGCTGACAAATGTCCCTGCTGCCCCACTCTCCTATGTATCTCTTTATTCCTCAATCTGTCTCTACGAGTAACTCCACACATACTTCTGAAGCAGCTCATCTCCATCACATCCAGCTTTCTTCTCTCCTTTTCCTTCAGAGCCCCCGTCTCAGCCCCATACATCACTGTTGGCACAACAATTCCTTGATACATTGCACTTTTTTACTTTCATTCCGAGATTTCTCGTCTTCCACATACTTCCCATTGCTCCGAAAACCTTCCTTCCTTCACACACTCTCTGTTTTACCTCCATTTCCATACCTCTACTCCTGCTTATTGTTCCTCCTAGATATTTAATACACTCTACTTGTTCCAATATTTCCTCATCCAGCCTCACATCTAGATTCACCCTATGGTCACCCCTATTACACACCATTACTTTACTTTTATTGACGTTCACCTTCAGTTTCCTCCTTCCACAAACCACACCAAACTCTTTGACTACCCGCTGCAGCTTCTCCTCAGAATCCGCCACCAATACTGTGTCATCAGCGAACAGCAACTGATTCAACCCCCAATCTCTACCACTCATTCCTATTAACCCAATCCTCTATCCATAGTTCTCATTTTCACCTCCCTCACCACACCCTCCATAAACATATTAACCCCATCCATCATATTGTATTAACTTACTTACGGGTTGGCAGAGCGCCCGGTATTTCCCCCACAACACTCTCTCTTACACTGAGGAACCGGTAGAAGTCGGAGGAATTTGGGGTTGCCACCAACCGACAGATTCTGATCTAACATACCCAACTTACTGAGCTCCATATGACGCGATTTTGCGTCATAAACTTATTATTGAGCTACTTCATTAAGTTCATATGATGCGATCGCGTCATATGATACTCTTGGGCGTACCGCCATATGACGTGATCGTTCAGTGCTGGTGGTAGACGATGGTGACGGGGATGTGGGTTTAGGATTGGGAGTGGAAGGAGGAAGAGATAGAGGTTTTTGAGTAGAAGTAGGAGAGTGTGTTGGTGTTGGGGATAGAGGTGTTTCTTGTATGGTAGAAGTAATTGGAGATGATGTTGGGGGAGCTTGACGAGTTGGTGTTGGTATTGGAAGGGGTATGGAAAACGAAGTTGAGGGTTGAGAGGGGGAATAGGGAGTAAGGAAAGGGGGGGAAAGTCAGTTTCGCAGGGTGGTAGGAGTTGACATTGTTTTAGGAAGGTGAGGCTGAGGTGTTGGTGAGGATATTCGAGGTGGGGATGTTGGTTGTAGGAGGGGAGGTTTTCTTTTTGCAGGTGGCGGTGCTTTAGCCTTGAGGTGTAAAGGCTGGGGAAGGCGAGTTTTAGGGGAGGAAGATGGTGATCTTGAAGTGGAGCGTGGAGGGCAGAGGAGGAGGTTGACTTGCGGGGTGAGGTGAGTGGTGACTTCATTGGGCGGCGTTTCTTTGTAGGTGGGGATGAGCTTGGGGAGGATTCTGGAGAAAGATGAGGGTGAGGGGGATTTACGGTTCTTCGCAATTTCCAACGAGGTCTTAGTTTATAGCGGGAAGTTGTGGGTTGTGGGGCATGAGTTGGAGGGCGTTTAGGTTGGTGGCGTCTGATGTTAGGGGGCTTGGGGTGATGTTATGAGAAGCGGGAATCGGGGGTGGCGTTCTTGGAGTATGTTGGATTATTTGTTGTGTTGTTTGAGAGGCAAATTTTGGAATAGTGGGGAGCAATGGGGGCATAGAGATTAACGGGAGCTTTGGAGAACCTGTGTCATCCTTAGCGCTGGGTATGGTGGTAGTTGCTGGGGGGTCAGGAGTCTGGTTTGTCTCTGCTGGCGGCGGTAGTTGGGTATCACGATGAAGGGGTGAATATTTCCTCACGAATCTGTTTCGGTAGGTTCTGAACTCTCCGTGGTAATTAATGATGACTTGGAAGGGGTTGGGTATTTTTTCGATTGAATATGGGCCCACATATCGTGGGCCTAGTTTGTTGATGACAGGTAACTTGGCGACCATTACGGTGTCGCCAATAGCAAAGGGATTTTGGGGGGTGGTGACATCGGTTTTGACATCTTGGCAGGTTTGGGCAGTGTGGAGGGTATTTTTCAATTGTTGGAGGGGGTCTATGGTATGTTGGGTAGTCGGGGGAGTGGCAAGATGGCGGAATGGTAGCAGTAATAGCGCCACTCCGCAGACGCGTTCGTGAGGAGATATTCCGTCTTCTCGGGGGCAAGAGTTTAAGCCCCACTGGATCATTTTTACTTGGCCGGGCCAGTCAGTGGTTTTTAACTCGATAATTTTTGTTCTTAGTTGGTTGTTAATTAGATCTGTGGCTCTGTTCGCAGATGGCGTTCCCTTGTGGCCAATAAGCTGAAGAGTGTTTCACCTTGATTCCACATTTGGAAGTGAATGCCTCCCATATTTATTTTGTCCTGTGAATTTTGGGGCGTTATCGGACAGTAGTGCTAACGGCAGCCTGAGAACAGGAAAAATTTTGGTGGCTAATAACTCGGCCACTGTTATTGCAGAATGGTCTTTCCTTGGGCAGGCGATCAAGAACTTCGAGTACATGTCCACGAAAGTAACGATAAAACGTTTTCCGTGACTGGGTGGAAAAGGTCCCATGACGTCTCACGAAAGTGCTTGCCAAGGTTTATGGGCAGAGATGGTTCCGGCTGGCCCTGGGGTCTTGCATCTATCCTTTCCCATGGCACAGGATTTGCAGGCTTCTGTTACTCTTTTGGCAATACCTGAAGGGTTAACCGTCCAATATTGATTCTGGAACACCTGGAGCATCTTCTTTTGTCCTAAGTGGATACCATTTCCCTCATGGATGGAGATCATGTATTCTTGGGCAATGGCGGATTCCACAATAATATGTCCGGACTCGGTGGTTAATTGATCTCTCCATCGACAAATATGTTGGAATATGTGACGAGGAATCCACTTTGGTTTTATTTTCTCATCCCAGAGTTGTAACAGGGTGGGTTCTGGTGGTGAGAATTCTTCCGTCTGTGCAGATGAGTCATGGTTGGTGGGTTGGAGTGCGGCTAGGTTGGTGGGTGATTGTTCCGGAACAGGTAAACGTGACAAAGCGTCCGCGTTTGTATGGAGCTTTCCGGGCCGATAATGTATTTCAAAGTCATACTCCTCTAGGGTTTCTCTCCAGCGTACCAAGAGGGCAGAGCTGGTTTCGCATCGCCTAAGCCATTGCAGGGACTGATGATCTGTGATGACGTCTAATTTACCCCCTAACACAAAAGATCGAAAGTGGTTAAGGGCCCAGATGACACCTAAACATTCGCGCTTGGTGGCTGCGTAGTTTTGCTGCGCAGCATTCAAGGTCGAGCTGGCGTATGCGATGACGTGCTCCTTTACGTTTTGTACTTGGGCTAGCACTGCGCCAATGGCGTACAAAGAAACATCGGTATATAATCGGAAAGGTTGTTGGTAGTCTGGAAAAGCTACGGTAGGGGCTTATACTAACTTATCCTTCAGGGTCTCGAAGGCTAAGTTTCGCTCGGCTGTCCAGTTAAATGCGGTATCTTTATGGGTTAATTGATGGAGGGGACGAGCAATTTCGGCGAATTTTGGAACAAATCTTCGGTAGTAGATGGCTAATCCTAGAAATGATCTCATGCCTTTCACTGTGGTGGGTGGCTGTTGATTAGCGATAGCTGAGAGTTTTTTAGGGTCAGGGGAGATGTCTTGTGCTGAAATGACATGTCCTAAGAATCCTACGGTGTTCTTAGCAATTTCGCACTTAGAAGGTTTCAATTTAAGCCCGGCGTCTCTGATGCGTTATTGAGTCGTCAATAGTCCACGCAAAACCTGGTGGAGCCGTCTTTCTTTTTCACTAGAACGACTGGAGATGACCACGGACTGACGGAGGGAGTGGCGATACCGGCATCCAGAATTTCTTGTACTTGCTGTTCTTCCTCCTTTCTTTGGACAGGATTTTTCCGGCGTAAAGGCTGGCAAAGAGGGGGTCCTGTGGTGTGAATGGAGTGCTCTTCTATGGTGGTCTTGCCAATTTCGGACAAGGTTTGGGCGAATATATCATGGAATTCTAGTAGGAGCTGTCTCATTTGTTGTTGTTGGTTTTTAGTCAACGTTTCGGGGATGTTTGGTAATATTGGGGAATGATGAGTTTCTTCTGGAATCGGGGCGATATCATCGAACGTTTCGAGGTCGCCTATGATGAGGCCTCGAGGTAAGGTTAGTTTCTCGTCCGAGATGTTGGCAATGAGGATGGCATTGTTTCGGGAGGACAGGATGGCAGGCTGGATCCTACACCGGTCAGGCCCACATACCGGTGGGGGTTAATATCATGACAGGCTGTGGCATGGCTCGGATTCTAACCCTTTTTTGGTGTTGAGGGGGAATCTCGTTTTTTTTTTGGGTCATGGCGGGACTGATTATGGTGGGTGGCGGCCAAGACTTAAAATGTTTTGTCTTGCAGGATACTTTACTGGGTTGGCAAGGAGGGGGAGGATTCGTTTTTTTTTTTATTCAGTAGTGGATGGTGGGTGACATTGGGGATTTTTTGTTTTTTCCTGTCTTTTGCGCATCGTAATCAGTGGCTTCAGTAGCAATGGAAAAGTTAGAGAAAGAGTCATGAAGATCATTGGGGGCTTCAGTAGCAAGGTTCACTATATGTGAAGTTACATCTGAGTCAGAAAATTGAAGAGACAGAGCTTCAGTAGCATTATTGTAACTGTATCCTTTACTTGGGGTACGGTCGGATTTGTCTGGTTGTTTTCCATTCCATTTGCGAAGAGGGGTGACATTGGAGCGGTCGTATGTGGGTGAGGACTTCATGCGACTGTGGTGATGGCAAGTTGAGGTAGTGAACGCAGGCTTGGAACTCGTGCAAACTTGGTGGTTTACTTCTTTCTTCTGTTGCTTATTCTGGTCTGGGGACCTCAGTTTTTTTTTTAAGAGGGGGTTTGAGGGTTGTTGGGTTTTTTTTGCTTTTTTTTTTAAATGGATCAGTCGTTGCCCGCAGTCCACTTGGGCTTGGAGTTTCTGGAGCAGATCCAATCCCAAATAGCCATCGTAGTGTCTGCATTCCGAATGGAAAACCACAACAAAATGGTAACAGTTCGCATGCTCGAAAGGAGTGGTTACATGGAAGGGGAGGGTTTCTCCTCTGATGTGAAGAGGGGTATCACCTGCACTAATTAGGCTCGTGGTGGTAGGTTGAAGGTTGCCAAATCTTTTTTTGTGCTTTACATAGTATGAATTAAATAAACATGATCGAGCAGCGCCAGTGCGATCAGTAAGCGTACTGGAATGCCCTTTATCTTGGCTAGGTGATAAATGGGAGGTGGGCGCTCACTTTTCGACTCCCCCGCCGAAGCCATAGTGGGCGGGGGAGAACTTAAAAATCCGGGGATTCTGTCTCTTCCTTGTCCTCTACTAAGTCGAGGTGATCTTCCTCCGGGTAGGTCTGAAGGATGTCCTCTGCTTCCGTGGTTTCATTTATCTCCTCCTCAGGCAGTTCTTCATTTGCGGAGATTCTAGGTTGGATGGCTCTATTAGATTTGGCAGAGTCACGGATAAAATGGAGAGGGCACCGGGATTTACAGGCAGAAAAATCATATAGGTTGATTATAACTAGAGCGTGTGGTTTACCTGGGCGCTGATGTTGATTGCGGGGGTACACTCTCTTCAGTTGGTGTGTTTTGAAGGCTGGCCTGCTAGGTTGGTAGTACCCGGGACGATGGTGGATGGATGTTGGTGGAGCAGTTTGTCTGTGGTACTGGGCTTATTCGCCAGCTCGGTGGGGTAATTGGGGGTGCGTTGTGAACCTTTTGATGGCTGCTATCATAGGTTTCTTGGGTTGGGAGGCTAATATTCTTCGTATTGTCACGATATCCCGCTGGAAACCTACGGGATCGTGTACGGCAAAATATTCTTGCACTGCGGAGGGCAGTACTTGCACTAAATGCACTAGAATGTGCTGTTCTTGCATATTCCGATTCAACGTAGGGAATGCGGCCCTGACTTGTTGGTCTATATTCGTGATGGTTGCATCAAGGTCACCGTCATATTTAATGTCCTTGATTTTATTGTGGGCTACGAACACACCCAAAGAAAGCTTAATTGCCTCAATCACCATGGGCTTAAATTCATCCCAGGTGAGTGCAGGGTTTACCTGTGGGGCTACAAGGGAAACGGCTTTTCCCAAGTGCGTAAGAAGGACGGCTATTTTCTCGCGGTCCGTGGTATAAGCTAAGTCTAGTACTGGTTTCACTATGTCCATGTAAACTTCGATTTCATAGGTCTCCCCATCGTATATGGGGATGGGGATGTGGGAGCGTGGAGCAGCCATATTTATATTAGTATCTTTATCTCTGTTTCTTTCCAAATATGTTCAATATATTGAATTCCTCCGTCCGAATAGAGAACCACCGGTAGCCACCAATGTTATGCCCTGATTATATGCAGGAATAACAATTGATACGGGTGAGTTCTACTCCACTGGGACTTCCAAGTTCATATAAGTACATACAAATAAAAGAAAGCAGAGGATAAGTATATCGTAAAATATGGTTTAATAATACAGCTTTATTTCTCCTTCACAATATATGGAAAATGTTCTGGAAAGCATGGAACACGAATCACTACCAGTGAATAGTACTTAAGCTTATCACTAACTCCTAGCACAGTCGCAGAGCTAGATAAGGAGCAGGTATTCTGTCCAACTTCACTTGTAATCGAGAAAGTTTAAACACTGGGAGCGTATTGAGAGAGAAGTATTTTAAAAGAGCGGTGATGTACACTGTCACTTTCTTTAGGAATGTCAATGCGGTTCAAGTTGAAGATCGACTACCCCTCGTAGGTAAGTAGCCATGCCGCATAGAAAACGTAGAGTCGATGAGGGACTCTGAAATATTTTCAAACACTCTTGTGGATTTTGGTAGAGTCGCTGACCTCTCAAAAGTAGGTTAAAATGAAATCATTCGAAATTGAATCACTGTTTGATGGTTAATTGTTCTTCTAGATCACTCACACTGTAGGTACTTATAACTCGTAGCTTCGTAACCCGATTATTAGTACTTGTAGCGGATTTCAACTGGTTAAGGCACTCTTGGAAAACTCTGTTTATTTCTGGAGAAAAACTTGGGTTTTTAGTCAGAGTCGCTGAACCCTTCAAAATTAGCTTAAGTGTCGCTAATTGGGATTTTCACTGTTATAGGGTTAGATGTTCATAATATTTGCTACGCTACTCGGGAAACTAATTCTTTTCGCTCTATTCCGATTCTTTGGACTTAGAGGGATTTATTCACTTTTAGGATACTATTGAGGGACTCTATTTATTTCTCGCTCACTCGGCACTTTTCTACTTCTTGTCACTTTCTCTTCTTCTCTTGATATCTCGGCATGGTAACTTCTCTGGTGATTTCTCCTGGTAGCACTTAAGGAGGTGATTGGTTCTTGTCTTCTGCTTCCCCGTGGGCCGTCTAGGTGGGCCAGCTGTGTAGAGTAGTTACAGATGGGTTGATTGGGCTTGAGATCTTAAGTATGGCTCCGTAACATATAGTAACCGTCGGGCGAATTACTGTTAGGCACCATACCGAACTAACGCGAGTATTTCAGAGGTAGGAGAAACTACTCGACTGTCCTGATCAGTATATCAACCGTTGATGAAGTCCTGTTAAGGTACTCTCGGGCTAGGATCTAAAATATTGAGTCTTATGTGGTCGATATTGGACGAACGCAGTAAGTTTAATTCAAGTATCCTTACTGTCTGTCCTGATCTTGATGAGAGGTTCGGAGGACCTGTGGCGGTGTTTAAACCTTTGAGTTACACGGTCATGTGGGATGCCACATACTCAGTGCACCAAGGACTTGTATCTGCACAGTGCCCGTGAGGGTATCTCGCCAAGCCCTGTCTCTAACACAGCGGTCTCAGAGGCTCGAGACTACCTGTGCAGAGTGGTAGTGTCCACTTCCAATAGTAAAGAATAGAGAGGTCGGCAGACCGGAGTCTCTCAACTCTTCACTAGAGAAAATGTAACCTCGTTATGGAGCCAATGTCACGTTGGCATGCCGAACGACGACAAAGTTCCTAGACAACGACACTTTTGTACAAGTGTTCACTTGGACTCAGTAAAAAACAGAGAGGTCGGCAGACCGGGGTCTCTCCACTTTTACTAAGAAAAGTGAAGCCTGATAATAGAGACTATGTTCACGCTGGCATGCCAGACATCAACAGAGTTCCTCTATCAGGACACTTGTTCCTTCCCACTCTAGAGCATATTGAGGATGGCAGACCGTACACCTCAACTTCTTTTTAGAGATGGTGCTGGTGTGGGCTTTCCTGAGTGAGATTGACAAGCAGGAGCGGCAGGCTGGTATCCTCCTTCCCAACCTCAGAATCAAGAAGAGAGAGCGGCAGGCCGGTAACTCTCTTCCTAACCCTTTAGGAAAGTTGTTCCTATCTCATTAGCTGTGTATCTCACTGGTATGCCAGATGAGGACAGATTTACTGGGACAGAGCACAGTTATCGGTAACTTGTAGTCTAAGAAGAAAGTTTCCGGCAGGCCGTACGCTTTCCCACTAGACTAGCTAGGAACCGCCTAAGTAAGGTCTCTATGTTAGCTGGGCAGGCCTCTGGCTAACAAGATCCCTAATATAGGATTTTGATGTCCCTCTCTCAGTAGCTGTGTATCTCACTGGCATGCCAGATGAGGACAGAGTTGCTGGGACAGACCACAGTTATCGGTAATTTGTAGTCTAAGAAGAAAGTTTCCGGCAGGCCGTACGCTTTCCCACTAGACTAGCTAGGAACCGCCTAAGTAGAGTCTCTATGTTAGCTGGGCAGGCCTCTGGCTAACAAAGATCCCTAGTATATGGGTTTTACTCACAGACAGTATGTTTGAGATTTCGGCAGGCCGTCAGTCCAAGTGAATGGAGGGTAATCTTAAGACTTCATAAGGTGGCATGCCAGAACTTTTGAAGCTTCAAAATTGCTTGACTTTCCTCAGAAATCCTGAACTGGTATTGCGGATTACTGAATGCACTCCCCCGCTACCTCTAGGATGGTAAGGGCATGAGGAAGCATCCTAATGGTGTCCTTGAACCCTTCTTGTTCTGCTGGTCAAGGTCTCCTTCAATACAAGGATATTACTCGGTGATGGTGATATGAGTAAGGTCAATTATAGCTCCTAGAGTAGGGTACTTTATCAAAGGTTAATTATACATTTCTAGGGGGTCTATATAAACTCAATAGAACTCTGGAAAACAATAATAGTGAGTGAAGTGAATGACTTCTGAAATTCGGATTCTCGGGGAGGATTGGTGGTGTCGGGTGCATTGAAGGTGTGTCGTGCGCACCGGACAAGTGAGGGCTATGATGCGTGCAAGACATCTTTTATCCTTCTCTCTCCTTCTCGTCGTGGTGGCTGGTGGATTTTACCACGGATCTTGGTTGGTAGTAATTTTGGGTATAAGAATATATAAATCTCCCTCGGCATTATGTTGTCTAAAGGAGTGTGTACGTATCTAACCTTCCTGGTTCAGGTTGGTAGGCCTGGGTCTATGCACGGGTATTTAAACGTATGGAGCGCCCTCTCTCGGGGGGCGGGAACGGAAGACCTCTCGCGTTTGTTTGTATGTGGAGACAATTAGGTACAGAGTATTCTTATTTAGAAAGAAGCATGTGTGGGTTGTGTAACTAGCAAAACTAGTTGAAGAGTGTCAAAAAAAGGCATGTGTATATATGTGTGGGAAAACAGTGTCCCAAGATCTATTGAGGTATAGGTTCACATCTTATTGCATAACATAGGGTTTCATACATTCATATTATTGTTTCATCTGGCAGTGCTTTCTTTGATAGCGAAGATACGCGTTTTTCTTAACTTCTACTTCTCTATTCTCCCCAAGTTTTATGGTGAGGTGGGGAGAAAAGGAAAACACAAGAATATATGGATCATTGGTTGTCTTCGATGGTGAAGACAAGTTTGTTTATTTGGCATATATATATTATAATAATGCACAGGGGTCAGGATGAACATTGGTAATACATATAGAACAAGAAGGACTCGCTGGTGTAGTGACTAGCATCTTGGACTTCCACCCAGAAGGGCCGGGATCGCGCCCACGCTCGGCGCATTAAAGATTTTTCACAAGCACTGAGTTGTCACCATCCCTCATGAGCAAGGGGATGGGGTAGTAGTACAGGACCCCAATGGAAATACGCCTAATCGACCTTATTGGGCTATCCTTAGCTGGCTTAGCATGCGCTAGCTTTAAGAACTATTATTATTATTATTATTATTGTGAACAGGAGAGGAGTACAGGTAGCTCAGAAGTGGACACTGAACCTCATCTTCCTCTTCGTGGTGGTAGTGGGAGCAAGCGTACGATCTGGTGTGATGGGGCGTTCCTCTTCCGGGGCGACCTCTCGCGCCTTGTCTGGGGTGACCCGGGATACGCCTGTTTCTCGTGGATTCTCTGTTCTCGGTCTCGCCTTCCTCTGCTTCCTTGACGGTCTCTTGGGCTCTTCCTCCTCCAGGGAATCTTCCTCTATCGTTCTTTTTCGAGGTATTTTATATATATATATATATAAAATATATATATAATATATATATTATATATATATATATATATATATATATATCGCAAATACACATAAGCTACTAAATGTTTTTATACTCACGGCCGGGATTGAACAACCGACAGTCAGAACAAGTGCCCATACTTTAATCCACTATACCATGGCGTGATAGACGATACTTGTGTGCAGTGGATTAAAGCATAGACACTCGTCCTGACTGTTGGTGATTCATATCCGCCTGGGAGTATATATATATTATATATATATATATATAACTACATTTATGATCACATTGAATCTTAACCATTGGAATATTTATCTATAATAAGGTCAGCGTAACACTATTTTGTAGCATTTTGAATATGGTGTAATTCAAGTTTAAAATATATATAAGAAAAAAAAAATAGTGACCATAATCTGTGACCTTCACTATTCACCTTGACCTTTGAATAACAAAAACACAAAATTTGGACAATCGTTGCATTGACCAAACGAATTTGCCAGCAAACTTTGGTGACGATACATTAACCCGTTCAGTACAGTTCGGTCGGTTTCATTTCATACTGGATATTAAGACAATTTTATATAGTTTATGAAGGGCCTCCATAAAATTAGCAGGCTTTTAACTATTTTAATTAACCCTTTTTACTACCACAAATCCTTCATAAACTCCACAAAATCGTCTAATTATAGCTAGAATACAATAAAAAAGACATCACCGGTACACAAAGGGTTAAACAGTCTAGGAAGAGTTTAAAGAAAATTATTAACACTCTTCTTTTGTTTATTGACCTTGACCTTTAACCTTAAGTATTATAATATATGATTGAAATATATGTTCTTAAAGTAAAATGCAACTAACAGTCGTCAGCTTATCGAAAATTGAGTTTTATTATGATGAAGGATTACTTATATATGACCTTGGCCTGTGACCTTGACCTTTATGTAGGATTATATTTTTGTTTGCTTCGATGTAACCCTAGAAAATCAAATAAGTATATAAAATTTCATTAAAGATCATCAGTTAGTTTCAGAGGTATAGAAGGAATAGTTGACCTTGACCTTTGACCTTCATCTTGACCTTCATGATGTCTCAAAATTTAAAATTTTAATTTTCCCTTAAAGCACAACTGTCTCAACGAATTCTGTGAAGTTTACATGAATAGTAAAGAAATTAGCATATTGACCTTATATTTGACGTTGACCTGTGACCTTGACCTATCAAATGAAATTGTGTTTATTCTTGTATGACCTTGGCCTAGGTATTCCGAATATGCATGATATGCCTAATGACAATCTTACATTATATAGAACATTCTAGTGAAAATCATATTTCTACCTTTAACCTTGACCTTCGACCTTAGAATTTCTTATCGAGGATTTAGTTAGCTTAACAGCATTATTCGTATTACCTAGCATTATGAATATGGTGTAACTCGTATAAAAACTTATTGATTACAAATAGTGATCATATAATGTGACCTTGACCTTTGGCCTTTGACTAAAAATAAAGTACATTTATTTGGATGTTCGTCGCATTGACCAACTGCATTTGCCTGAATAATTTGGTGACAATACACTAAACAGTCTAGAAGTTTAGTTAAAATGACAAGCACTCTTGTTTTGACTTTGACCTCTGACCTTATGTATCACAATATTTATGTGAAATTTAATATATATGATATTTACGTAATAAGCCATAACACAGCCAGTTTTCTAAAATTTGAGTAATCTTTTTTAATAAATAATAAAAGTTGACCTTTTACCTTGATCTGTATGTAAGAGTACATTTTTGTTTGCATTGACATTGCCCATGAAAACCAAATAAGCATGTCTAATTTCATTAAAACCCATCAGTTAGTTTCATATAGATTAATAGAATAGTTGACCTTGACCTTTGACCTATATCTTGACCTTTATGTCTCAACATTTATTTTCTTCTTTTTCATTTAAAGTGCAACTATCTCACCAAATTATGTGAAGTTTGCATAAAAAGTAAAGAAAATAGCATATATACTTTTTATTTGACCTTGACCTTTCACATGTAATTGACTAGTTCCTTGTATGATCTTGGCCTAGGTATTCCGAATATAGATGGTAAGCCTAGTGAGAATCTAACAGTTAGTATAAGAAATAATAATAAAACAAATATTTTGACCTTTGACCTTAACCTCTCCGCTGCGCACCCCCTATAGTATACAGGCACCCCTGTGCGGAAGTATGACGATTTGGGCGCCCCTTGCAAATATCGATGAAAAGTACATCAACGTGTAGGGAGTGTTCCCGCGCATCGAACCGTATATATTTGACCCCCCCAAAAAAACTGGGGGGGGGGGGTCGGTCCGTAGTTGAAAAAAGTGGAGCGAATGGCATCGCGCGGCAAGATTTCCCGGGTGAATATCCGCGCTGCCATGGGGTAGGAGTAGAGGGAGGGGAGGGCGGGTTAGGGCGTCATGTCACATATGTATCCTATTTTGAGCACTTTTATGCTATGTAGAGTATGTGTACATATATGTATGTATGTGTACGTATGTAGGCCACCCATATACCAAGGAATATGCCGCATATAGACCAAATATGCGACATATAAGCGAATTATGATAGAGTTTAGAGGCGGGAACTGAGGTGAGAGTTTACGCGGGAGACAAGTGCTTGCGTACCGCTTGAGTGAGTGCGGGGACTGCGGGCCGAGCGTGTGGCGGGGTGGTATCGAGAGTTGCCACGTTGTACAGGGTCTGTTGGCTGTAATATCACGTATATATCGTATTTTCAGCACTGTCATGCATTATATAAAGTATGTGTACGTATGTACAATGAATATACCGCATATAGACCAATTATGCGATATATAAGCCTTATAAATGTGTTTAGGGGAGAGTTGGGGTGGGTGGGTGGGTGGGAGGGAGGGAAGTCTGTGTGTCACTGTCCAAGGCCAGCCACGGCAGTCAGCTGTATGTTAGGGCGGCGTCGGCAGGGCCAGCAGAGGTCCTGGATGGCAATATTATGGTTGTCCCTGTCGCCTTTGTCGCCTTGCCCTTCGTCCCTTTCTTCCCTTTGGCAGGGGCAGGGGCAGAAGGGCCGGCAGGGGCGGCGGCGGCAGGGCCAGCAGAGGTCCTGGATGGCAATATTATGGTGGTCCCTGTCGCCTTTGTCGCCTTGCCCTTCGTCCCTTTCTTCCCTTTGGCAGGGGCAGGGGCAGGGGCAGCAGGGTCGGCAAGGGCGGCGTCGGCAGGGCCAGCAGAGGTCCTGGATGGCAATATTATGGTAGTCCCTGTCGCCTTTGTCGCCTTGCCCTTCGTCCCTTTCTTCCCTTTGGCAGGGGCAGGGGCAGAAGGGGCGGCAGGGGCGGCTGGTGGTGGTGGTGGTGGCACGGTAGTAGTGGCAGAGGTAAAAAATAATTACCCATGCCCTTCCCTGTCTTCCCAGTGGCCCCTGCAGGACCTGCAGCCCCAGGGCGACCTCCTGCATCAGTGGTAGTGGTGGCAGTGGTGGTGGTAGTGGTGGTAGTGGTTGCCTGGGTGGTCGTGGCAGTGTCCCCGAAAGACAGTACCTCTGTGCACTGCACCTGATTGCACGTGTTTTACGTGCTTTAAGTGCAGGTTCCTCATCCTCAGAGCTACTCGTGCCGTAGTAATGGTAGCTCGGGTCTTTAGCAGCCACTCTCTGCCTTCCACGGCCGCTGACACCACCAGAAGGAGGGCTGGTTGTGTCATCAGGGCGAGAGCGTGAGGGACGTCTAGGCTCCATGACAAGTGCTTGTGTACCGCTTGAGTGAGTACGGGCCGAGCGTGTGGCGGGGTGGTATCAAGAGTTGCCAAGTTGTACTACAGCCACACCAATTTGTAACCACCTGGCTGTAAGCCCGCGGTTTTGGTACGTGTTAAAAAACCTGGATTGTATTAGGCTTTCAGCAGCGCAACGGTAAAACTCTTATTAGTCTTTCAGCACTTGCTGGGTTAAACTTTGACCTTAGCCTTTAGAATATTTTTTTCAAAAAATTGGGCAATACGATATCAAGGTTACCAGTAACTTGTATAGCGAAAATTAAGACATTAGAATAAAAACCAAAAATAAAGAGTAAAAGTTGACCTTTGACCTTTATCTTGACATTTATGTCTCAACATTTATTTTCTTCCTTTTCATTTAAAGTGCAACTATCTCACCAAATGTGAAGCTTGCATGAAAAGTAAAGAAAATAGCATATTGACCTTATATTTGACCTTTACCTGTGAACTTGACCTTTCATATGGAATTGAAGTTTCTTGTATGACCTTAGCCTAGGTATTCAGAATATACATGGTAAGCCTAGTGAGAATCTAACAGTTAGTATAAGAAATACTAGTAAACACATTTTTTTTACCTTTGACCTCGAACTTTGACCTTACCCCTTAGAATATTTGTTTTCTAAAATTTGGGCAATACGATATCAAGGTTACCAGTAACTTGTAGGATATAGTGAAAATTAAGACATTTGAATCAAAACCAAAAGTAAATAGTATAAGTTGACATTTGACCTTGAACTGACCTTGACCTTTATGTAAGTTTTTTTTTTGTATTGACATTGCTAAAGAAAATCAAATAAGCATGACTAATTTCATCAAAATCCATCGGTTAGTTTCATATATATTTATTGAATAGTTGACCTTGACCTTTGACCTTCATGATATGTCTCACACATTGTTATTTTCCTTTTCATTTAAGGTGCAACTATGTCACCAGTTTTAGTGATGTTTGTATGAAAAGTAAAGAAATTAGCATATGGACCTTATATTTGACCTGGACCTTCCATATGGTATTGAATAGTTTCTTGTATGACCTTGGCCTTGGTAATCCGAATATTCATGGTAAGCCTAGTGAGAATCTAAGTTAGTATAAGAAATAGTAGTACAAAACTTATTTTGACCTTGGACTTTGACCTTTGACCTTACCATTTAGGATATTTGTCTAAAATTTGGTCAATATGATATCTAGGTTACCAGTAACTTGTATAGTGAAAATGAAGAAATTTGAGTAAAAACTAAAACACATGAAATATTGACCTTATTTTTAACCTTGACCTTTGACCTTAACCTTTTAGTTAAATTGAACATTTCTTTTTAACCTGTACAGCCCCAGCGACGCGCCTGACGCATCGGCGATGTATGTAACGCACAGCCCCAGAGACGCGCCTGGCGCGTCACCCTAATTGCGCCGACCGTAACCTCAGGTGTAGCCACTCAAGAGGGCTCAGATTTGTATGGGAACTGTGTACGTATCCCACGCAACCGTGCCGATGGTTGATAACTCTCAAAGTCCACGTGCGTGCGTGTGAGCGCACAATAACCTGGTTTTTTGGGGTAATTGCCTTCAATTTTTTACTCTTGTAAAATACGTTTTCGGGGGCTCTGTAGGACCATTCTTTAAGCTTTTTGAGCGGTTTTTCGTGGTTTTTCCTTCATTCCTAACCCATTCGCTATTGTTTCTGGAATAAAACAATTTTTTGAAAACCGGCCGGGTTCTGGTGAACAAACATTACAAAACTAGCCAGGGCTGGACGGGTTAACTGACCTTCGCATTTACCAAATGGATATACCTGTGAAATTTGGTGAAAATCCATCGAACGGTCTAGGAGGAGTTTCCGGACGGACGACGGACGACGACGACAGACAAGCTGATTGTTGGTGCACAGAATACGGGCGGGATCTGTGTGCGCGATACCAGTCTGCTTCGCAGAGTTGATAATAATAATATTAATAAAGTAGAAGTGCCGCTTTGCCCAAAATAAAAACGACATACCCAACTCTGCAAAGGGTTACCATCATCACTTCTATTACCACCATTATAACTACTACTATCACCATCATCACTACAGCTATCATTACTACAACAGTCCCCATCACCATCGTCACTAACATCATCACTACTGCTATCATTATCACTACAACTATCACCATCATCACTACTATTATCACCATCACTTACAATCATCATTACTACTGTCACCACCATCACTACTACTATACCCATCATCACTACTACTAGTACTATCACCATCATCACTACTACTGTTATCATCATCAATACTACTACTACTGTCATCATCATCACTACTACTGTCACCATCGTTACTACCATCATCATCACTACTGTCATAATTCTCACTACAAGTATCACCATCATCACTACTATAATCACCATCATCATTGCTATCACCATCATACCTGCCGTTACTACCATCTCTGCTACTGTCATCATCAGTACTATCACCATCATCACTACTACTATCACCATCATCATTAATAATATCACCAAGAATACTGGAGGATTTGCCCCGAAAACAACTCGCCCCCGACGGGGGGCGACAATTGACCAACCGAATTTGCCTGCAAAATTTGGTGACAATACATTAACCCGTTCAGTACCAGTTTCCTTTTCATTTTATACTGGATAATAATAGACGATTGTATTTAGTTTAATTAGCAGGCAATCAACTATCCAAATAAACCTTTTTCCAACACAGATCCTTCTTAAGCTCCACAAAATCGTCTAATTAAATCTAGAATATGATAAACAAAAGATGTCTCCAATACAGAAAGGGTTAAACAGGCTAGGAAAAGTTTGGGGAAATTGAATAACACTTATTTTGATCTATGACCTTTGACCTTAAGTATTAGAATATTTGTATATGAAATTTATATAGGCTATATAATTATATACTGTATATATGTATATATATATATATATATATATATATATAGCTGTATATATATATATATATATATATATATATATATATATATATATATATAATATATATATATATATATATATATATATATATATATATATATATTATTTATCTAAAACACAACTAACAGTCAGCTTATCAAAATTTGAGTATTTTGTATGATTAAGGTTGACTTATGACTGTGACCTGTGACCTTGACCTTTATGTAGGATTATATTTTTTGCTTGCATTGATGTTACCCTCGAAAATCAAATAAGCATGCCAAACTTCATTACAAATCATTAACTAGTTCCAGAGGTATTAAAGGAATGGCTGACCATGACCTTTATCTTGACCTTCATGATGTCTGAAAATGTAACATTCTAATTTTCATTTGACCTGTGACCTTGACCTATCAAATTAAATTACGAATAATCTTGTATGACCTTGGCATAGGAATTCCGATTAGGCATGATATGCTTAGTGAGAATCTTACATTATATAGACAATACTAGCAAAAATCATATTTTGACCTTTAACCTCGACCTTTCACCTTGACCTTTGACCTTAAAAATTCTTATCGAGGAATTAGCTTAACACCAATATTTGTATTAACTAGCATTATGAATATGGTGTAATTTGTATAAACACTTATAGATTACAAATAGTGATCAAATACTGTGACCTTGACCTTTGACCTTTGACTAAGAATATAATACATATATTTGGATGGTCGTCGAATTGACCAACTTAATTTGATTGTACAATTGGGTGACAATACATTAAACAGTCTAGGAGGAGTTTAGGGAAAATGACAAACACTTGTTTTTAACCTTGACCTTTGACCTTAACTCTTACAATATATATGTGAAATTTGATATATATGTTATTTAAGTAATAATCAAGTAACAGACAGTTTTCCTAAATATAAGTAATTGTTTGTTATAATTATAATAAAAGTTGACCTTTGACCTTTACCTTTGACCTTGATCTTTATGTAAGAGTACATTTATGTTTGAATTGACATTGCCTATGAAAATCAAATATGCATGCACAATTTCATCAAAACCTATCAGTTAGTTTCATATATATTAATAGAATAGTTGACCTTGACCTTTGACCTTTATATGTGACCAAATGTATTATTTTCCTTTTCATTTAAAGTGGAACTATCACCAAATGTTGTGAAGTTTGCATGAAAAGTAAAGAAAATAGCATACTGATCTTTTATTTGACCTTGACCTTTCATATGGAATTGTATAGTTTCTTGTATGACCTTGGCCTAGGTATTCCGAATATACAAGGTAAGCCTAGTGAGAATCTAACAGCTATAGTATAAGAAATACTAGTGAAAAACTTATTTTGATCTTTGATCTTACCCTTTAGAATATTTACCTAAAATTTGGTCAATACAATATTAAGGTTAGCAGTAACTTGTATAGTGAAAATGAAGACATTTGAGTAAAAACTAAATAATATGAAATATTGACCTTAATTTTAACCTTGACCTTTGACCTTAACCTTTAAGTTAAATGGAAAATTTCTTTTTGACTGACCATCGCATTGACCAAATGCATATGCCTGTGAAATTTGGTGAAAATCCATCGAACAATCTAGGAGGAGTTTCTGGACAGACAGACGGACAGACAGACGGACGACGACGACGACGACGGACGACGACAGACAGGCTGGCTAGTGGTGCACAGTATACGGGCGGGATCTGTTTGCGTGATACCACTCTGCTTCGCAGAGTTGATAATAATAACAATAAAGTAGATGTGCCGTTTCGCCCAAAATCAAAACGGCATACCCAACTCTGCGATCGGTCACCATCATTACTACTAGTCACTATCATCATTAATATCATCAGCACTACTACTATTATAATCATCACTACTACTCTCACCATCATCACTACTACTCTCATCATCACTACTACTCTCATCATTACTACAACTTTCACCATCATCACTACTACTTACCAACATCACCATACTGTCACCATCATCTTACAATCATTATTACTAATGTCACCATCATGAATACTATTATGACCATCATCACTACTACTAGTACTGTCACCATCATATCTACTACTGTTATCATCAGCACTACTGTCATCATTATCACTAAATCTAGAACCATTATCACTGCTATTATCACCATCATCACTACTATCAGCATTATCCCCACTATTACTACCATCACTTCTAATGTCAACTAAACTACTTAACCTAACAAATGCGGTCACCATCATCACTACTAGTCACTATCATCATTAATATAATTAAGCACTACTACTATTATAATCATCACTACTACTCTCACCATCATCACTACTACTACTATCACTACATTCTGTGTGAGAGTTCCCCTATGGGGCACTCTCACACAGAACGCCAGCATCATTGCTTGGGAACAGGTACAGGGTGGGGGGTGGGTGTCCTGAGGGGGTGGGGGCAAAACCATATTTTGGACCTAAAATCATAACTATTGCACATATTAAAAAATATATATATATTACCGTCGCATTCACGCACCGAATGTTCGTGTGAAGTTTGGTGAAAATCCGTCGAACGGTCTAGGAGGAGTTATCGGACAGACAGACAGGCAGACAAACATTTCGGCCAGTATGTACCACTATACGGGGGTGATACCACTGTCTGCTTGCTAAAAAATTTGCTAATGATAGATTAAAATCCTCACAAAATGACGAAGAACGGGTGAAATTTGTAGAGCTACGATGCAAAGCCAAAAAGTGAATTAAGCAAAGTAAAAAGACCCTGGAGTTACATGTTGCGAATCAAAGTAAAACAAACCCGAAAGAATTCTATAGTTATATCAGAAAGAAAAAAGTAGTTACTTCAACTGTTGGACCGTTAGTCGATGAAAATGGAGAATACACCAAAGACGAAGTACAAATGAGTAATGCCCTCAATACCTTCTTTGCATCAGTTTTTACAACCGAAGACCTCAGTGATATCCCTACACCATCGCCGATTCAGGTTGATAATTCAGATGTTCTAAGCAATATCACCGTTACAGAGAGAGAAGGATTGAATTGTTTAGATAAACTCAAGGTAAATAAAACGCCTGGACCTGATACAATCTCGCCTAGAGTTCTAAAGGAAGCTAAGGATGAGCTCTCCAAACCACTGACATTGCTATTCAATGAATCCTTGCAGTCTGGGACTATGCCTGATCAGTGGAAGCTAGCCAACGTAACACCGATATTAAAAAAAGTCAGCAAATCCCTACCCAGTAACTATCGTCCAATTAGCTTAACCTCAATTGTATGTAAAATGTTAGAAACGGTCATAAGAGACAGACTCGTAAATCACTTAGAGGCAAATAACTTACTTAAAGATACTCAACACGGCTTTCGTAAAAAACGTTCCTGTTTAACAAACCTCTTAGACTTCTTCCACGATATCCTTAACCTCTACCATGAGAGTAAAGCTGTAGATATTATATACCTTGATTTTCAAAAGGCCTTTGACAAAGTTCCCCACAAACGTTTACTGCTAAAACTAAAAGCGCATGGAATACAAGACGGTGTGTTGAAATGGATAGAAAATTGGCTCAGCGACAGAAAGCAAAGAGTAGTCATAAACGGTAAGGCATCTAAATGGACCCATGTAAGTAGCGGGGTACCCCAGGGATCGGTACTAGGACCAATTCTCTTTCTAATTTACATCAACGACATAGATGAGGGTCTCACCTGTACAATCTCAAAATTTGCTGACGATACAAAAATTGCAAATAGCGTACTCTCAAAAGAACAAGTTGACGATATGCAACACAATCTAGATAAATTGTCATGTTGGGCCCAAATTGGCAAATGAGTTTCAATGCGGATAAATGTAAAGTACTACATATCGGATACCTAAATGAGAAAGCAAACTATTCGATGAATGGCACTCAGCTTAAGAATGTAAACAGAGAAACCGATCTGGGAGTAACAATATCGAGTAACCTAAAACCGAGTCAACAATGTTCAGAAGTTGTTAAGAAGGCAAACAAAATAATTGGCTTTATAGGCAGGTCATTTGAGCATAAATCCAAAGAAGTTATCCTAACCCTTTACAATTCCTTAGTCCGCCCTCTTCTGGAATACTGCGTTCAATCCTGGTGCCCTTATTACCAAAAAGATATAAACAAGCTTGAACGAGTTCAACGTAGAGTTACCAAAATGATACCTAGCCTAAAGAACAAACCATACGAAGAGCGTCTTAGAGAATTAAATCTATTTCCTTTAACCCAGCGCAGATTAAGAGGTGACTTAATTCAAGTGTTCAAAATCATCAAAGGCATCGACAATATAAACTGTAGTAAGTACTTCACTATCGACCAATCTAATTACACCGGGGAAACGGTTGCAAAATTATTGGTAAATCTTTTAACTCACACGAATCTAAGAATTTCTTCTTCAATCGAGTTGTCAACTTGTGGAATGGGCTTCCCCGAGACGTTATAGACTGCAGCACCGTTGATTCATTTAAACTCCGCCTAGACAAATATCTCGCATCAAACCCGCGACTGACTGCGTTTGTAAATGAATAACTTTATTTTATCCCTCCCTCAGTTACTAACCCATCTGTCCCCTACTAACTTCCTAATCCTGCCACGGACATTAGTTCTAGGGCAGTAGTTCCCTTTCCAATGTTCCCTTACCCACTCTAAACCACTGTTTGGACACTTGATCCTCACTGTTTTGGAGGACAAGCAGCCTAGAAGGGTCACTAGATCTGTTGTTGCTTGATTTCCTTCCTTTGCTTACGCAGAGTTGCTAAAGTAGATGTACCGCTTTGCCCAAAATCAAAACGGCATACCCAGCTCTGCGAGGGGTCACCATCATCACTACTAGTCGCTATAACCATTAGTATCATCACTACTACTACTCTCACCATCACCATTACCATCCTTCCCACTGTTACTACCATCACTTCTAATGTCAACTAAACTAAAGTAGACGTGCCGTTTTGCCCAAAATCAAAACGGCATACCCAACTCTGCGAAGGGTTACCATCATTACTAATATTACCACCATCATCACTACTACTATCATCATCACTACAATTATCACCATCACTACTATTACCATCATCACTAATATTACCACCATCATCACTACTACTATCATCACTACTACTACTCTCACCATCACCATCATCCCCACTGTTACTACCATCACTTTTAATGTCATCTAAACTAACTTAACCTAACTTAACTTAGCTTAGCAAATGCGGGGCGACTTGTTTTCGGGTCGTCATCTCCAGTAACCATCACCAACAATACCAATACTTTCAACATCATCACTACTACTATCCTCATAATCTACTACCATCATCACTGCTACTATCACCACCAACTATCACGACATTTTTCACAATCACGACTGTTGGCTTGGGGGAGGGGGGGGGCCCTGGTGGTTTTGGGAGTGGGGGGGGGGGGGTGAAACCGTATTTTGGACCTAAAATCATAACTATTGCACATTCATAAAAAACAAAATTAATTAATGTCGCATTCACTCACCGAATGTTCGTTGGAAGTTTGTGTGAAAATCCGTCGAACGGTCTAGGATGAGTTTTCGGAAAGACAGACATACGTCTCACTGTTATCATCACATCTGAGACATGTGTATGATGTGTGTATGATGTGTGCCCTTCGGAGCACACACATACACAGGGAATAATAGGTACAGGATGGGCGGTGGGGGTCCTGAAAAAGGGGGGGGGGGGCCAAACCATATTTTGGACCTAAGATCATAACTATTGCACAAATTCAAAAATATTTTTTTTTAATTACCGTCGCATTCACGCACCGAATGTTCGTGTGAAGTTTGGCGAATATCCGTCGAACGGTCTAGGAGTTTTCGGACAGACAAACAGACAGACATTTCGGCCGGCATGTACCACTATACGGGGGGCGATACCACTCTGCTTACGCAGAGTTGATGATATAAATACTAAATAAAGTAGACGTGCCGTTTTGCCCAAAATCAAAACGGCATACCCAACTCTGCGATGGGTCACCATCATCACTACTAGTCACTATCACCATTACTATCATCACTACTACTAATCTCACCATCATCACTACTACTCTTATCATCATCACTACTACTCTCATCATCACTATTACTTTCATCACTACAACTTTCACCAACATCACTACTACTCACCACCATCATCACTACTACTCACCATCATCACTAATACTGTCACCATCGGCACTCTACCATCATCACTACTGTCATAATTTTCACTACAACTATCATAAAGTAGACGTATCGTTTTGTCCAAAATCAAAACGGCATACCCAACTCTGCGATGGGTTACCATCATCACTACTAATACCATCATCAATTACAATCACCATCATCACTACTATTGCCATCACTACAACTGCCACAATCATCACGACTACTGTCATCATCACTACGGTACTACAATTACAATTATCACTACTACTCTCACCATCATCACTACTACTGTCACCATTTCCACTACCATCTTAATCACTACTATCATCATTAATACTACACCTATAAACCATAATTACTACTATCATCACCACCATCTTACAATCATCATTACTACAGTTAACATCATCACTACTACTATAACCATCATCATTACTGTATACTGTCACAAGTATTACCATCATGTATCCTACTATCACCATAATCACTATACTACTACCATCCCCATTACTATGATCTTCATCATCACAACTATTGTCATCATCACTACAACTTTCACCATCATCACTACTACTCACCATCATCACTAATACTCACACCATCATCACTACTGTCATCATTATCACTACAACTATCATAATTACTTATCACCATCATCACTACTATTGGTGTAACAGAATCTTGCCTCAATACAGTAGATAGAGACTTTTTAGCAGAGTATTCACTTCCCGGTTATGTAATGTTTGAGAAAAGCCGAATAAATAAAAATGGAGGTGGCGTTTTATTTTATATCAAAGAAAGTCTTAACCCGACCCTCTTGTCAAAACCTCAAATTGTGAACGTCGACACATCTTTTGTGCTAATAAAGAATAATAAAGGTACAAAACTAATACTTGCTTTAATATACAGACCTCCAGCTCAATCAGTGCAAACTGACCGAGAAATTTATGAACAAATTGCAGATGTAAGTAACTCACAAGATACCGTATTTTTTGGCGACTTTAATTTACCTGTGACCAAGTGGGGCGATACTCTTACTTCACACTCCGGACATGACTTGTATACGAACTTGCAAGAGAGTTCGCTTTATCAATTTGTTCGAACACCGACCCGTGGTAATAACGTTCTTGACATTGTACTTGCAACAAAAGAAGAATTAATAGAGAATTTGAATGTTGGTGATGAACTCAGTAACAGTGACCATCGTACGATAACTTTCACTTTAAACTTTACTAGTAACGAACCAAATAGTAGCATCGAAAAAGTCCCTAATTTCAAGAAAGCAATCTTTCATAAACTTAGAGCTATGTTTAAAGAAACTGACTGGAGCTTTTTAATTAACAATAACGACATAAATACATCTTGGAAGTTATTCGAAACCACTTACCTAAAAGCAGTGCAAGACTGCATACCATCGAAAATTCGGCGTCCAGGCCATAATAATAAGCCCAAATGGTAGAATAAAGATATTTCAAACTGCCTGCTTGCTAACAAATTTGCTAATGATAGATTAAAATCCTCACAAAATGACGAAGAACGGGTGAAATTTGTAGAGCTACGACGCAAAGCCAAAAAGTTAATTAAGCAAAGTAAAAAGACCTTAGAGTTACATATTGCCAATCAAAGTAAAACAAACCCGAAATAATTCTATAGTTATATCAGAAAGAAAAAAGTAGTTACTTCAACTGTTGGACCGTTAGTCGATGAAAATGGAGAATACACCAAAGACGAAGTACAAATGAGTAATGCCCTCAATACCTTCTTTGCATCAGTTTTTACAACAGAAGACCTCAGTGATATCCCTACACCATCGCCGATTCAGATTGATAATTCAGATGTTCTAAGCAATATCACTGTTACAGAGAGAGAAGTATTGAATTGTTTAGATAAACTCAAGTAAATAAAACGCCTGGACCTGATACAATCTCGCCTAGAGTTCTAAAGGAAGCTAAGGATGAGCTCTCCAAACCACTGACATTACTATTCAATAAATCCTTGCAGTCTGGAACTATGCCTGATCAGTGGAAGATAGCCAACGTAACACCGATATTCAAAAAAGGCAGCAAATCCCTACCCAGTAACTATCGTCCAATTAGCTTAACCTCAGTTGTATGTAAAATGCTAGAAACGGTCATAAGAGACAGACTCGTAAATCACTTAGAGGAAAATAACATACTTAAAGATACTCAACACGGCTTTCGTAAAAAAGGTTCCTGTTTAACAAACCTCTTAGACTTCTTCCACGATATCCTCAACCTCTACGATGAGAGTAAGCTGTAATATTATATACCTTGATTTTCAAAAGGCCTTTGACAAAGTTCCCCACAAACGTTTACTGCTAAAACTAAAAGCGCATGGAATACTAGACGGTGTGTTGAAATGGATAGAAAATTGGCTCAGCGACAGAAAGCAAAGAGTAGTCATAAACGGTAAGGCATCTAAATGGACCAATGTAAGTAGCGGGGTACCCCAGGGATCGGTACTAGGACCAATTATCTTTCTAATTTACATCAACGACATAGATGAGGGTCTCACCTGTACAATCTCAAAATTTGCTGACGATACAAAAATTGCAAATAGCGTACTCTCAAAAGATCAAGTTGACGATATGCAACACAATCTAGATAAATTGTCACATTGGGCCCAAATTTGGCAAACGAGTTTCAATGCGGATAAATGTAAAGTACTACATATCGGATACCTAAATGAGAAAGCAAACTATTCGATGAATGGCACTCAGCTTAAGAATGTAAACAGAGAAACCGATCTGGGAGTAACAATATCGAGTAACCTAAAACCGAGTCAACAATGTTCAGAAGTTGTTAAGAAGGCAAACAAAATAATTGGCTTTATAGGCAGATCATTTGAGCATAAATCCAAAGACGTAATCCTAACCCTTTACAATTCCTTAGTCCGCCCTCTTCTGGAATACTGCGTTCAATGCTGGTGCCCTTATTACCAAAAAGACATAAACAAGCTAGAACGAGTTCAACGTAGAGTTACCAAAATGATACCTAGCCTAAAGAACAAACCATGCGAAGAGCGTCTTAGAGAATTAAATCTATTTCCTTTAACCCAGCGCAGATTAAGAGGTGACTTAATTCAAGTGTTCAAAATCATCAAAGGCATCGACAATATGAACTGTAGTAAGTACTTCACTATCGACCAATCTAATTACACGCGGGGAAATGGTTGCAAAATTATTGGTAAATCTTTTAACTCACATGAATCTAAGAATTTCTTCTTCAATCGAGTTGTCAACTTGTGGAATGGGCTTCCCCGAGACGTTATAGACTGCAGCACCGTTGATTCATTTAAATTTCACCTAGACAAATATCTCGCATCAAACCCGCGACTGACCGCGTTTGTAAATGAATAACTTTATTATATCCTCCCCTCAGTTACTAACCCTTATGTCCCCTACTAAGATCCTAGTCCTGCCACGTTAGTGGCAGGGCAGTAGTTCCCTTTCCAATGTTCCCTTACCCACTCTAAACCACTGTTTGGACACTTGATCCTCAGTGTTTTGGAGGACAAGCAGCCTAGAAGGGTCACTAGATCTGTTGTTGCTTGATTTCCTTTGTACTCCTTTGTACTATTATGACCATCATCACTACTACTAATATTGTCACCATCATATCTACTACTGTCACCATCATATCTACTACTGTCATCATCATCACTACTGTAATCATCATCAATACAAATACAACCATCATCACTACTATTATCACCATCATCACTACTATCACCATCAATCCCACTATTACTACCATCACTTCTAATGCCAACTAAACTAACTTAACCTAGCAAATGCGGAGCGAGATGTTTTCGTCCCCAGAACGCCATCATTGCTGGGGGGAGGGGGTTGTAAACCATATTTTGGACCTAAAATCATAACTATTGCACAAATTAAACAAATCTTTTTGGACTGACGTTCGCATTCACCCAACAAATATTTGTGTGAAATTTGGTGAAAATCTGTCCAACGGTCTAGGAGGAGTTTCGGGACAGACAGACGACAACAACAACGACGACGACGACAACGACAGACATTTTTTTTTTCCGGTGGTACCCAGAATACCGGGGGGGGGGGGATAAACGTTAAAATGTATATGACTCTGGCTCTCATCCTAGTCTTCATAATTATACATGGTAAACTGAAAGGGTTAAGGGGGATGACCTGCTTCAAAATTCAAAAACTATTTTTGAATTACCGTCGAATTCACGCACCGAAGGTTCGTGTGAAGTTTGGTGAAAATCCGTCAAACGGTCTAGGAGGAGTTCTCGGACGGAGAGACAGACAGACATTTTGGTTAGCATGTACCACTATACGGGGGGCGATACCACTCTGCTTACGCAGAGTTGATAAAAATACTTTTCAAACTGAATATACTGCAACATCTAAATAACTGTCAAAATATAATTACGAAATGCGTCCTCAAATCGTCAAGGGGTTAAGAAATTGTTATAAAATTTAGAAACTAATTTGTTTGAAGAGCACGTACCGGAACACACAAATGAAACACGAACACACGAAGCTATACCAACCCATGACTACACCTCCAGAGCATATAGGGCCGCAGAGTTACCAAATTATGTCCTCTAGCTAGTAAATAAATGCCGATAATCTCTAGAATAACGGCACAATCTCTACAATATCGCTTTTAATGGCTCAAATCTCCAGAGTATCGCTATCATTCGTATCGCTAGATGTAAAAATTTACCTCTAAATGGAAGTAAATACGTCTAGATCTAGCGGTAAAGTAGCTAAATTGTCAGCACTGATATAGGGAGAGTGACACTATACTTACCTGGGTCACGAACACACAGAGGAAGGAAGGACGTGAGAGAAATGTAAATGTGACTAACGAGCTGGTCTTGATTATTTCCTGTAGTTCTTAGATCCCAGTATGTTCTATTAAGGGAGCCCACCTCGCTTTTTTTTTTTTATCTTTCTCTCCCTCTCTCTTTGGCTTGTAGCCTATCCATTCGGCCCTTAGCCTACTGTTTCAAAACGTTTACCCCCATCCAGGTGTCAATATTTTCCTGGCGAGCGGTAGTGAGCCAGCATATACAGTATATATTTTTGTTTTGACAGCAAGCTAAATTTGTAAATTTTTCGATAGAAAAATTTCTCCGGCGAAGCCGGATTTTTCCATACAATGCTGCCTCACTATCGCTCGCTAGGAAGAAATCGACACCTGGATGTGCATAAACGTCTTAAAACAGTTGGCTGAATGGAGCCGAATGGATACAAGCCAGGGAAAGAGAGAAAAGGAGAGAAAGATAAAACAAAAAAAACGGTGACCCCCTCTTAATTAACACAAACATCAAGATAGGTGTTAGGAAAGCCGCGTACAATGAATGAAGCTTTGAGATTCCTGTAATTTCTAATAACACAAACATCAAGATAGGTGTTAGGAAAAACGCGTACAATGAATGAAGCTTTGAGATTCCTGTAATTTCTAATAACACAAACATCAAGATAGGTGTTAGGAAAGACGCGTACAATGAATGAAGCTTTGAGATTCCTGTAATTTCTAATAACACAAACATCAAGATAGGTGTAAGAGAAGACACGTGCAATTAATGGAGCTTTTTTATTTAAACCCTATAATTTATAATAACACAAACATCAAAACAGGTGTTAAAAAAGACGTGGTGAAGCCTAAGAATTAAAGCACAAGAACATATATATTGCAGAAAACAAAACAAAAGTGTTATTAATAAAGCACACGTCAAGAGAATGGGAAAACTTGCATATATTGAATAATTAAAGCTGTTGTCATTTAAGGCTAGAACAGAGGAGAGAGAGAGAGCACCAATAATCGAGTTACGTCACGAGCTTCAGCATGTGTCTAACAGCTCGCGGAGGAAGGCTACAACTCTCAGTATGTAACCCTTTCTCCACCAGTGATATCCTTTTCATTGTATTCTGGCAACTATTAGACGATTTCATTCAGCCTAGGAGGGATGTCTACCAGTTAAAAGGTTACATACTATCTCTATTAATCCATTTAGCTACCACATATCCTTCCTAGTTTTCATAAAGTCAAAATGTAGCTAGAATAAAGTAAAAAAGACGTCGCCGGTAGGGAAGGGGTTAAGGCAGCACTTTGGCGCTTTATTCTGGCTAACAGTAGATGAGTTTATGCAGTTTAGGAAGGATCTCTAGGAATCAAAAGGGTAAAAAACTATCTCAATTAACTCTCTAGCTCCCACAAGTCCTTCCTATGCTGAACAAATCCGTCTGATAATGGCCAGAATAGACCGTCAAAACACGTCATAGTCCTCAAGGGGTTAACCAGGACGTCTTATATCCAACCCTCTATAATCGTCGTATCGTAAGTGCCGACATCGCAATTCTAGCGCCATTGATAAACAAAACAAGTCATATCTGGCTACTATAACTATGATAGCCTATAGTCTGTTTCATTCCAACTGGCGGTAAATTGCCACAGTCTCATCTTATTTATTGAGCTATTACGACGCTTTTGTAGCGAGACGTCTATCTATCTGTCTAACATCGAATATTGTTCCTAAGAAGTTATGACGTCGTGGACAAGAAATAATTAAGCTGTATATTTGTTGTTTTATTGTGCCTTCAAATAGCCTTAACTTACAGCGTCTGTGAGTATTCGGGCCCAGAGCAAGAACCAAAGAGCAGAAGGGCAGAACACCAACAGAAAACGCAGAAACGAGCAAGAAGCAAAGCGGAAGGGCAGAAAACCAACAGAAAACGCAGACACGAGCAAGAACCAAAGAGCAGAAGGACAGAACACAACAGAATACGCAGAAACGAACAAGAAGCAAAGCGAAAGGGCAGAAAACCAACAGAAAACGCAGACACGAGCAAGAAGCAAGCGGAAGGGCAGAAAACCAACAGAAAACGCCGACACGGAATTCCTCAACGTAGTAAGGAAAACGGGATGCCAGAGATAGAGAGAGCGCCCCGGGGATTGATGAGGCGAGCTAGGGGGAAAAATGGGCGGAAGCTTCAGGAATGGGCGGAATCAGGGAGTGGTGGTGGTGGTGGTGGCATGCTTGGGAGAGGCGATATAGCTTGATGCCCGCGGGATATTATTACACGGGTGGAGGAAGAAGGGAGGCAGTGAGGAAGAAGGGAGGAAGGAAGACGGAAGTAAATGAAAAAGAATAGTTAAAAGTAGAAGGAAGTCAATGAGGAAGAATGGAGAAAGAAAGAAGTAAGTAAATGAGGAAGCATAGTTAAAGAAAGAAGTAAGTAAATGAGGAAGCATAGTTAAAGGAAGAAGTAAGTAAATGAGGAAGCATAGTTAAAGGAAGAAGTAAGTAAATGAGGAAGCATAGTTAAAGAACAAAGGAAGTTAATGAGGAAGAAGAGAGAAAGGAAGAAGGAAGTTAATGAGGAAGAAGAGAGAAAGGAAGAAGGAAGTTAATGAGGAAGAAGAGAGAAAGGAAGAAGGAAGTTAATGAGGAAGAAGAGAGAAAGGAAGAAGGAAGTTAATGAGGAAGAAGAGAGAAAGGAAGAAGGAAGTTAATGAGGAAGAAGAGAGAAAGGAAGAAGGAAGTTAATGAGGAAGAAGAGAGAAAGGAAGAAGGAAGTTAATGAGGAAGAAGAGAGAAAGGAAGAAGGAAGTTAATGAGGAAGAAGAGAGAAAGGAAGAAGGAAGTTAATGAGGAAGAAGAGAGAAAGGAAGAAGGAAGTTAATGAGGAAGAAGAGAGAAAGGAAGAAGGAAGTTAATGAGGAAGAAGAGAGAAAGGAAGAAGGAAGTTAATGAGGAAGAAGAGAGAAAGGAAGAAGGAAGTTAATGAGGAAGAAGAGAGAAAGGAAGAAGGAAGTTAATGAGGAAGAAGAGAGAAAGGAAGAAGGAAGTTAATGAGGAAGAAGAGAGAAAGGAAGAAGGAAGTTAATGAGGAAGAAGAGAGAAAGGAAGAAGGAAGTTAATGAGGAAGAAGAGAGAAAGGAAGAAGGAAGTTAATGAGGAAGAAGAGAGAAAGGAAGAAGGAAGTTAATGAGGAAGAAGAGAGACAGGAAGAAGGAAGTTAATGAGGAAGAAGAGAGAAAGGAAGAAGGAAGTTAATGAGGAAGAAGAGAGAGAAAGGAAGAAGGAAGTTAATGAGGAAGAAGAGAGAAAGGAAGAAGGAAGTTAATGAGGAAGAAGAGAGAAAGGAAGAAGGAAGTTAATGAGGAAGAAGAGAGAAAGGAAGAAGGAAGTTAATGAGGAAGAAGAGAGAAAGGAAGAAGGAAGTTAATGAGGAAGAAGAGAGAAAGGAAGAAGGAAGTTAATGAGGAAGAAGAGAGAAAGGAAGAAGGAAGTTAATGAGGAAGAAGAGAGAAAGGAAGAAGGAAGTTAATGAGGAAGAAGAGAGAAAGGAAGAAGGAAGTTAATGAGGAAGAAGAAGAGAGACAGGAAGAAGGAAGTTAATGAGGAAGAAGAGAGAAAGGAAGAAGGAAGTTAATGAGGAAGAAGAGAGAAAGGAAGAAGGAAGTTAATGAGGAAGAAGAGAGAAAGGAAGAAGGAAGTTAATGAGGAAGAAGAGAGAAAGGAAGAAGGAAGTTAATGAGGAAGAAGAGAGACAGGAAGAAGGAAGTTAATGAGGAAGAAGAGAGAAAGGAAGAAGGAAGTTAATGAGGAAGAAGAGAGAAAGGAAGAAGGAAGTTAATGAGGAAGAATAGTTAATCGAAGAAGGCAGTAAATGAGGGAGAAGAGAGAAAGGAAGACGAAAGAAAACGTGAAGGATAATGAGGAAAAGAAAAGTAAAGCAGAACATAGGGCAGGGAAGAATAAAGGACAAACACAAATACTACGAATACAAAAATAATGTAAAGCAATACTATGATTAACGATGAGATTACATGAACCATAGACTACAGTAGATCTGGGACCGGATACTCAAAACTGTACTAACGTGAGGCACTTAGGACTCCCTAACTGACTTAGGGCGCCCTAAGATATGAACAGGTTAGGACAACTTATCTCGTGTCTTAACCCTCTCACGTCCTGACGCAATTTTTGAGCCTATTAGGGATACTTTAAAGCCTTTGTTACCGTCCGGGGTATTTATAAACCTTTAGTTTATTTACTTCAACCTCTGCAGTTGTCTTTGAGTTAGCTGTGGGCAGAAAACTAATTTTGGAGAGGTAATTATAAGAGTGAGAGTAATCTATTTATTATTGCTAATCTGGCAACCTCTGCGTCATAAGGATGTGAGAGGGTTAAGTTGTATATTCAAACAAAATTTAGGATGTCCTATCCTGTTCCTAAATGGTTAGGAACTCCTAAATGGTCCTAAATCTTCTAGGGTGCCCAATGTTGTTCAGCCAATCACGGGGCTCCTTATAACCCATTGTTTGGGTGGATCAACCAATCACGGGACATTAATATCAGCTAATCAAAAATTCAAAATAAACAAACGCCACTGTGGCAGAAAGAGCTATACCAGCTGTTGTAGGCTATTACCTTATTTTGTGCTTACGTATCTATATACTGTATATATATACTAAATCGTGCAATATCCTATATTTAACCACTAACAAAGGCCCCTTTACATTGTTTATAGTAGGTCAAGGCTATAGGCTATTAGATTCTGCTAGGTTATATTTTCCCATGAACTCAATTTGTGTACAGTAGTTTGCAGCGTATTGGGCTAGGCCTAGTCCAGATTAAGTTAGGATAGGCTATTTTCCCAGAAGGCCCATTTATAGTTTGTCACTAGGTTAGGGTAGGGGAAGGAGTATTTTGCCCCCTGATGGCAATATTATGATGATAATAAGTCATATGGGGTGAGGGGGGCAAAAAAAAAAACTTAACCTATTCTTGCATTCCACGGCAGTCAAACTAGACGGGGACGTGATATTGAGCATGCGAGTAGTCTAAAAAAGGCAGGCGATACGACCGAATTCCTCCATCCTAACGTAGGGTAGGTTAAAGTAAGTTAGCCTAGGTTAGTTTTTTTGGTAAAAGTTGTGTTGTACCACCCGCTTTGTTTACATAGTCGCACACTCGCAGTTACATTTGCGTCTAATTTGACTGCTGTTATTTGCCCTTACTGGTAATATAGGCCTATAATTATGAGGATGACATTTAGTCATGGGGGGTCAGGGGGGCAAAACCCCCTCACTAACTAATCTCTCCATAAATCAAACAAAGTAAACTGTATCAAACAGTCTCTCTAGGCCTAGACACCATGCTGTAGACACCATGCTGTATAATTGTATTATTTATATGTGCTTAGACACCATGCTGTAGACACCATGCTGTATATATTATTTATATGTACTTAGACACCATGCTGTAGACACCATGCTGTATATATTATTTATATGTACTTAGACACCATGCTGTAGACACCATGCTGTATATATTATTTATATGTACTTAGACACCATGCTGAGACACCATGCTGTATATATTATTTATATGTACTTAGACACCATGCTGTAGACACCATGCTGTATATATTATTTATATGTACTTAGACACCATGCTGTAGACACCATGCTGTATATATTATTTATATGTACTTAGACACCATGCTGTATATATTATTTATATGTATTTATACTCCATGCTGTATATATTATTTATATGTACTTAGACACCATGCTGTAGACACCATGCTGTATATATTATTTATATGTACTTAGACACCATGCTGTATATATTATTTATATGTACTTAGACACCATGCTGTTATATTATTTATATGTACTTAGACACCATGCTGTATATATTATTTATATGTACTTAGACACCATGCTGTAGACACCATGCTGTATATATTATTTATATGTACTTAGACACCATGCTGTAGACACCATGCTGTATATATTATTTATATGTACTTAGACACCATGCTGTAGACACCATGCTGTATATATTTTTATATGTACTTAGACACCATGCTGTAGACACCATGCTGTATATATTATTTATATGTACTTAGACACCATGCTGTAGACACCATGCTGTATATATTATTTATATGTACTTAGACACCATGCTGTAGACACCATGCTGTATATATTATTTATATGTACTTAGACACCATGCTGTAGACACCATGCTGTATATATTATTTATATGTACTTAGACACCATGCTGTAGACACCATGCTGTATATATTATTTATATGTACTTAGACACCATGCTGTATATATTATTTATATGTACTTAGACACCATGCTGTATATATTATTTATATGTACTTAGACACCATGCTGTAGACACCATGCTGTATATATTATTTATATGTACTTAGACACCATGCTGTAGACACCATGCTGTATATATTATTTATATGTACTTAGACACCATGCTGTAGACACCATGCTGTATATATTATTTATATGTACTTAGACACCATGCTGTATATATTATTTATATGTACTTAGACACCATGCTGTATATATTATTTATATGTACTTAGACACCATGCTGTAGACACCATGCTGTATATATTATTTATATGTGCTTAGACACCATGCTGTAGACACCATGCTGTATATATTATTTATATGTGCTTAGACACCATGCTGTAGACACCATGCTGTATATATTATTTATATGTGCGTTTTTTAATACCACATTTCCCGATCTTCATAGGCTATAGTCCTCCCCACTAGGCTAGTAGGGTTGCATTTTAATATTCTTGGAAAATGGATAAAAAACAAAGTACCCTCATTGTTCCCTGATTAAATAGCACTGTATGAATATTCCCATATTCAAAATATGCTACAGGGGGGCAATGCCTAGTGAGTTAATTGCTCAATAGGTGGCGTTCTGAGAGTGAGGGTCCGAGCCTGGGGAGTGAGACTGTGAAGCGCAGGGGCGAAGCAGCTTCAGAGATGGAGCTGGGTTTGAGCCGTGAGTGGGTGCTTCGCATGTCTCACTCCCTATACTGGAACAAGACCTCACGGGCCTCACTGTGTTCAGCGGTAGAGTGTAAAGGCTATCAGCCTATGCCCGAGAGGGAGTAGTTGGAATATAGAAAGAAAAAAAACACAAAAAAAATCACCACCCAAAAGGCCAAAACCCCAGTGTGTGAAGTTACCAATAGCCTATGCTACTTCAAAAAGGTCATGAGCCCCCAAATCCAGTATATTGAGTAAATATTACACAAGTCATTCCATTATTGAAAGGGTTAATCAAGTACAATCACAGAATCATAGGCTTGGAGAGTATCCTTTTATTTGTCTGTTTACATACATTCTCTCAAGCCTTAAAAAGCGACAAAAACGGTATAAGACCACTAGTTCCATTACAAAATGTCACGCTGTAGCCATTAACTACACCAGTTATTTCCATAGCCTCCTTAAATGACGGTTAAAACAGGCTAGAGTCACTTTGAGGCCGGCCATATTTAATCCACGCCGAGGCTCGGCCAATGTTTGGAGGTACACCCTAAATAACGGCTCCCACTATCAATTTTTTCCGCTGTTGAGTGTCCTAAATCGAGTTAGAGTAGCCCCCGATCTACCCTAAGTCCAAAGCGAGATAGGACGAGATAGGATGTCCTAAATATTTTTGAGTATCCGGCCCCTGGACTGGAAAAGAAAATGGAACTTTGCAGTAAGGGATCCAAAATCGGAGAACGAACCCCCAAGTTCGAACCTCGAAACCAGGAAAATGTGATATTTTCGCAGTTTCGAGGTTCGAACTTGAGGGTTCGTTCTCCGATTTGGGGTCCCTTACTGCAAAGTTCCATTTTCGTGTCCAGTCCAGATCTACTGTAGTCTATGCATGAACACAAGAAAAGAAGAAAAACAAATGGGACTTTTATTCTAATGCAATAATTTACAACGTTCCCGATTACGATTACCGACGGAAACAATCCATAAAAAAGTGATCTCGTGACTGGGACTTTAATTCCTCCTATTATCGCTATTAATAGATAATTTGGCTCAGATTCTTCCAAAGCTGCATAAATTAAACTGGAGATAGCCAGCATAAAAAAAAACACTAGCGTTATACCATTGAGAGAGATAATCTAGAAATTCCCCTTTGTATTTTCAGATTATTTAGCCGTATTGATAATAATTTATCCCTCTGTGTAAATGGTAGGCGGCAATCATACTCGAGGAGAATTCACACGAGGGATGTTTTCGACAATTTAAGATTAGCAACTCTATTCTGGCAGCACTTCTACACTATTATGCACTGGTACCTATACTCTGTTCCTTTTCACCTGACGGTAAATTAAATCCCTTAGTAGCTACGTTTTTTATACTTAATGGAAATATGTGAAACTACTGTTTCTCATATTAAGACATAATGTGTATAAAATAAGCACCATATTTCACTACATAATCTTCAAAATAACTGATAAATTAAAATCGGAACTTTGCAAATTACCGCCAGTTGAAAATAAACTGAGTATTGACATACAATATATCATTACTGGTGGCGGAATTCTAATAAAAGTAAATTTCCGAAGTTAGTAGATCACAGTTGTGAAGAAAATAGTTACGGGAAAAAGAGCTCGAGGAAATCCACTTATCTTTTTGTTTTTCTCTTATTTTTTAAGTTTGCTCCGTTGACCTCCAGCTAGCTTAAAACATTTTCCCTTCAAGATAGCTTGTATGATGTGTAGCTCGTTATCGCTCGCTAGGAAAACATTATCCCTTCAAGATAGCTTGTATGATGTGTAGCTCGTTATCGCTCGCTAGGAAAACATTATCCCTTCAAGTTAGCTTGTATGATGTGTAGCTCGTTATCGCTCGCTAGGAAAACATTATCCCTTCAAGATAGCTTGTATGATGTGTAGCTCGTTATCGCTCGCTAGGAAAACATTATCCCTTCAAGTTAGCTTGTATGATGTGTAGCTCGTTTATCGCTCGCTAGGAAAACATTATCCCTTCAAGATAGCTTGTATGATGTGTAGCTCGTTATCGCTCGCTAGGAAAACATTATCCCTTCAAGATAGCTTGTATGATGTGTAGCTCGTTATCGCTCGCTAGGAAAACATTATCCCTTCAAGTTAGCTTGTATGATGTGTAGCTCGTTATCGCTCGCTAGGAAAACATTATCCCTTCAAGTTAGCTTGTATGATGTGTAGCTCGTTATCGCTCGCTAGGAAAACATTATCCCTTCAAGATATCTTGTATGATGTGTAGCTCGTTATCGCTCGCTAGGAAAAAGTCGACACCTAAATACCACGAAAGGTCTGAAAATTAACAAAGACATGGGGCGAAAGGTCTTATAATCCCCAAACTAATGGGGCACGCGTCTTACAATCTCAAAACTAATAGGGCTAAACATGAGGAAGAAGGGGTCCAGATAAAACCCCCTCCTCCTTAACCCTTTTGGTAACGCTAGAGCAAGTTTCCGGGGACCCATACAATGGTAATAATGGTGGTTGGTATTAGAAAGTGGATGTGATGGATGATTGAGCCATTATTTGGGATTGTAGGGGAAAGGCTGACTAGATAAGGAACAGGTTGACAAATAGGTGCGTTCACATATGGGGATAGTGTGTGTGTGTGTGTGCGTGTGTGTGTGTTTGAAAACAAAATAATTAAAATATTATTGAGTGAGAGAGAAAGAGAAAGAGAGAGTACAAAGGAAATCAAGCAACAACAGATCCAGCGACCCCTCAAGGCTGCTCGCCTTCCAAAACACTGATGGTCAAGTGTCCAAACAATAGTTTAGAGTGGGTAAGGGATAAATGGAAAGGGAAGATTGCCCTGGGACAAATGTCCGTGGCAGGATTAGATGTTAGTAGGGGACAGTTGTTAGTAATATAATAGAAGAAGAAAAAACCACACACTTTATTCATTTACAAATGCAGTCAGTCGTGGATTTAAGGCAAGGTGTTTGTCTAGGCGAAGTTTATAAGAATCAATGGTGCTGCAGTCTATGACATCTCGGGGAAGCCCATTCCACAAGTTGACAACTAGATTGAAGAAGAAATTCTTAGACTCGTGTAAGTTCAAAGATTTACCAATAATTTTGCAACCATTCTCCCACGTGTAATTTGATTGGTCGATAGTGAAATATTTATTACAGTTCATATTATCAATGCCTTTGATAATTTTGAACACTTATAATTAAGTCGCCTCTTAATCTGCGCTGGGTTAAAAGAAATAGATTTAATTCTCTAAGACGCTCCTCGTATGGTTTGTTCTTTAGGCAAGGTTTTATTTTGGTATCTCTACGTTGAACCCGTTCTAGCTTTTCTATATATTTTTGATAGTAAGGGCACCAGGGTTGAATGCACTATTCCAGGAGAGGGCGGACTAAGGAATTGTAAAGAGGATTACATCTTTGGATTTATGCTCAAATGACCTGCCTATAAAGCCAATTATTTTGTTTGCCTTCTTAACAACTTCAGAACATTGTTGACTCGGTTTTAGGTTGCTCGATATTGTTACTCCCAAATCAGTTTATCTGTCTACACTCTTAAGTTGGGTGCCATTCATTGAATAGTTTGCTTTTACATTTCGGTTTCCGATATGGAGTACTTTAGATTTATCCGCATTGAAACACATTTGCCAAATTTGAGTCCAATGTGACAACTTATCTAGATTATTTTGCATATCTTCAACATGTTCATTTTAGAGTACGCTATTTGCAATATTTGTATCGTCAGTAACTTTGAGATTGTACAGGTGAGACCCTCATCTATGTCGTTAATGTAAACTAGGAAGAGAACTGGCCCTAGTACCTATCCCTGGGGTGCCCCGCTACTTACATTGGTCCATTTGGATGCTTTACCGTTTATGACTACTCTTTGCTTCCTGTCACTGAGCCAATTTTCTATCCATTTCAGCACACCGTCTTGTATTCCATGCACTTTTAGTTTTATCAATAAACGTTTGTGGGGAACTTTGTCAAAGGCCTTTTGAAAATCAAGGTATATAATATCTACAGCTTTACTCTCATCATATAGGTTGAGGATATCGTGGAAGAAGTCTAAGAGGTTTGCTAAGCAGGAGCTTTTATTACGAAAACCGTCTTGAGTATCTTTAAGTATCTTGCTTTCCTCTAAGTGATGTACAAGTTTGTCTCTTATGAGTGTTTCTAGCATTTTACATACAATTGAGGTTAAACTAATTGGACGATAGTTACTAGGTAAGGATTTTCTGCCTTTTTAAAAAATCGGTGTTACGTTGGCGAGCTTGCACTTATCAGGCATAGTCCCAGACTGTAAGGATTTATTGAAGAGCAATGTCAGGGGTTTGGAGAGCTCATACTTAGCTTCCTTTAGAACTCTAGGCGAGATCGTATCAGGTCCAGGCGATTTATTTACCTTGAGTTTATCTAAACATTTCAAAACTTCCCTCTCTGTAATGCTGATACTGCTTAGAACGTCAAAATTATCTATCTGAACCAGCGATGCTGTTGGGACATTACTAAGGTCTTCTGTTGTAAACAACTGATGCAAAGAAGGTGTTAGAGCGTTACTCATTTTTGCTTCATCATCTTTAGTGTGATCTCCTTTCTCATCGACTAACGTTCCAATCGTTGAAGTCATTACTTTCTTCTTCCTGATGTAACTATACAATTAGTTCGTGTTTTTCTTACTTTGATTTGTAACATGTAATTCTAGCGTGTTTTTACTTTGTTTGATTAACATATTGGCATTGCGTCGTAGATCTACAAATATCACTTTATTTTCATGGGTGTCAGATATTTTTTATTTATCATGAGCATTCTTTTTAGCAAACAGGCAATCCGGAATGTCTTTATTCCACCACTTAGGCCTATTGTTATGTTCTGATCTTCGGAGTTTTTAATGGCATACACTCATGTACTGCATTCAAATAAGTGAAGGTGAAAAATCTCCAAGATTGGTTTAGAACTTTAGATCATCATTGTTAATCATAGAACTCCAGTCGATTTCCTTGAGTACTGCTCGAAGTTTACGGAAGTTTGCTCTCTTGAAATCTGGGACCTTCTCTTTGCTGGTATTGAGTTCGTTGCTATTGAATTTTAAATGGAAAGTGATCGTACAATGGTCACTATTACTGAATTCATCACCAACATTCAAATTCTCTATTTAAATGAGAGAGAGGTGTGATAAGTGGTTTGAAATTATATACATACAGATGCTTGTTGACCTCATTCCCAAGCTCCCACTTGCTCAACGACGCCATCCAAGGTCAACAGGTAGAAACAGTAAGGATTATAACCCTTTGAAGTTTATGACGCATTTTGACAGTTTATTCTGGCTATCATTTGGATGAGTTTATATAGTTTAGGAAGGATCTGTGAGACGTTTATAGGTAAATACTATCTGAATTAACCCTCTGACTTCCCCATACCATTCCTAATTTGGATAAAATCTTATAATAATAGCCAAAATTAACTGCCAAATTTAACATGATCCTGAAGGGGTTAAATGACCATGATGGGTCCTTGCAAGATGTTTGGATTGTCCTCAATGGCCCATTTCTAAACAACAATCAAACGAAGAAAACCATAACTAAATAAACAAATAAATATATTATACATAAATGAACAACAAAATAATAATAATGATACTGTAGAATATGCGTCTGGTCTGAAGGCAAGCATATACATACATTTGTTTTAACACTGTGATATGATATGATAATCAGGTCAAAGTGAAATATGCGTCTGGTCTGAAGGCAAGCATATACATACATTTGTTTTAACACTGTGATATGATATGATAATCAGGTCAAAGTGAAATATGCGTCTGGTCTGAAGGCAAGCATATACATACATTTGTTTTAACACTGTGATATGATATGATAATCAGGTCAAAGTGAAATATGCGTCTGGTCTGAAGGCAAGCATATACATACATTTGTTTTAACACTGTGATATGATATGATAATCAGGTCAAAGTGAAATATGCGTCTGGTCTGAAGGCAAGCATATACATACATTTGTTTTAACACTGTGATATGATATGATAATCAGGTCAAAGTGAAATATGCGTCTGGTCTGAAGGCAAGCATATACATACATTTGTTTTAACACTGTGATATGATATGATAATCAGGTCAAAGTGAAATATGCGTCTGGTCTGAAGGCAAGCATATACATACATTTGTTTTAACACTGTGATATGATATGATAATCAGGTCAAAGTGAAATATGCGTCTGGTCTGAAGGCAAGCATATACATACATTTGTTTTAACACTGTGATATGATATGATAATCAGGTCAAAGTGAAATATGCGTCTGGTCTGAAGGCAAGCATATACATACATTTGTTTTAACACTGTGATATGATATGATAATCAGGTCAAAGTGAAATATGCGTCTGGTCTGAAGGCAAGCATATACATACATTTGTTTTAACACTGTGATATGATATGATAATCAGGTCAAAGTGAAATATGCGTCTGGTCTGAAGGCAAGCATATACATACATTTGTTTTAACACTGTGATATGATATGATAATCAGGTCAAAGTGAAATATGCGTCTGGTCTGAAGGCAAGCATATACATACATTTGTTTTAACACTGTGATATGATATGATAATCAGGTCAAAGTGAAATCATACATATAACAACACTACAATCAAGACCATGCTCTCTCTTGTAATCTCTCTCCACTCCCACCCACCCGCTCTCTCTCTCTCTCTCTCTCTCTCTCTCTCTCTCTCTCTCTCTCTCTCTCTCAAATACTGTACATACTTACAAACTAAGCCAATTCCCCCTCACTTAGTCCGCAGCGCAGATTGCTGGCCGTATACGGAGCCTCACCATTATGTTAACCACTACTGTACCGGCGACGTCTTTGTCTTATATTCTGGCAACTATTAGACGATCGTATTCAACTTAGGAAGGACACGCTATTTCAATCCATACTTTTAGCTACCATATAGCCTTCCTAAGCCTCATAAAATCGTCTAAATGCATCTGAAATCAAATGAATTATACGTGACCGGTATTGGAAGGGTTAAGGGGACAGTGGTTATTTTGTTGCGTCCATTTATGTATGTACTAATTTAATGTTAGTTTCCTCGCTAGACCTTCACCAAACTTAAACAAAAACTCCCTAACCCCTCTTAAAAGTTAAATGTGTACATTTTATCGATAGAAAAATGTCCCGGCCAAAGGCCGCTTTCTCTTAAAACTACAGGCTCGCTATCGCTCGCCAGGAAAAAATCGACACCTAAATGGCATAAAAGTTCTTGATATTGATATAGAAATAGGACGAAAGGTTTTAAAATCGACAAACTAATGGGGCAAACGTCTTAAAATCTGAAAACTAATGGGGCCAAACACGAAGAAGAAGGGTGAACAGAAAACCGACCTATCTCCCCTTAACTCTTTCAGTACCAGTGACGTCTTATTTATAATGTTCAGCGACAATTTTACGAAGCATGGGCAGGATAAAAGCATGGGCAGGATAAAAGCATGGGCAGGATAAAAGCATGGGCAGGATAAAAGCATGGGCAGGATAAAAGCATGGACAGGATAAAAGCATGGGCAGGATAAAAGCATGGGCAGGATAAAAGCATGGGCAGGATAAAAGCATGGGCAGGATAAAAAGTATCTAAAACAATTAATTGGGACAGTCTGTAGCCTTTTAATTGGGACAGTCTGTAGCCTTTTAATTGGTAGACGTCTTTCCTAAGCTGAATAACATCGTCTATTAGCTGCCAGAATATAATAAGAAAAAGACGTCGCCGGTACAGAAGGGGTTAAGTAAGTTACCTCCCAAATAATACACTTCGATATTCAGGCTATTGTTAGACGATTTTATTGATCTATACCATCCTCTTCAGTATTAACCCATTCTGTACCGGCAATGTCTTTTATATATTAGTCTAGCTATATTCAGACGAGTTTGTTCAGTTCAGGAAGGATATCTATCAATTATAAGGCTTCGAACTATCTCAGTCAACAATTGTAGCTACCACAGATTCTTCCTAAGCTGCAACAAATCGTCTAAATAAAATATGAAAGACGTCGCTGGTACAGAATGGGTTCAGGCTATTATTAAACGTGCTTAAGCATCTTAGCAAAAGTTTGTTTGAGGTAGGTATTACCTTGTTTTGTTGTTTGACTTCCTCCTCCCTATGTATACAATATTCTAGTGTTAGACAAAAAAAAAAAAAAAAAAAAAAGGCAGCCAAATTAATCCAGTGATTGAAGTTGATCCATAACCGTAATATGCTTGCAATGATAAATCAATGAATAATTAACTTTGGTACCTGGAACACACTCTTCCATGAGTTGACGCCTTGGAGCCCGATTACTAAAATTAACTTAATTATCAATTGAGAGGATGAAGCTGTGAGTATTGGATGATCAAATCTTAGTTATATAAAATCATTTGAAAACTGTAGTTATACAGGGTGTCCCAAGAGGAAAGGTCATAACTTTGGGAAATTATAAAACAAAGTATTCTAAGCATAACATGTTTTATAACAAAATGTCCAAATTTCAACCGTTACAAAAGTATTGAAGGTTTTATATAGTGTCCTCCCCCGCATCACTGTAATAGACTCTTCCATGTCAAATAGTTTCCAACTGGTTCAAAGTGAGCTAATATATCTCTAATAATTTTGTAACCGTGAGCATTATTATATCTTTATGGTGACAAGGAAAAATAATTGCAGTTGGATGGAGGTGTGGTAGGGACTCGACAACTAGGCCACCCTTATAGAGAAATACATAGGAAAATACCATTTTCAACATGCAATATCTCAATACAGGTTCAGATTTGGAATATGTCTTATAGAACATGTTAGGCTTAGAATACCTTGTTTTATAATTTCCCAAAGTTATGACCTTTCCTCCTGGGACACCCTGTATATTAGTAGTAACATTAAAGCTTTAAGTATTTATCTTCTATCTATCTATCTATTGCCTGACGCCGTGATCCCCGAAGGGGTGGCCACGAACGAACCGCCCCCATGCACCTCTGTCCCCGGTCAGTCGACGCCCCTCCCCCCAACCAGCACCGCCTTCGTTCATATACTTCCTCACTCCATCCTTCCACCTCTCTTTCGGTCTACCTCTCCCCCTCTGTTCCTCCACCTCGCTCTCGTACACCCTCTTAGTCATTCTCTCGCTTTCCATACGTTCCATATGGCCGAACCATCTCAAGTTGTTCCTTTTCACACTTTCCAGCACATCTACCTCCACACCACACCTCCTTCTTACTTCCTCATTAGTCTGTCTATCCCTCCATGTAACTCCGCACGCACTCCTTAAGTAATTCATTTCCACTGCTCTCACTCTTGGTCTGAGTCTCTCAACCAACGTCCATGCTTCGCTTCCGTAAATCAGTGTCGGGATTACCACACTGTCATGCAAGGACTTCTTCACTTCCATACTGACCACCCTATTTCTTGTTACTGCTTTCAGCGTTCCTACAACCCTCTTCACCTGTTGTACCCTCTCCTGCACTTCTTCATCCATAGTCCCATCATTACTCAACACACTGCCCAGATACTTAAAAGAGTTGACGATCTCCATCGCCTGACCGTTCAGCTTCACCTCACACTCTGTGACTTCACCCCTTTCGAAGACCATAACCTTGCTCTTCCCCGCATTTACCTTCAAATTCCGTTTTTCGCACACTGTTCCAAACTCATTTACCAGACCCTGCAACTCCCATTCATTATCACTCATCAGAACTGTATCATCCGCGAACAGCAGTATAGGTAGCTTCCACTCAATTCCCTCCCTTTTCAGCGATACACCAACATCCACTGCTCTTGATAGTATTTCTTTCATGACTCCATCCATATATACAGTAACCAACCACGGGGACATCACACACCCCTGTTTCAAACCAACATTCAGGTCAAAGAACTCGCTCTGCTCACTCTCCACACGTACTGCCACCTTTGCACCCTCATACATGCTCTTCCCTGCTTTCAGCAACTTGCCATCTACTCCGTATATTCTAAGTACTTTCCACAAACCTTCTCTATCCACTCTGTCATAGGCCTTCTCCAAGTCCATAAAGGCAACATACACCTTTTGTTTCTTCTCCAGATATTTCTCCACAACACAAGTCAGGGTAAAAATCTGATCTACACATCCTCTTCCCTTCCTAAAACCTCCCTGCTCGTCGCCTATCCATATCTCCGTTCTCACTCTCACTCTCTCAATCACTACCCTACTGTATACCTTCCCTACTACGCTTAGAAGACATATTCCTCGGTGGTTACCACACACTCCTCTTTCCCCTTTGCCCTTATATAGGGGGACTATTATGCCAGTCTTCCAGTCATCGGGTGCACTCCCCTTCTCCCATGCTAGTTTTCACATTTTCCATACCCATTCGATCACTATCTCACCACCATACCTCAACATTTCCCCACACACTCCACCTGTTCCTGATGCTTTCCCCAACTTCACTCTTTTCATGGCTTCCCACACTTCTGACCTCCTGATCCCCACCTCCTCCTCCACTACTTCTCTTCTTCTCCCTCCCATACCATATCCAGCTATGTTTGCTGGCTCTTCATTCCTTACATTTAGCAACTCATTGAAGTACTCCCTCCATCTTTCGACTCTCTCTTGCATCTCGGCTAGCATTCTCCCATTCTTATCTTTCACACCCTTACTGTTTCCCTTGCTACCTTCCCTAACTGTCTTGACTTCTTTCCAGAACAGTTTCTTACTCTCCCTCCATTTTACACTCAGATTCCTTCCAAATTCCTCATCTACTCTTCTCTCTTACTTTCCTTCACTACTCTCTTCACCACCCTCTTACTCTCCACGTACCTCGCTCGTTTCTGTCTCTCGAAATCTTCATTCCCTCTACTACCCAACCACTCTCTATATGCTTTCTTCTTTTCTTCCACAGCTATTCTTACCTCTTCTATCCACCATGCTGTACCTTTCACTCCCCTCCCTCTTCTCCTCACTCCACACACCTCCTCACATGCTGCACAGATCTCATCCTTAAACACCTTGCTCATCTCCTCCACTTCCTCCATACCTTCCAGGTCGAACCCACCTAGTCGTCTTTCCACTGCTCTCCTGTACTCCTCCCTGACTTCCTCCTCCTGCAACCTCTCCACCCTCCTCACCATTCCACCCTCCTCTCGCCTCCCTCCAGCTCTCCTCACCCACTTCTTTTGTATCCTAACCTTAGCTACCACTACATAATGATCAGACAGACCCTCTCCAATACCCCTATACACCCTAGCACCCATCACAAATTTCTTAATTCGTTCATCCACACACACATAATCAATCAATGACTTTCGTTCCACCACTGTCTCATCCTCCATCGTCCACACCCGTTTCCACGTGTACCTGTGGATCATTCTGTGTCGGAAGGTGTTGGCTATCCACAGCCCCCTCCCCACACATACGTCCACAAGTGCACTACCATTCCCATACACCTCTGATGGTACCCCCCACCCTCCCACCACTCCCTCAACTTTCCTATCACCCACCTTACCATTCATATCCCCAATCAGAAATATTCTTTCGTTCTTGTCAAACTTCTCCAGGCACGCCTCCACATTCATCCAGAACTCCTCTTTCTTTCTTTCAAGTTTATCCTCTGTCGGGGCATACACACACACAATCACCCACGTTTGTATTCCTACTTTCATTCTCACCCACACAATCCTTGAACCCACAGACCCATACTCTCTTACACATTCCTTCCATTTGCTACTTACAAACAAACACGCACCTTCTCTCGCTGTTCCTTCATTCACTCCAGCACACACACCCATTCCACACTCCCACTCTCTTACATTTGAACCTTTCCATTTGGTCTCTGTCATTCCACATATATCCAGCCTGGCATTCACTAGCACTTCCAGAACCTCTCTCTTTTGTGCCATCATTCATGCCACTAACATTCCATGTAGCCATTCTCAGAATGTCCGAAGGAATGTCCTTAGTCGGTCGTGGTTCGTCAACATAGGTTCCGTCCGCATCCGAGGCCGTTCGTTCGTTTTTCTTTGCTTAGGTATTTTTTCCGGGTGGGGGTCGCAAGCCCACCGACCCAACCTCTTTAGTCGCCTCTTACGACACGCAGAAGGCACGTGGGGCATATTCTATTCCCTTACCCCCAGGGGGGCATTTATCTTAAATCATAATAATCTATCCTTCAATAATCTAGCGAGAAATATTGTGTAGTAATAATCTAAGAGTGAGAGGGATGGAAATGAGTTATTTGAGAAGTGCGTGTTACATGGTGGGATAGACAGACGAATGAGGAAGTAAGAGGGAGGTGTGGTGTGGAGGTAGATGTGCTGAAAAATATGAAAAGGAACACCTTGAGATGGTTCGGCCATATGGAACGTATGGGAAGCAAGAGAATGACTAAGAGGGTGTACGAGAGCGAGGGGGAAGGAAAGATGTACATAGATTTACATATATACACTGGCCACACAGACCTTACGATCCAAACGAGGTGGTCAGGACTTAATTCTAGTAGAGATGGCATATCCGATAGAAAAGGAAAGTTGAAGGAAAGGATAGAAAAGAAGAAGGCTCTCTCCCCACCCTCCGTTCCCTCAGGCAATTGCCGTACATGAAAAAGTTGGAAGTGATTAACCTTGCTGGGCTTCGAAATCCCCAGAAGGAATTTACAGGAAAGATTGAAAAAAAAAAAAAAAAGAGAGAGGGAGAGGAAACCCGAGAGAGAGGTGGAAGGATGGAGTGAAGAAGTATATGAATGAAGGCGGTGCTGGTTGGGAGGAGGGCCGCCGACTGACTGCGGACAGAGGTGCATGGGAGCGTTTCGTTCGTTGACACCCCTGCGAGGATCATGGCGTCAGGCAATAGATAGATAGATGGATAGAATAATCTAAGCATGCTTAGTTATGACCATTAGTATTAATGTAAGAAAAGAAAATGTTCCTCTTACTCAATAGTACGATAGTTATTTGAGGGGTATTGAAATTATTAATTAAATTGAAATATAAAACTTGCAAAACAAACAAATCAAAACAGGAACTACATTCCAACAGGACGGAGGAAGTCTCGCAAGGGATATAATATAGAGGAGAGGAGAGGCGCTGTTCAAGGGGAGATGTTCACTTAAGTCATTTATTTGAACCTCCTCCCTCATGTTTAGCCCCATTAGTTTTGAGATTTTAAGACGTTCGCGCCGTTAGTTTGGTGATTTTATGACATTTTGCCCAACAACAATAATAATAATAATAACAATAATAGTGATAGTGATTATAATAATAGTAATAATAATAATAATAATAAAAATAGTAATAATAGTAGTAATAATAATAGCCCTTGTCAGCGCACCTTTAAATCGTTCCTGTAGGCTCGGAAGATTATGGATTATTTTATTTTTATCGGTGAGGGTCGGCTATAGGTTAATTGGTGGAATATGAGAGACGCGGAAGAGCGGGGACACCCCCAGGCCATGTACTGGAAGAGGAACAAAACCAAAACTCGTATATACAGTACAGTACCTCCTCATTCCACAAAACCACTGGGGAACGTATTTACTTTATTTGACCTTACTAATCCTTAATCATTGCTACGTTCCTCCATTTTCCACACCACCACAGGGGAACGTATTTACTTTATTGGACTTGACTTTATACTTGCGTACCTCCTCGTTCCACACCAACCACAGGGGAACGTATTTACTTTATTGGACTTTATCTTTATGATTTTTCTTTTTGTTGTTACGTAGCCTCCTCATTCCAAACCACCACAGGGGAACGTACTAACTTTATTGGACTTTATTTTGCCTTGTTTTATTGATACGTTTCTCCTTGCTCCACAACACCACAGGGGAACGTATTTACATTATTTGACTTTAACTTACCTTCATTATCATTCTTTACTGTGGCTTTGTAGAGGGGATTAATACACAACCTGCAGGAATACAAGACTGTTTTTATATATCCTTTAGCATTTACCCTTTAGTGCATGGGTTGTATAGAGCATAATAAGTATTTAATGTTCACTATCTCTCTCTCTCTCTCTCTCTCTCTTTATCCTCACGCATACACACACACACAAACATCACACACGTACATATACAGTATATATACTGTATATATATATATATATATATATATATATATATATATATATATATATATATATATATATATACACTGTATATATATATATATATATATATATACTGTATATGTATATATATATATATGTATATACTGTATATACAGGGTGTCCCGTGAGTTTTGTCAAATACTTACAGAGATGAAAGATTAAATAATTCTAAGTTAAAACTGTTATATACACATAGGCTTTTTGGGGTATTGTTTTGTAGTTATGGACCCTTAAAGTCGGCATTTTGGTGTTTTTTGTCATTTCTAACCCTGTTTTTCTTCAATAAGATGAGGATAGGAAAAACAACTATAAAGTGTATTATGAAGCATGATATCAATACTTCAAACTGAATATTACAAACAACCGACAAAACTTAATTTTAAGCTCATCATCACGGAAAGAAGAAAGGAGCTACAGAGGATTTTTTGGTGTTTTCTGTCAGTTTAAACCCATTTTCTGAGTAATGAAAATGAACAGCGATAAGGTCAAATGCTGTATGATGGTGCATGGTATCAACAATTAATGAAAACACCAATAACTCCTCTGTAGCTCCTTTCTTCTTTCCGTGATGATGAGCTTAAAATTAAGTTTTGTTGGTTTCTTGTAACATTCAACTCCATGCCAAGGGAATACAAAGTACGATGTAAGGAAGTTTTTGGTGTCAGTTTGAAGTATTGATATCATGCTTCATAATACACTTTTCCTATCCTCATCTTATTGAAGAAAAACAGGGTTAGCAACTACAAAAAACACCAAAATGCCGACTTTATGCGTTCATAACTACAAAACAATGCCCCAAAAAGCCTATGTGTATATAACAGTGTTTACTTAGAATTACTTAATCTTTCATCTCTGGAAGTATTTGACAAAACTAGCGGGACCGGGACACCCTGTATATACTGTATATATATATATATATATATATATATATATATATATATATATATATACAGTATAGGCTACACACACACACACACTATAAAATTGTATTCACATCTGTACCCGGTAGTAGGCTACTCTCGATTTTCTTCCAGTCTTTTTTTTTATTTTAGTATACATATTCTTTTTTTTCAGAGTAGATTTGTTTCGGTGATAAATAAAAGAGTAAAAACACTGGTGGTTGTGAATAATACGGACGAGCAACCCCCCCCCCCCCCCGTCCCCCCTTGCCAGCGCCGGAAACCGTAAGTGAGGCGGATGACGACTCGCACTTATATGATGAATAAGTGAAGGGAGGTGGAGGAGGGGGGTAGCAGGAGGAGGGGGAAGGGGGTGCAGGAGGGGAGTGGGCGGAGGAGGGAGGCGCAGGGGTGAATATTCCCGAAGTTTGGACAAATTCATCCCTCTGCGCTGCTCTTCTTTGACCTGGACGATCGTAGTTATACCGTACGTCCTCAACCTATATTGACCCAACCTAACCTTTTCTAACCGTTAACCCATTCAGTACCGGTGACGTCTCTTTAACATTTATCCTGGCTACTATTACACGATTATATTCAGTTTCATAAAGACCTTCAGCAATTAACAGGCTTCGAAAGATCTCATTTAACCATATTTACTAACACAGATCCTTCTTTAATTTAACAAAATCGTTAAACATAACTAGCATAAAAATAAGAAGACGTCATCGGTACAGTAGGGGTTAACATAGATCTCTCATAACTCATAGACGTCATCGGTACAGTAGGGGTTAACATAGATCTCTCATAACTCATAGACGTCATCGGTACAGTAGGGGTTAACATAGATCTCTCATAACTCATAGACGTCATCGGTACAGTAGGGGTTAACATAGATCTCTCATAACTCATAGACGTCATCGGTACAGTAGGGGTTAACATAGATCTCTCATAACTCATAGACGCCATCGGTACAGTAGGGGTTAACATAGATCTCTCATAACTCATAGACGTCATCGGTACAGTAGGGGTTAACATAGATCTCTCATAACTCATAGACGTCATCGGTACAGTAGGGGTTAACATAGATCTCTCATAACTCATAGACGTCATCGGTACAGTAGGGGTTAACATAGATCTCTCATAACTCATAGACGTCATCGGTACAGTAGGGGTTAACATAGATCTCTCATAACTCATAGACGTCATCGGTACAGTAGGGGTTAACATAGATCTCTCATAACTCAAGAACGGCGAGAATAATCGAGCTAGTATTTTTATCGTTTAGGAAAAGTTAGCCAGGGAATAGGTGTGGAAATAAACAGCCAATTTGTTCTATCCCTTTTTGAGTAACAGAGGATAGAGGTCACAGTTTCTAGCCCATCGATAATAAATGAACAGAAGGTTACGATAGTTGAGGGTAGCGTGGACTAGTTTAATTTAAGCTACGACAAGTGACCACACTAATCCTGGTAATAGATCACAACAGTTGGTAGGATATGTTACCGTGATCGTCCTGGTAATAGAAATATAGATCACAACAGGTAGGAGTTGGGTAGGATATGTTACCGTGATCGTCCTGGTAATAGAAATATAGATCACAACAGGTAGGAGTTGGGTAGGATATGTTACCGTGATCGTCCTGGTAATAGAAATATAGATCACAACAGGTAGGAGTTGGTAGGATATGTTACCGTGATCGTCCTGGTAATAGAAATATAGATCACAACAGGTAGGAGTTGGTAGGATATGTTACCGTGATCGTCCTGGTAATAGAAATATAGATCACAACAGGTAGGAGTTGGTAGGATATGTTACCGTGATCGTCCTGGTAATAGAAATATAGATCACAACAGGTAGGAGTTGGGTAGGATATGTTACCGTGATCGTCCTGGTAATAGAAATATAGATCACAACAGGTAGAAGTTGGGTAGGATATGTTAATGTGATCGTCCTGGGAAAAGACAATTGGTGTGCGTGCAAAAATCCTAAATTACTGCGATCGTCCTGGTAAAGAATATTAGTGTGCGTCTCAAAACCTTAAATTGCTATGATCATCCTGGCAAACGAAAATTAGTGTTAGTGCCAACAACCTGTATTAACTTAGGGGAGATTTCCACCTGGAGGATTTTTTTCTGAACCTCTTTCTCCCTCATGTTTAGCCCCATTACTTGTGAGATTTAAAGATGCTTGCCCCATTACTTTGGCGATTTTAAGAACCCTCGCCCCATTTCTGTCAATTTTAAGACCATTCGTGCCATTTAGGTGTCTTTTTTTCTGGCGAGCGATAGCGAGCCTGTAATTTAAGGGGAACCGGCCTTCGGCCGGGACATTTTTCTACCGAAAAATGTACAAATTTATCTTGAAAAGGGGTCAAGGGGGAGTAATTTTAAGCTTGATGGAAGTCTAGGGAATCAACTAAAAACCTCCCCTTAAAGGATATGCTAGCAGAAGTTACTGTGATCGCCCTAGTAAAAAGAGAAGTAATGCGGGTGCCAAAACCCTATATCATTGTGAACGTTCTAGTTAAACAAAATTGTGTGAGTGCAAAATGTCAAATTACTGTGATCGTCCTGCTAAAACAGAAGTACTATGAGTGACAAAACCCTTATACACTTGGTAAATATGCTAGAATAAGTTACAGTAATCGTCCTGGTAAAAAGAGAAGTACAGTGAGAGCCAAAACCCTCATACACTTGGGAAATAGGCTAGAATGAGTTACTATGACCATACTGTGAGGGTAAAAGAGACTAGAGTGCCAAAACCTTCATACATTTGGGAAATATGCTAGAATAAGTTACTATGACACTGTGAGGGTAAAAGAGACTAGAGTGCCAAAACCGTGATACAGTTGGGAAATGTGCGCCCTGGGTGAGGTACAGTGCTAGGTGTTCAGTACTGCCGGGAGCCATTAGCCGCTGTAGGCCTGTCCACCTTGAGTTTCCATAAAATAAACATTCTCTCGCTCTCCCTCTCTCTGCTGGCTCACTCCCTTTCTCTCCACCCCCCCCCCCCCCCCCAATCCTCTCTCTCTCTGCCTCTTCCCCCCCTTTCTCTCTCCTCTTGCTCTGCCTCGCTTTATCTCCCTCCCTCTCACTCTGTCTTCTTCCCTCTCTATTTATGTTCCCCCCCCCCTCTCTCTCTCTCTCCTCTCACTCTGCCTCGTTTTGTCTCCCTCCCCCTTACTCTGTCTCGTTGTCTTCCTACCTCTCTATTTCTGTCTCCCTCCATCTCTTTCTCTCTCTCTCTCTCTATATATATATATATAGAGAGAGAGAGAGAGAGCGACTGGAAAGAGTACAAGCTAGGGCTACAAAACTTATTCCATTACTTAGAAGAATGAGCTATGAGAACCGGTTGAGAGCTCTTGATCTCTTCCCGTTGGAGACCAGCAGACTATGCGGTCAGCTCATTGAAATTTTTAAAATACTTAATGGGTTTGACAATGTGGATTATAGCAAAAATGTTACCCTCAATATGAATACAACACGCAACCACGGCTGAAAATAAGAATTGAAAAGGTTCAGCACTATAGTATCTGTGGAAACCTTTTCACATATAAGATCTGTTCTACCCGAAACAAACTTTCCTCCGAAGTTGTAAATATTTCTTCAGTAGAGCAGTTCAAGAAGAGAGTAGATAGTATTTTGCACATTCTGTAAAGAGTGTAGCGCACTAAACAGTCTCTCTCCTTCCACTTCGAGTATCTCCTCGGAATGGACCGCAAGGTCTCTGAGATACTAACTATTCTTTGTAACTCCTTGTAACTCTCTCTCTCCCCCTCACGCCCTTTTTCTTTCGCTCTTGTCTCCCTCTCTCTGCCTAGCCTTGTCTTCCTTTCTCTCTCGCTCTCTCTCTGTCTCCCTCCCTCTTTCTTCTGTGCCTTCCTCCATATCTCTCTCTCTCTCTCTATCTATCTATCTCTCTCTTGCTCTACCTCTCTCTCTCTCTCTCCTCCGCTCAGTGTGGGTGGCTTTCCAATAGCCTCTTTCTCAAATATCTGGCAAGCAACTGGTCTCAAGCATAAAGCACCAGGATTGGCGGCAAGCTCTAAGGGTCCTCCACGCTCAGGGGGGACTGGAACATGCACACGGGACCAACTGAGCTTGTTTTTGTCAACGCGGAAATAATCTGTATGACGAATACTGGCAGTCTCCTTGTTCCTCATTTGGAGGCCGAGGCCGCGTCCGACACCCGATACATTGATCCAAAATAGCCAGTCGAGTTACAGGAAAAAGAAGACATAATTTTCATGGGCTTACATACGAATTGGCCTACTTTATGAAAATCGTATTCATATAAACTGCACGCAACTAATATGAGTAGGCTACATATTTAAAGTACGAGGGGGATGTTTGTATAGGGCAATCATGGTGTACTTGGGAGTCTTCGTACAGGGTCCCCTACAGTTGGGAAGGTGGAAGGCAACGGTCGAGTTTTCCTCCGTTGATACACATTGATTCATGGCTGTCATTATTCGTTTCATTACCTGGAAATTGAGCAATCACAGGTGCCCTCAATGCGTGTGTGTGTGTGTGTGTGCCGGAGAGACGTAATGATGAAGACTTGAGCCAATCCCGGACTTTGATTGCTGTATGGGCCATTATACACTTAAGGGGTTCACTTTTTGGGCGATTTTGTCATTTATTTATTTTGTTCTAGTTTCTTCCCTAGACCTCCATCAAACTTTAAAACAAACATCTATTAGATCCCCCTTGTGGATTAATTTATAAATTTTTCGGTAGAAAAATGTCCCGGCCTAAGGCAGGTTCTTCCCAAATTTCAGGCTCACTATCGTTCGCCAGGGAAAAAATCGACACCTAAATAGCACGAAAGGTCTTAATATTGACAAGAAAATGGGGCGGAAGGTCTTAAAATCGACAAAATAATGGGGCAAACATCTTAAAATCTGAAAAGTAATGGAGCTTAACATGAGGGAGAAGGGGATCTAGAAAAACGAGCGTTCTCCCCTTAATAAAAGCCGGAGTCGCGTGGCGGTTTTGCTTCTCCTACTACTCTAGGTTGATTTGTTGGGAGTGTTCGACTATTATAGTTTCTGTTTACTGAGGCCATTAGGAATACTTGGATCTGTGTTCTGGTAAAAAACAAAAAAAAAAAAAAAAAACAGGCTAAGCACTATCCAAGTCCCCGCTGCAAAAATATAGTCAACTATTCTAAAAAAAGAAAACAAAAACATAATTTCTATCATTCTACATCTAGACGTGAAACCTAATGGAAAACAACTAATCAACGTTGCTTTTAACCCGTGCAGTACAGGTGACGTTCTTTGTATTCAGCTTAGGAAGGACCTCTAACATTTAAAAGGCTACGTGGTATCTTAATTCATTCTTTTAGCTACCAAAGATCCTACATAATCTGTATGAAATCGTCTAATAGTTGCCAGAATATGTTGCAAAGGACATCACCGGCACAGATTGAGTTAAAGATCAATGGTTGAGTTTAAGGGGGAGGTAGTCGCTTGTTATGGATCCCCTTCTCCCTCATGTTTAGCATATTAGTTTTGAGATTTTAAGACGTTCGTTCCATCATTTTGGCGATTTTGAGACCTTTCACCCCATTTCTTTGTCAATATTAAGACCTTTCGTGTCATTTAGGTGTCGATTTTTTCCTGGCGAGCGATAGCGAGCCTGTAATTTTAGAAGGAATCGGCCTTTGGCCGGGACATTTTTCTACTGAAAAATGTACGCATTTATCTTGAAAGGGTGTCTAGGGGGTGATTTTTTAAGCTTGACGGAGGTCTAGTGAGGGAACTATAAAAAAAAACATATTCATAAATAAATACATAGACCAAAAACCAAGCACTACCCCCTTAAGGATGGTGGCGACATTATTGTATTCGCTTGTGTATTTACCTGACTACCTGACAGTAGGCCAAGGTAAATGCATTAATGAGTCCAATAGCTTCTGATATTATAGTATATTGGCATCCAGCACCATGGCGTCTTTTTACCTTTGATTCTGGCTAAAGGTAGATGATTTATGCAGCTTTAGAAGGACCTATGTTACTAAGAGGGTTTATTGAGATCATATTTACCCATTTGATTCGTATGGGTAGATTACAAACTATAGAAAATCGTCTAATGGCAACCAGAATATGATGAAAATTACGCAATGGTTATGAAGGGGTTAATAAATTTGACTAGTAATTATGAGAGCTTCCGGTAAAAAACAAAAAACAAAAAAAACATTGAGCAGACAGCACAGAACATAGCGAACCAAACAATATTATAAAACAAACAAACAAACATTGAGCAGACAGCACAGAACATAGCGAACCAAACAATATTATAAAAGTATAGTTTGACATAAAGGGAGGTTTAGCTTTACTGGACCTCTTCTTCCTCATGCTTAGCCCCAATAGATTTGAGATTATAAGACGTTCGCCCCATTAGTTTGACGATGTTAAGACCTTTTGTGCCATTTAGGTGTCTATCTTTTCCTGGCGAGCGATCTGGTGAGCGATAGCCAGCCTATAATTTAGGAAGAATCGGCCTTCGGCCGGAAAACAAACAGATTCTGGTAAAAACTATACAAATATTGCTGGATCCTACGTGTTTCATTATGGAAGTATAGCTATGGAGTTAAATATTCGTGAATGTACTTTAGTTTTCATTGACCAATAGCTTACATTGATCACGTACTGCATTACAAATAACATAACAAATTAATCGCTTTGCTACATTTGCATAAACAAACATAAAAGTTGATCGGTCATTTTTTCCGAGTGGATCACAAACTTAAGGTACACAATATGGTGAACTAATGTAAATGGATTGGCTACCATTCTCCCCATAAACGCTCCCGCCTTACAAACTACAGGTAAACAATAGGGTGAACTACTGTAAATGGATTGGCTCCCTTTCTCCCAATAAACGCCCCTCGCGCCTCTACTCTCCTCTACTTTCTCTGCTCATTGTCCGGAGGCTGAGATCATTGCCCATAGCGGACCAATTTCGTGGCTTCCAGCGTTTTCGTCTCCTGACCTTACAGAGACGGATGCTTTCTTCTTATTGTATGGGGAAACGTCATGAAAAGGAAGGGATTTGGTAACTATGTGTTCTGTTTGAATGGGGAAACGTCATGAAAAGGAAGGGGTTTGGTAACTATGTGTTCTGTTTGAATGGGGAAACGTCATGAAAAGGAAGGGGTTTGGTAACTATGTGTTCTTATTGTATGGGAAAACGTCATGAAAAGGAAGGGGTTTGGTAACTATGTGTTCTTATTGTATGGGGAAACGTCATGAAAAGGAAATAATTTGGTAACTATGTGTTCTTATTGTATGGGGAAACGACGTGAAAAGGAAGAGTTTTGGTAACTATGTGTTTTTCTTATTGTATGGGGACACGACTTGAAAAGGAAGAGTTTTGGTAACTATGTGTTCTTATTGTATGGGGAAACGTCATGAAAAGGAAAGAATTTGGTAACTATGTGTTCTTATTGTATGGGGAAACGACGTGAAAAGGAAGAGTTTTGGTAACTATGTGTTTTTCTTATTGTATGGGGACTCGACTTGAAAAGGAAGAGTTTGGTAACTATGTGTTCTTATTGTATGGGGACACGACGTGAAAAGGAAGAGTTTTGGTAACTATGTGTTCTTTTTATTGTATGGGGACACCACTTGAAAAGGAAGAGTTTTGGTAACTATAGTCTGTTTCTTTTCAGCGGGTGATAAATTGCCATATCCTCATCTATATTTCTCTGCTATTATAAAGATTTTGTAGTGAAATGTCATTTTGATAATACAACAAACTTGGTATTATAATGATGCAGAGACATATTATTTTTTGTTTTTTTCCATTAACCCGTTCAGTACCGATGATGTCCTTTTCATTATACTCCAGCAATTATCAGACGACTTTATTCAGTAGGAGAACTTTATTGACAACGTTTCGCAGATGAAGCTATCAGCGAAACGTTGTCAATAAAGTGCTCCTCCTCATATGGTGTTTATAAAGTGCTCCTCCTCATATGGTGTTTATAAAGTGCTCCTCCTCATATGGTGTTTATAAAGTGCTCCTCCTCATATGGTGTTTATAAAGTGCTCCTCCTCATATGGTGTTTATAAAGTGCTCCTCCTCATATGGTGTTTATAAAGTGCTCCTCCTCATATGGTGTTTATAAAGTGCTCCTCCTCATATGGTGTTTATAAAGTGCTCCTCCTCATATGGTGTTTATAAAGTGCTCCTCCTCATATGGTGTTTATATTCATTCTGTCAATTTTTAAAGTTATTTCAACGACTTAATTCAGCTTAGGATGGACCTGTAACAATTAAGAGGTTACAGACTATCTAGATTAACCATTTTAACTACCACAAATCCGTCCTAAGCTGCATAAAATCGTCTAATAATAGCTGAAATTTTACAACCGACATCCCCGGTAGTGAAAGAGTTAAGTATCGAGAAATCAGCTGCTAAGGGATTCAATTTACCATCAGTATATTGTCTGCTATTTTCTTTTTTATTTGTAGCTGAGGGTAAATAGGCTTGTTCCCGTCTGGCTGTTTCGGCTATTACGAAGACTGGAGAAGGAAATAGGTTGCTAATTGTGAAAGTATTGCATTAGTAGTATATGTACGGGACAATATTTCCACGGGTCACATTAACCCTTTATAGATTATGACTCATTTTGACATTTTTGTCTGGCTATCATCAGAAGCGTATATACAATTTAGGAAGGATATGTGGTAATTGTAAGGGTGGAGACTATTTTTGCTAAACCCTCTGACTTCCATATACCAATTTAGGAAGGATCTGTGGGGAATTATAAGGGTGAAGGCTATTTCATTTAAACCCTCTGACTTCCAAATACCCTTCCTAATCTGAATAAAAACGTCTAATAATAGCCAGAAAACGGAAGGGAAATGTGTCATCGCATCTTCTAGGGGTTAAGGGGGAGGTAGTCGCTTTTTCTGGACCCACTTCTACATCGTGTTTACCCCATTACTTTTGAGATTTTAAGACTTTCGTTCCATTAGTTTCGCTATTTTAGACGTTTTGCCCCATTTATTTGTCAATAATTTTCGTGCAATTTTGGTGTCGATTTATTCCTGGCAAGCAATAGCGAGCCGAAGGCCGGAACATTTTTCTACCGAAACATGTACAAATTAATCTTGAAAGGGGGTCTAGGGGGTGTTTTTTGTTTAAGCTTGATGGAGTTCTTTTGCCAGGTGGAAATATTGTTGTTATATGTGTATGAAGGAGACAACAAAAAAGCTGCCTGTAACAAGTGTCTTCTCCAAAGTTGAGTGAATGAGAGTGCCAAATTATCTGTATTATTATTATCATAATTATATATACAGTATATATTATATATATATATATATATATATATATATATTTTTTTTTTTTTTTTTTTTTTTTTTTTTTTTCTTTTCTTACAGTACTGGAAAGAAGAGTGGTGTGTTTGTTTATGTAGTGATATGGATAGGAGGAGGAGGTGTTTGCTAGAGCTAGCTGGATTACTCTCTGTGTAGGTGAGACACAAACAGAAACAACGAGGGAAGCCAGACAAATTAAACAGGAGTTATAGCAATTAATCCCAAAATGTCCTTCAACCTTTGAAAAATACCCCCAAGGCCCCCATTCGAGATAAATGTGTACGTTTTTCGGTAAAAAAAAAAAAATCTTAAATTACAGGCTCACTATCGCTCGCCATAAATAAATCGACACCTAAATGGCACGAAAGGTCTTAAAATAGACAAACTATTGGGACCCTCTGAGAGTGAGGGTCTGAGTCTGGAGGGTGAGACAGTGAAGCACTTGAACGAAGCAACCAGCCGCTTCAGAGATGGAGCTGCTTCGAGCCATGAATGGATGCTTCACATGTCTCATTCCCCAGACTGGAACGAGACCTCACGGGCTTCACCGTGTTGAGCGGTGGAATGTACAGGCTCTCAGCCTATGCCCGAGAGGGAGTAGTTGGAATATAGAAAAAAAAAAAAAAAAAAAAAAGCATGAGGGAGAAGGGGATCCAGAAAACCAAAACCTCCCCTTAAGGCCGAAAGAAGCGATCGTGTGTTATGCTCGTGTTGGTCCTTCCTTATATCCCGGTCAGTCTCTGGGGATATTATAACTGTCAGCCAACCTTATGTTGTGTATAAGCGATCGTGTGTTATGCTCGTGTTGGTCCTTCCTTATATCCCGGTCAGTCTCTGGGGATATTATAACTGTCAGCCAACCTTATGTTGTGTATAAGCGATCGTGTGTTATGCTCGTGTTGGTCCTTCCTTATATCCCGGTCAGTCTCTGGGGATATTATAACTGTCAGCCAACCTTATGTTGTGTATAAGCGATCGTGTGTTATGCTCGTGTTGGTCCTTCCTTATATCCCGGTCAGTCTCTGGGGATATTATAACTGTCAGCCAACCTTATATTGTGTATAAGCGATCGTGTGTTATGCTCGTGTTGGTCCTTCCTTATATCCCGGTCAGTCTCTGGGGATATTATAACTGTCAGCCAACCTTATGTTGTGTATAAGCGATCGTGTGTTATGCTCGTGTTGGTCCTTCCTTATATCCCGGTCAGTCTCTGGGGATATTATAACTGTCAGCCAACCTTATGTTGTGTATAAGCGATCGTGTGTTATGCTCGTGTTGGTCCTTCCTTATATCCCGGTCAGTCTCTGGGGATATTATAACTGTCAGCCAACCTTATGTTGTGTATAAGCGATCGTGTGTTATGCTCGTGTTGGTCCTTCCTTATATCCCGGTCAGTCTCTGGGGATATTATAACTGTCAGCCAACCTTATGTTGTGTATAAGCGATCGTGTGTTATGCTCGTGTTGGTCCTTCCTTATATCCCGGTCAGTCTCTGGGGATATTATAACTGTCAGCCAACCTTATGTTGTGTATAAGCGATCGTGTGTTATGCTCGTGTTGGTCCTTCCTTATATCCCGGTCAGTCTCAGGGGATATTATAACTGTCAGCCAACCTTATGTTGTGTATAAGCGATCGTGTGTTATGCTCATGTTGGTCCTTCCTTATATCCCGGTCAGTCTCTGGGGATATTATAACTGTCAGCCAACCTTATGTTGTGTATAAGCGATCGTGTGTTATGCTCGTGTTGGTCCTTCCTTATATCCCGGTCAGTCTCTGGGGATATTATAACTGTCAGCCAACCTTATGTTGTGTATAAGCGATCGTGTGTTATGCTCGTGTTGGTCCTTCCTTATATCCCAGTCAGTCTCTGGGGATATTATAACTGTCAGCCAACCTTATGTTGTGTATAAGCGATCGTGTGTTATGCTCGTGTTGGTCCTTCCTTATATCCCGGTCAGTCTCTGGGGATATTATAACTGTCAGCCAACCTTATGTTGTGTATAGGGTGACTGATATAACTGTGTGCTATGCTCGTGTTGGTCCTTCCTTATATCCCGGTCAGTCTCTGGGGATATTATAACTGTCAGCCAACCTTGTGTTGTGTATAAGCGATCGTGTGTTATGCTCGTGTTGGTCCTTCCTTATATCCCGGTCAGTCTCTGGGGATATTATAACTGTCAGCCAACCTTATGTTGTGTATAAGCGATCGTGTGTTATGCTCGTGTTGGTCCTTCCTTATATCCCGGTCAGTCTCTGGGGATATTATAACTGTCAGCCAACCTTATGTTGTGTATAGGGTGACAGATATAACTGTCAACGAGCCTTATACGTAGGGTGACATATCCCGGTCAGTCTCTGGGGATATTATAACTGTCAGCCAACCTTATGTTGTGTATAGGGTGACAGATATAACTGTCAACAAGCCTTATACGTAGGGTGACATATTGCCTAACGGTACTACCGCCACCTATCTTTATCACCGTGTGTGTGTGTGTGTGTGTGTGGGTGTGGGTGTGTGTGTGTGTGTGGGTGTGTGGGTGTGGGTGTGTGTGTTCTTGGGTATATTAAATGGTATTTCAAAAGTGAATGTGTGCTTCTGTTTGTTTGTTCTTAAGTGATATGGCACTGCAAAGTGTGTGTGTGTGTTTTCTTACTAAGCTCGAGTGTCTGACAAGGTAATGCGCCTGTTCAAATTGTATATAATCTGATATCTTCTTCTCTTATATTATTACTCTCATGAATCACATATTATTCTTAAAACCATGTAACTAAGCATATTAACTTTTTCTAGTATGAAACAGTAAATTATGTGATAGGATGGTATTTAGTACACTATTTACAATATAATTCAGTCATTCACAGAAATATACGACCTCTTATGTTTCAAAGTGTGTGAATTAATTAAAATATGGCGTTATTTTATGAATATGGTTTTGTGTATTAACTTAATAGTAAATGTAAACAAACCCATATGTTTTATTTTAAGTGCATCCAATTCAGTTAACAAACCAAGGTATACATCTATGTGAACGATGCAGAAAAATACCTCACGGGATCCCCGATTTTTTTTTGCATGGCTGTACATCACAAGGACACGGTACTTTCACTACCTGGATAATTCGCCACCCAATATTTGAAAAAACTGCTACTACAAATTAGTAATGCTTAAAATATACTTGGGTTCATTAGTTTATTCAAGTACATTGGGGTTTGTAATTGATGATTAATGTTAAGAACGGGGTGTTACTTAATTCTATAGGTTCAGGAACTATAATGTCTAGCGAGGCCGATCCTTAGTGATCTTGGCCCTATTCATTGTTCTTTCCTCTCACTAAAACATTACGCTTTCCATTATGCGAGTTGAGTCGAATACATGATTAGATTGATATCCAAAATTCGAAAATGGATATTAATCGTGATCGTGTATTCAACCTTTAACTGTGTTGGTGGTGTAATGGTTTAGATGCTTATATATGTTCTCGATGTGGTGTCTCGAGTTCGAATCCCGGGACGACCATATGCTTTCATTAGTTTATTCAAGTGCATTGGGGTTTGTAATTGATGATTAATGTTAAGAACGGGGTGTTACTTAGTTAGATTGAGCAATATTAGGTTTGAGAGTGTAAAATGTAGCTATTTATGAAGCTTTGGCAAATGAATTAAAATATGGAGTTATTTTAGGAATATGATTTTGTGTATTAATAGTAAATGTAAACAAACCTATGTTTTATTTTGTGTATTAATAGTAAATGTAAACAAACCTATGTTTTATTTTGTGTGTTAATAGTAAATGTAAACAAACCTATGTTTTATTTTGTGTGTTAATAGTAAATGTAAACAAACCTATGTTTTATTTTGTGTGTTAATAGTAAATGTAAACAAACCTATGTTTTATTTTGTGTGTTAATAGTAAATGTAAACAAACCTATACGTTTTATTTTAAGTGCATCCAATTCAGTTAACAGACCAAGGTATACATCTATGTGAACGATACAGAAAAACAAAATTTAAGTGATGAGTGATGAAAAGTGCCAATCACCGAGATGTGTTGAACATCAGACATTTTACATAAATACCTGATACTACGTGAGTTGCAGTTGGGATGTGTGTACATGCTTAGATTGATATGCAGGATTCGAAGTTGCATAATAAATTGTAGGCAGTGTCCACCATTCTTTAACTGTCTTCGTGGTGCGATGCATAAGGTGTTGATTTTCGGTGTGAGCATCCTGGATTCGAATCCACGGACTGCCACATGTGTTTGTAAATTTCATTAATCGATTTTAGGAGTATAGTTGGTTGTTGGAAGGAACATAATAATTAAGTCAAATAGTGTCCAAAATATGATGATGAGGGATAAAGCTTGTCTCACCATTCCTATTTTCATGTCCCGATGCATTGATGAACAAATTAAATAGCATATGTCGTAAAATGCTTATGGGTGATGTCAAACGTATCATTTCATAACTTTGCTCTCGTTTCCTTAGCTTGTGTTCGATATGGTATAAACAACGCCCTTCCAACATTGTGTTCGATATGGTATAAACAACGCCCTTCCAACATTGTGTTCGATATGGTATAAACAACGCCCTTCCAACATTGTGTTCGATATGGTATAAACAACGCCCTTCCAACATTGTGTTCGATATGGTATAAACAACGCCCTTCCAACATTGTGTTCGATATGGTATAAACAACGCCCTTCCAACATTGTGTTCGATATGGTATAAACAACGCCCTTCCAACATTGTGTTCGATATGGTATAAACAACGCCCTTCCAACATTGTGTTCGATATGGTATAAACAACGCCCTTCCAACATTGTGTTCGATATGGTATAAACAACGCCCTTCCAACATTGCAATGAATACGGTCTTTATCCTGGCGACAATTTTGTTTTCTTTTTTTTACTGGTATGGGCAACTAAACTCAATTAATTAGTAACTGGTGTTAAATGGCCTGGTCCCCATCTTGATAACTCGGCTTATTTAGAAGATGTTATAGCCAAATTTGTTGTGAATTATGAAAACTATTGACCATATATTCGCCATTTCCATATGTTAAGACTAGCTTCTCATTATACATGTTATTTTGTTCGTTTACTCTATATAACTAATCAATGCAAATGTACCGTATATAATTCCACTGCATTACCATAATATAACGTGTGTAAGTAGCTAAAGAGAACCTACTGGTGATGAGTCCACCTTAAAGGAGTAGAGACGTTTATTTATATATTATTGTTTTAGTTTCCTCCCTTGACCTCCATCAAGCTTAATAAATTATCTTCAAGATGCCCCTTCGAGATAAACTTGTAAATTTTTCGGTAGAAAGATGTCCAGGCCGAAGGCCGCACCCTAAAAAAATCACAGGCTCGTTATCGCTCGCCAGGAAATAATCGACACCTAAATGGCACGAAAGTTCTTGTTCTTGATAAAGAAATGGTATAAAAGGTCTTAAAATCGACAAATTAATGGGACAAAACGTCCCAAAACTGATGGGGCTAAGCATAAGCGAGAATAGGGGTCCAGGAAAAAAAAAAAAAACGTATACCTCCCCCTTCTGTACCGGCGACGTCTCTATAAGTTTATTTTAGATATATTTAGACGATTTTGTGCAGCTTAAAAAGGATCTGTGGTAGTGAAAAGGGTTAAATGAGATATTTCACAGCATGTTAATTGCTGGAGGCACTTTTTAAACTGAATAAAATCATCTAATAGTAGCCAGAATAATGTTAAAAGGACGGTGCCAGTACAGAAGGGGTTAATGTATTCTGAGGTTTACGACACGTCAGAATGGATGGTGCATAACGAAACAGGCCCCTTCGTTTTACACAAGGATTTATACACACACACACACACACACACACATAAAAACAGGATAACGTTTCTATTTTATGTGTTTTTTACTTATTTTATTATAACGTTTTTCTATAGGAATGTAGGAAGAAAGTAAAGAAAGTACAATTCCAATTCAACAATCTTCATGTACGAAATGACAGCAGTACTAGTACAAATAGTGCAGCAATATTCTTTGAAAATTTAGCTATTATGATGCCATCCATCACCCCCCTTCTCTCTCTCAAGATCATTAAAGGCATCGACAAGATGAACTGTAGTAAATATTTCACGATTGACCGATCAAACTACACGCCGGGAAATGGCTGCACAATTATTGGTAAATCATTCAACTCTAACGAGTCCAAGAATTTCCTCTTCAATTGAGTCGTCAATTTGTGGAATGGGCTTCCCCGAGATGTCATAGACTGCAACACCGTTGATTCCTTCAAAGTTCTCCTAGACAAGCACCTTGCCCTGAACCCAAGGTTAACTGCATTTGTAATAGAATAAATAATTTATCTAGTAGTGTTCGTTCAATAACCTAATATAGCTTAATACCATGGACTAAGCCCCAGGACAGCACTTCCTTCTCACATCTTTCCCACATTCTCTCTGAAATACTGTTGCAACACTTGGAACAGCAGTGTTTTGGAGGGCAAGTAACCTCGAGGGGTCGCATGACCTGTTGTTGTTTGTTTTCCTTTGTACTCATTTGCACTCTCCCTCTCTCTCTCTCTGACACACACATACACAGACACACCACACCTGTGAAGGACATTTCCCCGATTCGCCATTCATAAACAAGAATCCTGAGTTCGAATCCCGGACATGACGAAGTATTTGGGTAGTCTGTTAACCCTTGTTGTACCAGTGCCGTCATTTTAACTCTATTCTGGCTACTATTATGCGATTATATTCAGCTTAAAGAGGGCCTCCACCAATAATTAAAATGCTTCAAACTATCTCGCTTAACCCTTTATGTGTATGTAGTACATAGTACATAGTACCCGTCTTGCAACACAAATCCCACCCCTACTCTGTGCAACTCTCCAGCCCAAGAGTGAAACGATATTCCCAATCTTTCTTCAATTCAACAGCTGAGTTCTGGAACTCTCTCCCTGAATCCATCTTCCCCTCGTACTATGACTTAAATTGCTTCAAACTCCGTGTGTCCAGGCATATTGGCTCGAACAATCCTTGATTTAGGCCATGTCACTCTATCAACTCTGGGTGAGGCACTCGTCACAGGAAGTTCATCCCTTTGTCTCCTTCATCCACATAGATAGAAAAAAACCCACACATATCTCCCTTAAACTGTATTAAAATCGCAAAAATACAGCGAGAATAAATTGAAAAAGACGTCGCCGGTACAGTAGGAGTTAACTCTCCATGTTACTGTTCCCCTAGCAGTTCACCTAGCGTAAATGAACTGTTAGGAACTCCGAGGTAGGGGAAAATGGAATGGTCTGTCATATTGTTGTATGTATACAGGTATTTGACTCGTTCTTAATATTGAAATAACTTTGAAAAGTTGACAGAATGAATACAAATACGAATACTCTCTTTCAACTCTGGGGGAGGCACTCGCTACAGGCAGTTCTACCTCTTGTTTCCCTCACTCACATAGAAAACAAATTAAACACCATATGAAGAGGAGCACTTTATTGACTACATTTCTCAGACATATCTTCTTCAGGTCACAGTGACCTGAAGAAGCTACAGTATCTGTGAAACATTGTCAATAAAGTGTTCCTCCTCATAATTATGGTGATTATATTCACTCGTTCTTAATTGATCTCCCCACACCATCAGTCCCTGTTGGTGTTTTTGAAGTTCAACATGCGTAGCAAAGGTTCTTTATTAAGCTGCACAAAATTGTCCAATAATAACCAAAATAAAAGTAAAAACAGGCGTCGTCAAACTGAAAGAGTTAACCCCTTCTGTACCAGCGACGTCATTTTAACTATATTCTAGCTATGCTTAGAGGATTTTGTGCAGTTTAGGAAGGATCTGTGGTATTAAAATGGGGTATATAAGTGAGATAGTTCGTAGCCCTTTAACCCCTTCAGCACCTTTTTTACCTTTAATTCTGGTTAAGATTTGATGGTGTTGTGCAGTTTAAGAGAGACCTATGTTACTAAAAGGGTTTATTGAGATCATATTTACCCATTTGAATCGTACAGGTAGATTATAAACTAAAGAAAATCGTCTAATGTTAACCAGAATATGATGAACATTACGTAATAGGAGTGAAGGGGTTAATTGCTGGAGTCCTTTTTTTAAACTGAATGAAGTCGTCTAATAGTAGTTAGATTAAAGTTAAAAAAACGGCACCGGTACTCAAAGGGTTAAGGCAATGTCAAACGCCACCAATTTTCCGGAAACCTGTGCTGTATATGGTATTAGAAACTAGACTGATGTTCGATTACTTTAAGGGGGGATGGTTGTTTGTTTGGTGGTATTTATGTATTCATATAATATGTGTTAAGGGGGGATGGTTGTTTGTTTGGTGGTATTTATGTATTCATATAATATTTTTTCAGTTTCTTCGCTAGACCTCCATCAAGTTTATATAAAAACACCCATTAAATCCCCATTTGAGATATATTTGTAAATGTTTCAGTAAAAAAATGTTCCGGCCTAAACTTACAGGCTCACTATCGTTTGCCAGGAATAAAATGAAACCTAATTGGCACGAAAGGTCCTAATATTGACAATAAATGGGGTGAAAGGTCTTATAAACGCCAAACTAATGGAAAGAACGTCTTACAATCTCAAAACTAATGGGGCTAAACATAAGAGAGAAGGGGGACCAGGAAAAGCAACCATATCCCCTCCCCTTAGGGGAGGTGTGGCAGAGTGGTCTTGCCACTGGACTGGTAATCCAATGGACCCGGGTTCGAATCCCAATATGTCAATGGGAAGATATTATTGGGATGGAATTTGTGCTGTACCTAGTATCAGTGCATTACCACAGCACACCGAAACGCCAAAACAAAATACCCTCATTGTTCCCTGATTAAATAGCACTGTATGAATATTCCCATATTCAAAATATGCTACAGGGGGGCAATGCCTAGTGAGTTAATTGCTCCATAGGTGGTGTTCTGAGAGTGAGGGTCCGAGCCTGGGGAGTGAGACTGTGAAGCGCGGGGGCGAAGCAGCTTCAGAGATGGAGTTGGGTTCGAGCCGTGAATGGGTGCTTCGCATGTCTCACTCCCTAGATTGGAACAAGACCTCACGGGCCTCACCGTGTTCAGCGGTAGAGTGTAAAGGCTATCAGCCTATGCCCGAGAGGGAGTAGTTGGAATATAGATAAAAACAAAAAAACTCAGCAATCTCTTTTATGACAAATCGATTCAGAAACTGCCTGAAAGAACTTACGTAATTTGCTGGAAAAGGCGTTTCAGTGCCTCCGTCCCACTTGTAACTTACCTCTCCAGATTGAAGGCGACCTTTTGCCCGCGAATGTACACAACTCAAGGTGGTGTGTGTGGAGTGGGGGGGGGGGGGGATTGAAAGCCGCCATGGAAAATTCTGATTAAGGAGAGATGATTATTTTTTCTGGTCCCCGTTCTTCCTCATGATTAGCCCCATTAGTTTTTTGATTTTAAGACATTCTGATAATTTGTTCGGTGATTTTAAGAACTTTCGCCCTATTTCTCTGTCAATATTAAGATTTTTCGTGTCATTTCGCGTCATGATTCTTTCCTGGCGAGCGATTGCGAGCCTGTAATTTTGGAGGAACCGAAAAATGTACGAAATCATCTCGAAGGGGGAACTTGAGGATGATTTATTAAGCTTGATGGAGGTTGATGGAAAAAAATACAACAATAATAAATAAATAGATAAACTAATAAATAACACCTACCCCCTTAAGAATTCTGTAACACAAGATCCTTCTCCACAAATAGCATACTCTCAAAAGAACAAGTTGACGATATGCAACACAATCTAGATAAGTTGTTATGTTGGGCCCAAATTTGGCAAATGAGTTTCAATGCGGATAAATTAATGTAAAGTACTATAATATATCGGATACCGAAATGAGAAAGCAAACTATTCGATGAATAGCACTCAGCTTAAGAATGTAAACAGAGAAACCGATCTGGGAGTAACAATATCGAGTAACCTAAAACCGAATCAACAATGTTCAAAAGTTGTTAAGAAAGCAAACACAATAATTGGCTTTATAGGCAGGTCATTTGAGCATAAATCCAAAGAAGTTATCCTAACCCTTTACAATTCCTTAGTCCGCCCTCTTCTGGAATACTGCGTTCAATCCTGGTGCCCTTATTACCAAAAAAGATATAGACAAGCTAGAACGAGTTCAACGTAGAGTTACCAAAATTATACCTAGCCTAAAGAACAAACCATACGAGGAGCGTCTTAGAGAATTAAATCAATTTCCTTTAACACAGCGCAGGTTAAGAGGCGACTTAATTCAAGTGTTCAAAATCATCAAAGGCATCGATAATATGAACTGTAGTAAGTACTTCACTATCGACCAATCTAATTACACCGGGGAAACGGTTGCAAAATTATTGGTAAATCTTTTAACTCACACGAATCTAAGAATTTCTTCTTCAATCGAGTTGTCAACTTGTGGAATGGGCTTCACCGAGACGTTATAGACTGCATCACCGTTGATTCTTTTAAACTTCGCCTAGACAAATATCTTGCATCAAACCCGCGACTGACTGCGTTTGTAAATGAATAACTTTATTTTATTCCCCCCTCAGTTACTAACCCATCTAACTTTCCCCTACTAACTTCCTAATCCTGCCACGGACATTAGTTCCAGGGCAGTAGTTCCCTTTCCAATGTTCCCTTACCCACTCTAAACCACTGTTTGGACACTTGATCCTCAGTGTTTTGGAGGACAAGCAGCCTAGAGGGGTCACTAGACCTGTTGTTGCTTGATTTCCTATGTACTCGAAGCCATGCTGCCCATGTTAGTTAGTTAGTTCAAATAGGATTTCAGAGGCTATCAACCCTTCTGGATTATTAATCAACTATTTTTTTTTTTTTTTTAATAATTTCACCCCAACACCAAACACCTCGAATTAAATTAATGAAAGCATATATGTGATCCACCGGGATTCAAACCTGGGTTATCACACACATATATTTCAACACTCTAACCTTTACACCACCAAGACAGTTAAAGGTTTATGCACAAGCTTACGACTTATTATCCATTCTAGAATACTGGATAATAATCTAATCATGTACATATTCCCAACTGTGCTATGGTAGCCTAATGTTTAAGTGAGAGGAACAAATATTCATGAGGCAAAGATCATATAGACCGGACTCGCTACGAAATATCCCTGAATCAACTGATAACCTATTTTTTATTCATTTCACCCTAACACCAAACAGCTCCAATTAAATTAATGAAAGCATATATGTGATCCACCGGGATTCGAACCTAGGTTATCATAAGCCAGCACACTGTAAGTCAATAATAGCGTTAGGACTGGTTCCCCTTTTCAAGAACTTCATTCCCCGTGGGTTCTAGTTCATTTGTTGGAACTTCCGAACTACAGACGTGTTTATTCAGTTAGTTAGAATAGCTTAGGTTACATTGGATGAGAGCAAAAAAAGTCTAAATGAGGTTCAAATGTAATACTAATAATGATAATAATATATAAATTAATTAACATAAACCCATAGAAACCCAAGATAAATACTGTATAACCAGAAGGAATATAGAACACCAATAAATATATAATTATATAGGGTGTACTGGTTTTTCTCTCTTATCTATATTTTTGTAGATCTATTATCTATCTAACTATCTATATGTCTATATATATTTGAACCACAAGAAGCATAAAACCACACATAATATAAACCCCCCTAAGAATGTAAAATTCCATCAAGAACACCCATCCCCCCCATCACCTTCACCTCCTCAGTAACATAAGCCCCTCTCCAAGACCATGCCGCGGCCGCCCCTGGACTCTAGTTAACGTCTTGTCACCTCGGACTGCGGACATGGCGGTTAGCGTGATAAATTACTCTGCACCGAATAAATCACTGCCTGCTGTGATTTATTTCGCATTAGTCTCGGAAACCGCCCGTCGTACTAAGGTTACAGGAATGGAGCTTTTGGTACACATTTTTAGAGGGTGTACTGGTTTTTCTATCTATATATATTTTTGTAGATCTATTTAGCTATCTAACTATCTATGTCTATTTATATTGATCTACCTTTACAGATATCTAACTATATCTATATATCCAAACATTCATCTCTGTATCTATTTGGCTAAATATCTATCTAAAGTATCTAATCACTGGAATATATTTAATTTGCCCATTATGTGGTTGTGCTTCTCCGTATAAAAATATTCCGTGTTATTAAATTATCGATGAATAAACTACTATCACAGAAGAAGCTACGTCTGTTTGAGGGCGTGCATATAGTGGGGTGCTATATTGAGACGTGCCATTGGTAGGATGAGATAGAAGGTAAATGGAAGGGATAGTATGTAACCTCTCGATACACCAATTGTATCTTCAAGCTATTCTAGTTTACATTAGACTATTTTATTCAGCTTAGCATTTGACTCCCATATTCATTGGTTTCAAAATGTGTTCCCGAGTATCTTTTGCTGCTCAATTAAGAATGTTTAGTTGCATCCTATATCAAACTGACGACTTCATTCATTTGAGACAGACCTCAAAGACAATGAGTTAACCCTTTCTGTATCGACGATATCCTTTTTATGTTATTCCGGCTACTATTAATCTGTTTTATTCACTTTAGAAGAATCTCTAGCAATTATAAGGTTTCAAACAATCTCAATCGAGCTTTTTAGCTACCACATATCTTTCCTAAGCTGCACAAAATCGTCTAAATATAGCTAGAATAAGATATAACAGACGTCGCTGGTACAGAAAGGGTTAATGAAACTGTTTGTCATGGGGAGCTTTTCTCTGGGATGTATACAATACAAAATTTCTACTATTTTTTTTGTTTTTAGCTAGGGTGTACAGTGCATGCATGTGTATGTGTGTGTGTAAGTTTTGGGTGATCATTGATTTACCTTGTTGTCTTGTGGCATAGTGTCTGATACTTAACTCAGTACCGGTGCCGTCCTTTTAACTTTATTCTGACTACTATTAGACGATTGTATTCTGTATAAAAATGCCTCTAGCAAATTAAAACACTGCAGACCATCTCAAATAACCCTATTTACTACCATAGATCCTCCCTAAACTGCAGAAAATCGTCTATATATAGCAATAATAATATTTAAAAGACGTCGCCGGTACAGAAAGGGATGAGGGGAAATATTTGTTTTTATTTTCTGGACCCCCTTCTCTCTCACGTTTAGCTCCATTAGTTTTCACATTTTAAGATGTTCGCCCCATTAGTTTGTCTTTTAAATGTTTGTTTATCCCATTCCTAGGTCAATATCAAGCCCTTTCGTGCCATTTAGGTGTCTATTTTATCCTGGCGAGCGATACCGAACCTGTAATTTAAGAGGACAATTTGTCTATCGAAAAATGTACAAAATTTATATTATGGGGATGTTTATTTAAACTTGATGGAGGTCTAGGTAGGAAAACAATTTTTTAAAATGCATAAATGAATAGACCAATGAATAAGCCCTACACCCCTTAAACTGTGACTTGCATATTATATACCTCGTGTATTTTGTTTACTTTCTTAAAATGGTGAACTGATTTTGGGAACATAAAATTATATTATCCTTTATACAATGAACAACATATAACTAATCTGCGCCCACTTAGACGACGTTGTAGCCAATCTTGGGAAAGAAAGAATAGTTCAATATCCTATTCATTCATCACATTTATACAAATATGGAAACTAAAAAGTATACATTTCTTACAAGGATCAGACTGTGTATTTTGTTTTATGTTTAACTCTTTCAGTACCAGTGCCGTCCTTTTTACTGTATTTTGGCTAGTATCAGACGATTTTATTCAGTTTAAAAAGGGACTCCACCAATTAACAGGCTTCAAACTATCTCACCTAAGCATTTTTGCTACCACATAATTACTTCTTACACTGCATAAAATCGTCTAAACAAAACTACGATAAAATTAAAAAGACGTCGCCGGTACAGCAGGGGTTAAGCAATCTTCCCCTCACCTGAACTAACCAAGCCTAATCTGACCTAGTCAAGATTAATCTGGCTTTAATCCTGGACAGGATTCGGAGGATCATCGGTTAATATAATCCATCTCTCTAACATTTCCTGTTTAAGCCTAACTTGACTTAGCTTGCTTTAGCTAAGCCTAACCTTAATAAATAAAGTATATGCATAATTAATGTGTGTTATTTATCTGCATATTACATAATGCAATGGAATAAGAATATATATACACTTGTAATAAGACTACTCTGGAGTTATATTACAGTAATTTGCAATATATATATACACTTGTAATAAGACTACTCTGGAGTTATATTACAGTAACTTGCAATATATATATACACTTGTAATAAGACTACTCTGGAGTTATATTACAGTAACTTGCAATATATATACACTTGTAATAAGACTACTCTGGAGTTATATTACAGTAACTTGCAATATATATATACACTTGTAATAAGACTACTCTGGAGTTATATTACAGTAACTTGCAATATATATATACACTTGTAATAAGACTACTCTGGAGTTATATTACAGTAACTTGCAATATATATATATACACTTGTAATAAGACTACTCTGGAGTTATATTACAGTAACTTGCAATATATATACACTTGTAATAAGACTACTCTGGAGTTATATTACAGTAACTTGCAATATGTTTTTATTGATATAGATAATACAACTATGATAATTTGGACTATTCACTTAATGTAGTTCATTGTTACTTAAGATACATGCTTTATATATTACACTAAGAATTACATTCTATGATACTATGCATGCCTGTAAAAGATATACAGGTAATTGCAAATGAGATATATGTGTATCTTAACCACACACGTGTGTGATACATTTACTGTAATTTTATAAGCTTCTCCCAAGCACTTGAACCTGTTATCTCCAGGTATACGAGAGGACATGCCCAATGCCCATAGCTATAACCATTCGACAAATGACCGGAGACAATTCTACGAAGCTTACGAATTATTACAAGCAACTGTACACTCGGCCTAATAAGTGATCGATCGATGTTTCGGCACCAATTATGTTTTGATCAATAATTGGTATCAGCAATATTTACACATTTCTTTTTTTCGAGTGAGATATACAAACATGTTCCTATACTTACCCATCCTATTCAACATTTGAAAGACATTAATACAGCACAAAGTGAGCCAAACGTAATTAATGGGAGGTGTCTTGCCACTGGACTGGTAATCCAATGGACCCGTGTTCAAATCCCAATATGTCAATGGGAATATATTATTGGGATGGAATTTGTGCTGTACCTAGTATCAGTGCATTATCACAGCACACCGAAATGCCAAAAAAATACCCTCATTGTTCCCTGATTAAATAGCATTGTATGAATATTCCCATATTCAAAAAATATGTTACAGGGGGGCAATGCCTAGTGAGTTAATTGCTCAATAGGTGGCGTTCTGAGACTGAGGGTCCGAGTGTGGGGAGTGAGACTGTGAAGAGCAGAGGCTTAAGAGATGGAGTTGCTTCGAGCCGTGAAGCTTCGCATGTCTCACTCCCTAGACTGGAGCAAGACCTCACGGGCCTCACCGTGTTCAGCGGTGAGTGTAAAGGCTATCAGCCTATGCCCGAGAGGGAGTAGTTGGAATATAGAAAACAAAATAATAATAATAATGACAGCTGAGCAATGACTTATTAGCGCCACCGTACACCTGTTCCCTTTGGTCTAGTATGCCCAGGCTGATAAGCATTAGGCCACTGACTGGACACAAGCCACTAGACGTCCACGAATTTACCGAGGCAACTGTACACCCGGTTCATTATATCAGCGGGCGTGTTCAAAAACGGTTCCACAATGGCTTCTCATCATTAACCTCCGCCGCACCACCCTCACCACCACAAATTAATTACCACAGGGAGGAAAAACTCTTAATCAGTATTTTCCATGGTGGCCTTCAGTAACTCCCCCCCGCCCCCCCCCCCCCCCCCACCTCTACCCCCTCTTGAGTTGTGTACAGTCGCGGGAAAAAGGTCGCCTACAATCTGGAGAGGTAAGTTACAAGTGGGACGGAGGCACTGAAACGCCTTTTCCAGCCAATATTGTAAGTCCTTTCTGGCCAATTCTGAATCGATTTGTCATAAAAAAGATAGCTGCTTTAACTAGCCTTACCTAACCTAAAAGTACTACAACCCTAACTTAATCTAACCTATCCTTGCCTAACCTGAACATCTTGGGGAGAGGGGGAAAGGGGGCGGAGGGGGGTTAAGAATGAGGTGAAGCTATGGGGTGAGGTTAGTCTGGGGGGTGAGAAGAATCTGAAGATGTGATATGATTCTATGAAGTGAGTGACAGGATCGAGGGTGTGAGCCTGAGGGGAGAGGATTGATTTTAAAATGTTCGCCCCATTAGTTTGTCGATTTTAAGAGATTTCGTCCCATTTATTCGTCAATATCAAGACCTTTCGTCCCATTTGGGTGTCGATCTTTTCCTGGCTAGCGATAGCGAGCCTGTAATTTAAGAGGAATTGGCCTTCGGCCAGGACATTTTTCTACCGAAAACAATATCTTGAAGGGGATCGTATTTTTTTGTTAAAGCTTGTTAAGAGGTCTAGGGAGCAAACTAAAATCCTGGTTTAAGATGGGGATATAAATTTTTCGCTAGCTTAAAAAAAAACAAAACATGCTATAGGTCCCTTAATAAATTGAGTTCCAGGGGTAAGGCGAGTCTGAGGGGTAAGGTTAGTCTGAGGGGTGAGGTGAGTCCGAGGGTTGAGTTGAGTCTGATGTGAAAGGTTAGTCTCAGGGGTTGTTTGAGTCCATGTGAGTTGATCCTGATGGGCGAGATGAGTCAATGGGATGAAATGAGTCCAAGGGTTAAATTGAGTCACGTGAATGAAGTGACTCACAGGATGAAGTGAGTCCAAAGATTGAAGAGACTCCAAAGAAATGAGACCAGAAGGTGAAGTGAGTCGCCAAACAAGAAGTGAGATCATGGCGTGGAATGAGATCCAGTGGTGATCTGCGTCCAAGAAGTGAGATAAATGAATAATGAATCTTTGAAGTGACATGACTCCCAGGGGTAAAATGAGTCCAAGGAGTAAAGTGAGTCTATGATACAGCAGGGTAAAAAGAGGATATATAATTACTGGTCTAGGGGGTCTAGTGTTCTCCGTCATTAGTCCACAGTGTCGGCCTCAAACTATGAGGGGCAAGTCAGGGGGGTCTGGAGGTGTTCTCACTTTGTCTTCGCGTCACGCTTGTCGGGCTGCATTTATTACGTAAGCCGAAAACAGGATAGTGGCGACGGAAAGGACTGCAGTTATTATGGCTTAGCTAGATCTATACAGTATATTCTATATATTAACATTGATACATGCATTTAAGGTGCCTAGTGATGCTTTGCACTCTATGTAGCGACTTTAATTGTAATATATATATATATATATATATATATATATTGAGATGACGGGGTTGAGCAGCCACACCCCGATCACGCCAGGAGAGCAGCAACCTCACAGCACCAGAATACCTGTAATAAAAGACACCAAGAGGAACAGAAAAAGACAACACCAGGAGAGGGTGAGAGACAACAAGACCTGACCAGTATCCCAGGCATTAATACCTGCCGGAATAGGTCAGCCTACCCCTTTTCCCAGATCTACCCATGCTCTAATTTCCGGGAATCTAGGTCAGTCTGCCCGAGAAAGGAGTTCGAGTCCGGACCAATCACAGGGACCCCGGCTCCTCCAATGGCAGAGACCAAGACAAACACCCAATGCATATCACCAGTTCCAGCCCGACTTGCAATATAGTGAAGAACTTTTTATGCAAGTTCAACACCAAGAATCATCTCAATATCGTCATCAATGGGAATCCCAATACCCCCTCTACAGTACCTCCGGGGAAGACTGGGAATAGTGCAACCAAAGTGAATAGTGAGAAACCTATGGCCTGCAAAATAAGAAAACCCAGATATCACGATGAACAGAAAATCATCCATTACGTCACCATAATACCCTCTAAAAATGGGGGAGCAATATCGAGAGATCAAGAATCTCTGTGTGTGTAGGTAAATAACTTCCATGTATTTTTAGATTAAGAATTGCCTTCACCATAGCCAAAATAACGATATCCATATGTCCCTATGTTATTGAGATAGACCAAATTGAATCCTAAAAATAACCCGAATATAGTCTGACTGAAACTGAAGGAAGTTAGCAAATACTATTGCTTCCTTCCACTGGTTAAGCTGGCTGTGGGAAAGGATTGGTATTGAAGCTCAACCTGAACGAGGGTGTGTAGAGGAGCCCGGAACCAACTTCCTCTGTAACTGAAAGAGAAGCAGTTCCCCCTAACGTCCAGCCCAGCAGAACCACGAGTCCTACGTCGTCCAGATTTTCATTCATGGCTACCTCTACCCTTTACGCTAAGTGTCTCTGAGTGTTTTAAGTTGTGGCTATTATTGTGAAAGTAAGATAAAATATGCGAGTATTCTGTTATAGTTAACTCTAGATCTGCGCCTAATATCTATCTTGAACCTTTGATACCCGTGTAAGATATCTAATTTTGATCCGTACAGTGATTCATTAAGTACGAGATATTGCTAAGATAAACTGTGTTAATCCTTCAGAACCTTAATTGTACGTACGTTACATAGTCATTGTTACACGTGTTATTTAGTCAAAATACTCTCAGATTTTATTCGTATGTGTTTATTATTCTTTGTGTATCCAAGTCGAAGTGAAAGTGTATAACGTGAACTGATTCCCTTCTTTAATCCAATATATATCTAGAACCTACGCCCAATTCAGGATCCATATATCCGCCTAATTATCGCCAGAGAATACTTATATCATTTCCCTTATTTGAAAGTCAAGAACCCTTTCCATTTAATTATATTTATTTCTTTATCAAGATATCTGATCTCTATTAGTTCTTGTGAATAATCTGATAATATACGTTACTCGGGTCATGTAATTCTTTCCACACCAATCTAGGAATTCAGATTGTATATTCCTCTATCGATTCCGCCTACTATTTGGCTATTGATTCTATTTATTACTTTATCTAGTAATCCATTGATTATAATTGTATTTACGTTATAATACAACGCTACAGTAGTTCTGCGTTCTCTTGGGAATTTGTTACTTTATTCAGAACTCCTTTCATGCCATATTTGGTATTTCATAAGTGCAACTTCGTCGTGTACGCCCATTCTAGATAGCTATTTTATCACGCTCTTTCATTTGCATTTCTTAATTAGTTGGTTAATTTATCCCAATCTATATTAAATTATATTTTATCTATTCCGATTCAGTCACTATATTTATTGTGAATCTGAGTTCCTCAACCCGTGTGATTTGACCTCATCTATGATCGAATATTATTTGTCGTGTCTCGTGTGAGAGATTATTCGGAATAAACTTAGATAGTTGAATTCAGATTTAAACTATCTTTCCCCCTAGAATGAAATAAACTTCATAAATTTAGTCCCCGAGTTAATATCACATTAAAGCAAATTGTTATTTCCCGTGACCCCAGTCCACCTGAACTATAGTCTATAGCGCGTCACCTTTGTTGTTCACACCTGAGCTCGGCCTCACTTCCTGTTGCCTACCACGCATACGCCCGCGCAGCTGAACGATACGTTCCACAGTCTACCATGTCTTTGTCAGAATACTTCGTGTTAGACACTTTACTCGCATATGTATTATTGTCAATGATTCTTGTTTGTGTATATATGTATCTGTCTACCATTGCGTATTTTCACTCTTCTATTACTATGTAAGTGACAAACTGAACTTCACTAGAGAGTAAAACCAGTTAACTCATAGTCACCAATCTACTTACTTGCTGTTTCATAGTATAGTATAGTACCCCATGTTATGTATACCATGCAATTGAATAAATAAGAGTGTAATCTAACCTGTGTGTTTATTGTGTGTTTATATATATATACCGGTATATATATATATATATATATTCCTTTATCGATTCTGCCTACTATTTGTTCCCTGATTAAATAGCACTGTATGAATACTCCCATATTCAAAATATGCTACAGGGGGGCAATGCCTAGTGAGTTAATTGCTCAATAGATGGCGTTCTGAGAGTGAGGGTCCGAGCCTGGGGAGTGAGACTGTGAAGCGCAGAGGCGAAGCAGCTTCAGAGATGGAGTTGGGTTCGAGTCGTGAATAGGTACAGTACTACGCATGTCTCACTCCCTAGACTGGAACAAGACCTCGTGGGCCCCACCGTGTTCAACGGTAGAGTGCAAAGGTTATCAGCCTATGCCCGAGAGGAAGTAGTTGGAATATAGAAGAAAAAAAATATATATATATGTATACTTATACTGTATACAGTATATATATAAGGTAGGTTGAAGTGAATCATCAATTCGTAACCATTAGATAATAAGTTTTTGGGGGTAACGAATGCATAATGTGTTGAATAAATGCATTGTGATACTTCATACCAAGTTATATATATATTTTTTAGATTTCCTGTTATTGAAAACAGTTGAGGGCCAGAACTCCACCATCATTGCATTTAAATGATAATAGGAAAACCCATTGCTGCATAACGTATGCAAGTGACTATATATTTGTTGATGAAATTGCCCTATTTAGCGATATAATCAAGCCCCGCCCACAAATAGATTTATATACAAATCATCAATACTTAAGAATAATGTCCACGGAAACCAGTAAGTAGTGCAGAAACAATAATGAGAATTGAGGTCAAACAGTATAGTTATTTTTGGAGGGTATTGTTGGGGTGTGCTGGGGACTGAACGGTGATTGAATATTGATTGACCCAGTTCAGCACAAAGACACCTTATTCTGGTTACCATTAGACGATTTTCTTTAGTTTGTAAACTACCTCTGGGACTCAAAGGGGTACATACGATCTCAATAAACCCTCTGAATAACATTGGTCCCTCTTAAGCTGCATAAAATCGTCTACTTTAGCCAGAATAAAAGGTAAAACAGAGTCATCGTGCTGAAGGGGTTAAATGTAACCATAATTATTCAAGTACCAAATAGAGGTTTCATCCACATCCATTTACAAGTTTTTAAAAATATCTTGCTGACAACCGTATAACTATGATTACATAATTATATATTTACGAATTTCTGCAACAACCAAATATAGCTTTCATTCACACGTGTTTACAAGTTTTTATATTATTTTGTTGACAAACTGACAACTATGATCACATAATTGCCACACGGAAACTGCCGCTGGAGAAGATAATAACAGCCACTCAAACCACTCATAGACCCAGTTCTCCGACGCACAATAAAAGTCTCCATAGTATGTCAAGTCAGTACAATTTTAACCTCTTGATGATTCTCACGTATTTTAACAGTTTATGCTAGCTATCATTAGACGATTATATTCAGTTTAGGAAGGATCTCTATACATCGAAGGGGTCAAAACCAACACCACTATGCCTCTGCCTCCCATAGTTCCTCCCTAAGCTGCATAAAATCGTATAATGATAGCCAAAATAAACTGTTACAACGCGTGATAATCCTCAAGGGGTTAATTATATTTATCACTACACACATCCTGTCCTAACCTATTTTGTCAACTGTAACTGAAACTAATCTAAAATTTGAGAAGGGGGTTTGAGTTGCTAACAAACCCACAAGCAATTGGAGAGGAAGAGCAATATATTTAAAACAATACAGTTTTGTATAGATTATTATGTTCCTTCCAACAACCAACTATACTCCTAAAATCGATTAATGAAATTTTACAAACACATGTGGCAGTCCGTGGATTCGAATCCAGGATGCTCACACCGAAAATCAACACCTTATGCATCGCACCACGAAGACAGTTAAAGAATGGTGGACACTGCCTACGATTTATTATGCAACTTCGAATCCTGCATATCAATCTAAGCATGTACACACATCCCAACTGCAACTCACGTAGGCTATGCATATGTAACAGACATTCAAACACATAAGTAATCATAAGATAAAGATAATCAAATTTTAAAGGTAAACATACTTTTTTTTTAGGAGGTACCGATGAAAATATGTTACCTTCGCAAATGTCATCATCATGATGGTCTGGCAATGAACTGACAGAACTTCCTTGGCCTGGCTGCTGGGGCAACACCACGATGTTCTCCGCTCTACTAATGATGACGAGCTGGGTGGGAACAGGCAGTAGTTTCGCCCACTTGTCTTTTCAGTTACAACCATTTCCTCTTCATTCTGAACAGATGCTCACATAAATAGCTTAACCCCTTCTGTACCGGCGACGCCTTTTTAATTAACATTCTAGCTAGTATCAGGCAATTGTATTTTGTATAGAATGAGCCTCCAACAATTAACAGGCTTTGAACTATCTCACTCAACCTTCATTATACGACCAGAGATCCTTCTTAAACTGCACAAAATCGTCTAAAAATAGCAAGAATAAAATAAAAAAGACGTCGCTGGAACAGACGGGGCTAATGTAATATAGCTTAACCTAGCCTAACCTTAATGCAGCCTGATCTAAACATGATCTTAACCTACCTTCAACTTAAGGGGAGTGGGTCGTTTCTCTGATCCCGCTTCTTCCTCATGTTTAGCCCCAATAGTTCTGAGATTTTAAGACACTTGCCCCATTCGTTTGGCGATTTTAAGATCTTTCGCCTCATTTTTGTTGCCAATATTAAGACCTGTCATGTAATTATAATTAGGTGTCGATTTTGTCATGACGAGCGATAGCGAGCCTGTAATTATTTTAAAAGTAATCGGCCTTTGCCGGGACATTTTTCTATCAAAAAATGTACAAATATATATTGAAGGAGGGTGTTGGGGGTGTATTTTAAGCTTGATGGAGGTTTAGGTAGAAAACTAAAATAATAATAAGATTAATTAACTCACACAGAAACAAATAAAATAAATAAAATAAAATAAAACAAATACGCCCATCCCCCTTAACCTTTTCCTAACGTAAGCTTTTGTCCACCCTAATCTAATCTAACACTATCTCTTTCATGATCTGATATGCATTTCTTTATCTGTTTTCTGGCTCTTATTGGACGATTTTATTCATATTAGGAAGGGTATATGGAAGTCAGAGGGAAAATGAGTATAGCCTTTACCCATATAATTCATACCGATCCTTCTTAGCTATCGTCTAATGATAGCCAAAATAAACTATGAAAACGCATCATGATCCTCAAGGGGTTAACATAATTTGGTCTAACTTTAACTAGAGCTAACCTTGAATGAGGGTAGATAGCTTCGGTGGCTGAAGGCTCATAATATACAACATAGAATAATGGCACAGTCATTTGTATATAGCTTCGGTGGCTGAAGGCTCATGATATACAACATAGAATAATGGCACAGTCATTTGTATATAGCTTCGGTGGCTGAAGGCTCATATTATACAACATAGAATAATGGCACAGTCATTTGTATACATTCGCGGACCCCCTATGTTTTTATTTTTTGCAATTGTATCTTGATTAATTTCTGGATGGAGCTTGCTTTTCAATAAATAGTATACATTGTTTTGTAGTTGATGTAGAGAACGAATATATTCATAAATTCGTGTCCAGAGATACACTACCATAATTAAGAATAGGTGAGGTCCACGATATTTTATGAGTGACTGTACTGCTTCTCTCCCCTCTTTGCTTCAAGGCATATAGTGATCAATATTTCGCTCGTCTCATCATTACTTTATTCATGTCACGCCATGTTAGGGTTTATTCATGTCACGCCATGTTAGGGTTTCATCAGAATAGCCGAAAACTATGCCAACAAAAGCGATCATGTGCGTTTGTCATAATATTATTTTTAACATCGTTCTAAACACCAATAACAGTCCAAATTAAATTAATGAAAGCATGCTATTCTCCCAGGATTCGAACCCAGGATATCACATACAGAACTTACACGCTCTAACCATTACACTATCAAGACCAACTTAACCAAGATCAAAGTATGGGCAAAGAATAATGTGTGCGAATGAGCTTGGTGAACGAAATAACCTATGGACCAACAGGAAATGCTTCCAGGGATTACCTCATACATCAGTGGTCTTACAAGTGGTCGACCTCTGAACTACACCGCCTCAGAATATACATGTCTCTGTTAGTTTGTGTCAGAACCCTGCATTCCGGTTTTGCCCTAACTTAATATGCTAAAATTGTGGAGAGTTGTGTATGGCAATCGTATAACCATTAAAACACAAACAAATATGCGTAGTTTACGTGAACATCTCGAAATCTTAAAGAATGATTGAATATGCATGGCTCTGTTAGTTTCAGAACAGCTGCATTCCTGTTGCCTTTAATATACTAGGAATTATGCATATTTCTGAAAGGTAATCTTGTTGGCAATTTATAAGGGCCTGTATATGTATCAAAATTATGTGACTTTATGCATAATTTAACATGGAGATACATAAAACTTAAATTATGTTTGGATACGCGTGTGTCTGTTAGTTTGTGGTAGAGCCCTGCAGTACTGGTTTTCCGACATTTAATTGAGTCAAAATTATGCATAGTTGTGTATGATAATCGTCTTCGCCGCTAAAAACGCAAGCAATTATGCATAGCTTAAAATGGAAGTCTGAACAAATGAAACACTGAATATACAGTGTATGCATGTTTCAGCTGTTAGTTCGTGTCAAGACTCTGCATTCCTAGTGTGCCGTAATATAACCCATTCAGTACCAGTGACATCTTTTTCATTATGCTCTGGAAACTATAGGACGATTTTATTCAGCTTTAGGCAGGACGTGTACCAATTATAAGGCTACAGAAAATCTTAATTAATCCTTTTTAGCTATCATATATTCTTCCTATGCTATATAATATCGTTTAAATGTAGCTAATACATAAAAGGACGTCACCGGTACCGAAAGGGTTGATATAGATAAATTATGCAGAGTGTTATGGTAATCTTGTTGGCAATTTACGAGAGTCTGTATATGCATCCAAACTACACACAGTTTACGAGAGTCTGTATATGCATCCAAACTACACACAGTTTACGAGAGTCTGTATATGCATCCAAACTACACACAGTTTACGAGAGTCTGTATATGCATCCAAACTACACACAGTTTACGAGAGTCTGTATATGCATCCAAACTACACACAGTTTACGAGAGTCTGTATATGCAAACTACACACAGTTTGCCATGGTGTTATGCAAATATCAAGAAAACTTATATAACGAATTAGTTTACATGTACAGTTGGCTATATGAATGTGCATACAGTAAGTGATTATATGTAATGAAGGATAATTAGTACTATTGAAGTAGAAGTATAATTTATAATGCAATAGTTGCATAATATGACCAATTAAGCGTTATGTAACAAATGTAAGTCAATTATACTAGGAGGATAATTAGCACCTTACGAGCGGCCTATGCGGTTTATTTATGTGTACCACACAGCGGGGTGTTTTTAGCCAAAATAGGGCTGTTTACGTGATCATTTTCATGCCTAAATAAGACCCAGAACGTAAAACAAGTACCTATCCCTGAAAGGGCATAAACAGAGCTTTCGAATGACACCATAACGATCCTTGTATGATGGATAGTTTTCTTGCAATAACCGTGCAACGCGAGTGCAAAAAGCAGGTAATTCGGTACTTTCAGTACATAATTGAGTATGTAGCGAGTGAGAGAGGGAGGAGGGAGCTGAGATTTGTGTCAGTAGGTTCGCCGCGGTGGTCTGGAGCAGTCATACGCTCGCTAGTCTCCTGCCACCACTTGTCTCTCTCTCTCAGCCACATTACGTGCTGAAATTGCCACTCGACCTATGTCGAGCGCCGCCACATAGTCCAGCTTTATTTAACTCGACTTATGTTGCTCGCCGCTAAGTAAGGGTTAGTATGATTGAATTAGAAATATATTTTCTTATGCAGTATAGTTAAATATTAAGACCAATTAACAGTTTCGTAGCAAATTTAAGTCAATTATACTATGTTTTCTTACATAGAGAGAATCACTGAGTGGATACCAACTCATGTGGCCAACTGTCCATGTCTCTATTAGTTTCTGTCAGGGCTGCATTCCTGTTTCCCCTTTATTAAACTCAGAATTATACAAAGGTCTGGATGTGTATGGTAATCTTCCTGACGACCTGGAAGACGGCTAACTCTACTTGTCTCTTGCATTTTGTTTTTCTTCCAGCTGCATTTAGACGATTTTGTGAATCTCGGGAAGGTATATGGTCGCTTAAAGGATTGATTTAGAGAGTTTGTAGTCCTTTAATTGGTAGGCGTCCTTCGTAAGCTGAATACAATCGTCTAATAGTTGGCAGAATATATTGAAAAGTTATGCATAGATTGACATGAAAATCTAGAATACTAAAACAATGATTTCATATATTTATGTCTGTTAATTTGTGTACATTACACAAACATTTATTTTTTGTTTACAAAACTTAAAGGGCATAGCGCATGGGGTTCAGCCATGGTCAGCTATCCTCATTATCATAAATGTTAGTGTACAATATACCTCCTATGTGCAATAATAGTCGTCCGAGTTTCTTATAAATGTAATTACAAATAAATTAGTGTTATGGACGGTGGTGGCGAGAGGCATTTCCCAACTTTCGTGACGTATAATAAGGCATTGGTGTACCCATAGAATAACACAATCGGTCAAAGAGTTTCAGGAGTCAGATCACTGGCCACCATTTTGATTCTCAGTCTCTCTGTTAAGTACTCCATGCTGTGAAATCAGTTACAAAGATGGACAGATATCTAAAAGAGGGGTATTATAGTAGAGCAGCATAAGTTTAAAGAGGGGTATTATAGTAGAGCAGCATAAGTTTAAAGAGGGGTATTATAGTAGAGCAGCATAAGTTTAAAGAGGGGTATTATAGTAGAGCAGCATAAGTTTAAAGAGGGGTATTATAGTAGAGCAGCATAAGTTTAAAGAGGGGTATTATAGTAGAGCAGCATAAGTTTAAAGAGGGGTATTATAGTAGAGCAGCATAAGTTTAATAATGAAATGTAAAAATAATGGCAAGCTATCGAATAATGCACTGTGAAAGTGAAAATAATGCTGGAATATTTAGACATGTTGGCCGTACGCTGTTGTAGTACGAAGGTATCTGTCAACCGTTAGAATAAACACTAGTGTTGCCATATGGATAGAGCTGCCAATACGTATATATTTATAATTAACGAGACCAAAATATGAAGAATTGTATTGATAGATACTTTAAGATAGACACATTTTTCACTCATGTGATATATACATCAAATACTGCCTTCACATTACTTCATCATGTACGAAGTACATCAGGGTAAGTTAAATATAGGCAATATCAAAGCAGATTTAATTCCCGAGGGCGAGTTTCTCTCTCACACGCAAAAGAGAGAGGAGATGGGTTTGCCATCAAGCTTCTAAAACTTGAAATATCTTACACGGCTTTGTTTAATATTTGATATCAACATTTAAGGCAAACCAAGGCAACTGTTCTACCATGCTTTAGACAGTGATAAAATGGAATGGGATTCTGTATGAGGTATGCCCTTTAAATTCCCGAATATGCATGTCTTTGGAAGGTTGGATTCCCCTTAACCCCTTCTGTACCGGGGACGTCTTTATCATTATATTCAGGCAACTATTAGACGATTGCATTCAGCTTAAGAAGGATGTCTACACATTTCAAGGCTACAGACTATCTCAATCCATCATTTGGCTACCATATATTCTTCCTAAGTCAATATGGTATATAGTGATAGTATAGAAAATATGTTAAGTACAGTTAGTATAAGTAGAAATGATGTGCTTAAGGAAATTGACAGACTGAAACCTCAAAAATCGCCTGGTCCTGACGAGGTATATGCTAGAGTATTAAAAGAATGCAGAGATGAGTTAAGTAGTCCATTAGCATTTATATTTAACAAGTCATTAGAAACAGGTTTAGTTCAAGAAGCTTGGAAGCTTGCAAATGTAGTTCCGATCTTCAAAAAAGGTGATAAATCGATAGCATCCAATTACCGTCCCATTAGTCTCACATCAATCATAGGAAAGTTGCTAGAGTCCATTATTGCTAGGAAAATTAGAAGCCACTTAGTAAAATTTAACTTAATAAATTCTTCTCAGCATGGATTCACTCAGGGACGTTCTTGCCTTACTAATTTGCTTAGCTTTTTCTCAGAGGTATATGAAGCAGTAGATAGTGACAAGTCATATGATATTATATATTTAGATTTCAGTAAAGCTTTCGACAGAGTCCCTCATGAGAGATTGATGAGAAAGGTTGAGGCACATGGAATAGGAGGGTCGTTGTTGGGATGGATTAGGTCATGGCTAATTGGTAGGAAACAGAGAGTCAGCATAAATGGTACCAAGTCAGAGTGGGGAGCAGTCAAAAGTGGTGTCCCCCAGGGATCGGTATTAGGTCCCCTGTTGTTTCTTATATACATAAATGACCTAGATTTAGGTATAACTAGTAGGATAAGTAAATTCGCAGACGATACTAAAATGGGGAGATCAATTGATTCAGATAGCGATATAGAGTGCCTCCAAAGGGATCTAGATACCTTACATGAATGGTCAGTAAATTGGCAGATGAAGTTTAACATTGACAAATGCAAGGTATTAAAGATAGGGAAGATGCAAACAAATGTTAAATATAAACTAGCTAATTTAGAATTAGAAAATTCAGACTGCGAGAAAGATCTAGGTGTGTTTGTTAGCAATGATTTGAAGCCTAGAAAACAGTGTATAAGCGTTCGTAATAAGGCAAACAGGATTCTCGGGTTCATCTCTAGGAGTGTGAGTAACAGAACTGCTGATGTTATCTTAAAACTTTACTTGTCATTAGTGAGACCCCATATGGATTATGCTGTCCAATTTTGGTATCCTTATTACAGAATGGACATAGATTCATTGGAGAGAATTCAGCGTAGAATGACAAAAATGATCCATAATATTAGAAATTTTCCGTATGAAGAAAGGTTGAAGAAATTAGGTTTACATTCGTTAGAGAGACGCAGAGTTAGAGGGGATATGATAGAGGTGTTCAAGTGGGTTAGTGGGATTAACAAAGGGGACATGACAAATGTACTAAAGCTCAGTGATAGCGAAAGAACTCGTACCAATGGTTTCAAATTAGATAAATTTCGTTTCAGAAAAGATATAGGCAAATATTGGTTTGGTAACAGAGTTGTAGATGGGTGGAATAGGCTACCAAGTGATATAGTGGGATCAAGAACGATAGGGAGCTTTAAGAAAAAATTGGATAAGCATATGGACGAGAAGGGATGGGTGTGAAGGGGGATCAGCCGGGTTGGGCCAATCAGCGCTCTGCAGACCCCCGTAATCCTGCGTTAATCTCTAACCGGTTTGGTAAGATGATCCTCAGGGTATTAGAGTGTTGAGCCTATAATTGGGCTTTGTAGTTGGGGTTGTGTGGGACAGGGATCTGCCTTGCTTAGGACAATCGGCTTTCTGCAGACTCCCATTTTCTTATGTTCTTATGTTCTAAGCTTCCTAAAATCGTTTAAATATAGATGAAATCAAATGAAAAACACGCCAATGGTACTGAACGGGTTAATACAAAATAATATACATAATTTAATATTGCTATCTCGACTACTTTTTCAGGCTGACTTGATAGAGATGTACAGTTGGCCCACTTCAATTCGGCCTCATTCCGTGATTTTTATATATGGCAGAAAATCGAGTATGTTTGAAATTACCAATTGCGAGTTTCAGGCTATAAGAAAGTTATAGATATTAAAGAAATGCGATAATAATGTAGGTTTCTGATAGATCGAAAGTATGTTGAATTGGATTTGAGGTATCTATAAATGTATATGTTTTACATGGTCATTCTACTAAATATCGATGTCTACAGCTCTAACTTCCTTACAGACCGAAATTCGCAAGTCGCCAGTTCGGACTCGTTCCGTGATTTTATGTATGTAAGGAAATAGAGTGTTTTTGTTATATGTATATGAAGGGGACAAAAGGCAAAGCTGACTGTAACAAGTGCCCCTCCCCCCAAAAGTTGAAAGAGTGATCTATCTATCTATTGCCGGATGCCTTACTCCCCTTAATGAGGGTGGCCATACACAGAAGGCCCCCAAGCGGACCTATTCCCTGTAGGAGAGACGACCCAAGCCAGTTTACTGAAGGACTTATAGGATTGACCACTCAATTTAGGATCCGTCCGACTCCTAGACCGTCTATGTATCTTGTTAGGTCTATTTTTCTACAGTGGTGTTCGGCTAGTCCATCCACAAACCTGCCTTACACTTGGATAAGCAATACGGATTTGTATCAAGTTTACTCCCCTAGACAGGTTGCCGACCAAGGCTGACGAGTCCCATCCACCCGGATTTTTATAAGGTTGTCTCCCCTAGATGGGTTGCCGCCCAAGGCTAACGAGTCCTATCCACTGAAAGAGTGATAGAGAGCCAAATTCCAGGTACATTACTGTAGAGGTATTTTAGGTGTGCTGGAGGAAAGTGTGGTGTCCTTGATATTAAGATTGTAGTTTGTAGGCAAGACTGGATATTTAGTCTGAGTTGATTATCATCACAACAGTAATACTTGCTTATTACTGACGTGAATAATAGTGTCAGCAAAAATGTACACAGTATATGTAAAAGTCACGATCGATAATGAGGTGGCGTACTGTTTATTGTGAACAAGAGCAGTATCGTCCCTGATCCATGTTATTACGCTGTGTTTACATCTCTCTCTCTCTCTCTCTCTCTCTCTCTCTCTCTCTCTCTCTCTCTCTCTCTCTCTCTAAATAGTACAAGTTGTGTCGAGTAATTATAAAAGAATATACTGTATTTACTCGGTTTCTTTTTTGTATTATTATTATTTATTAAAATAGGACTTCAGAGGCTATCAACCCTTCTGGATTATTAAGCCAGCACACTGTCAGTCAAGAATACCGTCAGAACTGCAAACCCTACTCGAGAACTCCAGTCACTTGCTTGATTTCAAACTAAAGGATTTGGTTTTTGAAGTACTGCATTAATCCACATTTGTATCTAAATTTATTTATTCATAGATCTATTTACCAGTTTCTACATTTTTAACTATCTATCTATCTCCTTATATGTCTATCGATCTACCTGCCCATCTACTCTATATCCACATTGATCAATTCTAGGTAATACTTATCTCTCTCTCTCTCTCTCTCTCTCTCTATATATATATATATATATATATATATATATATATATATATATATATATATATATATATATATATATATATATTATATAATTATATATATATATATTATCATTCTATCCATCTACCAATCTCAAAATTAATGCTGACTCCAACATCACGCCTTTCAATGGATACAAACCATATAATTCTCCCTCCAATTTCGTCCATAACACCAATCTTCTCGTTTACATTGACAGTTTCATTGGCCTTGTATATTATGAAAACCGTCACGTCTGATGGTCCCTTGTTCAAATTAATAACAGGAAATTGCTTTTGAATACCACTCATTATTGTCGCGATTGTATTTCCTGATACAATTAAAGGGCTCACAATTTTAAGACACATTAACAATTGTGATACGCTGTCAGGTAAAATATGGGTTTGTTTGATGTAGTGTTCAGTAAAACTCAATAAATCTATGCAGTACATGCTAGTTCTACAAGGACTGGTGATGGGCTGGTCTATCAGAGTGAGAACTGAGCAATCTCTGCCATACCCATAGCTTACTCTGACTGTTCCTTTTACTTATATATTTTCTAGATCTCAAGTGACGGCGTCTCTAGCGTGGATTGACCTCCCAATCTACCAAGATTGGAAGCCAAAGCGTCACATTTTTCCCTTGCCCCTCAACTTTCTCTTCATAATTGCTGAGGGGCACAGGGCCCTGGGTGGGGCTTTGGTTTCCCGGGCGTTTCCGCACCCTCCTCAGCTCCCCGCCATGGAGTGGCTTCGGTCACCCAGGCTTTATTGTGGTCGGCGGGGAGGGTTCTGTGGGGGCGCTCGGTTATGGCCTTGGGCTTGCTCAGGGCCTTGGGGCTGTTCGGCCAGGCAGCTTGGGGAACAACAACAACAACAACAAGGACTGGAATTCTCGCAGAGAGGCTCCAGTCCTGACGTTACTCTTAACTTACAGTGTACTGGCTTAATAATCCAATAGGGTTGATAGGCTCTGAAGTCCTATTTTAACAAACTTTAACTAGTTCTATTTTACTCCAGCCATCTGGTCTGGGAATGCACAACAAGGGACTGGGATTCTCGCAGAGAGGCTCCAGTCCTGACGCTATTCTTGACTTAGTGTGCTGGCTTAATAATCCAATAGGGTTGATAGCCTCTGAAGTCCTATTTTAACTAACTAGTGCACAATGAAGCAACTTGGTTGAGCCCGAGAACTTTCAGTCTTCTACTGTACTTCTCACTTCTCCGCTTGTTCTTCCACTGTCCAAATACTCTTCTTTCCTATTTTACTCCAGCCATCTGGTCTGGAGTTGCAACACTGTTTAACAGCAACTTGGTTGACCCCAAGTACTTTTATATTTGACTGTACTTCCCATATCGGACACTATTTAAGTGAATGGAGTTCTCTAAAAGGGGCTCCAGTCCTGACGCTATTCTTAACTTACAGTGTGCTGGCTTAAAGGGGCTCCAGTCCTGACGCTATTCTTAACTTACAGTGTGCTGGCTTAAAGGGGCTCCAGTCCTGACGCTATTCTTAACTTACAGTGTGCGGGCTTAAAGGGGCTCCAGTCCTGACGCTATTCTTGACTTACAGTGTGCTGGCTTAAAGGGGCTCCAGTCCTGACGCTATTCTTAACTTACAGTGTGCTGGCTTAAAGGGGCTCCAGTCCTGACGCTATTCTTAACTTACAGTGTGCTGGCTTAAAGGGGCTCCAGTCCTGACGCTATTCTTAACTTACAGTGTGCGGGCTTAAAGGGGCTCCAGTCCTGACGCTATTCTTGACTTACAGTGTGCTGGCTTAAAGGGGCTCCAGTCCTGACGCTATTCTTAACTTACAGTGTGCTGGCTTAAAGGGGCTCCAGTCCTGACGCTATTCTTAACTTACAGTGTGCTGGCTTAAAGGGGCTCCAGTCCTGACGCTATTCTTAACTTACAGTGTGCGGGCTTAAAGGGGCTCCAGTCCTGACGCTATGCTTGACTTACAGTGTGCTGGCTTAAAGGGGCTCCAGTCCTGACGCTATTCTTAACTTACAGTGTGCTGGCTTAAAGGGGCTCCAGTCCTGACGCTATTCTTAACTTACAGTGTGCTGGCTTAAAAATCCAGAGGAGTTGATATAGCCTCTGAAGTCCTATTTTTATTTACTAATTTTTCCTACCCTCTTTTCTATCCCAGTAAACCCAGGTTCACCAAATCAAGTCCGCTAGATAGTAATGTAATGCCAAAAATCGCTAGAATAATGCCACAATCTCTAGCTTATCGCTCAAAAATGGCTCAAATCTCCAGAATATCGCGAAAATTCATGCCACTAGATGTAAAATAAATGCCTCTTGATCGAAGTAAATACCTCTAGATCAAGCGGGAAAGTAGCTAAATTGACCACACTATGCACCTACATAATAATGTAAGAAAAAAACATTAAATTAAAAATAACTTGTTTTAAGATATGCTTCAATAATAAAATGGTTGCAATTACGGAAAATGTTATTTTGTGTGTGTATAGCTAGATAGATAAATACATAACAATAAAAATAGCATATTTTAAGTAGTCACCAAATACAAACATGAATATTGTGCTTTTATATAATTATTTTTCTGAATGACTAAATGAGGCAATATATATATACATTTAAAATTATGTTATTAATATCCAAGTTTGACCAATGCTCTCTCTCTCTCTCTCTCTCTCTCTTGGATTCTTATAATCAAAAATGTCCTTAAACACGAAAACATTATATTGCCGTTATTCAAAGGCACTGTTAGGCCCCATCTTGAATATGGCGTTCAATTCTGGTCCCCATATCTCGAGAAAGACATTGAAAAACTCGAATCTGTGCAGCATAGAGCAACTGAACTAATTCTCTCTCTGAAAAACAAGCCATATTATGAAAGATTAAAGACGATAACATTTGTCCTCGCTAAAGAAACTGAGGTTACGAGGCCAACTTATTGAGTGTTTTAAGATACTTAAAGGATTTTACAGTAAATATCAGCGCACTGTTCACGATTAATAACAATGCTGCAACCCGAGGTAATGGGATGAAATTAATTAGAAAGAAGGCATCCTTAGATGTGACACAACATGTTTTCACATACACTGTAGTTAAAGAGTGGAATAGTTTACCAAGGGAGGTGGTCGACTGTCGACAGTAATTCAATTGATCCGTTTAAGAAGAGACTGAACGAACATCTGATGGAGATTGGATTAATATGAATTAATCAGTAGGTATGTGTAACTTCCCTTTCAAACTACTATTTTTCAATATTCTATAAAATCTTTCCTTGTGGGCATTTCCTGACCCACAAGGTTACACTTCATCCTACTTTCCGGTACGGCTTTTTAGCCGGAGGGAGCGAAGGGTGGGGAGAGAACCTTCTACAGTACTTTGTTCTATTCTTCTACTATAAACTGTACCTGTATAGTAGTATTAAGTTAAGGCCGGACCACCTATATAGTAGGGCCCGCAAGGTCTGTGTGGTCTGAGTATCTGTGTAACTCTGTGTATCTCTCTCTCTCTCTCTCTCTCATTATGAACCTGATTACATAAATCAGTTGAAGGTCAACAGAGACGCTCGTTTTTGCCAATTGTTTTTATATAACTACAGTACAAGGTGTATATTTAAGTTCATTATTATTTTGCTTCGATGATGAAAATGGTGATGATGATGATGACGGTGATAAGGAATAGTGATGATGAAGATGGTGTATGAAAGTGATGGTGATGATGACGATTATATTGCCTACAATGAAGTTGGTGATGGTTATGACGAATATGGTATTTGAATACAATGATATATATATATATATATATATATATATTCCGTATATATATATTCCGTATATATATATTCCGTATATATATATTCCGTATATATATATATATATATATATATATATATATATATATATATATATATATATATATATATATATATATATATATATATATATATATATATATATATATATATATATATATATATATATATATATATACCGTATATATATATACGGTATATATATATATATATATATATATATATATATATATATATATATATATATATATATATATATATATATATATATATATATATATACATGATATATATAAAACACCTCCAAACTAAGTAATCAGCATATACGTAAACAGCTATGATGAACAAGCTAAATGACAATATACAAATCAACACACAACTGAAATATCCCTCTAAACCCAGCCAAACAACCCCCTCTAACCCTGCATTACTGTTTCCTCTCGTACATTCCCGGGATATTGACGGGTTGTCGATAAATTATACAAAACAGCTGTCGGGTCAACAGGCCTTCCGCTCTCAAGCATATCCACGCCAATACGGAAATCCTGAATGCAGATTAGAATGATGGATATATATCTTGACAGATAGATAGTTAGATGATAGATAGATAAATAGATTGCTAGATAGAAAGGATAGGTGTCTATATATACACACACACATATATATTATATATATATTTATATATATATATATATACCTATATATATATATATATATATATATATATATATATATATATATATATATATATATATATATATATATATATATATATATATATATATATATAGAGAGAGAGAGAGAGAGAGAGAGAGACAGACATAGATAGAAGTGGATAGTTTGAGAAAGACAGAGAGCTAGAGATAGGTGAATACATTGATAGAAGTGGACATATAGAGACAGACAGACCTTTACATCATACACTCAACAATTTATATACTGCTGCAATAAGAAAGGGAATTCCCCGGCTTAACCCCTTCAGTATCTGATGATATGATCTATATGTATGTATTATTGCTAACATTAGACGATTGTATTCAGTTTAGGAGAGACTTCTAGGAATAGAATAAGGTATAGACTATCTCAATAAATCCTTTTATCTCCATATTAAATAGATATTAAGTAAATTAAGTTAGTTACTTCGTCTGTCTAACCTATCACATAATCCAGACATTATGTTTGGCACAATGGGGCTAAATGTAATACCCAATGCAAGATTATAACCAACATAAATACACACAACTTAATTACATGCAACTTGACTACACACAACTGAATTGCATCAAAGTCACAATTACACTCTTCTCAAATACACCCAAATTGATTGAAGCTAAACTCAAATACATAAAGCTCGAACTCCATTACACACGACGTGATTAAACCGAAGTCAATTACATTAAATTCAATTATATCGCAATCAATATTAGAGAATAATGAGAGTTAATCAAACAAGGTCTAGGCCGCAGACACACCCTCTGTCCTGCCACTGCATCGTGGAAGGAATGTTTATATAAGCTTATGAAGAACACATTTTACTATTTTACAAAAACACACAATATCCCCAGCTACTAGGCCTCTGATTACATAGGTGGCATAAAATAGGATTCATCATCAACTTCCAAAATATTCATTTACAATTTATATATAATTATATACTGTACAGTAGGCGTAACCAGAACAATAAAATCATCAACACCAAGAGTAAAAACAACATCAACACTTGACGAAAATATTCCAGGAAGAGCAGCTCCGAGTGCAGGAAAACCCAGTGCTCAGACATAATATATATCACCACCTGTGTCATTTCCTCGCTATCGTATGACCTTCAACATTTCGTAGCAACACACAAATCAATGTTGCCAGGTTGGAAATGAGGGGGCGGTGAAAATAAGTTGAGAGTGTTGTGGTCACTGTTTGAGAGGGACCGGGTGTGGAGTGTGCAAGGTGATACAGGGGTGCTACACTTGGAGCATAGTTTTCCGTCACGATATGCCATGTTGACTTTGTTTCTCTGTTCCTTGTGTTGAGAATTATTTAGTATATGTCACCGTTTGAGAGTGAACTGAGAGGAGTGTGCAGGTGTTTGGGCCATCGTATGCCTCTCGATTACCAGGTTTGTATTATTTCTCCGGCTAATTGTGTTGAGCATTATAGTGCTATCATATTGTTATACACTATGTTCGGTTAGGCATGGTAAGTGTTACAGGGGACGCTACACTTGGCTCAGCATATCCATGGCATGACATGACGTGACATTAATATAAGAAAGGTGAGACAAGCAAATAAATATTTCCCTGGATTTCACTTTTTTTTGGCTATGATTTGACGATTTTATTCAGTTTCTGAAAATGTGTGGGATTCAGAGGGTTAATTAAGAGCGTTTATAATTTCTTCTTAAGCTGCATAAAATTTCCCAATGATCGCCGAAGTATAGTTGGAAATTGTTCTAGATCCTCAATGTGTAATTATTGTACACTTTTCTATAGATCCTCAATGTGTAATTATTGTACACTTTTCTATAGATCCTCAATGTGTAATTATTGTACACTTTTCTATAGATCCTCAATGTGTAATTATTGTACACTTTTCTATAGATCCTCAATGTGTAATTATTGTACACTTTTCTATAGATCCTCAATGTGTAATTATTGTACACTTTTCTATAGATCCTCAATGTGTAATTATTGTACACTTTTCTATAGATCCTCAATGTGTAATTATTGTACACTTTTCTATAGATCCTCAATGTGTAATTATTGTACACTTTTCTATAGATCCTCAATGTGTAATTATTGTACACTTTTCTATAGATCCTCAATGTGTAATTATTGTACACTTTTCTATAGATCGAAGTCATAACTGGGAAACAGGTCAAACAGTCACTTAACCCTTTCAGCTTTCGAGAACGCATTTAGTTTATTTTGGTTAACATTAGACGATTTTACTCAACTTTGGAAGGCCCTTTAGGAATCAAAGGGGTAAAGTCGATCTCAATGATCTGACTCACCTTTCTGATCCTTTCTAAACTGAATAAAATCGCCTACTAATTGCCAGAACATAAGGAAGAAACACGTCCTCGTATTTTGAAAGGGTTATGAGCAACACATATTGTCTGAGGAGCTGTTAGGTTAGTCCCTGGAAGCTTATGACGCACTTTGACAGTTTATTCTGACTATCATTAGGCAATTTCATACAGCTTAGGACGGATATGTGGGAATTAAAAGGGTAAAGACTATCTCAATCAATTCTTTGACTTCCATATACCCTTCCTAATCTGAATAAAATCGTTAAATAAAAGCCAGAAAATAGAAAAAAAGTGCGGCACCGGTCCTCAGAGGGTTAGTTTAGGTGTGCGGAAAGTAACAGTGAGCGAATATACCGTAAAGCAGTGAGGTGGTAGCGGTGCTGGCGGAACCCGTCATCAACTCTTTGTTTTTACAGGGACACCGACATCTGCCGGACATTCACGGGAAATGTAGGGCTCAAGGTATTTTCGCCCACAAAACTTCTCGTCCACAGTCTCCTCTCGCCCCAGTATCCATTGCGTATTATCTCCCCATCTAACCTAATTCAACCTAATCTTCTAGTCCAGCCTCCTTTTATCCATAATGTATGCTCTCCTCATCTCTAATCTAATTAAACGTAATCAGCTTATAAAATTGTAACAATCCTCACGTTATTTTCATTTCTAGCCTACCAATCATTAGCTAATACATTGCCAACAACATTTCTTAACTTAACTAACCTAATCGTAAACTTAGCCCATCATAATCTAACCTAATGTTAATCCTATTCATGCGAACCTAACATACGCAAAACAAGCTATTTATCCTTAAGGGGGAGGGAGCTGCTTTTTCTGGACACCCTTCTCCCTCATGTTTAGCCCCATTAAATTTGACATTTTAAGACGTTCGCCCCATTTCTTTATCAATATCAATACATTGTGTACCATTTAGGTGTCGATTTTTTTGCTGGCGATCGATAGCAAGCCTGTAATTTTGGAGGAATGTGCTGGGACATTTTTCTACCGAAACATTTACAAATTTATCTTGAAAGGGGTTCTTGAGGATAATTTAGTTAGCTTGATGGAGGTCTAGGGAGGAAACTAAAACAATAATACATAAATATATAATGAAACTAATAAATACCCCCTACCCCTTTAAACTAATAAATACCCCCTACCCCTTTAAACTAATAAATACCCCCTACCCCTTTAACCCTTGCCTACTCTAACGTTAGTGTGGACAAAGAAACTGGAGTGTGAGCGAATAGACCACAGCCTCAAATGCTCAGCCACCACCTGCCTTTCTCATTAACCTGCCATCATATTTATTAAGGGGGGGTTGGTTCGTTTTTCAGGACCCCCTTTTCCCTCGAGTTTTGCCCCATTGGTTTTGATATTGTAAGACGTTCGGGCCATTAGTTTGGCGATTTTAACACATTTCGCCCCATTTCGTTGTGAATGTTAAAACCTTTCGTGCCATTTAGGTGTCGTATTTTTCCTGGCGAGCGATAGCGAGCCTGTAATTTTAAGAATAACCGGCCTTCGGCCGAGACATTTTTCTACCGAAACATGTACACATTTATCTTGAACGGAGGTCTAGGGGAAGTGTTTTCTAAGTTTGAAGGAGGTCTACTGAGGAAGCTAAAAAATAAATAAATTCATGAATTAATAGATAAAAAACCCGTCCACAAGCCCTTTAATTAAGAGCAGTCATTCATAGGGTGGAGGGGGCTATACAGTCACTCAGAGGCCTTGAAGATAGCTGGCCACAGACAATTATAGTTTGATTGTGGACATAATGTTGGTGATCTGGCAGTATCTCAAAATTGATTATTATGTTAAAACAAAAACAAAACACACACACACACACCTGCTATTTCCGATTTAACCTCAACATTTAAGAACAAGAGTCATATTTTAGCAATAACTGTTATAGGCATTAGTGTCGAAATATAGGCATTAGTGTCGAAATATAGGCATTAGTGTCGAAATATAGGCATTAGTGTCGAAATATAGGCATTAGTGTCGAAATATAGGCATTAGTGTCGAAATATAGGCATTAGTGTCGAAATATAGGCATTACTGTCGAAATATAGGCATTAGTGTCGAAATATAAACACGGCAAATTTTGAGAAAGAACATTACATTATTTCAATATTATAACTCGATTCTTGCAGAAAGTCTAATTATGTTTTGCCAATGTCATGCACATTATATAGAGAGTGATGTCACTTTGTGTAACACAATGACACATTATGTTTTGCCAATGTCATGCACATTATATAGAGAGTGATGTCACTTTGTGTAACACAATGACACATTATGTTTTGCCAATGTCATGCACATTATATAGAGAGTGATGTCACTTTGTGTAACACAATGACACATTATGTTTTGCCAATGTCATGCACATTATATAGAGAGTGATGTCACTTTGTGTAACACAATGACACATTATGTTTTGCCAATGTCATGCACATTATATAGAGAGTGATGTCACTTTGTGTAACACAATGACACATTATGTTTTGCCAATGTCATGCACATTATATAGAGAGTGATGTCACTTTGTGTAACACAATGACACATTATGTTTTGCCAATGTCATGCACATTATATAGAGAGTGATGTCACTTTGTGTAACACAATGACACATTATGTTTTGCCAATGTCATGCACATTATATAGAGAGTGATGTCACTTTGTGTAACACAATGACACATTATGTTTTGCCAATGTCATGCACATTATAGAGAGTGATGTCACTTTGTGTAACACAATGACACATTATGTTTTGCCAATGTCATGCACATTATAGAGAGTGATGTCACTTTGTGTAACACAATGACACATTATGTTTTGCCAATGTCATGCACATTATATAGAGAGTGATGTCACTTTGTGTAACACAATGACACATTATGTTTTGCCAATGTCATGCACATTATATAGAGAGCGATGTCACTTTGTGTAACACAATGACACATTATGTTTTGCCAATGTCATGCACATTATATAGAGAGCGATGTCACTTTGTGTAACACAATGACACATTATGTTTTGCCAATGTCATGCACATTATATAGAGAGCGATGTCACTTTGTGTAACACAATGACACATTATGTTTTGCCAATGTCATGCACATTATAGAGAGTGATGTCACTTTGTGTAACACAATGACACATTATGTTTTGCCAATGTCATGCACATTATATAGAGAGCGATGTCACTTTGTGTAACACAATGACACATTATGTTTTGCCAATGTCATGCACATTATATAGAGAGCGATGTCACTTTGTGTAACACAATGACACATTATGTTTTGCCAATGTCATGCACATTATATAGAGAGTGATGTCACTTTGTGTAACACAATGACACATTATGTTTTGCCAATGTCATGCACATTATATAGAGAGTGATGTCACTTTGTGTAACACAATGACACATTATGTTTTGCCAATGTCATGCACATTATATAGAGAGTGATGTCACTTTGTGTAACACAATGACACATTATGTTTTGCCAATGTCATGCACATTATATAGATAGTGATGTCACTTTGTGTAACACAATGACACATTATGTTTTGCCAATGTCATGCACATTATATAGAGAGTGATGTCACTTTGTGTAACACAATGACACATTATGTTTTGCCAATGTCATGCACATTATATAGAGAGTGATGTCACTTTGTGTAACACAATGACACATTATGTTTTGCCAATGTCATGCACATTATATAGAGAGTGATGTCACTTTGTGTAACACAATGACACATTATGTTTTGCCAATGTCATGCACATTATATAGAGAGTGATGTCACTTTGTGTAACACAATGACACATTATGTTTTGCCAATGTCATGCACATTATATAGAGAGTGATGTCACTTTGTGTAACACAATGACACATTATGTTTTGCCAATGTCATGCACATTATATAGAGAGTGATGTCACTTTGTGTAACACAATGACACATTTCTCACATGCATTATGAACACAATCATATCTGCTGATTGTTAATGAATATATGAAGAACACAATTATTCAAACATTTGTTTGTTTTGTATCTAAAATGTTTTCTTTTTGTAGAGCAACCACAACATATATTATAGATTGTTATTAACTACCGGAAGTTAATGTTTTAGCCTGTCATGCAGGATATGGCCCACGGTTCTATCAAAGAAATGTCTTTAGTTTGTTCTAGTTACCATTACACAATTTGCAACCAAATCAATAAGCCTCTATAAATATAATATATGGTCAAATGTATTCTTGATTACATTTTGTATGATAGGTACCGTACGTTTCAAAATGTATTCTTGATTACATTTTGTATGATAGGTACCGTACGTTTCAAAATGTATTCTTGATTACATTTTGTATGATAGGTACCGTACGTTTCAAAATGTATTCTTGATTACATTTTGTATGATAGGTACCGTACGTTTCAAAATGTATTCTTGATTACATTTTGTATGATAGGTACCGTACGTTTCAAAATTCCTCTTAACTACTACCAGACGATTTTACTTAATTTACAAAAAATCTCGCAATGATAAAATATTAATATTAATTTATTTGAATATCCTACTTGGGTGAGGACTGGTCCTGTCCAGAGTGAGGTTTGGCATCATATACCCAACTGTAGCCTTCCTAAAATACTGAGGGGGATATTCTGTCTCTTTTCCCGTACTACTTTTCCTACTTCGTGAGCTGGTGGCTAGGAATCCTCCCCCTTTGTAAAATTCACCTACTAAACGAGACAGAGGAAGGGGCGAGGGAACGCGAAAGTGGTTCCGAACACGAAAAGATGGAGCTTTAAATGTTGTTTCTGTTCGGGCTCTGTTTCGAGTCGGCCACCGCCAGCTGTGGGGTATATGTCTGACTACTGTACATACATACATACATACATACAGTACATACATGCGTGTATACTCAGCCAGCCTATTTTCATCATAATTGCCTTCCACTCATAAAGGTTCAGTTCGGTTGCTGGTCGGGGGATAGCCTCTTACAACGGTTGCTGGTCGGGGGATAGCCTCTTACAACGGTTGCTGGTCGGGGGATAGCCTCTTACAACGGTTGCTGGTCGGGGGATAGCCTCTTACAACGGTTGCTGGTCGGGGGATAGCCTCTTACAACGGTTGCTGGTCGGGGGATAGCCTCTTACAACGGTTGCTGGTCGGGGGATAGCCTCTTACAACGGTTGCTGGTCGGGGGATAGCCTCTTACAACTGCCTCCCCTTTTTGGATTATTTTCTTATTTCTTTAAGTGGTTGTGTTTTTTAGTTTGACTCTTATCTTCCAAAATTCATAAACTACAAATTTAACTTCTTTTTTATCCATGTCTTGAGTAAACAATAGCTATACAGTCCAGTTGTTGTTGTGTGATCACCCGTTATTAACCCTTACTGTACCGGCGACGTCTTTAACAATAGCTATACAGTCCAGTTGTTGTTGTGTGATCACCCGTTATTAACCCTTACTGTACCGGCGACGTCTTTAACATTTTGTTCTAGCTATATTTAGACGATTTTATGCAGCCTAAGAAGGATTTGAGGTAGTAAAAAAGGTTAATTAGTAACGTTTGAAACCTTTTAATTGCTCGAGGCCATTCTTAAACTGAATAATATCGTCTATAGTAGCCAGCACAAAATTAAAATGACGGCACTGGTACTGAATTGGTTAATTACGGTGATTGTCTACTGTCAACAAATAGATTTTATATTTAACCTCTAACCTCGGACTGTAACTTATCTTCAGTTTGTTCTACATTAACCCCTTCAGCACCATGACGTCTTCTTACCTTTAATTCTGGCTAACATTAGACGATTTGATGCAGTTTAAGAAGTACATATATGTTATTCAGAGGGTTTATAGAGATCGTTTTATACCCATTTGAGTTGTAGAGGTACATTATAAACTAAAGAAAAGCATCTAATGGTACCCAGAATCTGATGAATAATACGTAATATTGGTGAAGGTGTTAAAATGTTCCTTTTTGTCTGTTCGTTTTTTCAGATCACATAAATTATGCCCTTCGTAACATAATCGCCTGGCGGTAGATATCAAATGTTTAAGAGTTAACCCCTTCAGTACCGGTGACGTGTTTTTGTTTACTTTCAGCTGCATTAACACGATGTTGTGAAGGTCGGGAAGGGTATATGGTAGCCACAAAGGATTGATTGAGATAGTCTGTAGACTTTTACTTGGTAGACGTCCTTCTTTAGCTGCATACAATCGTCTAATAGTTGGCAGAATATAATGAAAAGGATGTCACCGGTACTGAAGGGGTTAATAGGAATAATAATCGGTACTTCCTTCTCAAGCCAAATGAGATAACGATATGGTGCCTAATAGCAACATACATAGTTAGATAACGATATGGTGCCTAATAGCAACATACATAGTTAGATAACGATATGGTGCCTAATAGCAACATACATAGTTAGATAAAATAGGACTTCAGAGGCCATCAACCCTATTGGATTATTAAGCCAGCACATTGTAAGTCAATAATAACGTTAGGACTGGAGAACTGCGAGAACTCCAGTCCCTTGAATGCAACATACAGTATTATCACACAAGTATAATACGTGGTGATTGCGTTGAGGGGGGTAGGTGTTAATTATATATTTATTTATTTATTTAGTATTTATATATTTATATATTTATTTTTATAGTTTTCTCCCTAGGACTACATCAAGCTTAAACAAAATAAGTAAAACAAATACAAAAATAAAATAAACAAATAAAATAAAAAACATCCTCAAGATCCTTCAACATTAATGTGTACATTCTTCGGTAGACAACAAGTCCTGGCCTCCAAATTACAGGCTCGATATCGTTCGCCAGGAAAATAATTGACACTTAAATGGCTGGAAAGTTCTTATTATTGACAAAGAAATGAGGCGAAAGGTCTTAAAATCGACAGACTAATGGGACGAACGTCTTAAAATATCAAAACTAATGGAACTAAACAAGAGGGAGAAGCGGGTTCAGAAAAATAACATGCTTCCCCTTAAGCCTCTATATACAATAAAATCCGTTTTTCCTTTTGAATTGGCTATCACCAGTTAGAGGGATATTTTAAATTGATTTTACCTATTTGATTACTATAAATAATTTTAGCTAGTAAAATCGTTCTAATGTTATCCAGAATAAACAACATTAGCGTCAGTGTGCTGAAGGGATTAAGAAGGAACCGTTCTAGCTTTCATTGGTACTGTACAAGTATTTATTCATTGACAGACTGAAATGTGAAGTTAATATTAAATACACACATTTATAAATGATCTGTCATTCAATGAATAATAGTGTTCATCCATAAATTAGTTCGCATGGTAATACTTGCACAATGAAAACTTTAGAAATCAAAGTTTTATTTATAAGTAACTGTACCCCCTAGAACTACTAGTCTTGGAGAGTTACGCTGAACTTACACTATTGGTGTATGACAATTACATCTATAACAAGAGACAGTGTATTGCAAAAGGCTCCTAATGAATTAACGTATTGGCAACATTAATTACACTTGCTATGATTAGGATGCATGTGTGACTGTTAATATTTTAGTTCTTGGGTGTACAATATAGGACATAAATCGTGGCCTTATGTTTTCGAAGCTATCCCGAAGTTAATCTAATCTTGCCATTGATTCTTTACCTAATATTTACATTTCAGAGATTTATTTTGCTTTTGAAATAACTCTGAAAAGTTGACGACATGAATATGAACACCATATGAGGAGGAGCACTTTATTGACAACGTTTCGCAGATAGCTTCTTCAGGTCACTTGACCTGAAGAAGCTGTTTACGAAATGCTGTCAATAAAGTGTTCCTCCTCATATGGCGATGTATTCATTTATTTTGCTGTTCAAGGCTTCATATTGGACCAAGGTTTTTATTTCTGAGTGTCGAGGAGTAACAATTAGTTAGCTAGAATAGGACTTCAGAGGTTATCAACCCTTCTGGATTATTATGCTAGCACACTGAAAGTCAAGAATAGCGTCAAGACTGGAGCCCCTTTTCGAGAACTCCAGTCCCTTGGAGGAACAAGAACTTTATGGTAGTGGATAGTAGCGCGGGTGAGATATTTAGTTTTGTTACTGACTAGAGTTAACAAGAAAAAATCCACCTCACAAACTCGAATAACACTCAGGAAGGCTCGAACCCATGTCAAGTCAATATCTAGGTGTGAGAAAACAGAGCCCTATCCTTTTTCAAAATTATTATTATATTTTGTTTTCAAACTGCTATCCAGCCTATCATAAACGTTGTTGTTAAGTTTAGAGTATAACTGTAGGAGTCAAAATATTATTGGAGTTAGTTGTCCAACCCATTGAATCCAAGAGGTAATTTCTAAGCTGAATATATACAAAAGCATCACTGCTTTTAACACATTGAAAAACATTACATTCCTACCTCAAAGTATTTCGTCGAGAAATGTATACAATTCGTCTGGCTGACTAGTTATGCCTGGTCACGAGTTCCAGTCTATTCATGGCCCAACATACAATACGCTGAAATAATCTGTGCATTTGCATAACACTGATATTTGCGATTGCAGCAATAATTAGCACGGTGGACAGGTAAGATAAGATTGAAAAGGAATTAATTTAGTTATTCGGGACATAAGAACATAAGAACATAAGAAAATGGGAGTCTGCAGAAAGCCGATTGGCCTAAGCAAGGCAGATCCCTGTCCCACACAACCCCAATTACAAAGCCCAATTATAGGCTCAACACTCTAATACCCTGAGGATCATCTTACCAAACCGGTTAGAGATTGACGCAGGATTACGGGGGTCTGCAGAGCGCTGATTGGCCCAACCCGGCTGATCCCCCTTCACACCCAACCCTTCTCGTCCATATGCTTATCCAATTTTTTCTTAAAGCTCCCTATCGTTCTTGATCCCACTATATCACTTGGTAGCCTATTCCACCCATCTACAACTCTGTTACCAAACCAATATTTGCCTATATCTTTTCTGAAACGAAATTTATCTAATTTGAAACCATTGGTACGAGTTCTTTCGCTATCACTGAGCTTTAGTACATTTGTCATGTCCCCTTTGTTAATCCCACTAACCCACTTGAACACCTCTATCATATCCCCTCTAACTCTGCGTCTCTCTAACGAATGTAAACCTAATTTCTTCAACCTTTCTTCATACGGAAAATTTCTAATATTATGGATCAGTTTGTCATTCTACGCTGAATTCTCTCCAATGAATCTATGTCCATTCTGTAATAAGGACACCAAAATTGGACAGCATAATCCATATGGGGTCTCACTAATGACAAGTAAAGTTTTAAGATAACATCAGCAGTTCTGTTACTCACACTCCTAGAGATGAACCCGAGAATCCTGTTTGCCTTATTACGAACGCTTATACACTGTTTTCTAGGCTTCAAATCATTGCTAACAAACACACCTAGATCTTTCTCGCAGTCTGAATTTTCTAATTCTAAATTAGCTAGTTTATATTTAACATTTGTTTGCATCTTCCCTATCTTTAATACCTTGCATTTGTCAATGTTAAACTTCATCTGCCAATTTACTGACCATTCATGTAAGGTATCTAGATCCCTTTGGAGGCACTCTATATCGCTATCTGAATCAATTGATCTCCCCATTTTAGTATCGTCTGCGAATTTACTTATCCTACTAGTTATACCTAAATCTAGGTCATTTATGTATATAAGAAACAACAGGGGACCTAATACCGATCCCTGGGGGACACCACTTTTGACTGCTCCCCACTCTGACTTGGTACCATTTATGCTGACTCTCTGTTTCCTACCAATTAGCCATGACCTAATCCATCCCAACAACGACCCTCCTATTCCATGTGCCTCAACCTTTCTCATCAATCTCTCATGAGGGACTCTGTCGAAAGCTTTTCTGAAATCTAAATATATAATATCATATGACTTGTCACTATCTACTGCTTCATATACCTCTGAGAAAAAGCTAAGCAAATTAGTAAGGCAAGAACGTCCCTGAGTGAATCCATGCTGAGAAGAATTTATTAAGTTAAATTTTACTAAGTGGCTTCTAATTTTCCTAGCAATAATGGACTCTAGCAACTTTCCTATGATTGATGTGAGACTAATGGGACGGTAATTGGATGCTATCGATTTATCACCTTTTTTGAAGATCGGAACTACTTTTGCAAGCTTCCAAGCTTCTGGAACTAAACCTGTTTCTAATGACTTGTTAAATATAAATGCTAATGGACTACTTAACTCATCTCTGCATTCTTTTAATACTCTAGCATATACCTCGTCAGGACCAGGCGATTTTTGAGGTTTCAGTCTGTCAATTTCCTTAAGCACATCATTTCTACTTATACTAACTGTACTTAACATATTTTCTATACTATCACTATATACCATATTGACTTCTGGAATCTGTGCCAAATTTTCATTAGTGAAAACGGAAAGAAACTGACTATTTAATGTACTGCACATTTCTAAATCATTTTCTGTTATTTCTCCTATTGAAGTTTTTAGGGGGCCTATTACATCTCTAACTTTAGATTTATATAGTTGGTAAAAAGCTTTAGGGTTATTTTTTGAGTCGCTGGCTATCCTTATTTCATAATTTATTTTTGCTTTCCTGATTTCCTTTTTGACCTGTCTTGATAGAGTCTGATAGTATATATGTAAATGATTTTCACCTTTCTTTATTTTTCGATATATTCCTTTCTTTTTTCCTATAAGATCTATTAGCTTATTAGTCATCCATTTTGGTTGGTTCTGCGTCGATCTAAATCTTCTTTTAGGGATATATTTATTTTGAGCATTGTGGAGTGAAGCAATAAACTGGTTATATGTAGGTGGCAAGTTTAACTCTGGCATATCCTGACTTAATTGCTTAACAATAGGGTCCACCCTTAAGTCTCTTCTTAGCCCACCATAATCGGCTTTTCTGAAATCTGGGATAAGTGTCGTATTCTCTTTAGCATTCCCTGTCCATTGTATATTAAAATAAATAGATTTATGATCGCTATTTCCTAGGTGGTCACCAATCTCTACATTATTTATCATATGTTCATTGTTACTGAAAACTAAATCAAGAATATTAATACCTCTAGTCGGCGTATCTATGAATTGAAATAAAAAACTATCTTGTACTACCTCAATAAACTCTACTGAATCGGAGTCGCCTATTTGGTGCTGCCAATCAATGTTCGGAAAATTAAAATCCCCCATAATGCACACATTGCTAAACCTTGATGCTATTTTAATTTCCTCCCATAACGATTTTCCGCCATTTCTACTCATATTAGGCGGTCTATATATAACTCCAATAACTATGGTCTCACTACCTTCGTTAACCTCTACCCAAACACTTTCATTATCATTATTTAGTCTAATACCTGATTTAATACAGCTTTTTAATGTACTCCTGACAAACACTGCTATACCCCCGCCCCTCCTACTTGTTCGGTCATATTTAAACAAACTATATCCTGGAATATCAAATTCTGCTAAAAAATGCCTAGATTCTGTATTAATCCACGTTTCAGTTAGCGCTATTATGTCTATATTTTCTGTGCTAACGAGTGCTCTAAGTTCGTTCATTTTGTTACATAAACTCCTACAATTTGTATAATATACCCTCAACCTATTACTTTTATTTGCAACTAATTTTCTATTGTGTTTAGCTAACTTATTATTTCCTGTTGAACTACTAGCTCTAGACGGAAATTCTACTCTATCAGTATTCTCATCTTTACTATCAGTTACATGTGTAGTGTTATCGATACTACTATTACACATCACTATATCCGCACTATCTTGACTGATTATTTCTATTTTACTCACTGGTTTGTCACATGAAGTACCTGCTCCATATGGAGACAGTATTTTACTTACACACCCAGGTTTTGTTAACGAAACCCCGCAACAATCTTGTCGAGTGAGCTGGCCAAGGTCGAAACTCCTAGTCGAGAGAGATGTACTCCATCCTGGGCATACAGTTCATCCTTACCATATGCATTGTTACTCAGGTTATTATTTGTTCTGTACATTCAGTTTTCTAAAGATAAATTCGTGGTGTAGCGTCATCTAGAATGATATATGAAGATTGTATCTAACTATCCATACTTTGTCATTCAATGTTGCAGTAAATGATTAAGAGTACTATCGATCCCTCCCAAGCTGATTGGAATGGTCAGGCGGCATCTGGTATAATAAATGAAGTCTCTCATCTAATTGAAAAGGGTTAAGGGGAGATTTCCACTTGAGGATTTTTTCTAGACACCTTTCTCCCTCGTGTTTAGCCCCATTGCTTTTGAGATGTTTAGACGTTCGCCTCATTAGTTTGGCGATTTTATAAGAACTTTCGCCATATTTCTGTCAATTTCATGACCTATCGTGCCATTTAGGTGTCGATGTTTTCCTGGCAAGCGATAGCGAGCCTGTAATATAAGGGGACATTATTCTATCTAAAAATGAACAAATTTATCTTGAAAGAGGGTCTAGGGGGTGTAATTTTAAGCTTGATGGAGGTCTAGGGAACAAATGAATAACCTGCCGTTAATGTTGTTATTCTGGGGTGGTGTTGTCCCGCCGGTCATTAGTTGTTGTGCACGTCGCCTCACAAAACACCGACAGCAAATCTATCGTCGCTTAAATTGCAGATTCACCGTGCGTTTGACGGAGGAATTTCCGATCTGGACTCGCGGCTTCAAGGTCTGACCGGGGCCCGATGTTCGCCGAGCCAGGATAATCGACCGACATGATGTTAATAATCAGGTCTGCACTGGGTAATGGCCAACTTCCTGCAATCGGAAACTTAAAAAAGGAACAACACACACACACACACACACACACACACACACACACACACATATATTACCAGTGTAGTGTGGTGCATTTCATGGTTCGCAATTCAATTGCTGAAATAAAGAAAGAAAAGATTGGGTGATAATGATATATACATAATGTATATACTGTATATATATATATACCGGTATATATATATATATATATATATATATTATATATATATATAATATATATATATAGATATATATATATATATATATATATATATAATATACATATATATATATATATATATATTATATATATATATATATATATATATATATATATATATATACAGTATATATATATATATATATATATATATATATATATATATATATATATGTATATATATATATATACTGTATATATATTTATACTGTATATATATATATATATATATATATATATATATATATATATATATATATATATATATATATTCTGTTATATATTACTCGTTGTCGCTTAAAAACAGAATACTAAGAATAATGAACAGTACATTACATAGTTCAATGCATTATCAACAATACATAAAACAAAAAAATGAAAATCAAATCAATTGCTAAAATAAAGTAAAAAGGTAATCAACTTATAAATTAATTTGAAGGCAGGAAACAACAACAACAACAACAACAATAACAACAACAACACTAGTGGAGTTCATCCCTCCTGCACACCGGGAAGACTTGTTTCGTCCTTTATTTACTAGTGTAGTATTGTGTGAAATAAAGTCAAGATGTTGACTAATGGTTCTTACTACATAATAATATTGATGACCTAAAATAAGTTCTATATGTATCAAACGTGTGCCGAATGATAACACATTCCTCGGTATCCAAGTTTGCTAAACAAAAAATGGATATATGTCTAATCACAAAACGCCAAAAATTAGCTTAATTCTCCATTTGCCTCTTGCGTCCCTTTATTACGGCTAAGATGCATACACTTGAAGCCGTATTTTTTTTTCTATGTGAGTGAGGGAGGCAAAAGGCAGAACTGCCTGTAGCGAGTGCCTCCCCCAGAGTTGAAAGAGTGACAGGGCCAAAATCAGGGGACGTTCGAGCCAAAATGCCTGGACACACGGAGTTTGAAGCAATTTAAGTCATAGGAAGAGGGAAAGACTGATCCTGGGAGAGAGTTCCAGTGCTCAGCTGTTGAATAAAAGAAAGTCTGAGACTACCGTTTCACTCTTGGGTTAGAGAGTTGCACAGAGTAAGGGTGGGATTGTGTTGCAAGACAGGTACCACGTGCCCTACGTAGAGGAGGTGGTATACACTGGGAGAGCTCTGAGGAACACTGATTATTATAATAGCTATAGAATAGCGAGAGAGATGCAACATTGCGGCGGAGAGAGAGAGATTGCAGAGAGTTGGTGAGTGGACGGGAGTTAATGATACGAAATGCCTTCCTTTCTACTTTGTCTAGGAGTGTGGTGTGAGAGGATCCTCCCTACACATGTGAACAATACTCAATATTAGGATGCACCGTGCCCCTGTACAGAGCAAGAAGCTGTGCAGGGGTAAATAACCCCTTGAGGCGATTGAGCACACCCAGCTTCTGGGAGGCTGCCTTAGCAAGATTGGTAATATGGTCCTTCCAAGTGAGGGCAGAAGAAAAAAAGACACCAAGAATATTGAGAGACAATGAAGGATTGATTTTTGTATTGTTGAAGAAGAAGGGATAGTCCGCTGGGAGTTCCGGACGGGTAGATAGATGGAGAAATTGGATTTTGGAAGCATTAAAGGCAACAAGGTTTTCTCTGCCCCAATTGGAAATAGTAGTTAGATCAGAACACAAGTGTTCTATGGCTTCATTACGTTTGTCTTTGAGGGATTGCTGGCAGGGGTGTTCTGGAAAACTAAATGAGTAGTGTAAGGTAGAGTCCTCTGCGTTAGAATGAATGGGACTGGAGGTACAGTTGAGAAGATAACTGCAGCTATGGAATGGCCGGAAAGGAAATTAGAGACAAAGGCACATATGGAGGGATAGAAACCGAAGGAGGGTAGTTTATATATTACAGATTTGTGCCAAACTCTATCGAAGGCCTTCGATATGTCTAGTGCAATAGAAAAGGTCTCGCCGAAGTCCCGAAAGGAGGATGACCAAGAGTTAGTAAGATAAGAAAGAAGATCACCAGTAGAGCGTCCCTTAAGGAAGCCATACTGGCGATCTGAGAGTAGATTATGGGAAGAGAAATGCTTAAGAAATTTGAAAGCAAGAATAGTTTAAAAAACTTTAGAGATACAAGAGATGAGAGCAATTGGACGATAGTTGGAGGGTTGAGAGCAGTCACCCTTCTTTGGGACAGGTTGAATGAGAGCAAACTTCCAGCATGAAAGGAAGACGTTAGAGGAGAGACAGAGACAAAAGGGTTTGCCTAGGCAGGGAGTCAGCACGGAAGCACAGTTTTTTAGTTCAACAGGAGGAACAACGTCCGGACCATACGCCTTCTTAGTATTAAGCCCAGAGAGGGTAGAAAGTACATCTTTAGAAGAGATTAGGATATTAGGCATAAGTAGGAGAGAGGGGGGTGGAGAGGGAAGAATAGCACCGGAATCATTCAAGGTGGAGTTTCTAGCAAAAGTTAGAGAAGACAGTTGCCTATAATCTTCAAATGTGGTTGTTAATTCATTCAGTACCGGCGACGTCCTTTTGGTCATATTCTGTCAACTATTCGACGATTATATTCAGCTTACGAATTATCCGTTTTAGCCAAAAGGATTTATTAAGATAGTCTGAAGCCTTTTAATTGCTATAGGTCCTTGCTAAGCTGAATAAAATAATCTAATAGTTGCCAGAATATAATGAAAAGGACGTCACCGGTACTGAATGGATTAATATGTAACTGGGAACACTAACTTTGAACCAATATTCTATAGGTCATAATATTGACCATTGTGAAGGGGGTACACTTGCCAAAACATGGACTTGGGTCAAATGCTGTGAAGGGGTGACTGGTGTTTTGCTCTCACATTTACTTCAAATTTAAGGGGAGGTTTTTAGTTTATTCTCTAGGCCTCAATCAAGCTATACAAGATATATTTGTACATTCTTCGGTAGAAAAATATTAAATCTTAAATTTAAGGCTAGCTATCACTCGCCAGTAAAAAAACGACACCTAAGTGGCACGAAAATTGTTAAAATTGACAGAAACGGGGCGAAAGTTCTTAAAATCGCTAAACTAATGGGGCGAACTTATTGAAATCTCAAAAGCAACGGGGCTAAACATGAGGGAGAAAGGGGTCCAGAAAAAAAACCCCTCAAGTGGAAATCTTCCCTTAAGGGTGAATTGATGAGCTTCCACCTATGTATTATTGTGCTGGGAAGTGTAGAAGAAATGTAATTGCTATTAAAACTAAGCCCCAACACGTTACACTAGACAACTATACAGTATTCAACGCTCACTTATATCTGCCCCAGGTTAATTTGTTGGCAACTATACATTGTCTCCATTAAATATATAACAGACAAAGTGAACGTGGGTAAAAATTTGATTATCTAGATTATCAACTTTTTAATGGGCTAGTGCTTGTTTTTTGGTCTATGTATTGATTCATTAATTATATTTTTAGTGTCCTCGCTAGACCTCCATCAAGCTTTAAAAATACACCCCCTAGACCCCCTTTCAAGATAAATGTGTACATTTTTCGGTAGAAAAATGTCCTGGCCGAAGGCCGATTCCTTCTAAAATTACAGGCTCGCCAGGAAACAATCGATACCTAAATGGCACGAAAGGTCTTACGATTGACAACAAACATGGGTGAAAGGTCTCACAATCGTCAAACTAACGGAACTAACGTCATAAATATCATAATATGCTAAACATGAGGGGGACGGAAGTCTAGAAAAAGCAAGTAGTTCCCCCTTAAACAATAGACTCATGGGAACTTAACATGTAAACCTTTGACCCCTAATGGAATTAAACAAGAAGAACAAGAACATAACTAAATTTGCGAGATATATGACATCATCCTATATTTTGTGTATAACCCGTTTAATATAATGATGTGTTTTCACTTAATCATGGCAATATGATTATGTTTTGGAAGACACTTTACCAATTAATGGGGTAAAGTAATATCAAATTATCGCTGATTTCAAAAATGGCTTCCCAAACAGCATGAAACCGGCATGATGCATTTTAACAGTTCATTCTGGCTATCATTTGACGATTTTATTTAGAATATGGAAGTCAGAGGGCTGCTTGAGATAGCCTTTACCCTATTAATCCCACAGATTCTTCCTAAATCGCATAAATTCGTCTAATGACAGCCAGAATAAACTGTCAAATTGCGTCCTAAGCGTCAAAGGGTTAATATATCTGCCAGAAACCTGTCTTCACGTCGACCTGCACACACCTTTGTCTAGTCATTATTATCTACTCGGGGGCAGGAAGTGATGCAAGAAAACAAAGACGGAATTATGTTATTATTGTAGTCTCGCTCTCACTCTCTCGCTCTCGCTCTCTGTCTCTCTCTCTCTCTATATATATATATATATATATATATATATATATATATATAAATATATATATATATATATATATATATATATATATATATATATATATATATATATATATATATATATATATATATAATATATATATATATATATATATATATATATATATATATATATATATATATATATATATATATATATATATATATATATATATATATATATATATATATATATATATATATATATATATATATATATCTTGGCTAACAGGTAGACAACTACGAGTGGTAATCAATGGTGTTTCCTCTGAGTGGACTGCAGTCACTTTTGGAGTTCCACGGGGATTTGTCCCTGGCCCACTTTTGTTTATCATATTATGTCAATGACATAGATATTGGTCTGTTGAATATGTTCTCCAAGTTTGCAGATGACATAAAACTTGGAATGAATGTGAAAGACCCCAAAGGGGTTGAACAGCTCAGGATGGACCTCAACAGCCGGGGTGAATGGTTGGAGACATGGCAGATGCCTCTAAACTTGGAAAAGTGCAAGGTGATGCATATCGGCCAAGCAAACCCCAAGTCAGGCTATTCACTGTTGGGAATGCCTCTGGAAGTGACTGACTATGGAAAAGGAATTGGGTGTTCTCATTAGCAGCTGTGACCTAAAGTTTTCCAAGCAGTTCATTGAAGTAGAGAAGAAAGCTCAGAAATTATTGGGCTATATTATGAGGCAATTTTAGTATAAAAATAAGGAAATAGTCCTCACACCCTACAACGCTCTCATAGCGGCCTCTCTTGGAGTATGTTGTTCAATCCTGGTCTCCAGCACTCAAGAAAGATATAGAGCGACTAGAGAGAGTACAAGCTAGAGCTACAAAGCTTATTCCATCGCTTAGAAGACTGAGCTATGAGAACCGTTTGAGAGCTCTTGATCTCTTTCCGTTGGAGACACGCAGGCTACGAGGTCAGCTCATTTAAGTTTTAAAATACTTAATGGGTTTGACAATGTGGATTATAGCAAACTGTTTAGCCTAAATATGAATACAACACGCAACCATGGTTGGACATTATAATTGAAAAGGTTCAGTACTAATATTCATGGTAACTTTTTCACATATAGCATCTGTTCTGTTGATGTTGTTGATGATGCTCTTATTTTATACTAGCCCATATTACATCTGTTCTACCTGGAACAAACTTCCCTCCGAAGTTGTAAACAGTTCTTCAGTAGAGCCGTTCAAGAAGCGAGTAGATAGTATTTTGCACACTCTATAATGAGTGTAGTGCTCTAAACAGTCTCTCTCCTTCCACTTCGAGTATCTCCTCGGAATGGACCACAAGGTCTCTGAGATAGTAACTATTCCTTGTAACTCTATCTCTCTCTCTCTCTCGCATGCCTAATAAAACATAAAAAGGTGACATACAGCTGGTTACTGAAGGGGAAATTTATGTCAGAAAGGAAGTAGGCGTGGAAATTTACAGCCAATTTGCTCTAGCCCTTTATGAATTCCAGAGGTTAGGGTACACCAGTTCTGGCCTACTTATAATGAATGGACTATAATCATTATGGATCCACCAGGGGCAGGAAGTGGGTGCAATAAAACAAGGAGACGGTATTACTGTATGTTATTATTGTAGCCTCTCTCTCTCTCTCTCTCTCTCTCTCTCTCTCTCTCTCTCTCTCTCTCCTCCCTCCCTCGATACATATAATTAGGAAAAAAACTCTCAATGTGAGTTAATTAAATATGATATCAAGCTTATCAGTCATTATATCGGCAACAGTGTATTTCATCTTGGCTAGTAACAGACGATTTTGATATATGCTTATGAGCGACCACCCGTAGTTAAAGGGGTAGGAACAAGAAGGGTGGTTTTATGTTTTGTCGGGCGGTTTATGGCAAGCTATTAAAACTAAAACTGTGTATATCCTTATAGTGGAGTTACCCATAAAACGTTTTAATTCTATAGTTCGTCCTACTAACTGCTGGGTGAACGTTTAGTTCACCATAACATTACTATGATTTATGAAACCATTAATAGATAATGATGAAACCATAAATTTATCTCAATCGTTAAACCTACATAATAATAACATAATCATATCAATGATAACAATAATAACGATAAAATAATAATAATAATAATAATAGTGATAATAATGATAATAATAATAATAATAATAATAATAACTAGAAAAATAATAATTATTATAATAGCATGTTTGGCCTTCGTTCACATCTTCCCTGTGGTAGTCGTACACACTCAAACATTAGTTATATTGTTCATCTTAACCTTTTAAATCTCAGCGACGGCTGAGAGCCGTCAGCACAAAAGCGACTCGCCAGTACCAGCGACGGCTCTCAGCCGTCAGTAATATGCGGTCCTTGTTACTGCCAGTATCGAGCGGTAGCTGCTAACATGACTTGTAGGCACTGCTCTGAGGAGTTGGCAACACTTCTCAACTTGGCTGTCATCCTCCACAGGCTGGCTGCGTCACTGCTTCACCAACCTCTGAGGTGGGAGAATGTGTTCTCTTGCCTCTGAAGCCATTTTAGCCACACTGTCGGGTACTGGAGGGTACATTAATGGTAATATCCTCTGATACAGTATGGGTTAAGACTGATGTTTCGATCGAGTTACTAAACAAGTATTATGTATGAGATTAGTTAATTAAGAGAAGACTCAACATTCTTTGAATGCCCTGTTTTTTTTCTTTCTTTCTTTTCTTATCTTATTAACTATATCATAGACTACAGTAGATCTGGACTGGACACGAAACTGGAACTTTGCAGTAAGGGACTCAAAATCGGAGAACGAACCCACAAGTTCGAACCTCGAAACCGCGATAATATAAAATGTTCGCGGTTTCGAGGTTCGAACTTGGGGGTTTGTTTTCCGATTTTGGGTACCTTACTACAAAGTTCCACTTTTGTGTCCAGTCCAGATCTATTGTAGTCTATGACTATATATATATATATATATATATATATATATATATATATATATATATATAAATATATATATATATATATATATATATATATATATATATATATATATATATATATATATATATATATATATATATATATATATATATATATATATATATACATATACATATATATTTATATATACTGTATATATATATATATATATATATATATATATATATATATATATATATATATAATATACATATCATATATATGTGTATTGTTTATATACTCCCAGCCGTACTCGATCATCCGACAATGAGAACGAGTGTCCATCTATTAATCCACTACACCACGGCGTGATAAAACAATCTAAACCTTTTCCTATTTATATTAAGGAGAAGGAAAAACCTACTTGAAGAGTGTATTTCAATGCATGCACAAGTCGCAGGATCCATATTCCAGGATACCATACAGGGATTTTTACAAGATTCCCCACGCAACTCGGGTTATAGAGAATTAATTTTACTATCTTGCCCAGCCAAACACGAGAGTCGTTAATATCAAGTATATCTCACAAATGCACATTTATTAGCTCATGTATGTTTGTCATAAGTCCAGTAGGGGGCAGATCTAGGTGGGATTAGGAGGGACCCCTAGAAGTTCGCGGCAGGTGATTTGGCTTTCAGGTGGAAGAAGGGCATAAGTGACTTCTCTTCTTATGGTGATGTTGGTCCTTCTGTCCTTGGCTGAATATTATTTTTCTTCCTGGGAGCCTCGTGGTGTTGTGGTATTTTGGTGATAGTCTTGCCACGTGTTGTTGGAAGCTCTGGTGCTATGGTGGCAATTCTGGCGTCTCGTCCGGTGTTCGTAGAGGGCGTGTGAGATGTGATAACTTGCTTATAGATGCAGGTATTATTGGTATTATTTTGGTGGTTATCTCGTACACGTGGTTTCACTATTTGTGTGTCTTTTGGTGCTGCTGATGTACTTATCTTCTTGGTGTGTGACTCTGGTTTAGTATTCTTGTTCTTGTTTCTTCCGTGGGTGATGTGGGGCAATTTTGGTATGCAGTTCATCGTGCTTATTTTGTTTTCTGCTTTAGTTCCTAACTTCCTCTTCTCTCTTAGTTCGTTTTCTCTGTTGATTTTGTTTCGGGACTAGTTTGCTATCAGTTTCCCGTTCTTCAGTTGTTTTCCTTTTGTTCATGGTGGGGGTCTTTGTTAATTTTGTTACTTTAAAAAAAAAAAAAAAAATACAATGATAGCTATAATTTACTAGTAGCACACACAATGATGAAAGAAAATATACACACAACAAAGCTTTAAAACAAACACATACACACACACACACACACACACACACACGGGTCGTTGTGGTCCAGTGGTCTAGAGCGCTGTGTCTTGAGCGCTAACCATTAGGGCCATGCCGCGTAGCGTTCGAGTCCCCATCAGAATGCTAAAGTTTGTTTTGGCCATAGCGACGAAGAGAATTGTATCGTGGTTCCTCCCTAACGAAGCTGCTATCAGCCTGTATTAGCCTACATATCTTCTCAACAACACAAAGTGCATCTGCATATGTACTTGGTGGGAAATCAGGCACCTCACGGACACCAAAGGTCGCATGTGACCTCATAGTTAAGGTCGAATAAGTATTGTACTGTACCTAGGTTTAAGAAAAACTGCAATGAACAATAAAAAATAACCAACAATTATTTATTATTATTACACACTCTCTCCTTCTCTATCACACACACACACACACACACAGAGACTCACTTTTGTTTTGTTTCTCTTCTCTCTCTCTCTCTCTCTCTCTCTCTCTCTCTCTCTCTCTCTCTCTCTCTCTCTCTCTCTCACACACACACATACACACACATCCACACACACTAAGAGACGTGATAGTTATGGGGGCAAAACCAGAAGAGCGAGAACTCGTCTCTTACAGGAGGACAGGGGTCAACCGGAGAAAGGAGAGAGAGAGAGAGAGAGAGAGAGAGAGAGAGAGAGAGGAAGAAAAGAGAAGGAAAAGAGGAAAATGCCATATAAGGAGAGAAGAGGAGAGAACAGGAGAGAAGAGGTGATGAGAAGGGGGGGAGAAGATAGAAGTCGAGCAAGAAGAAAGAGACGTGCAGAGGAAAGGAGAGAAGAGGAGGAAAGGAAAGGAGAGAAGAGGAGGAAAGGAAAGGAGAGAAGAGGAGGAAAGGAAAGGAGAGAAGAGGAGGAAAGGAAAGGGGATATGGGGGACAAGAGTGGAGAAGGGAGACAGAATTGGAAGTGATGTCTTAAGGGGGGTGACCTGCTTTTTTGTTATTTCTGTCCTTTTCTCTCTTTCTCTGCCTTGTATCTATTCGGCCCCATTCAGCCAACTATTTTAAGACGTTTATCCCCATCTAGGTGTCGATTTCTTCCTGGCGAGCGATAGCGAGCCCACATTATATGAAGAAATCCGGCTTCGCCGGAGAAATTTTTCTATCGAAAAATGTACAAATTTAGCCTGCTGTAAAACAAAAATAAAAAATATGCTGGCTCGCTACCGCTCACCAGTAAAAAATTGACACCTGGATGGGGATAAACGTCTTAAAACAGTAGGCTGAATGGGGCCAAATGGATACAAGCCAGAGAAAGATAGAAAAGGACAAAACAAAAACAGGTCACCCCCCTTAAAGGAATACAGGGGTCAACAAAAGAGTGGAAAGTGAGTGAAAAGAGAAAGGGAGAGAAATAGGAGGAGGCGAGGCAAAGGAAGAAGAGGACACGCAAGGACAAGAGAGGAGAGGAGGGGAAGGGGGGAAGCAGAGAGAAGAGGAGGGGAAGATTGGGAAATGGAAGGAAGAGAAAAGGTGAGGCAGAGTTGGAAGTCGTATCTTTAAGGGTGGGGGGGGGGGTCTATTTATTCATTTATATATTAATTTTTCTAGTTTCCTCGCTAGACCTCCATCAAGCTTAAAATAAAACACCACCTAGACCCTCCCCCCCCCCCCCCCTTCGATATATATTTGCAAACAAATTGGTAGAAAAATGTCCAGGCCGAAGGCCGGTTCCTCCTAAACTTACAGGCTCGCTATCGCTCGCCAGGAAAAAATCGACACCTAAATGGCACTAAATGTCCTAATTTTGACAAAATAACTACAGTGAAAGGTCTTAAAATAACTACAGTGAAAGGTCCTAAAATAACTACAGTGAAAGGTCTTAAAATAACTACAGTGAAAGGTCTTAAAATAACTACAGTGAAAGGTCTTAAAATAACTACAGTGAAAGGTCCTAAAATAACTACAGTGAAAGGTCTTAAAATAACTACAGTGAAAGGTCTTAAAATAACTACAGTGAAAGGTCTTAAAATAACTACAGTGAAAGGTCTTAAAATAACTACAGTGAAAGGTCTTAAAATAAATACAGTGAAAGGTCTTAAAATCACCAAAGTAATGGGCCGAACGTCTTAAAATCTGAAAACTAATGAGGCTAAACATGGTGGAGAAGAGGGGCCAGCAAAAAGACAACCATCCCCCTCTTAAGGAACACAGGGATCAACCAGTGGGGCAGAGAGTGGACAGAGTGGAAAGGAGAAGAGGAGGAAAGAATAACAGAGAGAAGCACAAAGGGGGATAGAAGAGACGATAAAGGAGGTGGGAGAGTGAAGAGATAATTTTGGATGAGGGGAAGAGCTGCGAAGAGAGAAGGGAGGAGAACAGGGAAGATAAGATAGAAGGAGAGGGGAAGGGGAGAAAGGGAACGGTGATGGAAGAGTGAAGAGAGGAATGTAAAAGATCAGGGATAAGTGGATAGTAGAGGACAAGATACTAAAGGAGCAAATACAATAAAAGTGGAACGGATGTCAAAGTAACAATAAAAGAGATCGGCAAGTGAAGAGAAAAGTAGAAGATATGAGAAGAACAGACAGGAGAAGAAATGGGAGGAGAGGAGAGGGTAAACACAGAGATGATGCTGGAGATAGGAGAGTGAAAAGAGAAATGTACAAAAGAGGGGAAGTGAAGAGAAATGTAGAAATATAAAAAGAGGGTCGAGACAAGAGGAGATATAGGAGGAGAGAAAGGGAGTAGATGAGAGGGTAAACAAAGAGATGATGCTGGAGATAGGAAAGTTAATTAAGATATAAATGTAGACAAGAGGGAAAGTGAAGAGAAATGTAGAAATATATTATACGAAGTGGTGACAAGAGAAGACATGGGACGAGAGGAGGGAAGAGGAAAAGAGAAAAGAGATGCTGGAGATAGGAGAATGAAGAGAGAAATGTAGAACAAAGGGAAAGAGAGAACACAGGAAAGGAGAAGGACAGATCCAGACATCATATCTTACGGGAGTCATATATTACAATGGTTAACCATGGGGGAAGAGGGGAGGAGAAAAGAGAGGATAGATTAACCCCTTGAGGATCTATAAGACGCAATTTGTTTCTATATTTCTGGCTAGTATTGGACGATTGTATTCATATAAGGGCAATTGGCAGCCAGAGGGTTGATTGAGACATTCTTTACCTTTTCAACTCCCACAGATCCTTCCTTAAGTTATATAAAATCGTCTAATGATAGCCAAAATATAATATTGCAACGCGTCATAATCCCCACGGGTTTAAGATAGGTGTAGAGAGAATAGAATAGACGTTAAACGCGATGAGAAGAAAGCAGATTGTGAACATAGAAAATGGAGGAGCTGCGGGTGGTTGTGGTGAAGGGATAGATAGATTAACATAAGTGTAGAGAGACTGGAATAGACAATAAACGGGATGAGAAGAAAGCAGATTGTGCAAATATATAATAGAGAGGAGATACGGAGGGTTTGTGGAGAAGGGTAGATAGCACTGAACTGGAGACAAAATTGTCTAATGACCAGTTAGAAAAACAAAACAAAACAAAATAAAGTCATAAATTAGTATCATATTTAAGGAGACTATTTTTCTTTCAGTATACTAATAAATAATAGATCATCTCATCTCGTTTACACTGGTTATCACTTAGAAATATCATCTCCAAATCAATCAAAATAACAATGCCATATATAAATACTAATACTGTATACATTTGATTCATAAATAACAATGCCATATATAAATACTAATACTGTATACATTTGATTCATAAATAACAATGCCATATATAAATACTAATACTGTATACATTTTATTCATAAATGTTACTGATTATCATTTGTTACATTATCTAAAAGCTAACTTGAATTTTATACAAAACCTAATCATACCATAGAGCGAGAAAAAACATCGGAAGAGAAAAAAGTATATAGAAAGATAGAGGGAGAAAAACTGGGTGGGAAATAGGAATCACTTCATATAGCTTGGAGTCAACAACTATGCTAGGATTGTTATGAAATACAGTCATATAATAGGAATCACTTCATATAGCTTGGAGTCAACAACTATGCTAGGATTGTTATGAAATACAGTCATATAATAGGAATCACTTCATATAGCTTGGAGTCAACAACTATGCTAGGATTGTTATGAAATACAGTCATATAATAGGAATCACTTCATATAGCTTGAGTCAACAACTATGCTAGGATTGTTATGAAATACAGTCAATAGGAATCACTTCATATAGCTTGGAGTCAACAACTATGCTAGGATTGTTATGAAATACAGTCATATAATAGGAATCACTTCATATAGCTTGGAGTCAACAACTATGCTAGGATTGTTATGAAATACAGTCATATAATAGGAATCACTTCATAGCTTGGTCAACAACTATGCTAGATTGTTATGAAATACAGTCATATATAGGAATCACTTCATATAGCTTGGAGTCACAACTATGCTAGATTGTTATGAAATACAGTCATATAATAGGAATCACTTCATAGCTTGGAGTCAACAACTATGCTAGGATTGTTATGAAATACAGTCATATAATAGGAATCACTTCATATAGCTTGGAGTCAACAACTATGCTAGGATTGTTATGAAATACAGTCATATAATAGGAATCACTTCATATAGCTTGGAGTCAACAACTATGCTAGGATTGTTATGAAATACAGTCATATAAATAAAGAAGGCAGTAGTTGGCATAGATGAATATAATACTCATGTTATAATGAACAAATTATAGGATAGGTTGGTAGGGGAATCATAGAACAAAAGATATATGGGTGAATTTTGAAATTAAATATGCATGGCTTTAAATATGTATATAGGAAGGGAAATAGAATAACATCACAAAAGACAGAACAGAGACAATAATTTAAAAGAAAGACCAATAATTAGTAATTAGTTAGTAAGATGGAAGGATGACATTATTTTAAAAGAGAGCAGAAATTATACCAGTTTAGTGGGTAAGTAAAAAACGGGGAAAGAGGGAAGTAGAAGTGACCAGGAAAGTTTGAAGAGGGGAAGAAGTGTTTTGGGGATACTGGGAGAGGAATACATGAATGAGAGAGAGAGAGAGAGAGAGAGAGAGAGAGAGAGAGAGAGAGAGAGAGGGGGGGAAGAATATGAAGAATAGCATAAAATGAGTATAAAAAAGACCAAGAAAAGACATTAATACTAGTACTGTATAATAAATATGAAACCAAATAACATAACTGACTTCCATGAAAGAACAAATTACTGTAGATAAAAAGGGTAAAGAGAGAAGCAATATCTACAGATGAAAGTGAACAATAAAGGGATGAAACTATTGATGTAGATATACTGTATAGGCCTATATGGTTTGAAGGAAAAACAAGAAGATTAACAAGAAGATGAACAATTGCTCTCTGACCCCTGACCTGTGCGGACGTCCCCAGTGACCGCTAGTGAACCTGTTTACCCTTAGTGAGGTCCTAGTGAACTTTCATAGTGATGGCTGTTGTTGATGAGTCTGCTGTCTCCTCCCATACTCTCCAGCTTTGTCTTGCTTTGCAAGAAAGACTGGAGAGTGTGGAGCAGGAGATTCAGTGTCTCAAAGATGAAAATTTGGCCTTGAGACTAGCTATGGCGGAGAAGAAGTGTGAGGCTACCGGAAGTGTTCCCAGGGATCGTGAAGCCCCTTGGAAAGTGGTGTCGACCAGTGCAACGGCCTGCAAGCTGAAAAGGCAGCCAGTCAAGACCCACAACTTCAGCACCTTGGCTGATGAGAGTGATGGCGATGAAGTGGCGATCATCGAGGCAGTGAGAGGGGAGGGGGGGAAGTCTGCTGCTGTTGCTGCAACAACTGCTGCTACACGCCGACAAAAGGAAAACGCTAAGTCTGTTTTCATTGTCGGTGATTCATTGGTTAGATACCTTGGCAGGGCAACAAACACTCAGGTTGGTAAAGTTGTCTGCGTGCCTGGTGCCGGAGTCGGGAGGGTGGCTGAGAAGATAGATGCTGTCATGGAAGTGAGTGGGGAGGACCCCATCATCTTCCTCAACGCAGGGAGCAACGACATATGGAGATGCAGGACTGAGGAGTTGCTCTCCAAGTATCAGGAAATGTTGGAGAGGATCAAGGAAAAAGGTGGAGTTCCTGTGGTAAACAGTATCCTGCCTAGAAGAGGGGTAAGGAAGGAATGGTCCTCCAGGGCTATTGGTGTAAATAGCCGGCTGGAGAAGTATTGTAAGGCAAATACTATTCCATTCCTGGATAACTGGTCCCTCTTTTATGGTAAGGATGAACTGTATGCCCAGGATGGAGTACATCTCTCTCGACTAGGAGTTTCGACCTTGGCCAGCTCACTCGACAAGATTGTTGCGGGGTTTCGTTAAAAAAACCTGGGTGTGTAAGTAAAATACTGTCTCCATATGGAGCAGGTACTTCATGTGACAAACCAGTGAGTAAAATAGAAATAATCAGTCAAGATAGTGCGGATATAGCGATGTGTAATAGTAGTATCGATAACACCACACATGTAACTGATAGTAAAGATACTGATAGAGTAGAATTTCCGTCTAGAGCTAGTAGTTCAACAGGAAATAATAAGTTAGCTAAACACAATAGAAAATTAGTTGCAAATAAAAGTAATAGGTTGAGGGTATATTATACAAATTGTAGGAGTTTATGTAACAAAATGAACGAACTTAGAGCACTCATTAGCACAGAAAATATACACATAATAGCGCTAACTGAAACGTGGATTAATACAGAATCTAGGCATTTTTTAGCAGAATTTGATATTCCAGGATATAGTTTGTTTAAATATGACCGAACAAGTAGGAGGGGCGGGGGTATAGCAGTGTTTGTCAGGAGTACATTAAAAAGCTGTATTAAATCAGGTATTAGACTAAATAATGATAATGAAAGTGTTTGGGTAGAGGTTAACGAAGGTAGTGAGACCATAGTTATTGGAGTTATATATAGACCGCCTAATATGAGTAGAAATGGCTGAAAATCGTTATGGGAGGAAATTAAAATAGCATCAAGGTTTAGCAATGTGTGCATTATGGGGGATTTTAATTTTCCGAACATTGATTGGCAGCACCAAATAGGCGACTCCGATTCAGTAGAGTTTATAGAGGTAGTACAAGATAGTTTTTTATTTCAATTCATAGATACGCCGACTAGAGGTATTAATATTCTTGATTTAGTTTTCAGTAACAATGAACATATGATAAATAATGTAGAGATTGGTGACCACCTAGGAAATAGCGATCATAAATCTATTTATTTTAATATACAATGGACAGGGAATGCTAAAGAGAATACGACACTTATCCCAGATTTCAGAAAAGCCGATTATGGTGGGCTAAAGAGACTTAAGGGTGGACCCTATTGTTAAGCGATTAAGTCAGGATATGCCAGAGTTAAACTTGCCACCTACATATAACCAGTTTATTGCTTCACTCCACAATGCTCAAAATAAATATATCCCTAAAAGAAGATTTAGATCGACGCAGAACCAACCAAAATGGATGACTAATAAGCTAATAGATCTTATAGGAAAAAAGAAAGGAATATATCGAAAAATAAAGAAAGGTGACAATCATTTACGTATATACTATCAGACTCTATCAAGACAGGTCAAAAAGGAAATCAGGAAAGCAAAAAGAAATTATGAAATAAGGATAGCCAGCGACTCAAAAAATAACCCTAAAGCTTTTTACCAACTATATAAATCTAAAGTTAGAGATGTAATAGGCCCCCTAAAAACTTCAATAGGAGAAATAACAGAAAATGATTTGGAAATGTGCAGTACATTAAATAGTCAGTTTCTTTCCGTTTTCACTAATGAAAATTTGGCACAGATTCCAGAAGTCAATATGGTATATAGTGATAGTATAGAAAATATGTTAAGTACAGTTAGTATAAGTAGAAATGATGTGCTTAAGGAAATTGACAGACTGAAACCTCAAAAATCGCCTGGTCCTGACGAGGTATATGCTAGAGTATTAAAAGAATGCAGAGATGAGTTAAGTAGTCCATTAGCATTTATATTTAACAAGTCATTAGAAACAGGTTTAGTTCCAGAAGCTTGGAAGCTTGCAAATGTAGTTCCGATCTTCAAAAAAGGTGATAAATCGATAGCATCCAATTACCGTCCCATTAGTCTCACATCAATCATAGGAAAGTTGCTAGAGTCTATTATTGCTAGGAAAATTAGAAGCCACTTAGTAAAATTTAACTTAATAAATTCTTCTCAGCATGGATTCACTCAGGGACGTTCGTGCCTTACTAATTTGCTTAGCTTTTTCTCAGAGGTATATGAAGCAGTAGATAGTGACAAGTCATATGATATTATATATTTAGATTTCAGTAAAGCTTTCGACAGAGTCCCTCATGAGAGATTGATGAGAAAGGTTGAGGCACATGGAATAGGAGGGTCGTTGTTGGGATGGATTAGGTCATGGCTAATTGGTAGGAAACAGAGAGTCAGCATAAATGGTACCAAGTCAGAGTGGGGAGCAGTCAAAAGTGGTGTCCCCCAGGGATCGGTATTAGGTCCCCTGTTGTTTCTTATATACATAAATGACCTAGATTTAGGTATAACTAGTAGGATAAGTAAATTCGCAGACGATACTAAAATGGGGAGATCAATTGATTCAGATAGCGATATAGAGTGCCTCCAAAGGGATCTAGATACCTTACATGAATGGTCAGTAAATTGGCAGATGAAGTTTAACATTGACAAATGCAAGGTATTAAAGATAGGGAAGATGCAAACAAATGTTAAATATAAACTAGCTAATTTAGAATTAGAAAATTCAGACTGCGAGAAAGATCTAGGTGTGTTTGTTAGCAATGATTTGAAGCCTAGAAAACAGTGTATAAGCGTTCGTAATAAGGCAAACAGGATTCTCGGGTTCATCTCTAGGAGTGTGAGTAACAGAACTGCTGATGTTATCTTAAAACTTTACTTGTCATTAGTGAGACCCCATATGGATTATGCTGTCCAATTTTGGTGTCCTTATTACAGAATGGACATAGATTCATTGGAGAGAATTCAGCGTAGAATGACAAAAATGATCCATAATATTAGAAATTTTCCGTATGAAGAAAGGTTGAAGAAATTAGGTTTACATTCGTTAGAGAGACGCAGAGTTAGAGGGGATATGATAGAGGTGTTCAAGTAGGTTAGTGGGATTAACAAAGGGGACATGACAAATGTACTAAAGCTCAGTGATAGCGAAAGAACTCGTACCAATGGTTTCAAATTAGATAAATTTCGTTTCAGAAAAGATATAGGCAAATATTGGTTTGGTAACAGAGTTGTAGATGGGTGGAATAGGCTGCCAAGTGATATAGTGGGATCAAGAACGATATGGAGCTTTAAGAAAAAATTGGATAAGCATATGGACGAGAAGGGTTGGGTGTGAAGGGGGATCAGCCGGGTTGGGCCAATCAGCGCTCTGCAGACCCCCGTAATCCTGCGTTAATCTCTAACCGGTTTGGTAAGATGATCCTCAGGGTATTAGAGTGTTGAGCCTATAATTGGGCTTTGTAATTGGGGTTGTGTGGGACAGGGATCTGCCTTGCTTAGGCCAATCGGCTTTCTGCAGATTCCCATTTTCTTATGTTCTTATGTTCTTAAAGACGAATGAAGATAGAAAGTTGAATGAAGAAGCAGAATCACATATAATTAACCCTTTCAGTATTCAAGGACGCATTAATTGTGCTTATGCTGGCCATCATTAGGCAATTTTATTCAGCTTTAGAAGAAGTATGTGGGAGTAAAGGACTAGTTGAGGTAGATATCACCCCTTCGATTCTCTAAAGGCTTTACAAAACTTAGTAAAAATTGTCTAATGCTAGCCAGAATGAAATTAATAAGTGCGTCCTAATATGGAAAGGGTTAAACGAAAAAGAAACTCAGACTAATTGTAAACAGAACTGACAAAATGTGGAGAGCAAAAAGATATTAATTGAAAAAAGGGAGGGAAAGGCAAAAACAATGTCAGGAAAACTGAGAGAAAGATAAAAGGTGTCGAATTGAAAGAGAGAGAGAGAGAGAGAGAGAGAGAGAGAGAGAGAGAAGTTGTGGAGAGGGAAGGGAAGTTTTATAGAGGCGTGGAAAGTGGTGTGGGGAATGCAGATGAGGAGAAAGGAGAAGAAGAGGAAGAAGAACGGGAGGGATAAGAAGAAAGAGAGAAAGGGGGAGAATGGGAAACTATATGATATGATAGAGGAATGCAGACGAACAGAGAAATAAAAAACGAATGAGAGAGAAACAATTAATAGAATTCATATTATCACCAACCCACCAATTAACTTAAATAAACCGAATTGATTAAATCAATGAAACTAATGAATATATAATACATAATACATAATGAATATATAATACATAATACATAATGAATATATAATACATAATACATAATGAATATATAATACATAATACATAATGAATACATGCAAAAATACATAATACATAATGAATACATGCAAAAATACATAATACATAATACATAATGAATACATGCAAAAATACATAATACATAATGAATATATAATACATAATACATAATGAATATATAATACATAATACATAATGAATATATAATACATAATACATAATGAATATATAATACATAATACATAATGAATATATAATACATAATACATAATGAATATATAATACATAATACATAATAAAAGATGAATTAAAAGAATGAAGTTGTTTCATGAAATAGAGGACGTAAAATTAACCTAAGAAAGAGGAGGGAAAAGAGGAAGAGGAAGGAACAGAGAAAATAGAATGTAGGGAGGGAGATAGAACGAACCCAAGGAAGAGAAGGATGAAGAGGAAGAGAGTGGACAAATAGAAAATGGTATGTAAGGGAGGAAATGGAACGAGTTGATGAAAGAAGGTGGACGAGGGGAAACACAGGTAAACAAAGAATAGATGAACACAGAATACATAGATATAGACAACATAAGAACACAGTAGTTAAGGATTGAGGACTAGGAAGGGAAACATGAAAAAAGGAGGGAGAAAGAGAGGACATGAAATAAAGGGAATAAGTGGAGGAAAAAAGGATGAAAGAGGGGAAATAGAATGGAAGAGAAGGATTAAGAATTAAGGGACGATAGCGGAAGAAGGGAGGAGAGAGAGAGAGAGAGAGGGGGGGGGGGGGGTGGAGATCAAACTTTAAAGCCTGAAATACCAAAAAAGGAAATTGAACACGCGAGCATAATTATGTAAGGATAAAACGAAGAAGAGCGGAATCTAAATACATAAAGGTCTTTAAAATATATAGGAAGGGAATAAGAGATAAATGAAGGATAAGGAGAGAAGAGAGCGTACAGAGGGGTGAGAGAGAAAGAGGGGAGACATGAAAAGGAGGACAATGGGAAATAGAGGAATAGGGAAATGTAGGAGGGAAGACGGAATAGGGAAAAATATATCAGAAACTGGAAATTGGAAAGGATTATCAGACTGTTGGCTGCTCATTACATATACTGAAATGACGGGCCTCCAAGCAAACCCAGAAGGAGCAGCATATAAGATAGCCAGTCTCCACCCACCTCAACATAAGAAGAGCAGGAAGCAGCCAGAAAGACCAAACCAAATAGAGGAGTCACCCCTGATTAACCCAACCAGAATATATCAGTCACCTACTTCTTTACCACATGCTCTGACCCATCAACAGCACTGTTCGAGAATGGGAAACCTCAGCCAATCACCACTCACCTGTGTCGACCAATTACCGCCCACCTTTCAAATGAAGTCGACGATCCAACACACAACATTCCCCGTTTCTCCAGATTTGCATTACAACGAGAATATGTTTATGCTAATGCAACATGAATACCCCGAGATTTACCGACAGAAATGGAACTGAAAGACAACCCGGAAGACAACGGAAACATCGATACAAGAATCTCCAGGTAACGAGATCTAACCAGCAATATATAAGAAGATTCATGTTGAACTAGGAATAAAGGCCTATCCCAGTTTACGAGAGATTTCTAAATCATTAGGCTAAGTAAATGACCATTAACTATGTATTATTATACCTTGGAAGTATACCATTATGCCAATACCCAACTTCCAAGTCTAGGTTAAGTATTTACTTCACAATAACCACACAACCATTTCTCCCTAACCTTGTGACTTCGAGACCGAGAGTCAAATATAATGCCGCATATTACCTCTAGAAAATTAGAGAGGAGTATGCATTCCACGCCTCAATACTACGCTAAAACCTTCGGGCTCAGAGTAGCTAATTAAAAGTGTTGGCTTGCCCCAGTCCTTCCCCCCCCCCCCACCCCCAGAGAGTACCTGTCTAAGGAATTCCTTAAGTCCTACCTGAGGACACCCTGCCTGGCTGAAGTCTGGACCTCTGGACCCCTGCTCGAGCCACGCCCTGCCCAGCTGAAGTTTGGACCTCTGGACCCCTGCTCGAGCAACGCCCTACACTCCTGAAGTGTTGCTCCACGGACCCACGATCAACGTAGGCCAGACCTGTACTCTCGACCCCTGTCCTCCAAATACCCTAAGTGTCCCTGTGTATATTACGTTGTGTTATTGTTGTTGAGGTAATAAGGTAAAATATGTGAACCGTGCTGTGTTAAGCAAGTATGTGATCGGTGCCCAAGATCATTCAGTCTTCATAAGTGATAAATCCTTCAGAACCTAACTTACCACTCAAGGTAATTGCAATTCAACCCTAACTGATTTATTAATTCATTTGCCAATAACAATCTTGCGCCTACTTACATAATTATATGTAGGAGATGCAGGACTGAGGAGTTGCTGACCAAGTACCAGGAAATGCTGAAGAGGATCAAGGAGAAGGGTGGATTTCCTGTGGTACACAGTATCCTGCCAAGAAGAGGGGTACGGAAGGAATGGTCCTCCAGGGCTATTTGTGTAAATAGCCGGCTAGAGAAGTATTGCAAGGCAAAGTCAATACCATTCCGAGATAACTGGACCCACTTTTATGGTAAGGATGAACTGTATGCCCAGGATGGAGTACATCTTTCTCGACTAGGAGTTTCGACCTTAGCCAGCTCACTGGACAAGATTGTTGCGGGGTTTCGTTAAAAAAACCTGGGTGTGTAAGTAAAATACTGTCTCCATATGGAGCAGGTACTTCATGTGACAAACCAGTGAGTAAAATAGAAATAATCAGTCAAGATAGTGCGGATTTAGTGATGTGTAATAGTAGTATCGATAACACTACACATGTAACTGATAGTAAAGTTGAGAATACTGATAGAGTAGAATTTCCGTCTAGAGCTAGTAGTTCAACAGGAAATAATAAGTTAGCTAAACACAATAGAAAATTAGTTGCAAATAAAAGTACCGGTAATAGGTTGAGGGTATATTATACAAATTGTAGGAGTTTATGTAACAAAATGAACGAACTTAGAGCACTCGTTAGCACAGAAAATATAGACATAATAGCGCTAACTGAAACGTGGATTAATACAGAATCTAGGCATTTTTTAGCAGAATTTGATATTCCAGGATATAGTTTGTTTAAATATGACCGAACAAGTAGGAGGGGCGGGGGTATTGCAGTGTTTGTCAGGAGTACATTAAAAAGCTGTATTAAATCAGGTATTAGACTAAATAATGATAATGAAAGTGTTTGGGTAGAGGTTAACGAAGGTAGTGAGACCATAGTTATTGGAGTTATATATAGACCGCCTAATATGAGTAGAAATGGCGGAACATCGTTATGGGAGGAAATTAAAATAGCATCAAGGTTTAGCAATGTGTGCATTATGGGGGATTTTAATTTTCCGAACATTGATTGGCAGCACCAAATAGGCGACTCCGATTCAGTAGAGTTTATTGAGGTAGTACAAGATAGTTTTTTATTTCAATTCATAGATACGCCGACTAGAGGTATTAATATTCTTAATTTAGTTTTCAGTAACAATGAACATATGATAAATAATGTAGAGATTGGTGACCACCTAGGAAATAGCGATCATAAATCTATTTATTTTAATATACAATGGACAGGGAATGCTAAAGAGAATACGACACTTATCCCAGATTTCAGAAAAGCCAATTATGGTGGGCTAAGAAGAGACTTAAGGGTGGACCCTATTGTTAAGCAATTAAGTCAGGATATGCCAGAGTTAAACTTGCCACCTACATATAACCAGTTTATTGCTTCACTCCACAATGCTCAAAATAAATATATCCCTAAAAGAAGATTTAGATCGACGCAGAACCAACCAAAATGGATGACTAATAAGCTAATAGATCTTATAGGAAAAAAGAAAGGAATATATAGAAAAATAAAGAAAGGCGAAAATCATCTACATATATACTATCAGACTCTATCAAGACAGGTCAAAAAGGAAATCAGAAAAGCAAAAAGAAATTATGAAATAAGGATAGCCAGTGACTCAAAAAATAACCCTAAAGCTTTTTACCAACTATATAAATCTAAAGTTAGAGATGTAATAGGCCCCCTAAAAACTTCAATAGGAGAAATAACAGAAAATGATTTAGTAATGTGCAGTACATTAAATAGTCAGTTTCTTTCCGTTTTCACTAATGAAAGTTTGGCACAGATTCCAGAAGTCAATATGGTATATAGTGATAGTATAGAAAATATGTTAAGTACAGTTAGTATAAGTAGAAATGATGTGCTTAAGGAAATTGACAGACTGAAACCTCAAAAATCGCCTGGTCCTGACGAGGTATATGCTAGAGTATTAAAAGAATACAGAGATGAGTTAAGTAGCCCATTAGCATTTTTATTTAACAAGTCATTAGAAACAGGTTTAGTTCCAGAAGCTTGGAAGCTTGCAAATGTAGTTCCGATCTTCAAAAAAGGTGATACATCGATAGCATCCAATTACCGTCCCACTAGTCTCACATCAATCATAGGAAAGTTGCTAGAGTCTATTATTGCTAGGAAAATTAGAAGCTACTTAAACAAATTTAACTTAATAAATTCTTCTCGGCATGGATTCACTCAGGGACGTTCTTGCCTTACTAATTTGCTTAGCTTTTTCTCGGAGGTATATGAAGCAGTAGATAGTGACAAGTCATATGATATTATTTATTTAGATTTCAGTAAAGCTTTCGACAGAGTCCCTCATGAGAGATTGATGAGAAAGGTTGAGGCACATGGAATAGGAGGGTCGTTGTTGGGATGGATTAGGTCATGGCTAATTGGTAGGAAACAGAGAGTCAGCATAAATGGTACCAAGTCAGAGTGGGGAGCAGTCAAAAGTGGTGTCCCCCAGGGATCGGTATTAGGTCCCCTGTTGTTTTCTTATACATAAATGACCTAGATTTAGGTATAACTAGTGGAATAAGTAAATTCGCAGACGATACTAAAATGGTGAGATCAATTGATTCAGATAGCGATATAGAGTGCCTCCAAAGGGATCTAGATACCTTACATGAATGGTCAGTAAATTGGCAGATGAAGTTTAACATTGACAAATGCAAGGTATTAAAGATAGGGAAGATGCAAACAAATGTCAAATATAAACTAGCTAATTTAGAATTAGAAAATTCAGACTGCGAGAAAGATCTAGGTGTGTTTGTTAGCAATGATTTGAAGCCTAGAAAACAGTGTATAAGCGTTCGTAATAAGGCAAACAGGATTCTCGGGTTCATCTCTAGGAGTGTGAGTAACAGAACTGCTGATGTTATCTTAAAACTTGACTTGTCATTAGTGAGACCCCATATGGATTATGCTGTCCAATTTTGGTGTCCTTATTACAGAATGAACATAGATTCATTGGAGAGAGTACAGCGTAGAATGACAAAAATGATCCATAATATTAGAAATCTTCTGTATGAAGAAAGGTTGAAGAAATTAGGTTTACATTCGTTAGAGAGACGCAGAGTTAGAGGGGATATGATAGAGGTGTTCAAGTGGGTTAGTGGGATTAACAAAGGGGACATGACAAATGTACTAAAGCTCAGTGATAGCGAAAGAACTCGTACCAATGGTTTCAAATTAGATACATTTTGTTTCAGAAAAGATATAGGCAAATATTGGTTTGGTAACAGAGTTGTAAATGGGTGGAATGGACTACCATGTGCTATAGTGGGATCAAAAACGATAGGGAGCTTTAACACCTTACGAGCGGCCTATGCGGTTTATTTATGTGTACCGCACAGCGGGGTGTTTTTAGCCAAAATAGGGCTGTTTACGTGATCATTTTCATGCCTAAATAAGACCCAGAACGTAAAACAAGTACCTATCCCTGAAAGGGCATAAACAGAGCTTTCGAATGACACCATAACGATCCTTGTACGATGGATAGTTTTCTTGCAATAACCGTGCAACGCGAGTGCAAAAAGCAGGTAATTCGGTACTTTCAGTACATAATTGAGTATGTAGCGAGTGAGAGAGGGAGGAGGGAGCTGAGATTTGTGTCAGTAGGTTCGCCGCGGTGGTCTGGAGCAGTCATACGCTCGCTAGTCTCCTGCCACCACTTGTCTCTCTCTCTCAGCCACATTACGTGCTGAAATTGCCACTCGAGTTATGTCGAGCGCCGCCACATAGTCCAGCTTTTTTTAACTCGACTTATGTTGCTCGCCGCTAATTAAGGGTTAAGATAAAATTGGATAAGCATATGGACGAGAAGGGTTGGGTGTGAAGGGGGATCAGCCGGGTTGGGCCAATCAGCGCTCTGCAGACCCCCGTAATCCTGCGTTAATCTCTAACCGTTTTGGTAAGATGATCCTCAGGGTATTAGAGTGTTGAGCCTATAATTGGACTTTGTAATTGGGGTTGTGTGGGACAGGGATCTGCCTTGCTTAGGCCAATCGGCTTTCTGCAGACTCCCATTTTCTTATGTTCTTATGTTATGTTATATTACATCAATTACCTTGCCCCCACGTTCACAGATTTTCCATATATATGTATTCTGTGCTGTGTTAAGTACCGGTAAGTTGAAGTCGCAGTGTATTTTGTGAATTGATTTCCTTCTGCAAACATTATTACCTTGAATCTACGCCCAATTTCATAACGAATATACTTGTCCCTGTGAGAATTAATTCACTTCCCCCTTTCCCCATCTAAAGCTCAGTGATATAACCACCTTTGTAATTATTTTATGAACTCGTATTGGCGTTCATGTGATTACTGATGTAAGTAATTCTGATCCTTCATACTCAGGAATTCTAGTATTGTATAGTTTCAATTACTTAATTCAATATAATTTCCTTACACTTCGTATATTAGTGTATGTAATTTAAAGCCTCTGTTAACTTGTTCAGAACTTCTACTAATACCGTTATAAGTATTATCTAGCATAACTTCGTCGTATGTGCCCAGTCTTAGGATTTACTGATAGATCAGTTCATTCTACTCTTACGCTCAAGTATCATAGCATTCTCAGAGTTAGTCTTGATTTACTCTGTTTATTCAATTTAGTTAGTTCTCTAAATCACTTTGTAGTGATTTATTCAGTACCTTCCTGTTTTCATATTCATTACCTTTATATCTGAATTCCTAAGTTCGATTCGTTATAATTACATACGATCGCTTGACGTGAATATAAGAGATAAAATCATCGCACTTAATTCATTATTCTGCGAGTCTACTTTTGTGTAATTTAATTCGCTTATTCATATGCCCCCAGTTATCTTGAACTAAAATTGAGACTCCACTCATAGTTGCATTAAAATTAAATTAAATTCTCAGCACCTCAGTCCTACTAGTGACTTGACCTGTTTACCTTAAGTAGGAAGGTCACTTGAGTATACCGCGACTACTAAGCCGAGCCACTACTAGTCATGTGACTCCACCTCCCCACCTGAGTTATTATTTGCGCACTCAATTCTTCCCAGTTCTCCATTTGAGATTAATTCTATTTGATTACTGCATTACTTATTTCACGGAAGACCCTCGACCCCCATTGGTTATTGTGTTGATGATTGATACTATTATATGTTTGGTGCCTTTTAGTTGCTGTAGGTTATCAACTTATATATTTACCACAAGTGTTGATACCAGTCTCTGATTACAAATACCAATTCACTCACACTATATTGTCAGTGCCTTGTTGTTAATATACTTCATTACTTCAGAGACTACCTAAAGATACCAGATTATACTTGTACCTTGCCAATATTTACCCATTACAGGAAGATAGTCTCCGGCTCCTCCAGCTAGATCACTCTTTAAATAAAACCCTTCTGTGTATCTATATCTGTGTTGTTATTGAGTTCTGTATTATCCTGATTGAATACCTATTGTGTGTGATTAAGAACGTGCTAGATTTGACCCTGTCAAGTTTTAGCAAGGTCTATCAGTCCATACTTGGATCGTTATACAGACTATATCACGAGTTGTAAATCATTATAACCCGACATAACATATACCTTTTGTTTTGATCTGTATGGATAATAGTTAATCCTTACAATATTCAAGGGCGCACTCTTTCACTTAAATCTGGCTATAATTAGACGACTTTGTTCAGGTTGGAAAGATTAGCATGGTTAAATTAGACGAGTATTTTCTTGTGCAGTAGTTTAACCATATGACCAATTCAACAGTTTTATAGCAAATTAGCCTTCTATGGCAATCATAAAATGTTTCCTTCCGTATAGGAGATGACAGAGTGGATACCAATTCATGTGGCCAACTGTACATTTAATTATGCTATACCCTGTTCCAAAATAGTAGTCCAGATATCGTGAACCCGAACCTCTGTAACTAAAAAAAAACTAGACCAAAATTAAATGTACTGTACTGTAGATTTGTGTATCTATTCCCTGGCTGACCCTTCTCAAATGATACAAATATTAGCTGGATTACTTTAATCGTTTATGAGTTATAGAGTTTAATGTTGAAGGGTTTCGGCCCACTTACTTGGAATAGGGTATAGTTTAGCTTTATATAAGTAAACCAGTGACACACACACCGAGATTATATAACAATCTAATGATTAAGGTATGTTTGTATATATACCTGATTGCAGAGTTGCCTTTTCTCTTCCATACACATAGAAAAAAAAAGAAATATAAAAATTGAGAACGACGGACTGTGAGCGATCGATTGTGTTGTTATGCTTGGCGATCAGAGGTGGCGTTTGGATAAGGCAATATTGATTTGTCGCCGTATTTTTCGTATATATTGGGCTGTGATTTGGTGTGTTTTTAGATATTGCCCCACGAAATACTGTGCCATGTGTGAGTTAAAAAGTGATGCAGGGTATATGCGTAGTACGTCTTGTGTGAGTATTAAAACTCTAAATACTGTGACGCATTTTGACCGTTTATTCTGGCTATCATTAGACGATAGTCATAGTATACAGTTTAAGAAGAATCTGAGGGAGTTATAAGGCTGAAGACTATCTCAATTAACCCTCTGACTTACATAAAGCCTTCCTAATCTGAATAAAATTGTCTAATAATACACGGAAAACAGAAATTAATTGCGTATTGGATTTAGAAAAGGTTAATTGCTACTCTCACAATTAACTCAAATTGCATGAAGACAATTTTCTCTGTAACAGTTATAATTGTTGGTACAGTTACCTACATGAATTCGGACCCACTCCATTATTTGTTAATGGAGTTTTAATAGTATAATCGAATTACGAGTGTAATTTGATATGCAATAGATCATGTTATGGTTAATTAACGGCTTTATAACATATTATTTGTGACAGTCAATCATAATTGTTCTCTCCTACAATAAATAATGAAGTTGGTACGAATTAATGGGGGCACCTTTACATTATACCCAGGATTCAGTCTAGTATTTCAGCCATCTATATCCTCAAGAGTATCCATGGCAACAACAATAACACCAAGAGAGTGTACCCATCAAGTAAGTGTACCTATCAAGAGAGTGTACCCATCAAGAGAGTGTAGGCTACCTATCAAGAGAGTGTACCCATCAAGAGAGTGTACCTATCAAGAGAGTGTACCCATCAAGAGAGTGTAGGCTACCCATCAAGAGAGTGTACCCATCAAGAGAGTGTATCCAAGAGAGTGTACCCATCAAGAGAGTGTACCCATCAAGAGAGTTTACCCAAGAGAGTGTACCCATCAAGAGAGTACCCATCAAGAGTGTACCCAAGAGAGTGTACCCATCAGGAGAGTATATCCATCAAGAGAGTGTACCCATCAAGCGAGTGTACCCAAGAGAGTGTACCCATCAAGATAGTGTACCCATCAAGATAGTGTACCCATGAAGAGTGTACCTATCAAGAGAGTGTGCCCAAGAGAGTGTACCCATCAGGAGAGTGTACCCATCAAGAGAGTATACCCATCATAAACCATCATGTGGGAGAAAGGCAAAGGGAAGAGAAAAACTAAGTACCCCGCCCAAGTCATAAGATGGGTAAGTAATGGCTCCAACCGCGTCAAATAAAAAAGCTAGCCACCTGTAAGTGTGCAGTCAGCAGGCGGCCGAGAGGAAAAGCTTAAGGGGAGATTTTCATTTGAGATATTTTTTTCTGGATGGCCTTCTCCCTCGTGTTTAACCCCATTAGTTTGTCGATTTTAAGATGATTTGCCCCTTTTCTGACAATTTTAAGACTTTTCATATGATTTGGGGGTTGATGTTTTCCTGGCGAGTGATAGCGGGCCTGCAATTTAAGAGAAATTGGCCTTCGGCCGGGACATTTTTCTATCGAAAAATGTACAAATTAATCTCAAAGGGGAGTCTTTGGGGTTTTGTTTTTCAGTTTGATGGAGGTCTAGGGAACAAACTAATAAATTCCCCTTAAGATCCTTTCACTTGTAGGTTCTTTTGCTTATGTTCAGAGTCAATTCAGTCACACCTAGCATTGTATAAATTAACCTAACTTATCATATCTAGCTTACTCTCGACCAAACAAAACTTATTTGGATGCAATGCTAACCTTAATCTAATTCGATCCTAACATTAATCTAAGTTACTCTAGCCTAATCTAGCCTTAGCTAACCTAACTAAATTTAATCTAGCCTAAATATACACAAACTTAATCAAATTAAATCCAACCTAACCTACCCCAATCTTACTTGCGCGACTTCATAATGTAGGCAATACAAATTCAAGTATGGACGAAGAAATTACTTGATAGCTAGTGAAATTAATATCGAAAGCACTCATGGGCGAACGGAACTAAGAGCGAAAGCACCGATAACTTGAGGCAGGCAGGCAGCGTAGCACCGGCACGGGAGGAGGGGCCGGTTTAAAGGGGCGACTATTGCCTTCACGCGCCCGTTTTTTTGCCGTGCAGTCAGGACAGCTCGGGCGGGGTCAAGAGGTACCATTAAATGAAACTTCCGCCCAAAACAATCGCGCCTTGCTTGTGGGTGGGTGTGAGGGATGTGTGTGTGTGTGTGTGTGTGTGTAGGTGTTTCTTTCTTTCTCTCTCTCTCTCTCTCTATGTGTGTGTGTGTGTGTGTAGGTGTGTCTTTCTTTCTTTCTCTCTCTCTCTCTATGTGTGTGTGTGTGTGTGTGACTGTCTTCGTGCGTGTGGTTGAGTTTTTATGCGTGTTGAACTGGGTACGTGTGTGTGCGCGAGTGTGCGATTGGGTGCTTGGGATCCTGAAGGTGTGTGCTTGGGTATGTATGTGTGTATAATTGGGTATGAGCGTGCGTGTGACTTGGTACGTTTGCGTGTGTATGTGTGTGTGTGTGTGATTCGTTGATTTGTTTAATGCTAATTTGTTAGGGTCAATATGTATGTGTGAGTGTGTGTTCGTACATGAGAGAGAGAGAGAGAGTGCATGATTATGAGGATGTGTTCATGTATATGTGAGAGTATGTGTTCATGTATATGTGAGAGTATGTGTTCATGTATATGTGAGAGTATGTGTTCATGTATATGTGAGAGTATGTGTTCATGTATATGTGAGAGTATGTGTTCATGTATATGTGAGAGTATGTGTTCATGTATATGTGAGAGTATGCTTGGAGGCACAAAACATTTGAATTCCTGTTTTTCTTTACATGTGAAACACATTAAGTTTTTGAGAGTGGAAATGTGTTCCTTTGCTATCACTCCTCTTCTTGGCCTTATTCAAGAAATGACCATCAATAAAATAATTTCGTAATGGTAATATAGATACATATACCCGTTTGATAATAGTGTTTATGGAAGTATTCAACGCAATGATTTCTAACAGCACCATGACGTAAATTTGATCATATTCTATTTACCATAAGACGAATTTCTTTAGGTTATAATCGACCTCTAGGGCTCAAAGGGGTACATAATTATGATCTCAATAAGCCCTCTGAATAACATAGGTCCTTGTTAAACTGCATAAAATCGTATAATTTTAGCCAGAATCAGAGGTAATAAGGCGATATAGTGCTGAAGAGAATAAAACTATGGTGTGCTTAACCCCTTCAGCACCATAAAGCTTTTTTATATTTGATTCTGGCTAAAATTATAAGATTGTATGCAGCTTAAGAAAGACCTATGTTACTAAGAGGGGTTATTGTAATCGCATTTACCCCTTTGAGTCGTATAGGTGGATTACAAACTAAAGCAAATCGTCTAAGGGTAACCAGAATAGGATGCAAATTACGTCATGGTGGTGAAGGGCCTAACTATAAGTAACAAACTAGCTTTTTTTGGGTGGAGAGTGAGAAACCCAGAAATAACTTATGGCGACCGGATAACTCAACCAATAGACCATTTCAACCAAGCCAACTCAACCAGTACTCTGAGGTTAGTGGAAGTATTATTTCAACTGAGGAGAAATTGCCACGTATTCAATACTCAATTGTTGCGATGATTTTGTAGCGAAATGTGTAGCGAAATGCATTATTATGACGTAGATATATACAGGTATTAGTTTCATATTATTATGACGTAGATATATACAGGTATTAGTTTCATATTATTATGACGTAGATATATACAGGTATTAGTTTCATATTATTATGACGTAGATATATACAGGTATTAGTTTCATATTATTATGACGTAGATATATACAGGTATTAGTTTCATATTATTATGACGTAGATATATACAGGTATTAGTTTCATATTATTATGACGTAGATATATACAGGTATTAGTTTCATATTATTATGACGTAGATATATACAGGTATTAGTTTCAATTATTATGACGTAGATATATACAGGTATTAGTTTCATATTATTATGACGTAGATATATACAGGTATTAGTTTCATATTATTATGACGTAGATATATACAGGTATTAGTTTCATATTATTATGACGTAGATATATACAGGTATTAGTTTCATATTTTTCCATTAAGTATTGGGAAATTTGTTGCTAAGGGATTCAGTTTACCATCAACTGGAAAAAGTACACTAAAATGTAAGGTGGATTAAGTTAGGTAAAGACTATAATTTGGCATTATATTATTTGGCACCGGTTGATTAGGCACTGGTTTAACCCCTTCTGTACCAGAGACGTCTTTGTATTAGGCACTGGTTTAACCCCTTCTGTACCAGAGACGTCTTTGTATTTTATTCTAGCTATATTTAGATGATTTTGTGCAGTTCAAGAAGGATCTGGGGTACTAAAAAGGGGTTAAGCGAGATAGTTCGAAGCCTGTTAACCCTTTCACGCATTCATGACTCAGAGGTTGCCAGATTAGCAATAAGAAATAGTTATCTCACTCTTATAATTACCTCTTCATAATTAGTTTTCTGCCCACAGCTAACTCAAAGACAACTGCAGAGGTTGAAGTAACTAAACTAAAGGTTTCTAAATACCCCTGATGGTAACAAAGGCTTTAAAGTATCCCCAATAGGCTCAAAATCGCGTCATATGTCGGAGAGGGTTAATTGTTGAAGGCCCATTTTAAACTGAATTCAATCGTCTAATAGTAGCCAGAATACAGTAAAAAGGACGACATCGGTACTGAAAGGGCTAAATGATCTATTGGTCCAGTTACTAAGGTGAAGAGGGACAGAGGAAAGAGGTAGTGAGAAAGTAAATGATTAACCCCTTCTGTAACGGCGACGTAATTTGTGTATTTGATTTCAGCTACATTTAGACGATTTTATATACCGGTATCTCAGGAAGGATATATGGTAGCTAAAAGGATTAATTGAAATGATCTGTAGCCTCTTCATGGGCAGACGTCCTTCCCAAGTTGAATAAAATCGTCTAATACTGTAGTATCAGAATATAATGAAAAGGACGTCACCGGTACTGAATGGATTCATCTCTTGTGGATTAAGAATCGTGTTGTCAGTGTACCCTGGTTATCATATGACGATTTTATCCAGTTGAGAGGAACTTGTGAGAGCTAGATAATTATAGGAGATAAATATTTACCCTTTTCATTCCTAGAAATCCTTCTAACATTGCATAAATTCGTCTAATGATAAACAAAATAAAGTGTTTGAATGCGTTCTCTCAAATACTGAAAGAGTTATTAGTTGGAGAGAATGTATATTGGGCTTGGTGAGTAAGAAACCCAATACTCCGTTACACGGAGAAAACTGCATTAGCCAGGTTTTCACAGACTCTAGTTCCTTAATTATCAATTATGGGGACCAGTCAATTGAGCTAGTTGGATGATCATCATCGAACGACTGTCTGTAACATAAATAGTTACACCATCACATCAACAAATGTGAAGAAAAATCTACCATGCTTATCAATGATAGTTACGACCAGACTACATCATCAGCAACACAAGCAAAACATCCAGTAATACCATATACTTAGGCACATCAATATCTACAATCAAATATATAAATACTATATACAGTATATATATATATATATATATATATATATATATATATATATATATATATATATATATATATATATATATATTTATTTATATAATTATACGGTATACCAATATATAGTAGAATTATTCTAATGGTCTAAAATAAAGTACCACAATATCTGAACATTGTAAACAGGACACATTTTCCACCACTTCCACCACTTCTGCTTTCACTTGACATGGAGACCAAGAAACCAAGAAAAGGCGTATTTTTGTGTGTGGTAATCTTGACCCAGCGCGGCCAGGCAGAGAGCAAGCGAGGTGTCTCCTGGCTTGATGTCTTGCCTGGGGGGGAAATGGATAGCAAGAATTTGAGTTAATAGCCTAGTAACTCACACGTCGCTCTCTCCCTCTCTCTCTCTCTCTCTCATCTCGTTATACTGGAATTTATTGCATCTGTTATGTTTACCCCTTTACTTCTATTATTTATAGTAATTATTTCAGATGTGTAATGGCAAGGACATTTTGTTTATCTATGAAGGAACTCATATGTTCTCATATTGACAAATATTGCCAGCATACATTTTTTTGTCATCTTTCCACATTATTGCATTTACTGTTTTGAAGTGTTATTTAATAATAATTTAGTTAAGAATTATATTAACACCACTGTTTTTCCTTGTTAAACCTACCAATTTCTCGTTCATTTCCACTGCTGCTTCTTATAGCAATGCATTCCTTCAAACAAACCAAATAATACATATCCGCTCCTATAAAGTGGCGCCAGCATTAGAGCCTATACAAACAAAACAAAATCAAGCTACAGACATCAATGAATTACCAGTTGGACAGCAAAATTTACGCTTTTCCATAACTAATCTCCCGCTTTAGATTAAGGGGAGACTTCCACTCGAGGATTTCTTTCAATTTTAAGATCTTTCGTGCCATTTAGGTGTCATTTTTTTTCTGGCAAGCCTATAATTTAAGTGGAACGAAATTTTTCTACCGAAAAATTTACAAATATATCTTGAAAGGGGTCAAGGGATGTAATTAGTATGTTTTTTACACTAACCAACTTCACATCTAAACTCAATTAATGAAATCAACAAATACATGTGAATTATAACCTTGATGGAGGTCTAGGGAATAAACTAAAACCCTCCCCTTTAAGTACATAAATACATAACGGATATCTGCAACAGGCCTATACTGGACCAAACGAGACTATTATATCTATTTACCTGATGCTACTTACCTCACATTATATACCTATTTACCTGATGCTACTTACCTCACATTATATACCTATTTACCTGATGCTACTTACCTCACATTATATACCTATTTACCTGATGCTACTTACCTCACATTATATATCTATTTACCTGATGCTACTTACCTCACATTATATACCTATTTACCTGATGCTACTTACCTCACATTATATACCTATTTACCTGATGCTACTTACCTCACATTATACCTATTTACCTGATGCTACTTACCTCACATTATATATCTATTTACCTGATGCTACTTACCTCACATTATATATCTATTTACCTGATGCTACTTACCTCACATTATATATCTATTTACCTGATGCTACTTACCTCACATTATATATCTATTTACCTGATGCTACTTACCTCACATTATATACCTATTTACCTGATGCTACTTACCTCACATTATATATTTATTTACCTGATGCTACTTACCTCACATTATATACCTATATCTTCTATCTTATAGGTAACTGAGGTGTTCTCTCACTTACCCCATCCGCTTCACAAGTAGGTCTGCAATCATATTCCCCTGTTATACCTCTGCAAAAAACTATCTACGCAGTTATCTATCTATCTATCTATGTATCTATCTATCTGTCTGTTTATCTATCTGTCTATCTATATACCTATCTCTATATCTATCTATGTATATATATATTTATCTATCCATCTATGTTTATATCTATTTAGCTATATATCTACCTATCCATCTATCTATCCATCTATGTTTATATCTATTTAGCTATATATCTACCTATCCATCTATGTTTATATCTATTTATCTATCTATATATCTATCTATCTATCTATCTACCTACCTATCTCACTGGTACATCCTTCCATCCCTAACTAATTGTTGCCTCTTCTGTACAGTCAAAAGCAATAGTTTCTCGAGAACCTTGATGATCATATGTGTGAAATCTAGAGAGAGACATTAAGGGAAGATGGGTCCCCCATCTTCCTCATGTTTAGCCCTATTAGTTTTCAGATTTTAAGACGTTCGGCCCATTAGTTAGGCTGTTTTAAGATCTTTCGCCCCATTTCTTAGTCAATATTAAGAATGTTCGTGTCATTTAGGTGTCGATTTGTTTTCCTGGCGAGCAATAGCGAGCCTGTAATTTGAGAGGAACCTGCCTTCGGCCGGCACTTTTTCTATCGAAAAATTTACAAATTTATCTTGAAGGAGGGTCTTGGGTGGGTGTTTTTTTTTAAGCTTGATGTAAGTCTAGGGAGGAAACTAAAATAATAATATAAAGATACTTAAATGAGCCAACAAATACGCCTATTTCCCCTTATATATATATATATATATATATATATATATATATATATGGAAAGAGAGTGTGTGTATGTGTGTGTGTGCAGCTTTGTCCGGCCTTTAATGGGAGCCGCCTGGCAGGGTGACGGCTACATAATGTAGGGCTGTAGGGTTACAAGGCTTGGGAGAGTTCCCCCCACCCTCCCCTCCCATCACCTCTTCCACAGCACGCACTAGTCGCGGGTTGGCACCTCTAAAGTTAATGCTCTAGAATCTAGATGTCCCTTGCCGTTTATGTCGTATTCTCTAGAAACTTCCCTAAGAGTATTAATAGAAATAACTCTTATTTATATACACATGTATTAAATGAATAATTAAACAAAATCTCTCATCATGTTTCTTTCTCGCGTAATTGTGTGTTTTTTGTTTTTCCCAGACTTTTTTCAATTTTCTCTGCCAAGTTGTTGCCTCCACTTTTATCCTCTAATTTCAATTCCCCATCCCCATTCCATTCCTTTTTCATTTACCTTTCTCACAGTCATCCTCACCCTCGCTCTCTTTCTTACCTCACCCTCGCTCTCTTTCTTATCACCGACTGCCTCTCCAGACAGAGAGAGAGAGAGAGAGAGAGAGAGCACATCTTTTTACTCTAAATTTCCAATCTTCCTAATTGGTAGCTTTCTCTCTGCCCACACTCTTCCTATATCCCTTTACGGTTACTTTTATTGTAGACTCATTGTATATACTATTTTGGCAGATTTTAGGGATCGTTATTTTGAAACATTTATCCTGTGTCTACTGTATATTCATCTTTTAATCTCATTTATAACTCGTATGTTGATGTAACTTTTCGATTATGTTCATTGTATTGTCATCACCGGCGTGCCTGTAATTATGTTCATTGTATTGTCATCACCGGCGTGCCTGTAATTATGTTCATTGTATTGTCATCACCGGCGTGCCTGTAATTATGTTCATTGTATTGTCATCACCGGCGTGCCTGTAATTTTGTTCATTGTATTGTCATCACCGGCGTGCCTGTAATTCAATTAGTGTTATTTCTACAAAATAGACACCGATTCCTGTTATAATTATATTTGTATTATTATTATTATTGTTATTATTATTATTATTACCAAAGATGTTCGCTTAACTTCTACCTTCCCCGAGCATTTACTCCAACCAGTCCCTTCTCTCTCTCTCTCTCTCTCTCTCTCTCGTCTCATTCTCGATCAATATTCCATGTTCTGATTATTCTCACTTTGCTTCTCCATTCCCATATTTCTTACATGCGTATATATGGTATACTGTATATATTGTTTCCTTCTTATCCATTAGTTTTATTTGTTTTTATTTTGTTTTTATAATTTTTCCTTTTCCTTATTTCTCCCCAACTTTCCTTTTAGGTCTAATAGTTAAAAGTGTTTACCATCTGTCTCTGTTATACTATAATTCTACGATACTTTGCCTTGTAACAAGTAATCCAGCTTGCTTCTCGTATGTCCCAGCTTTATTACTCTTTCAAATATCTACCAGTTAATTTAATTTTACCCCAACCTTTAATGGTTTATATATTTCACCTTTAACTTATCTTCTAACCGTCCTGTTCTTTATTTCTGTTATATACTATCGCCAACTTTCTTAATGGGTGTCACCGGCTTATTTTATATTTCTCTCCTTTTCTCTCTTTCCCTTGCTTCTATTCCCATTCGATCACTATAATTATTTACTTGTTCATCCTCCAATATATTCTTTCTTAAATTTGTTTTATTTCGCAACATTCTTTTCCAACTTTCCTGTTTTTTTTTTTTGTTTTTTTTTATCCCATCCTACATTATTTTTCGCTTATTTTTCTCTATTTTTCCTTCTAACCTTGCAACATTCTTTTTCTGTAAATATCCACTGATTTTGTTCATCTTAACTTCATATATATCTAAGTTGCCGCTTCACCTTGCAAGATTCCTTTGTAACCATTTATTTGTGTTTAGACCCAATTCTACACTTTCTTCGTGTGTTTTTCCTGCTATTTATTCGTCTCTCCCGTTATTCCCCTTTCATCTAACTCAACATTTCTCTCTTACTTCGCAACACCCCTTTCCAGCCTTTAGCATATTGATTTGTGTTTGTATTCAATGTTATATCTTTCTACTTGTATTCTTCCTTTAATCCTTCTTTTCCAATGTTATTTCCCTTTTATTTAACTCTCCCCTATATTTCCCTCTTACCTCGCAACCTTCCTCTCTAACCTTTCCTAGTGTGTATGTTTTGTCTTCCCCATCCTTCCACTTCCTTCAGTTATTCTTCCTTCCTTGTACTGGTCCCTTACATATCCCCTTGTCTAGCAGTCTGATATATTACCTAGGTGGAAGTATTTTTTGGTTTCTCACATTTCCTCCTCGCAGCGCAGTCTGACATTACAGTATTAAGTAATATAGAAGTACTGTTTTTTACATACATTCTTCTTCTCTTTATTATCTGTTGCTGTCTTTCTATACTCCTTACACCTATTCCTCCTTCCATCAGTTTCCTTTCATTTACTGCCCTTTACATATCCCCCTAGCAAGGCAGTCTGCCACATTATCAAATAGCATAGAGGTACTTATTTACACATTAGCTTCCCCCTTCATCCTTTCTTTCCTCTTTTCCTCCTTTCAGTTATTCCTTCCTCCTTTCATTTATTGTTCCTTCCATTTCCCCGTGGCCACGCAGCCTGACATACTAAACAGGTAGAGAGGCAGGAGGAGAGGTGGGGGTCTCCAAGTGAGCGGCGAGGTATGGTAGGCTCGGCGACGTCTGGCAACACCCTACATGCGTCATTATCGTAACTCTGCCAGCGCCCGCCTTGCTTATGTAATCCAAACAGTGATTAGACTTATCCCCCGTCACCCCGTCCGCCCGAGACTCCCTTTCATTACCTTACACTCGCTAAATTTGGCCGATATAAATACGCTAATCCCCTCGAGGTTGAGACATGTCTGGCGTGGCTGTGTGGGGGGTTATTGCTACAAGGGTTTGGGGTTTCTTGACATACACTTGGGTTTCAACTTTAAGCAAAGGGGATCAAACTGTTTCAGCGCCGAATCTTCGTTCAATCTCCCTCTCACCACGACTGATGACCCGCCGGTGGCTAGACACTCGTTTCCCGCCTCTGAGTTAGCTGCATAGGTAGTAGGCAGGGCTTGTTTAGGGTGTTATATAATGCATGTATCACTAAAGAAAAAGAGATGAGCATTTGGCCTTACGCACTTAGGTGAAAGCGGGCCAGGGGAGGGAGGGAGGAGGGGGTAGTAAGGTTGCCAGGCGTGTTTATCCCAAGAAATATATACAAAACTTCATGCCTCGCTCGAGTTCAGTGCCAAATTCCCAGTTTCATTTACTAGCCACTGCAGTCTTGACGGTGATAACTCGATAGAGGGGGAAAGAAAGGCGGAAGCGGGGGAGAGCAAAGGGGGAATATATATTTTGTTTTTGGAGACGTCGGTAACCCCACGTCCATTCCAAGCTCGCTGGTTAAAGCTGACCTCCCCGAAGCGTTCCTGGCTGATGCGTCGGTCATTCCCGGTGGCCGCGGTGGTAGTAAATGCAGACGTCGCTCGCAGCCACCACAGCACACTCTCCTAAGCACAGCAATACCCTCACAGCAATGATAGGCTAATTAAGAGGGAGGTTTTAAACTTTTCCGTGCCATCTATCGGTGGGTGCGAGCAGCCAGGCGGTAGCCTGTTAAGAGAGTCAGCTACGACATCTTTAATATCCAGAAAATGAGAAGTCATCACACAGCGTTATATTACAGCAGGGTCAACACTCCCTCGTTACTCCCACTCCGGCCAGGCAAGGGGAGCAAGCACGGCCCACCGCAATAACAACTTTGGGAGTACTTGAAATTATTTGTTTTTTACCACGGACAGAGACACGTTCCTTATCGTCTCAAATATCTGTAATACAAATGCTGAGTTAGTGTGATAGTTTTCTGCCATTTTAAGACAGCTAACATCAAAGTTGCAATAGTTTGATATAGTTGCCCAAGTTTATACACATGGGCATAGACACGTATTTCTTGCAGTCTAATATGTATGTAATGTAAATACTAAGTTACTCTGATAGTTTACTGGACGGTTAACATAAATCAAAAGTTGCAATAATTTCATACAGCTTCCTAAATTTATAAGAATAGACATACACGTATTACTTGTAGAGTCTAATGTTTCTGTATTTCTATACCAAGCTACTCTGGTATTTTATTGTAATATTCAAACATTTAATGTAAATCAAAAGTTATAATGGTTTGCATAGCATAAAGTTAACTTAAAATCGTAAGTTGCATTGATAGTTATAGAATACATTTTAAACAATGTAGGCATATTATATGGCAGGCACAATAACATTTGGGAGTACTTGAGATTTGTTTGAACCGTGTATAGATATATATTTTTTACAGGCACTAGTATATATTTGTGGTAAATAAAAAAGGTACTCTGATATGTGTTGGGTAATCTTAAACCTGAACGTGAATCTATAATTGCAGTGCTTTACATACAGAAGTTCAAGCTTAAAACACTAGACATAGATATGTATTTGTTGCGGGGTCTGTTATGTCTTCAATGTAAATAAGAAATTACTCTGGTATCTTACTGCAATTTTCTGCAACAGTTTACGTATGTCAAAAGTTGCCAGAGTTTCCCTACAGTAGCTTAAGCTATTCAGTCCTGGTGACTTCCGTTCCATTATATTGTGACAACTATTAACTGATTATAGTCAGCTTAGGATGGACCTCAAACAATTTAAAAGGCTACAGGCTATCTTAATAAATCCTTATAGCCACCACAGATCCTTCCTAAGCTGAATAAACTTGTCTATTAGTTGCCAGTATATAATGAAAAAGACGTCACCGGCACTGAATGGGTTAACCCTTGCAACAGTGAACACAAATTTGCACAGCTCGTCATCTATTACTCCTCTACTTCCTTTCAATCAATGTTTTCACTCGACCCTCTGAGAACACCTTTACTCACCTGTCTATCCACCCTCTACCTACCTACCTACCCTTCCTACCTACCTACTTAAGCGCCATCTATCAGTCTTCTACTCCAAACTTCCTTTTTATCCTTTTCTTCTGTCGACCCCCTGAGATTGTTTAACTCATATGTCTACCCACCCCTATACCTACCTACCTACCTACCGATATACTTACTCTGCCAACCTACCTACCTCTATTAATTTTCTACTTCCTTCTTCCTTTCAGTAATTTTCTTCACTCTATCTCTGAGAACACTTTTACTCATCTGTATATCCACCCTCTACCAACCTTATTCTAACTAACTTTAGATATGTTCTACTAAGTACCAAGCTTATGGATCAAGTAGTATTCAAAGAACTACATTTGATTTCAGACACTTTTATTATGCATAAGAACGAATAAATTATAAAAAATACTTAACAAATCATAACATAAATCATAATAATAAAGATAAATATATAATAATAATTACACTACTACTACTACTACTACTACTACTACTACTACTACTACTACTATTAATACTACTACTATTACTACTACTACTACTAAAATTTAATAATAATAATAGTAATAATAATAATGATAATAATAAAAATCATAATAATATTGAGTGAAATAACGCAGCACTTAATTCCCCAACCCGCCGTAAAAAAGGTGGAAGTAAATACCCTTCCCTGATGTTTAATAATACGCCCTTATACTTTATGCAACCTTAGAAACAGCCTCGGGTTATATATGGTATCCTTACTATCAAACCATTTTAACTGGCGTATATATTTAGCCGAGGTGGGATTATTGGTCTACTTCGGTAATATATAGGGGAGAGGGCTCGTTTTTATGGCCACCCTTCTTCTTCGTGTTTAGCACCATTAGTTTTCAGATTTTAGACGTTCGGCCCATTAGTTTGTCGATTTTAAGACCATTCACCCCATTTGTTTGTCAATATTAGGACCATTCGTGCTATTTAGGAGCCGATTTTTTTCCTGGCGAACCTTAGTGAGCCTGTAATTTTGGAAGAATCGGCCTTCGGCCAGGACATTTTTCTACCGGAAAAATGTACAAATCAATCTAGAAGGGGAACCTAATGGATGTGTTTTACGTTTGATGGAGGTCTAGGGAGGAAACTAAAAATATAATAAAAGCGATACATAAATGAGCCAATAAATACGCTTATCCCCCCTTAACCCTTTCAGTACCAGCGACGTGTGTTATACTTTATTCTAGCTATATTTAGACGATATCATACAGCTGAAGAAGGATCTGTGGTCGTTAAAAGGGTTGGCTGAAATAGTTTGAAGCCTTATTATTGCTAGAGGTCCCTCCTAAGCTGAAAAATATTGCCTAATCATTGCCAGAATAATATTAAAAAGATGTCACCGGTACTGTACGGGTTAAGAGAGTTGGGTTTATTAGATGTCACCGGTACTGTACGGGTTAAGAGAGTTGGGTTTATTAGATGTCACCGGTACTGTACGGGTTAAGAGAGTTGGGTTTATTAGATGTCACCGGTACTGTACGGGTTAAGAGAGTTGGGTTTATTAGATGTCACCGGTACTGTACGGGTTTAAGAGAGTTGGGTTTATTAGATGTCACCGGTACTGTACGGGTTAAGAGAGTTGGGTTTATTAGATGTCACCGGTACTGTACGGGTTAAGAGAGTTGGGTTTATTAGATGTCACCGGTACTGTACGGGTTAAGAGAGTTGGGTTTATTAGATGTCACCGGTACTGTACGGGTTAAGAGAGTTGGGTTTATTAGATGTCACCGGTACTGTACGGGTTAAGAGAGTTGGGTTTGTTAGATGTCACCGGTACTGTACGGGTTAAGAGAGTTGGGTTTGTTAGATGTCACCGGTACTGTACGGGTTAAGAGAGTTGGGTTTATTAGATGTCACTGGTACTATACGGGTTAAGAGAGTTGGGTTTATTAGATGTCACCGGTACTGTACGGGTTAAGAGAGTTGGGTTTATTAGATGTCACCGGTACTGTACGGGTTAAGAGAGTTGGGTTTGTTAGATGTCACCGGTACTTTACGGGTTAAGAGAGTTGGGTTTGTTAGATGTCACCGGTACTGTACGGGTTAAGAGAGTTGGGTTTATTAGATGTCACCGGTACTGTACGGGTTAAGAGAGTTGGGTTTATTAGATGTCACTGGTACTATACGGGTTAAGAGAGTTGGGTTTATTAGATGTCACCGGTACTGTACGGGTTAAGAGAGTTGGGTTTATTAGATGTCACCGGTACTTTACGGGTTAAGAGAGTTGGGTTTATTAGATGTCACTGGTACTATACGGGTTAAGAGAGTTGGGTTTATTAGATGTCACCGGTACTGTACGGGTTAAGAGAGTTGGGTTTATTAGATGTCACCGGTACTGTACGGGTTAAGAGAGTTGGGTTTGTTAGATGTCACCGGTACTGTACGGGTTAAGAGAGTTGGGTTTATTAGATGTCACTGGTACTATACGGGTTAAGAGAGTTGGGTTTATTAGATGTCACCGGTACTATACGGGTTAAGAGAGTTGGGTTTATTAGATGTCACCGGTACTGTACGGGTTAAGAGAGTTGGGTTTATTAGATGTCACCGGTACTGTACGGTTTAAGAGAGTTGGGTTTATTAGATGTCACCGGTACTGTACGGGTTAAGAGAGTTGGGTTTATTAGATGTCACCGGTACTGTACGGGTTAAGAGAGTTGGGTTTATTAGATGTCACCGGTACTGTACGGGTTAAGAGAGTTGGGTTTATTAGATGTCACCGGTACTGTACGGGTTAAGAGAGTTGGGTTTATTAGATGTCACCGGTACTATACGGGTTAAGAGAGTTGGGTTTATTAGATGTCACTGGTACTATACGGGTTAAGAGAGTTGGGTTTATTAGATGTCACCGGTACTATACGGGTTAAGAGAGTTGGGTTTATTAGATGTCACCGGAACTATACGGGTTAAGAGAGTTGGATTTATTAGATGTCACCGGTACTATAAGGGTTAAGAGAGTTGGGTTTATTATATTAGTTTATATAAGGAATGAGTGGCTAAATATGCGGTTTGAGGCGTATTCTGATACATCCTCAGAATATACTGTATATACAGTATATACATATTAACGTAAATGAAACTACAAACACAAGTTGAAGCTAAAGCTAGGTTGTCGTTAGAATATCGGTCCATTTAGCTAATATATACCCTTTCCGTACCGACGACGTCTTTTTAATTTTATTCTAGCTATATTTAGACGATTTTGTGCAGCTGAAGAGTGATCTGTTATAGTAAAAAGGGTTAAGTGAGATAGTTAGCAGCGTGATAATTGCTGGAGGCCCTTTTTAAACTGAATACAATCGTCTATAGTAGCCAGAATATTGTTAAAAGGACGGCACCGGTAAAAAAAGGGTTAAACGGTTGGTTTTATTCAATCGGTTTGTAGAATTCATGAGTGGCAAGATGTGTATGTTGAAAAACTTCTGAACCCCTAACCTGTTTTATTTTATGAGAGACCATATGATTTCCACCTTTTCTTGGAACCACTATAGTCTGCTAAGTGTGTTAACCCCTTAAGGATCATGACGCGCTTTGACTGTTTATTCTAGTTATCATTAGACTATTTAATTATTATGTTCTCTCCACCAACCAACTTCACTCCTAAACTCGATTAATGAAATAGTACATGGAAGTCAGACGGTTAATTGAGACAGTCTTTACCATTATAATGTGCACATATCCTTCCTAAGCTGTATACAGTCGTCTAATGGTAGCCAGAATAAACTGTCAAAACGTGTCATGATACTCAAGAGTTTAATTGCCGCATCCCCATTGTGAAGCTAAGCAGATACGAAAAGTTTGTAGCGAAAAATAGTGTTGAGAATGAAACTGTAGCATCTATATATTGCATAGTTTCAAATGTTCCCATAACTATCAATATGTCATCTGCTAAGAGGAGATGGGCGTATATATTTGCTCATGAATGTATCTTTTCATTTTTTGTCCTCCCTAGACCTCCATCAAGCTGTATTAAACACACCCTAGACCCCCCTTCATTATAATTTCGTATCACATGAAATCCATATGAAGTAAATTATGTTTGACTTGGAATATATATCATGTTTCATATAGCGATTTTTTTTTTTTAATTGCAACCAGTGCCGTGTATAATTATCATCAGTACTATAATCCATATTCATATATATATATATATATATATATATATATATATATATATATACAGTATATATATATATATATATATATATATATATATATATATATATATATATATCTTGTTCACAATGACAAACAGATAACCACTGAACACATAGTCTCCTACGAACTTTCCTGGTGGAGATATAAGAAAAAAAAGCAACAACTTAAAGCTGAAGAAACTGAGAATAAGGTCTGCAAGATGGCTCCTTTGTAAACAGAGGTGGAGGAAAGCTCTTGGGATTATGACCACCCAGCACACGTGGAAGGGGGAAAAATCTAACTTGAGTCTGTTTCTTTGTTGTCAGAATTCCTGTATGGCTTATTATGTGCATGAGAGAAACTTAACTAGCATACAATGGTCTGTCCTTTCTTTACCAAGCCTTAGAATGACTTATAAGTGAATACATTATTGCATTGCATTAATGCATAGTTGACAACACATCAACCTGTTAATATTGCGGTGGAGAATTGGTTGCATTTGAATATTATGGATACATACCTTCTTGCGGATATTTTCTCCACCAACTCAACCTTAGATGAAATAAATCAAGATGTCCCTGTACTTAATTTTAATTCGCCTGAAATTCCCTCACTTAAGATCCACACCAGACATGTCAAAACTATTTTGCAGAATCTCTCAGTAGATAAGGCTCCTGGTCCAGATGAAATTCCTCCAATAGTACTTAAGAATTGCTCCTTGGTGCTCGCTCCTGTATTGGCAAAATGTTTCCGTCTATGTACTCATACCTCATGCTTCCCAGTACCCTGGAAAGAAGCAAACATCCATCCAGTTCCTAAAAAAGGTGCCTCTTCAGATCCATCAAACTACAGACCAATAGCTATAACTTCCACTCCTGGTAAAGTCTTTGAAAATATATTAAATAATCACATAATTAAGCATCTTGAGAATAATAAATTAATCAGTGATAGGCAATATGCTTTTAGACGATGTCGATCAACTGCAGACATTCTTTGCCTTCTTACGCATCAAATCAACCAAGCTACAGACCAACATGGTGAAACACATACAATAGCACTGGATATATCAAAGGCATTTGATAGAGTCTGGCATCAATCCTTATTGTCGAAGATGTCACACTACGGCCTTGCATCATTAGTTCCACTAATTTCTTCTTATCTTCATAACAGAAAAATACGTGTAATCTATCTATCTATCTATCTATCTATATGCTCAGGCCCAATCCCCATTTTGGGGGTAGCCGACTCAAGACAGAGCAAGAACAGGGAAAACACAAAAACAACATAAAACAACAAATAAACACAGATAAAAAGCACAAACTCACACACATCCAGGTCACCCAGGAGAAGACCCAGAGACCAGGGTCACCAAGGTCGCTCCAACACTCCCCCGGCCCCCGACCACCCGGAGAGGTTCCGATCTCGGCAGGCAGACATGCAGCGGAGCCAAAGCCACAAGCCCTCCCACCACACTTCCAGGCGCACCCTTCATATTAATCGTCTCCCCGGGCCAGGCGCCTGATGGACTATTATCTAGTCCAACTTGCGCCCGACCCCTTACTCCAAATGACCACGTGTTCACTCAACTATTCACAAGCATCCTCCATTCACTCCTGTCCACCACCACTTCCCCTGCCTGATCTATAGTCGTTCCTCTATCATCCAAAGCCTTTCTTACACAGTCTCTCCATCTCAATGGGGTCTTCCTGCCCTTCTATCTCCCCTTGTACCTGACTCACATATTCTCTTTGTAAGCCTTTCATCTCCCATTCGTTCAACATGACCATACCAGCTCAGCACCCTTCTGTCCACTCTGGCTGACAAATGTTCCTGCTGCCCCACTCTCCTACGTATCTCTTCATTCCTCAATCTGTCTCTACGAGTAACTCCACACATACTCCTCAAGCAGCTCATCTCCATCACATCCAGCCCTCTTTTCTCCTTTTTCTTCAGAGCCCATGTCTCAGCCCCATACATCACTGTTGGCACAACAATTCCTTGATACAGTGCACTTTTTACTTTCACTCCGAGGTTTCTCGTCTTCCACATACTTCCCATTGCTCCGAAAACCTTCCTTCCTTCACACACTCTCTGTTTTACCTCCACTTCCATACCTCCACTCCTGCTTATCGTTCCTCCTAGATATTTAAAACACTCTACTTGTTCCAATATTTCCCCATCCAGCCTCACATCTAGATTCACCCTATGCTCTCCCCTATTACACACCATTACTTTACTTTTATTGACGTTCACCTTCAGTTTCCTCCTTCCACAAACCACACCAAACTCTTTGACTACCCGCTGCAGTTTCTCATCAGAATCCGCCACCAATGCTGTGTCATCAGCGAACAGCAACTGATTCAACTCCCAATCTCTACCATTCTTCCCTACTAAACCCAATCCTCTTCCCATAGTTCTCCTTTTCACCTCCCTCACCACACCATCCATAAACATATTAAACAGCCATGGTGACATTACACAACCCTGTCGCAAACCTACCTTTACCTCAAACCATTCACTCAACTCACCATTTCCTACTCTCACACATGCTCTGCTCCCTTCATAAAAACTCTTAACTGCTTCTAACAAATTTCCTCCTATTTCATAAATCCCTAACACCTTCCACATTGCTTCACGGTCCACATGATCATACGCTTTTTCCAAGTCCATAAATGCCCAAAATATCTCCTTATACTTCTCTAAATACTTCTCGCATAACTGTCTTACTGCAAACATCTGATCCACGCACCCTCTTCCCCTCCTAAAACCGCACTGTTCTTCTCCTATTGCAACTTCCGTACACTTTATTATCCTCTCTATCAACACCCTGCCATACAGCTTTCCAACCACTGACAATAAACTAATACCTCTATAACTTGAACACTCCTGCCGATCTCCCTTCCCCTTGTACAACGGCACAATACATGCACTCTTCCAGTCTATTGGTACCATTGACACAGCAAAGCACACATTGAAAAGTCTCACCAACCAATCTATTATCACATCTCCACCCTTCTTTATACACTCCACAGCAATACCATCCAAACCTTCTGCTTTTCCCGCTCTCATTTGTTTCACTGCTTCTTTCACCTCATTTTCCTCAATCCTTTCATTCATTCCCTGCCACCTGGGTGGCCTGGGTAACCTATCTCCATCCACCTCTGCTTCAATCACTGCTTCTCTTCCATCTCTTGTATTTAACAAAGATTCAAAATACTCGGCATATCTTTTCCTCACTTCAACTGGTTCCACTAGTAATTCTCCATTTTCATTTTTCACTGACTCTTCCCTCTTTTGTCCTCCTTTCCTTACTTTATTTACCTCCTTCCAGAACATCTTCTTTCGTTCTTCAAAATTCTCACTCAACCTTTGACCCCACCTTTCGTTTGCATCTTTTTTCGCTTCTCTAATTTTCCGTTTTGCCTCTCTCCTTTTCTCCTTGTACCTCTCCCATACCTCAACACTACCATCCTGTAAAACCCTCTCAAAACACTGTCTCTTCTCCTCAACTGCCTTTCTCACCGTATCATTCCACCACTCGCTTCCCTTCCTGATAAATCTGCCTCCTACTTTCCTTTTGCCGCATACTACCTCTGCACTTGCTTTCACTCCTTCCTTAAACTGTTGCCATTCAACCTCTACTTCTCTCTCTTCCATCTCTCTCACTTCCATCCACTTTTCATTTAGTCTTTCCTTGTACTCCCTCTCTTTTTCACTCTTCTCTAACTCACTAACTTTTATTACCTCTCTTACTTCACGCTTGTCTCTTATTCTCCTGTAACTCTTAACTCTTAGCTTTCCCTCCACCAGGTAATGATCTGACATACCCTCCGCCTCACCTCTCATCACATTCACATCCAGCAGTCTACACAATCTTTCCCTTGTCACCAGCACATAATCCATCAATGCCCTCTCTACAATTTCTCCCCTCACAAGTCTATGCCAGGTGTACTTGTGTATATGCCTTTTTTTGAAGAACGTATTACCTACACTCAATCTACACTCTTCACATACATTTTTCAGTCTTTCTCCACTCTCGTTTACACCATCCACACCAAAACTACCGATGACTCCCTCAACAGGCTCATTTCCTACCCTAGCATTTAGGTCCCCTAAAACTATAACATTTTCATTTTCATCAAACCCTTGTAGACAATCTCTCAAATCCTCCCAGAAACCCTCTACCTCGTCTAACTGTCTTTCACTTCCTGGTCCATACGCACTTACAAAAACCCACCTTTCACCCTTAAACCGCATTCTCACCCACATTAGCCTTGATGACACCTCTTTCCACTCTTTAATAAACTCTCTCAACTCCTCCTTCACAAAAATAGCCACTCCTTCTTTCCCCCTGACTCCCTCGTCTACTCCAGACTTTCTACCTATCACGTTTCCAAAATCCACTTCTCCCTCTCCTTTCATCTTTGTTTCATTCAGTGCAAGGACATCATACATCCTTCTTTCAAATAACCTTCCAATATCCTCTCGCTTCTCATTCGTACTACATCCACGCACATTCAAAGCTCCTATTCTTAGGGTCCGGGACCACGAACGCGTTCCCTCGCCCCTATCTCTGTCTCGTTTTTTTGGTAGAATTATTTAAGGGGAGAAGGATACCAGGCCCCCCGCCCCCGATCCCCTTTAGCCGACTTCTACGTCTCGCCGGAGAAAAGCGGTGGTGGAAATTTCTCACCCCTCCACCACAGAGGAGGCTACCTGCACCACAAAGTGACGGGCGTTGGGGTCGCCGCATCCCTACGCCATTTGAAAAAATTAGAGATGCAGAAGGAGAAAAAGATAGAAGGGGCTATGGGAAGTAGAGAACACCAACCCTCACTCTGACAAAGGGTCAGCCCATCACTGTACGTGTAATGGTAAATGGCCTTTATTCTCAATTTCACTCAATAAATGCTGGTGTTCCCCAGGGATCAGTTTTGGCCCCAACTCTGTTCCTCATTCATATCAATTATCTCATATCTACCACTCATAATCCAATACATTCCTACGCAGATGATTCAACACTCCACAGTTCCTTCACATTTACCAATTCTTTCACCCAACCCGATCTTATAAATTGAAAAATAAGCACTGCAATTTCTCTGAACCAGGACCTTTCTAGAATTGAAGAATGGGGACAAAAGAATCTAGTTTCCTTTAATGCACAGAAAACCAAGTACATTCAATTTTCTAACCGACAGAATCTCACTGACTCCCATATATTTTTTAATGATGTAAATATTCCCACTTCCACTAGTATTGACATTCTCGGTGTAACATTAACTACTAACTTGAGCTGGACACATTATGTTAGAAGCATTGCTAAGAATGCCTCTAAAAAACTGGGACTCCTGTACAGAGTTCGAGAATTCTTCACTGACGAGCAGTTGGCCGTAATATATAAAAGTCATGTGCGTTCTCAGATGGATTACTGTTCACCTCTGTGGAGTGGAAGTGGAGTGGTTGCATTGAGGCAGTTGGACAAAATTCAAAATAAAGCTATTAGATTAATCAATAACCCTGCAATCACACAGGACCTTCCTACATTATCCATACGAAGAAACGTTGCATCCCTTGCATTATTCTACAGATATTTTCACAGCAATTGTTCCGAGGAACTTGCTTCAATTGTGCCGCCTCTCCACATCTTTCCCCGTAGAACTAGGGCAGCTGAGAGCGCCCATGAATTTACACTTTCTCCTCCACAATGCAGAACTTCTGCTTATCAAAATTCATTTATCCCTAGAACTACTACTCTTTGGAATTCACTTCCCTCGAATTGCTTTCCACAAACTTACAATCTACAAATGTTTAAATCCAGTTGTTACAAACATTTTATGAATGGAGGATGCCTTTAGGCACATGGACCTTTTTGTTTTATCTGTGTTTTTCCTTCCTCCGTTCATTGTCTCTTAAAAAAAAAAAAAAAAAAAACATGCATAGTATTTACGAGGATGGATGATTTTCCTTACTTTTTGACAACACTCAGGCATGATTGAAGGCAACTTTACATAATAATAGTTTTGAAAACATCGAACAATACTGCACAATTCCTATACGGTACAGTACCTATGGTAGGCTATATGCTCACCACAGTATGCAGAAAAAACTAAATTATGATAATTATTAACATCAATATATTATACTAATTTGTGCCACCATGACTTAATCTTAATATGAGCAATAGCCAATATTTGAACATAGTCTAAATAAGAGCGAGAGAGAGAGAGAGAGAGAGAGAGAGAGAGAGAGCGAGAGCGAGAGAGAGAGAGGGGGGGGGGGGGTTATGGGACAGAGAGAGGGGGAAAAAGTATGTGTGTGAGTTTAAGTTTAATCTATATTTTGTCTAACTCAGAACTATTTTAATCAACTCAAGGGGAAAACAAAAACAGACATTGAAGATAAGGAGATACTTAATAAAGGAATCCTTTTTTTTTTTAGCTCGTTGATTGCAATAGGACATCAGAGGCTATCAACCCTTCTGGATTATTTAAGCCAGCACACTATAAGTCAAGAATAGCGTCAAGACTGGAATCCCTTTTTGAGAACTCCAGTCCCTTGTCATTTTATTTTAGTAAAAATAGAATTTCAGAGGCTATCAACCCTTCTGGATTATTAAGCCAGCACACTGTAAATCAAGAAAAACAACAGGGTTAGAGCCCCTTTTCGAGGACTCCATTCCCTTGTCCTTTTAACTTTAGTTAGTTAGAATAGGAATTCAGAAGCTATCAACCCTTTTGGATTATTTAGCCAGCACACTGTAAGTCAAGAACAACGTCAGGACTGGAGCCCCTTACCGAGATCTCCAGGACCTTGTATCTTTTAACTTGCCTTGAAGGTGGCTAATTACTTAAGGACTGAAAGGGTGATGGTCTAAGCTGTTCCCTCTTGTCTTGCACCAGTCATTTCATCTCAATAGACTTATGACCCTCAACAACCTTAACATTTTCTAAAAGGTGAAAGTATAAGGACACTTCACACCACTTATGACGATCCTTGTGTGTGTGTGTGTGTGTGTGTGTGTGTGTGTTTCCTGTTGCCAGGATGCAATAAATAAATGTTAGCGTCATTGGCCTTCACTTTATTTATATCAAGCTTCAGCATTAGTTTTGTTTTGTTTTTAGTTATATTAGTTATTCATTGTTTCATTAATGTAATTAATTAGGTTTATTTGTAAGTTAATTGGTTGGCTGGTGATGATATGCATGCATGATTTTAACATAGTATATCATTTAAAAGTAATATTGAATAAAGTTTTCTAGGGTGATAATATACGTGTCTTACTGTTACCATAATTCTGTGTATATTTTTGACACTACAGGTATATGAGGTTACACGCTGTATATAGTAGGTCAAAATATCAAACATGTTTTATATAAGAATTGCCTCAAAGTTCTGTGTACAACTGCATAAACTAGACCAACATAATCTTACAGTGCTTAATTTATGAGCACACAAAGCCAAATTTGATCCAAGCCTATGATAATACCTATAATGTATAATGACATCTTTTTGCTTAGCTTATGGATAACATTAGACGATTGTATGGAGCTTATGAACGATCTCTAACAATCAAAGCTGTCAACTTGATCTCAATTAACTCTGACAATTTCTTCATAGATTAAAAGAAATTCGTCTAATTATAACCAAAGTAAAATGAAAGAATGCATCATAGTTAACAATACTGAAAGAGTTAGACGAAAGCACATCCAGGGAGATGCATATTTGTCGAAGGGCAAGAATTATCAGGAACATCCAAAGAGGTCAAACTTTAGCTTAATGTCCAATAAACAGCTATTCAAATATATGGAAACTCTGACCAAGGTTATCATACAGAAATAAAATCTCCACATTAACAACAGCAACTACAACAACATCAACAACAACAACAACAACAAAAATTATAATAATAATAATAATTGAAGGAGTAATCCAGTCCGCCAATCAGGAGAAGGGATTAGTTCAGGTGGATAAGCAAGGTTTATCCTTTAATTCTTGTCACGGGGAACACCCTGACACTCCCCCGCGCACGACCAATCACCAGCCTCCTATGATGCAGCACAATGATCACCTCTCATCCCCCTTTAAATGTTCGTCTCATAACTCGCTCTCAGTTCACATCTGTATATTTTATCCTGGTCGCAAACGTTCTATTACAATGGTGCCACCCTCATACTCCCTTCAGCCACTACAGAACATCTCTAATAAGCTTTCAGGAAAATATTATGAGGCTGAAGTAAAGCAGGAGAAGAAGATTGAAATTCAAAGCGAGTGGGCTGGTGTAGCTCCTCCCGAGAGCGCAACTCGGCCAATCACAGGACTCCGTTCCGTGAGGGAGGGGTATAAAGAGAGGTGGGCGGGGCCACAGCAGACACTCAGCCGTGGGCATCTGCCCGGATCACACTGGCACGCTCTTAGCAGAAACACACCCCTTGCTCACCTTGGCACCCATGGGGAGATAAATAAGCCTGTTCCTGTCCTCCAGCAACCAAGCTCTACTGAACACAAGACGAGCCGGGACCCAGTACACCGCCCACCCTTGGCACAGATACACCTACAATATCCTGATGCCTGTCGACACATCGCTAGCCTTCACACAATAAGCCAAGCGATTCAAGATGGTCAACTGGTGGTAGATGTTACGGATAAGATGGACCTGATGATTGAAGTGGTGAAGCAGAATCAAGAGAGCTTCCAGAATAATTTAAAAGGACCCCTAAGGGCCCGAATAGACTTACCAAAAAGTTAAATGCTAGACTGAGCTAGTGTGTTCCAACCATAAAATCTATGTGTTCTTATAGAACAGCAAAAAAGAAACTGATTAGACAAATGATAAAATAAAGAGATGATGTGTTGAGAGATATAGCTGTCATTGTTAGTAAAGGCACTCAGCCAGTTAGCTAGTAATAGTACAGGATCTTATATGTGACGCGTGAAGCTTGGCAGAACGCCACGTGGGCTCAGCCACTCGCTTGGCCACTCGCTAGCACTCGCCAGGGCAGTGTATTTGGCTACAGTCTATCTACAATGTTGTACTTTCTTTTTTGTGAATCGTCATGTCACAGGCAGTACAGAAGTAGTCTTTATTTTCGCCTGTGACAATGCATTGTATTTTATATCATCAGTTGTAAGTTTAATGTATAAGACTGAATGATAAAGCTAGAGAGTGTGAGTGAGTAAGTGCAGGAGACAGAGGGTACTCGCGGAGGGTTACACGTTGCCTCGGTGACGTCATGCCACGGCCGGGCCCTCTGAGTGGCTGGCCGCCTCACCACCCCTCCCGCCGCGTCAGGAGGTAGTTCCCCCGCACTTCCCTGCTGCCTTGTGCCTTCCTTGCTCAGAGCTTGCTTGACCAGCATACCCTTAACATATCCCTTGCCACCTGTCCCCGACTTCTACCTATAGAGCACTTTCTCTCTCTCTCAACTTCTTACCTCTCATTCTTCCTCTCTATTTAATATCATACCTCCCCTTTGGTTCTGCACGATTTCATATATCGGCCATCGTATTATATGCTGAAGCTCTCAGATATTATATGTTTAGTTAGGCATTTTGGAGGGGTTACCATTTTGTCTGTAGAGGTTCGACACACTCACGGTGTCTCCCTACCTATTCCTTGGCTGTCTGCTGGGCTATTTAATGCTAGACTGGGGTAAGGCTACTTGTGTTGTGATTTCCGATGTGTAACAGGTTTTGTTGAACCTGTACAATCGCAACGGAGACGTGAGAAGCCTAGGTGGTCTTTCTGACTGTGCACCTTGTGAGTTTAGCACTGTACTGCGAGTGAGGGATTTTGCCTCTGCCACCCAGCACTGTGCTAACTCGTTTTGTTTTGACTTTGAGAGGGTCGCCAGGAGAGAACCAGATACTAGCGATCTGGATCTCTCAAGAGAGCACCCCGTCAATTAACGTAATTTGGCCGCACAGTCTTAAGGACCTCGCTAGGCTACAAGCCGCTTGCTCAGCCATTGTTTCCTAGCCTACAGCATCCCAGCTAGACTTTATTAGCCTAGCAGACACCCGTTTAGAATTATAAACTCTTATGTTATGTATGCAGCATTCTTATTCACGTTGACTGTAAGCCCTGGTTGTTATTGAGTTGCACAACCTGAGCAGGTTTTTTGAGTTGCCTGACGAAGGACTTCTTTTGTTGTTGGAGATAATGCTAGTGCGCATTTATCGTTATTCCCGTGTCAGTTGACACTGTCTGTCTCTACACTTGTCCTATATTGTCCCTGCTTTATATAACAGTTCAAAATCCGATACGATCATCTTACCCCAGCATCCGACTTTCTTCAGAAGATTCCTGCTCGATGCTTTGGGACTTTCGTTCACTTTCTTTAGTATAGGAATGACAGTTCATTATTGTTTAGAGTAACTTTAAATATACCTTCTTCTAGTTTGCATTAAATCATTGCAGTGATTTAATTAAGATCTCTATCTTTTCCTTGTATACCTTATTAACGTAATTGTATGTTGTTGTGATCAGGCTGTATCAGAGATCATCAGCCTGTAGTAGTAGTGCACTTATACCGAGTTATAGGATACCCCGTTATCGCAGATTTAACTCTGGAGGGTATAAGTGTTTTTTGTGCGCCGGCATTATAAGTTAGAGGGTTGGATCTAGTTTTACCGTTGTGGCTGTGTGCCTTTCTAGTCCAATGATTAAGAGCCCTTGTTTTATACGAGCCCCGGTCGTAACAAATGGCGACCTTGCTTAGGATTTTGTGAACTTAGAGAAATATTGCAGGAATGTTGTGGTCATTTGTTTTTGTTTAAAGGAATATAGTGGACACGTGGAATTTTTTTGGTAAGTAGTACAACACTTAAGAGTCTTCAAGCATTTTATATTTTTGAGTGAGTAGTGCTACATAAGAGTTTAGGTACTTCTTTTTTTTTATAAACGTTGAGAATTTTCGGTAGACAATATGTCGGACGACGGATCAGTGTACAGTGGGGATACAGTACGGGAAACAGACTCTGAGGTGCAGCAGCGGGGTTTGTCGGAAGGCATTAGAGTTATAACTAGTGAGGAGAATGCAAGGAAGTTTCTGGAGATACCTATTACTGTTGACCGGGTGTCGGGGATTGATCGGTATGGTCTCCAGTGTTTGGCCACGGTCATGGGGCATGTGGGCACTAGCAGCATGTCGAGAGGTGACCTGGTGGCCTGTGTGCTCGGCGGGGTGCGTGGGGCTTCGGGTGGAGCGGGAGCTGGGGCACCTTCGGCCCAGCCCCCATTCCACTCGACTCCTACCATGGCGCCCCCTCGGGCTCCAGAGCCGGGTACGTTCCCGCAGGCCGATAGTCACTGGCAGCGTGGTATGCACTTGGGTGAGTCTCCAATTGTTGCATCTCCTCCTCCTCAAGGTTTAACTGCAGATATGATCTTCCAGCTTGAGATGGCTAAGATTCAGGCTGGGGAGAGAAGGGCCATACGTGAGGCGGAGCTTCAGACTGAGGAGAGAAAGGCCATACGTGAGCCTGAGTCTACGAGGTACTGTGCAGACATAGATCTTGAGAAGTCTCGGGTGGAGACGACAGGGCAGCGTCTTGGTTCTGGGAATCGAGGTCCTGATCAGTCTTTATCGCACCTTCTTAAGTTAGTACCTGTATTTGACGAGTCGGGTGTCACTGAATTTTGTATGCGTTTTGAGAAGTGCCGGGAGCACCAATGGCCCGAGGTTAAGTGGGCAGCCCTTGTTTCCTCTAGGTTGGGTGGCAAAGGACTCAAGGCATATCATGCGTTGCCTTTGGAGTCGTGCATCGATTATGAGGTATTGAAGGAGGCTGTCCTGCGGGCATATGAGTTACAACCAGAGACGTACAGATTGAAGTTCCGGGGTGTAACGAAGGGTCGTGAGTGCACCTTTCTTGAGCATGCCCGGGATCTGTCCGATGCATTTAGAAACTGGCTGCGTTCTGAGAAGGCATCGACGTTTGAGGAGTTGAAACAACTGATGCTTCTAGAACAATTTTTCAAGTGTACGGGCGGCGATCTGACGTTGAATATTAAAGAGAAAAACCCCAAAACTCTTCAGGAGGCAGCTGAGATGGCTGACCTTCGGTTATCTTTGATTCGTGGGTGTGGTCTTGCACAGAGAAGTGATGCAGGCAATAAGGAGCGTAACCCTCCCCCTCCCCGAAACACTGATACACATTATTACACTAAGAACAAGAGCAACGACACCAAAACTGACCATAAACCTAGTACCGTCCCGTTTAAGAAGGGTCAGTGCCCTTCCCCACCTCATGGGAAGCCCAAGGGGGAGTTAGAGTGTTTTCATTGTCATGAGAAGAGGTATTTTGCAAGAGCCTGTCCAAGCAAGCTACCTAATGCAGTTGTGTCTTTGGCTCGCAACATTGGGGTGTCCCCGAAGTCGTCTAAGTTTGCCCGGGGTATAACGTCAGAGGCTGGGACACAGCCAGTGGAGAAGAATCCGGAAGGTTCGAACCCTGTCCGCGATGTCTTTTGTGACCATCGAGGGCATGGCTGCGAGAAGTGGGCTGGTAAGAAGCATGGAGTTGAGCTGTTGCGAGACACGGGTGCCTCTCAGACTTTAATGAAGAACTTTACTGGTAGACCAATAAACGCGGCACGGGTGGTTGTGGTGCAAGGTATCAATGCTATCAGGTGATACCCGTTGGTCAGGATGGAACTGGAGGTAGATGGTGTGACACAAGAGTTGGATGTGGGAATTGTGGAGAACTTGCCTGTTGGGGGCATCGACCTCCTTCTCGGCAACGACTTTGCGGTGCCTACTTCTGAGGTTTCCCCCTTAGTCGTTGCCGAGAAGCCGGCCGACGTGAGTAGGGAGGAACAGGAGTGGGTAGAGAAGGGTCAAGTACAACCTATGGCGTGCGTTGTTACAAGATCTCTTGCATCCAAAGTGTCACAGCCTATTCCTCAGTCTTCTGATCAACGGAGGAACGGTCGGAAGAAGACGGCTAATGTTGGTAAAAGTTTGGAGAGTTTAGTACCAGCAGCTCTTCTTGGCGACTCAGTATTGGCACCATTGTTGGAGTCTGGAGAAGCCCCAGGACCTGTCACAGCTAGTGAGGAGGTAGGGCAGGAAGAGACTCCGAGGCAGCAACGTTACACAGAGAGAAAAAAGGGTTGCTCAGTTTGATATTGGGGGAGGACTTGGGTTGCTTCGGAAGCATTTAGACAGGTTGGTTCCCTCAGATATTTGTAAACTGCAGTTGGAGGATCCGGAAGTTCAGAAGTGTGGTAATGGTGCTGTCGAGATCAAACACGAGGACGGGGAAACATGTCATGTGAACCTGTTGGAGGAGTTTGTGAGGCAACCACCTGAGCAGCCTACTGTCCCTGCGTTGGTCTGCAGCGGCCAATGTGGAGAAGGAGAGGGGGGCAGTAGGGCACAGGTGGAGGAGAGTAGGGATTGTCATGTCTCGGCGGAGCAGTGGGCGGGGGACACGAGTCTGGTGGCTGTGGAAGCGCTAGAGCACCTGCCTGAGCAGCAGTGTCCAGCACTCCAGCACCAGCTCGGTTCATACCCCACTGGTCGTGCCGAGTCCCCGAGCCTCACAACTCAGGCGGTGCAAGATGTTCCGCGGGCAGGTCACGTGAATGTTGGGAGACCGTTAGCCTCATTGTTTCGGTGGTTCAAGGTGGGTGACGAGGCTTGGACATGGTTGTCAGGTCAAGGTCGACCCATGGCTGCCAAGGGTGGTAGTCCAAAGGAGGACATTGAGCAGATTGGTGAGATTGGCTGTGGAGTGGATGTGCCCGGTCGTCGTATAGCCTCCCAATGCTGCTCTAGTCAAATGCAACAGCCCTACCATAGACCGACTGTATCTGGCCATGTCGCTAAAAGCGGTGATGCTGCGCAGGCAGATGTAGTCGTAAGGAATGCGGGGGTGCGCATGTACGGTATCGGCGGGGAAGCCTTAGCAATAATGAACTATGGGAGTGACTGCACAGGTGGTATTGATTGTCCCTCTCATGACCTGGCTGTTCTAGGGACGAAGGTGGAGAAGGAGGGAGACTACAGGTTAGAAGCTGCGGTCTCGGCTGGGTTGTGGGAGGGCACTAGGCATGTTGTTCTGCGAGATAAGTTGTTTACTAGGCTGTGGCAGTGCATCCGCATGTTTGTTGATTCTCCAGGTCTGATGTACGTGGTAGAATCCGACATGGAGGCTGGAGACAGTGCGAGGCTCAGTTTAATTCCCTACCGTATAAATCCTGCTCGACAGCTTGTGGTGCAAGCAGAGCTGGATTACGTGTTGACGAGGGGTCTGAGAGATAAGAAATGTCGTGAGTGGTCGTTGCCTGTAACTTTACAACCTGTGTTAAGTGGCAAGATCAGTGAGTGTGTTGATTGCGAGAGTGTGTGTGCATTATCCCTGACAGACGCCTATACCTTATCGAGAGTTGACGACACCATAGACCGCATCGGGGCTGCATCGCTAATCACGAAGGTAGAACTAGTGAAAGGCTTTTGGCAGGTCCCGGTGCCGGAAAGAGCGAAGAGAAGTGCCAGTCTTGTGATGAACTGGGAAGTTTATCAGTGTCAGGTGTTGTTGTGCTGCCGGAACACAAGATGGATGTGTGGCATGCTAAGGGCACTGATAATGTTTTGGCTGATTGTTTGTCACAGGAGGGTTTGTTTGCAGGAGAACCCTCGCCGTTCAGTCAGTGTTTGATGAGAGTGGAGAAAAATCAGGCTGCCCCTGTAAGTGCAGCTGCCATAAACATATTAAAAATGAAAATTCTATAAAAACTCTTTCTTTAACACCTTACGAGCGGCCTATGCGGTTTATTTATATGTACCGCCCAGCGGGGTGTTTTTAGCCAAAATAGGGCTGTTTACGTGATCATTTTCATGCCTAAATAAGACCCAGAACGTAAAACAAGTATCTATCCCTGAAAGGGCATAAACAGAGCTTTCGAATGACACCATAACGATCCTTGTATGATGGCTAGTTTTCTTGCAATAACCGTGCAACGCGAGTGCAAAAAGCAGGTAATTAGCCACTTTCCCCATACAATTCAGTATGTAGCGAGTGAGAGAGGGAGGAGGGAGCTGAGATTCGTGTCAGTAGGTTCGCCGCGGTGGTCTGGAGCAGTCATACGCTCGCTAGTCTCCTGCCACCACTTGTCTCTCTCTCTCAGCAACATTACGTGCTGAAATTGCCACTCGACCTATGTCGAGCGCCGCCACATAGTCCAGCTTTATTAAAAACGACTTATGTGGTGAGCCGCTTTTTAAGGGTTAATAGTTAAATTTTGTTTAAAGTATGTTATAGCTAAAGTTCTGAGTCGAACCTGTGCTTCTCTCAGAAGGCTGGGCTAGTAGAAGCTCGCTCTAGGAGCATAGCAGTATGAATTAATTAAGCTATTGTGTTGGGAGGGGTTGTAATTTTGTTGTTGATGAGAACTGAGCTTTGCCTTCTTTGTTGCGAAGTGATTAGGAGTGGCGAGTCTTATCGGCGTTCTGCTTGTCAGATATGGAGCTCATGGTTGAGCGTCTAATATCTTGGGGGGGGTGTGACGCCTGCAGCTTGGCAGAACGCCACGTGAGCTTGGCCACTCGCTAGCACTCGCCAGGGCAGTGTATTTGGCTACAGTCTATCTACAATGTTGTACTTTCTTTGTTGTGAATCGTTATGTCACAGGGAGTACAGAAGTAGTCTTTATTTTCGCCTGTGACAATGCATTGTATTGTATATCATCAGTTGTAAGTTTAATGTATAAGACTGAATGATACAGCTAGAGAGTGTGAGTGAGAAAGTGCAGGAGACAGAGGGTACTCGCGGAGGGTTACACGTTGCCTCGGTGACGTCATGCCACGGCCGGGCCCTCTGAGTGGCTGGCCGCCTCACCACCCCTCCCGCCGTGTCAGGAGGTAGTTCCCCCGCACTTCCCTGCTGCCTTGTACCTTCCTTGCTCAGAGCTTGCTTGACCAGCATACCCTTAACATATCCCTTGCCACCTGTCCCCGACTTCTACCTATAGAGCACTTTCTCTCTCTCTCAACTTCTTACCTCTCATTCTTCCTCTCTATTTAATATCATACCTCCCCTTTGGTTCTGCACGATTTCATATATCGGCCATCGTATTATATGCTGAAGCTACCAGATATTATATGTTTAGTTAGGCATTTTGGAGGGGTTACCATTTTGTCTGTAGAGGTTCGACACACTCACGGTGTCTCCCTACCTATTCCTTGGCTGTCTGCTGGGCTATTTAATGCTAGTCTGGGGTAAGGCTACTTGTGTTGTGATTTCCGATGTGTAACAGGTTTTGTTGAACCTGTACAATCGCAACGGAGACGTGAGAAGCCTAGGTGGTCTTTCTGACTGTGTACCTTGTGAGTTTAGCACTGTGCTGCGAGTGAGGGCTTTTGCCTCTGCCACCCAGCACTGTGCTAACTCGTTTTGTTTTGACTTTGAGAGGGTCGCCAGGAGAGAACCAGATACTAGCGATCTGGATCTCTCAAGAGAGCACCCCGTCAATTAACGTAATTTGGCCGCACAGTCTTAAGGACCTCGCTAGGCTACGAGCCGCTTGCTCAGCCATTGTTTCCTAGCCTACAACATCCCAGCTAGACTTTATTAGCCTAGCAGACACCCGTTTAAATTATAAACTCTTATGTTATGTATGCAGCATTCTTATTCACGTTGACTGTAAGCCCTGGTTGTTGTTGAGTTGCACAACCTGAGCAGGTTTTTTGAGTTGCCTGACGAAGGACTTCTTTTGTTGTTGGAGATAATGCTAGTGTGCATTTATCGTTATTCCCGTGTCAGTTGACACTGTCTGTCTCTACACTTGTCCTATATTGTCCCTGCTTTATATAACAGTTCAAAATCCGATACGATCATCTTACCCAAGCATCAGACTTTCTTCAGAAGATTCCTGCTCGATGCTTTGGGACTTTCGTTCACTTTCTTTAGTATAGGAGTGACAGTTCATTATTGTTTAGAGTAACTTTAAATATACCTTCTTCTAGTTTGCATTAAATCATTGCAGTGATTTAATTAAGATCTCTATCTTTTCCTTGTATACCTTATTAACGTAATTGTATGTTGTTGTGATCAGGCTGCATCAGAGATCATCAGCCTGTAGTAGTAGTGCACTTATACCGAGTTATAGGATACCCCGTTATCGCAGATTTAACTCTGGAGGGTATAGGTGTTTTTTGTGCGCCGGCATTATAAGTTCGAGGGTTGGATCTAGTGTTACCGTTTTGGCTGTGTGCCTTTCTAGTCCAATGATTAAGAGCCCTTGTTTTATACGAGCCCCAGTCGTAACATATAGGATATTAAGCAAAGATATGTTTAATATTAGGTGGAAGTTCTTCGGGATAAAGCTATAAGGGGAAATAATTGATATAGCCCATGTAATTGAGATAACTAGGTTTACCTGAGAGGTTTTCCGGGGTTTAGCATTTGCAACATAAGTTAGACCTAGCTGAAGAAATAGTTAGAGAAGGGCTTCAGCCCAGACCCATGAAATACTCAACATTTATTAATTAGATATTCACCTTGTCGACAGCATGCTTTTGATTGCGCGTAAATATCTAGCCAACTAGTTTTAAGGATATCTATCTATCTATCTATCTATTGCCTGAAGCCGTGATCCCCGAAGGGGTGGCCACGAACAAAACATCCCCATGCACCTCTGTCCCCAGTCAGTCAACGCCCAACAAGCACCGCCTTCATCCATATACTACTTCACTCAATCCTTCCACCTCTTTTGGTTTACCTCTCCCTCTCTGTCCTTCCACCTCGCTCTAGTACACCCTCTTAGTCATTCTCTCGTTTCCCATAAGTTCCATATGGCCGAACCATCTCAAGGTGTTCCTTTTCACACTTTCCAGCACATCTACCTCCACACCACACCTCCTTCTTACTTCCTCATTCGTCTGTCTATCCCTCCATGTAACTCTGCACGCACTTCTCAAGTAACTCATTTCCACCCCTCTCACTCTTGGTCTGAGTTGCTCCACCAACGTCCATGCTTCGCTTCCGTAAGTCAGTGTTGGGATTACCACACTGTCATGCAAGGACTTCTTCACTTCCATACTGACAACCCTATTACTTGTTACTGCTTTCAGCATTCCTACAACCCTCTTCCCCTGTTGCACCCTCTCCTGCACTTCTTCATCCATAGTCCCATCTTTACTCAACACACTGCCCAGATATTAAAATGAGCTGACAATCTCCATAGCCTGACCGTTCAACTTCACCTCACACTCTGTGGCTTCACCTCTTTCGAAGACCATAACCTTGCTCTTCCCCGCATTTACCTTCAGATTCCGTTTTTCGCACACTGTTCCAAACATATCTACCAGACCCTGCAACTCCCATCCATTATCGCTCATCAGAACTGTATCATCAGCAAACAGCAGTACAGGTAGCTTCCACTCATTTCCCTCCCTTATCAGCGATACACCAACATCCACTGCTCTTCCTTGTATTTCTTTAATGACTCCATCCATATATACAGTAAACAACCACGGGGACATCTCACACCCGTTTCAACCCAACATTCAGATCAAAGAACTCTCTCTGATCATTCTCCACACGTACTGCCGCCTTTGCACCCCTCATACATGCTATTCACTGCTTTCAGCAACTTACCATCTACTCTGTATAATTATTCTAACTACTTTCCACATACCTTCTCTATCCACTCTGTCATAGGCCTTCTCCAAGTCCATAAAGGCAACATACACCTTTTGTTGCTTCTCCAGATATTTCTCCACAACACATTTCAGGGTAAAAATCTGATCTACACATCCTCTTCCCTTCCTAAAACCACCCTGCTCGTCACCTATCCATTTCTCCGTTCTCGCTCTCACTTTCTCAATCACTACCCTACTATGTACACCTTCCCTACTATGCTTAGAAGACATATTCCTCGGTGGTTACCACACACTCCTCTTTCCCCTTTACCCTTATATAGGGGGGCTATTATGCCTATCTTCCAGTCATCATGTGCACATTTTCCATACCCATTCGATCACTATCTCACCACCGTATCTCAGCATTTCCCCACACACTCCATCTATTCCTGGTGTTTTCCCCAACTATTTTCATGGCTTCACACACTTCTGACCTCCTGATCCCCACCTCCTCCTCCACTACTTCTCTTCTTCTCCCTCCCATACCCCATCCAACTATGTTTGCTGGCGCTTCATTCCTTATATTTAGCAATTCGTTGAAGTACTCCCTCCATCTTTCGACTCTCTCTTGCTTCTCGGCTAGCACTCGTCCATTCTTATCTTTCTCACCCTTACTGTTTCCCTTGCTACCTTCCCTAACTTTCTTGACTTCTTTCCAGAACAGTTTCTTACACTCCCTCCATTTTACACTCAGATTCCTTCCAAATTCCTCATCTACTCTTCTCTTACTTTCCTTCACTAATTTCTTCACCGCTCTCTTTTTCTCCACGTACCTCACTCATTTCTGTCTCTCCAAATCTGCATTCCCTCTACTACACAACCACTCTCTTTACGCTTTCTTCTTGTCCTCCACAGCTATTTTACCTCTTCTGTCCACCATGCTGTACCCTTCACTCCCCTCCCTCTTCTCCTTACTCCACACACCTCCTCACATGCTGCACAGATATCTTCCTTAACCCTCAAAGAGCAGCTCTCGACTTAAGTCGGGTTAGAGAACCAAGGCCTAAAGAGCGGGTCCCGACTTAAGTCGCAAGGGATTTTGAGCACATTATCGGCTCTGAGAGAGAGTCCACGCGGTGGGAGGACCGCAGACAGGCTCTGACCGCTTGGCCCGAGCCTAGCGAGGTTACTGACGTGTATAACACATACCTACACATCCCTCGCCTCGCTAGGCAGGGTAAAATCTCGGGAAATTACTGTATTTTAGGGTTTTTGTACTCGTGTTGCAACATCGTTGCAAGCGAACCCGTTGTCATACAAGGATGATTCAGGTGTCATTGGAAAGCTCTATTATCGCCCTTTCACGGATACATAATTGTATTACGCTCTGGCTCTTGTTTATGCATGAAAAGAGCATGGAATGATGCTCGTTTAGGGTAAATCTGCCCGCTTGGCAGGTAGTAAAAGTTACAAATGTCCCCGTTCGACAAGGGTTAAACACTTTTCTCATCTCCTTTACTTCCTCCATACCTTCAAGGTCAAACCTACCTAGTCGTCTTTCTACTGCTCTCCTGTACTCATCCCTGATTTCTCCTCCTGTAGCCTCTCCACCCTCCTCGCCATTTCACCTTCCTCTCGCCTTCCTCCAGCTCTCCTCACCCACTTCTTTTGTATCCTAATTTTAGCTACTACTACATAATGGTCAGACAGACCCCCTCCAATACCCCTATACACCCTAGCATCCAGCACAGATTTCTTTATTCGTTCATTCACACATATATATATATAATCAATCAGTACGTTTCGTTCCACCACTGTCTTTTCCTTATCCTTCTTCCTCCACACCACTTTCCATGTGTACCTGTGTATCTTTCTGTGTCAGAAGAAGGTGTTGGCTATCCACAGCCTCCTCCCCACACATACGTTCACAAGTGCACTACCAGTCCCATTCACCTCTGTCGGTACCCCCCACCCTTCCATCAACTTTCTTAACCTCCACATTCACCCAGAACTCCTCTTTCTCTCTTACAGGTTTATCCTCTTTCGGAGCATAGACACACACAATCACCCACGTTTGTATTCCTACTTTCATTCTCACCCACACAATCCTTGAACCCACAGACCCATAGTCTCTTACATGCTCCTTCCATTTGTTACTTACAAACAAGCATGCACCTTCTCTCACTACTCCCTCACTCACTCCAGCACACACACCCATTCCACACTCCCATTCTCTCACATCTGTACCCCTCCATTTGGTCTCAGTCATTCCACATACATCCAGCCTGACATTCACTAACACTTCCAGGACCTCTCTCTCTTTTGTATCATCATTCACGGCTCTCACATTCCAAGTCGCTATTCTAAGATTGTCCATAGTCAGTTGGGGTTCATCAACATTATGTCCGTCCACATCCGAGGCTGTTCGTTCGTTCTTCGTTACAGTAAGTATTTTTTCACGGGTGGGGGGTTGCAAGCCCACCAACCCAACCTCTTTAGTCGCATCTTACGACATGCAGGAGGCATGTTGGGCATATTCTATTCCCTTACCCTCAGGATATCATTGATTGAATAATAGTTTGTAACATTGTTAAAGTGACCTAAAGGACATAGCGTTCTGATATTGTAAAGGTGACATAAATATATGTTGATTTAGTAATTGTGTTCAATATTGTATAAGGGATTTAAGAACGCGGATCGAGTAATTGTTTACTAGTATGGTCATGTTGATGCAAATATCTACGGGTTCATTGTTCGTGTCTAATATGATTAAAGTGATTTAATCCCATGTAAAGGAATAAGTGTTTCTGATATTGTCATGGTGATGTGAGAACATATTGATATAATCCTTTGGTGCTAATATTGTTAGAGTGATTAAAGGACATATATAGGGATAGTTATATTATAGTTTTGTCAACCATCGTGAATATAGTGATGTGCCTTTGGCTCGAAGTCGGAGTGAGTCAAGACTCTGAATAGCGATTGTCCAGATAGGTAGTGATGGGAATGTGACAATTCCGAAGTGCAATCTATACTGGGCCGTCGTAGGTATTCAACTAATAGTTTGAATTCATCTTGACCCGAACAGAGAATCAATTGCTGTGCGGATTACGGTTACCATGGGAGTTTGTTAAATAAAGACCCGAACTTCCAAACAACTGTCGAATTATTCCTACCCTAATAGAGCATTGAATTTAAGTTTAAGTACAATAATGATAATAATAGTAAATATATTAATAATAATAATAATAATAATAATGAATATCTTGTTGATTTTAATTGTAGCTAAAAGCCCACTTGACGAGACCGATTATCACCCTTCTTCCATTGGGGGGGGGGGGGTCGTGGGGGACTGGAGTTCATTAAAATTTAACTAATACGGCATAAAGGGGGAGGGGGGTAAATGGAGGTACAATCGTCTGCAGCTATAAGTGGTACAATATTTATTGATTGATTCTGACAAACTGGTATAATATATATTTTGAATGACTCTGACAAACTGGTATAATATATATTTTGAATGATTCTGACAAACTGGTATAATATAGCAGTATGTTCCCTTTAGCTACACATCCTGAGTCATTGTTATCCCTCGCTCAATGTTCACTGCTTCATGTTAATCATATCCGTGTGTTCCACCTATTTACGCAGACGAGTGTATTAACTTGAGAATCATGAAGCGTGTTGACAGTTTATTCTGGCTATCATTAGACGATTTTATTCAGCTTAGGAAGGAATTGTGGGAATCAGACGGATGATTGCGACAGTTTTTACCCTTTTGACTGCTGGAAGTCTTTCCAGAACTGAATTAAGTCGCCTAATAATAGCTTAAGAATAAACTGTAAAAACGCGTCATGGTCCTCAATGGGTTAAGACTCGTCGCAGATGTATTCTCGAGTTGCATTTATAAATCTATTGACAAGACAGACAGTCGGGAGTGATTACAATACTGAGATTCGTGGATTACTTCACTCACAGAATAACGATATCACTTGGGTAGCTACACAGAAACATTTTGTGTAACTTAATCAATAATATAATAATGTAGCCATAACATTATATCTTCAAGATATTATTAACAATTAATCATAACCACAAGGTGGGAGTATATCAGCTAATCCTCCAAATGCAAATTTCATAACATCAGTGAATACAGAATTGTGTGTATACTTACATTCTGCTAAGAATGTTGAATGCACTCGAGTTCCGTTCATAAGTTTGATGCAGTTCTGTCATCCTGAAAAGTTACGAAATAATAAGTTAGTGTATTTGATTCGAAATATGATAACAGTTCCTTGGTAGAATGAAGAAGGTGTCACATAGATATGTTGCTGGCGTATATACCATACCCTATTCCATTAAGTAGGCCAATACTATTGCATATTAACCCGTATATTTCACAAACGAAAGGGAATTGGTGTAGAAACTTACAGCCCATTTTCTCTAGCCCTTCTTTTGAGATACAGAGGTTAAGGTTCAGGATTTCCGGACTACCTATTTGGAACAGGGTATAGCCAGTAACTGATTCTGGTTTGTGTGATTCCTTGGATAAAAACACCGAAATCAGTCACACAGGCTGTTAAACTCACATTGACGCATTTTGACAGTTTATTCAGGCTATCATTTGACGATTTTATACAGCTTAAGAAGGATCTGTGGGAATTATAAGTGTAAAGTCTATCTTAATCAAATTAACCCTCTGACTTCCATATACACTTTTTAATCTAACTAAAATCGTCAAATAATAGCCGGAAAACAGACAAGAAATGCGCATTGGATCTTCAAAGGGTTAAGTTAGAACCTGTAATTGATGAGGATCGTAAAACAATCAGGTAACTGAAGGAAAAAATCTGCGAAAATAGGTTGAAAAACTATAATCAGAAACGGTTACTGGCTAGGGGGGAAAAAAACGAAAAAAAATGCTCGTATGACGCTACCTTAAAGGTGGGGGCTCATGGGTTGAGGTAAACATGGACAAATAATCGCCAACCTGCATATAATTATCTTGTAAAATGAAATGTCACTGAAATAATGATGAACAATGGTATAAAGGATTTTGCAGATCGTCTATACCGGGCCTGTGACGTCATAGTGACGTCACACCAGTATCCTTAGCCTAGACTGGATGGTGGACTTACACTCTTGTGACGTCACAGGCCCGGTATAGACGATCCACAAAATCCTTTATACCATTGTTAATACTTATTTCAGTGCCATTGCATTTTGCAAGATAATTATGTACAGCTTGGCGATTATCATTCCGTGTTTATCTGAACCCATGAGCCCCCACCTTTAAGGGGAGATGAGTCGCTTTTCTGATCCCCCTTCTCAGATTTTAAGAAGTTCGACCCATTAGTTTGGCAATTTTAAGACTTTTCACCCCATTTCGTTGTCAATATAAGGACTTTTCGTGTCATTTAGGTGTCGATTTTTTCATGGCGAGCCATATCGAGCCTCTAATTTAAGAGGAACCGGCCTTCGGCCGGAAAAATTTTCTATCGAAAAATGTACAAATTTATCTTGAAGGAGGGTCTTGAGTGGTGTTTTTTAGAGCTTGATAGTGGTCTAGGGAGGAAACTAATACAAAATAATATAACTAAAATATATATATTGTTACGTATCTTGATCCTCAAGTGGTTAACTTGATGAATCTAGATAGCACAGAGATATATATTAAGGTATCAGTCAGCTGAAGGCAAAACAAAAGTAAAATCTAATAAAATAATTTCCTGTTGTTGCTTCCTTTCCTTTTGGATCTTAGGACTTGGTATCCTTTATTGACTGATACTCTTTACTTATGAAAAATACTGAAACTAATTAAAGTCATGTAGTATTTATAAAGAATTATTATTTAACCGAAGCTTAGTAGGCTATGGTTATGAACCGAATAAGTTATAGCTAAAGAAGGACTATTAATTTTATAAAAAGTCTTGAAAGATAAATATTAAAGTAAGAATATTTCTGTCTCTTACCCTTTTTGAAATGAATAGATAGTTTTCTATGTCCTTTTATTTATATTTAATGTAATTATTCTTGGTTCTTGTCTTACGTTAATAGTATTATATTATTATTATCATCAGGAGTAATATCAAAGTCACATAAAAAGTTAGATATATATTTAATAATTAGTTAAATTTATTTCTTAACCACGTAACATTGAGGTTTGATTATGAGTAAATACAGTTACAGGATCGCTTCATAGATTCGATTCAGGTCTCACTCAAATAATATGAAAAGCAAAATATAATATTTTGAAGCAAAAGAATTTTCTTCAGCTTAGGAAATCACTAGAAGTAATATTATCACAGCCATGTTAGTCTAAGGCGATATTACTAATACGAGACAATAGCATCACCGTACTAAGCACCATTAAGCAATGTAAGCTTAATTCAAAGAAAATGAAAGAAGTCGTAAGTATTAATATAAAACAATAGTATTACTTTCATCATAACCCAATTACTTAAAGAGTTGCTTTAGTCCACAAGTTAGTCAACTAAAATAGTTAAGTACATAATAGCGTTAACGTTAATTCCCAATCAAATAGTTACGTACATAATAGTAGCGTTAACGTTAATTCGCAATCAAATAGTTAAACACATAATAGTAGCGTTCACGTTAATTCCCAATCACATATCTCACTAACCAACATAACATAAGTGTTTACACCGAACACACTTAACACACATTTATATAATCTGACTGACAGTCACAATCCCATTATAATACTTCACCCCGTCTTCCTCCAGCTGCAAGTTCACCTTCCCCAACTCCAAATGAGACTGATTTGAATGCCCACAACTCGGGTCTTATATACCAAACAATGATGGTGTAGGAACGAATCAGGAGGCGGCGGGTGGTGCCGGCTCCAATCATAGCTCCTCGAATCACATAACAGGTGCATGGTCCACTCACAGCTCCTGGCGTCGATCATACGTCATATCATCGGTCATAGAGGTGTGAAGGCTAGCATGCTGGTATGGGGCGAGATGGTTTGCCCACTCGCTCGTTCGCTAGTCTGCTTCACCGTTTTGGGTAGTGGGCTCCTTCAACTCTAATTCTAACTCTTAAATTAACATACAGGGCTCCGTATGTCAGAATATATATAAATGAGCAAATATATACGCCCCCCCCCCCCCCTTAATCTCTTCTAGTGTACCGTGACACATTATTGCACTACATTCTGGCTGTTAATAGACGATTTTATCAATCTAAAATGTCGTACAAACCAGGGTTATCGATTTGGCTAAAGTTCTGAATACAAAGATACATTTTTTTGAGGAGGACCATTTTTTGACAACGTTTCGCAGATAGCTTCTTCAGATCACTAACTGCGCCTCGTTGTCTTTTAAGGGGGGATGGTTGCTTTTTCTACCCCCCCCCCTCCCCCTTCTCCCTCATGTTTAACCCCATTAGTTTTTTAGATTTTATGACGTTCGCCCTATTAGTTTAACGATTTTAAGACATTTCGCCTCATTTCGTTGTCAATTTTAAGACCTTTTGTTCCATTTAGGTGTCAATTATTTCCTTGCGAGCGATAGCGAGCCTGTCGTTTTAAAAGGAACAGCCCATCGGCCGGGCCATTTTTCTACCGAAAATGTACAAATTTATCTTGAAAGGGGGTCTAGGGGGTGATTTTTAAAGTGTGATGGAGGTATAGTGATGGAGGTATAGCGATGGAGGTATAGTGATGGAGGTATAGTGATGGAGGTATAGTGATGGAGGTATAGTGATGGAGGTATAGTGATGGAGGTATAGTGATGGAGGTATAGCGATGCATCTAAAAAAAACAAAAATCTGTAAATAAATGGACCAAAAAATAACCACTACCCCCTTAAGTGCTCCTCCTCAAATAACCACTACCCCCTTAAGTGCTCCTCCTCAAATAACCACTACCCCCTTAAGTGCTCCTCCTCAAATAACCACTACCCCCTTAAGTGCTCCTCCTCAAATAACCACTACCCCCTTAAGTGCTCCTCCTCAAATAACCACTACCCCTTAAGTGCTCCTCCTCAAATAACCACTACCCCCTTAAGTGCTCCTCCTCAAATAACCACTACCCCTTAAGTGCTCCTCCTCAAATAACCACTACCCCCTTAAGTGCTCCTCCTCAAATAACCACTACCCCTTAAGTGCTCCTCAAATAACCACTACCCCCTTAAGTGCTCCTCCTCAAATAACCACTACCCCCTTAAGTGCTCCTCCTCAACTAACCACTACCCTTAAGTGCTCCTCCTCAAATAACCACTACCCCCTTAAGTGCTCCTCCTCAAATAACCACTACCCCCTTAAGTGCTCCTCCTCAAATAACCACTACCCCCTTAAGTGCTCCTCCTCAAATGGTGTGTTTATTCATTGTCAACTTTTCATGGTTACAGTTATGTCTATAGAATTACGGATACCTCGTTAAGCCGGTATCACACGAGAGCTTTTATCGTCAACATTCGTTGATCAACATTTTTCTGGCAACATTTCTGGAATATTTTGCACTGGTATCAGAAACTAGACTGTTACTAGATGAATTTACGTGACCGAATTATTCTAAATGTTGAACTCATAAGCTGCCAGACCAGTGTTGAGGATAAATATTGATGGAAAAATCGCTCGTGTGATACCGGCTTATACTACATGACATTACATGAATATAGGAAAATAAGACCAGCAATCACTTCGATCACATTAAGGGGGATGACCTGCTTGTTTGCTCTCCTTTTCTCTCTTTCTCTGGCTTGTGTCCATTCGGTCCCATTCAGCCAACTGTTTTAAGACGTTAATCCCCATCCAAGTGTCGATTTCTTCCTGGCGAGCGATAGCGAGCCATAATTGTATGGAGAAATCCGGCTTCGCCGGAGAAATTTTTCTATCGAAAAATGTATAAATTTAGCCTGCTGTAATTTTTTTTTTTTTTTTTTTAAATATGCTGGCTCGCTCCCGCCCGCCACGAAAAAATCGACACCGGGATGGGGATAAACGTCTTAAAACAGTAGGCTGAATGGGGCCGAATGGATACAACCCAGAGAGAGAAAAAAAGTTATAATGAGGCGGGCCCCCTTAACTCTTTCAGTACCGATGCTGTCGTTATAACTTTATTGGGGCTACTATTGGACGAGATATTATTCATTTTAAAATTGGCATCCAGCAATTAACAAGCTTTGAACTATCTCACTTAAGGGGGGATGGGCCGGTTTTTCTAGACCCCCTTCTCCCTCGTGTTTAGCCCCATTTGTTTTCAGATTATAAGAAGTTCGGCCCATTAGTTTGGCGATTTTATGACCTTTCGTCCCTTTTCTTTGTCAATATTAAGACTTTTCGTGTCATTTAGGTGTCGATTTCTTTCGTGGCGAGCGATAGCGACCCTGTGAACTAGGAGGAATTGGCCTTCGGCCGGGACATTTTTCTACCGAAATATGTACAAATTTCTCATGAAGGGGGATTGCTGGGCTTGTTTTCTTAAGTTTGATGGAGGTAAAGTGGGGAAACTAAAACAATAATAAATAAATGATATTATCGATCAAACAATTAACCCTCCCCCCTTAACCCTTTTTACTAAGACAGATCCTCCTTAAACTGCATACAATTGTCTAAATATAGCTGGAATAAAATGAAAACAGACATGACCGGTACAGAAGGGGTTATAATGCTTTAACACAAGGAAGGAGACACAGGAAGTATACTGTAGTCTATTCATTATAAGTAGGCCAGACATCTTGCCTTCTATCCTCTGTAACTCAAAAAGGCTAACGCGAATGGGCTGTCATTTTCCACACATTTTCCCTGGCCAACTGTTCCCAAAAGGTAAACATATTAGCTTGATTGTTAAGGTATTTTCTTCGTTAGAGATTTTAGTGGTAATTATTTTAGACCAAATTATCATGAATATAGTTTAGTAGAGGGTGCGGAAGGGAACAACATTGGGGTTACACATATTGCTTATAAGAATAACTACTTGCGCTCACCATAACAGCAGTAGCCTAATAACTACATGCGCTCACCATAACAGCAGTAGCCTAATAACTACATGCGCTCACCATAACAGCAGTAGCCTAATAACTACATGCGCTCACCATAACAGCAGTAGCCTAATAACTACATTCGCTCACCATAACAGCAGTAGCTTAATAAGCTACATGCGCTCACCATAACAGCAGTAGCCTAATAAGCTACATTAGGGTTACATATATTACATATAAGAATAACTACATGCGCTCACCATAACAGCAGTAGCCTAATAACTACATGCGCTCACCATAACAGCAGTAGCCTAATAACTACATGCGCTCACCATAACAGCAGTAGCCTAATAACTACATTCGCTCACCATAACAGCAGTAGCTTAATAAGCTACATTAGGGTTACACATATTACATATAAGAATAACTACATGCGCTCACCATAACAGCAGTAGCCTAATAACTACATGCACTCACCATAACAGCAGTAGCCTAATAACTACATGCGCTCACCATAACAGCAGTAGCCTAATAGCTACATGCGCTCACCATAACAGCATTAGCCTAATAAGCTACATTGGGGTTACACATATTACTTATAAGAATAACTACATGCGCTCACCATAACACCAGTAGCCTAATAACTACATGCACTCACCATAACAGCAGTAGCCTAATAACTACATGCACTCACCATAACAGCAGTAGCTTAAAAACTACATGCGCTCACCATAACAGCAGTAGCCTAATAACTACATGCGCTCACCATAACAGCAGTAGCCTAATAACTACATGCGCTCACCATAACAGCAGTAGCCTAATAAGCTACATTGGGGTTACACATATTACTTATAAGAATAACTACATGCGCTCACCATAACAGCAGTAGCCTAATAACTACATGCGCTCACCATAACAGCAGTAGCCTAATAACTACATGCGCTCACCATAACAGCAGTAGCCTAATAACTACATGCGCTCACCATAACAGCAGTAGCCTAATAAGCTACGTTGGGGTTACACATATTACTTATAAGAATAACTACATGCGCTCACCATAACAGCAGTAGCCTAATAACTAGATGCGCTCACCATAACAGCAGTAGCCTAATAACTACATGCGCTCACCATAACAGCAGTAGCCTAATAACTACATGCGCTCACCATAACAGCAGTAGCCTAATAACTACATGCTCTCACCATAACAGCAGTAGCCTAATAACTAAATGCGCTCACCATAACAGCAGTAGCCTAATAACTACATGCGCTCACCATAACAGCAGTAGCCTAATAACTACATGCGCTCACCATAACAGCAGTAGCCTAATAAACTACATTGGGTTACACATATTACTTATAAGAATAACTACATGCGCTCACCATAACAGCAGTAGCCTAATAACTACATGCACTCACCATAACAGCAGTAGCCTAATAAGCTACATTGGGGTTACACATATTACTTATAAGAATAACTACATGCGCTCACCATAACAGCAGTAGCCTAATAACTACATGCGCTCACCATAACAGCAGTAGCCTAATAAGCTACATTGAGGTTACACATATTACTTATAAGAATAACTACATGCGCTCACCATAACAGCAGTAGCCTAATAACTACATGCGCTCACCATAACAGCAGTAGCCTAATAAGCTACATTGGGGTTACACATATTACTTATAAGAATAACTACATGCGCTCACCATAACAGCAGTAGCCTAATAACTACATGCGCTCACCATAACATCAGTAGCCTAATAACTACATGCGCTCACCATAACAGCAGTAGCCTAATAACTACATGCGTTCACCATAACAGCAGTAGCCTAATAACTACATGAGCTCACCATAACAGCAGTAGCCTAATAACTACACGCGCTCACCATAACAGCAGTAGCCTAATAACCTCATGCGCTCACCATAACAGCAGTAGCCTAATAACTACATGCGCTCACCATAACAGCAGTAGCCTAATAAGCTACATTGGGGTTACACATATTACTTATAAGAATAACTACAAGCGCTCACCATAACAGCAGTAGCCTAGTAACTACATGCACTCACCATAACAGCAGTAGCCTAATAACTACATGCGCTCACCATAACAGCAGTAGCCTAATAACTACATGCGCTCACCATAACAGAAGTAGCCTAATAACTACATGCGCTCAGTATAACAGCAGTAGCCTAATAACTACATGCGCTCACCATAACAGCAGTAGCCTAATAACTACATGCGCTCACCATAACAGCAGTAGCCTAATAACTACATGCGCTCACTATAACAGCAGTTGCCTAATAACTACATGCGCTCACCATAACAGCAGTAGCCTAATAAGCTACATTGGGGTTACACATATTACTTATAAGAATAACTACATGTGCTCACCATAACAGCAGTAGCCTAATAACTACATGCGCTCACCATAACAGCAGTAGCCTAATAACTACATGCGCTCTCCATAACAGCAGTAGCCTATTAACTACATGCGCTCACCATAACAGCAGTAGCCTAATAAGCTACATTGGGGTTACACATATTACTTATAAGAATAACTACATGCGCTCACCATAACAGCAGTAGCCTAATAACTACATGCGCTCACCATAACAGCAGTAGCCTAATAACTACATGCGCTCACCATAACAGCAGTAGCCTAATAACTACATGCGCTCACCATAACAGCAGTAGCCAAATAACTACATGCGCTCACCATAACAGCAGTAGCCTAATAACTACATGCACTCACCATAACAGCAGTAGCCTAATAACTACATGCGCTCACCATAACAGCAGCAGCCTAATAAGCTACATTGGGGTTACACATATTACTTATAAGAATAACTACCTGCGCTCACCATAACAGCAGTAGCCTAATAACTACATGCGCTCACCATAACAGCAGTAGCCTAATAAGCTACATTGGGGTTACACATATTACTTATAAGAATAACTACATGCGCTCACCATAACAGCTGTAGCCTAATAACTACATGCACTCACCATAACAGCAGTAGCCTAATAAGCTACATTAGGGTTACACATATTACTTATAAGAATAACTACATGCGCTCACCATAACAGCAGTAGCCTAATAACTACATGCGCTCACCATAACAGCAGTAGCCTAATAACTACATGCGCTCACCATAACAGCAGTAGCCTAATAACTACATGCGCTCACCATAACAGCAGTAGCTGTTAGTAGTTACTTCAACCATTGGACCGTTAGTCGATGAAAATGGAGAATACACCAAAGACGAAGTACAAATGAGTAATGCCCTCAATACCTTCTTTGCATCAGTTTTTACAACAGAAGACCTCAGTGATATCCCTACACCATCACCTATTCAGATTGATAATTCAGATTTTCTAAGCAATATCACCGTTACAGAGAGAGAAGTATTGAATTGTTTAGATAAACTCAAGGTAAATAAAACGCCAGGACCTGATACAATCTCGCCTAGAGTTCTAAAGGAAGCTAAGGATGAGCTCTCCAAACCACTGACATTACTATTCAATAAATCCTTGCAGTCTGGAACCATGCCTGATCAGTGGAAGCTAGCCAATGTAACACCGATATTAAAAAAAGGCAGCAAATCCCTACCCAGTAACTATCGTCCAATTAGCTTAACCTCAGTTGTATGTAAAATGCTAGAAACGGTCATACGAGACAGACTCGTAAATCACTTAGAGGAAAATAACATACTTAAAGATACTCAACACGGCTTTCGTAAAAAACGTTCCTGTTTAACAAACCTCTTAGACTTCTTCCACGATATCCTCAACCTCTACGATGAGAGTAAAGCTGTAGATATTATATACCTTGATTTTCAAAAGGCCTTTGACAAAGTTCCCCACAAACGTTTACTGCTAAAACTAAAAGCGCATGGAATACAAGACGGTGTGTTGAAATGGATAGAAAATTGGCTCAGCAACAGAAAGCAAAGGGTAGTCATAAACGGTAAGGCATCTAAATGGACCAATGTAAGTAGCGGGGTACCCCAGGGATCGGTACTAGGACCAATTCTCTATCTAATTTACATCAACGACATAGATGAGGGTCTCACCTGTACAATCTCAAAATTTGCTGACGATACAAAAATTGCAAATAGCGTACTCTCAAAAGAACAAGTTGACGATATGCAACACAATCTAGATAAATTGTCATGTTGGGCCCAAATTTGGCAAATGAGTTTCAATGCGGATAAATGTAAAGTATTACATGTCGGATACCTAAATGAGAAAGCAAACTATTCGATGAATGGCACTCAGCTTAAGAATGTAAACAGAGAAACCGATCTGGGAGTAACAATATCGAGTAACCTAAAACCGAGTCAACAATGTTCAGAAGTTGTTAAGAAGGCAAACAAAATAATTGGCTTTATAGGCAGGTCATTTGAGCATAAATCCAAAGAAGTTATCCTAACCCTTTCAATTCTTTAGTCCGCCCTCTTCTGGAATACTGCGTACAATCCTGGTGCCCTTATTACCAAAAAGATATAAACAAGCTAGAACGAGTTCAACGTAGAGTTACCAAAATGATACCTAGCCTAAAGAACAAACCATACGTAGAGCGTCTTAGAGAAATAAATCTATTTCCTTTAACCCAGCGCAGATTAAGAGGTGACTTAATTCAAGTGTTCAAAATCATCAAAGGCATCGACAATATGAACTGTAGTAAGTACTTCACTATCGACCAATCTAATTACACGCGGGGAAACGGTTGCAAAATTATTGGTAAATCTTTTAACTCGCACGAATCTAAGAATTTCTTCTTCAATCGAGTTGTCAACTTGTGGAATAGGCTTCCCCGAAACGTTATAGACTGCATCACCGTTGATTCATTTAAACTCCGCCTAGACAAATATCTCTCATCAAACCCGCGACTGACTGCGTTTGTAAATGAATAACTTTATTTTATCCCCCCCTCAGTTACTAACCCCTCTGTCCTCTACTAACTTCCTAATCCTGCCACGGACATTAGTTCCAGGGCAGTAATTCCCTTTCCAATGTTCCCTTACCCACTCTAAACCACTGTTTGGACACTTGATCCTCAGTGTTTTGGAGGACAAGCAACCTAGAAGGGTCACTAGACCTGTTGTTGCTTGATTTCCTTTGTATTCCTTTGTACTCCTTTGTAGCCTAATAAGCTACATTGGGGTTACACATATTACTTATAAGAATAACAACATGTGCTCACCATAACAGCAGTAGCCTAATAACTACATGCGCTCACCATAACAGCAGTAGCCTAATAACTACATGCGCTCACCATAACAGCAGTAGCCTAATAACTACATGCGCTCACCATAACAGCAGTAGCCTAATAACTACATGCTCTCACCATAACAGCAGTAGCCTAATAACTACATGCTCACCATAACAGCATTAGCCTAATAAGCTACATTGGGGTTACACATATTACTTATAAGAATAACTACATGCGCTCACCATAACAGCAGTAGTCTAATAACTACATGCACTCACCATAACAGCAGTAGCCTAATAACTACATGCACTCACCATAACAGCAGTAGCTTAAAAACTACATGCGCTCACCATAACAGCAGTAGCCTAATAACTACATGCACTCACCATAACAGCAGTAGCTTAAAAACTACATGCGCTCACCATAACAGCAGTAGCCTAATAACTACATGCGCTCACCATAACAGCAGTAGCCTAATAACTACATGCGCTCACCATAACAGCAGTAGCCTAATAAGCTACATTGGGGTTACACATATTACTTATAAGAATAACTACATGCGCTCACCATAACAGCAGTAGCCTAATAACTACATGCGCTCACCATAACAGCAGTAGCCTAATAAGCTACGTTGGGGTTACACATATTACTTATAAGAATAACTACATGCGCTCACCATAACAGCAGTAGCCTAATAACTAGATGCGCTCACCATAACAGCAGTAGCCTAATAACTACATGCGCTCACCATAACAGCAGTAGCCTAATAACTACATGCGCTCACCATAACAGCAGTAGCCTAATAACTACATGCACTCACCATAACATCAGTAGCCTAATAACTACATGCGCTCACCATAACAGCAGTAGCCTAATAACTACATGCGTTCACCATAACAGCAGTAGCCTAATAACTACATGAGCTCACCATAACAGCAGTAGCCTAATAACATGCGCTCACCATAACAGCAGTAGCCTAATAACCTCATGCGCTCACCATAACAGCAGTAGCCTAATAACTACATGCGCTCACCATAACAGCAGTAGCCTAATAAGCTAAATTGGGGTTACACATATTACTTATAAGAATAACTACAAGCGCTCACCATAACAGCAGTAGCCTAGTAACTACATGCACTCACCATAACAGCAGTAGCCTAATAACTACATGCGCTCACCATAACAGCAGTAGCCTAATAACTACATGCGCTCACCATAACGGAAGTAGCCTAATAACTACATGCGCTCAGTATAACAGCAGTAGCCTAATAACTACATGCGCTCACCATAACAGCAGTAGCCTAATAACTACATGCGCTCACCATAACAGCAGTAGCCTAATAACTACATGCGCTCACTATAACAGCAGTTGCCTAATAACTACATGCGCTCACCATAACAGCAGTAGCCTAATAAGCTACATTGGGGTTACACATATTACTTATAAGAATAACTACATGCGCTCACCATAACAGCAGTAGCCTAATAACTACATGCACTCACCATAACAGCAGTAGCCTAATAACTACATGCACTCACCATAACAGCAGTAGCTTAAAAACTACATGCGCTCACCATAACAGCAGTAGCCTAATAACTACATGCGCTCACCATAACAGCAGTAGCCTAATAACTACATGCGCTCACCATAACAGCAGTAGCCTAATAAGCTACATTGGGGTTACACATATTACTTATAAGAATAACTACATGCGCTCACCATAACAGCAGTAGCCTAATAACTACATGCGCTCACCATAACAGCAGTAGCCTAATAACTACATGCGCTCACCATAACAGCAGTAGCCTAATAACTACATGCGCTCACCATAACAGCAGTAGCCTAATAAGCTACGTTGGGGTTACACATATTACTTATAAGAATAACTACATGCGCTCACCATAACAGCAGTAGCCTAATAACTAGATGCGCTCACCATAACAGCAGTAGCCTAATAACTACATGCGCTCACCATAACAGCAGTAGCCTAATAACTACATGCGCTCACCATAACAGCAGTAGCCTAATAACTACATGCGCTCACCATAACAGCAGTAGCCTAATAACTAAATGCGCTCACCATAACAGCAGTAGCCTAATAACTACATGCGCTCACCATAACAGCAGTAGCCTAATAACTACATGCGCTCACCATAACAGCAGTAGCCTAATAAGCTACATTGGGTTACACATATTACTTATAAGAATAACTACATGCGCTCACCATAACAGCAGTAGCCTAATAACTACATGCACTCACCATAACAGCAGTAGCCTAATAAGCTACATTGGGGTTACACATATTACTTATAAGAATAACTACATGCGCTCACCATAACAGCAGTAGCCTAATAACTACATGCGCTCACCATAACAGCAGTAGCCTAATAAGCTACATTGAGGTTACACATATTACTTATAAGAATAACTACATGCGCTCACCATAACAGCAGTAGCCTAATAACTACATGCGCTCACCATAACAGCAGTAGCCTAATAAGCTACATTGGGGTTACACATATTACTTATAAGAATAACTACATGCGCTCACCATAACAGCAGTAGCCTAATAACTACATGCGCTCACCATAACAGCAGTAGCCTAATAACTACATGCACTCACCATAACATCAGTAGCCTAATAACTACATGCGCTCCCCATAACAGCAGTAGCCTAATAACTACATGCGTTCACCATAACAGCAGTAGCCTAATAACTACATGAGCTCACCATAACAGCAGTAGCCTAATAACTACATGCGCTCACCATAACAGCAGTAGCCTAATAACCTCATGCGCTCACCATAACAGCAGTAGCCTAATAACTACATGCGCTCACCATAACAGCAGTAGCCTAATAAGCTACATTGGGGTTACACATATTACTTATAAGAATAACTACAAGCGCTCACCATAACAGCAGTAGCCTAGTAACTACATGCACTCACCATAACAGCAGTAGCCTAATAACTACATGCGCTCACCATAACAGAAGTAGCCTAATAACTACATGCGCTCAGTATAACAGCAGTAGCCTAATAACTATATGCGCTCACCATAACAGCAGTAGCCTAATAACTACATGCGCTCACCATAACAGCAGTAGCCTAATAACTACATGCGCTCACTATAACAGCAGTTGCCTAATAACTACATGCGCTCACCATAACAGCAGTAGCCTAATAAGCTACATTGGGGTTACACATATTACTTATAAGAATAACTACATGTGCTCACCATAACAGCAGTAGCCTAATAACTACATGCGCTCACCATAACAGCAGTAGCCTAATAACTACATGCGCTCTCCATAACAGCAGTAGCCTATTAACTACATGCGCTCACCATAACAGCAGTAGCCTAATAAGCTACATTGGGGTTACACATATTACTTATAAGAATAACTACATGCGCTCACCATAACAGCAGTAGCCTAATAACTACATGCGCTCACCATAACAGCAGTAGCCTAATAACTACATGCGCTCACCATAACAGCAGTAGCCTAATAACTACATGCGCTCACCATAACAGCAGTAGCCAAATAACTACATGCGCTCACCATAACAGCAGTAGCCTAATAACTACATGCACTCACCATAACAGCAGTAGCCTAATAACTACATGCGCTCACCATAACAGCAGCAGCCTAATAAGCTACATTGGGGTTACACATATTACTTATAAGAATAACTACCTGCGCTCACCATAACAGCAGTAGCCTAATAACTACATGCGCTCACCATAACAGCAGTAGCCTAATAAGCTACATTGGGGTTACACATATTACTTATAAGAATAACTACATGCGCTCACCATAACAGCTGTAGCCTAATAACTACATGCACTCACCATAACAGCAGTAGCCTAATAAGCTACATTAGGGTTACACATATTACTTATAAGAATAACTACATGCGCTCACCATAACAGCAGTAGCCTAATAACTACATGCGCTCACCATAACAGCAGTAGCCTAATAACTACATGCGCTCACCATAACAGCAGTAGCCTAATAACTACATGCGCTCACCATAACAGCAGTAGCTGTTAGTAGTTACTTCAACCATTGGACCGTTAGTCGATGAAAATGGAGAATACACCAAAGACGAAGTACAAATGAGTAATGCCCTCAATACCTTCTTTGCATCAGTTTTTACAACAGAAGACCTCAGTGATATCCCTACACCATCACCTATTCAGATTGATATTCAGATTTTCTAAGCAATATCACCGTTACAGAGAGAGAAGTATTGAATTGTTTAGATAAACTCAAGGTAAATAAAACGCCAGGACCTGATACAATCTCGCCTAGAGTTCTAAAGGAAGCTAAGGATGAGCTCTCCAAACCACTGACATTACTATTCAATAAATCCTTGCAGTCTGGAACCATGCCTGATCAGTGGAAGCTAGCCAATGTAACACCGATATTAAAAAAAGGCAGCAAATCCCTACCCAGTAACTATCGTCCAATTAGCTTAACCTCAGTTGTATGTAAAATGCTAGAAACGGTCATACGAGACAGACTCGTAAATCACTTAGAGGAAAATAACATACTTAAAGATACTCAACACGGCTTTCGTAAAAAACGTTCCTGTTTAACAAACCTCTTAGACTTCTTCCACGATATCCTCAACCTCTACGATGAGAGTAAAGCTGTAGATATTATATACCTTGATTTTCAAAAGGCCTTTGACAAAGTTCCCCACAAGCGTTTACTGCTAAAACTAAAAGCGCATGGAATACAAGACGGTGTGTTGAAATGGATAGAAAATTGGCTCAGCAACAGAAAGCAAAGGGTAGTCATAAACGGTAAGGCATCTAAATGGACCAATGTAAGTAGCGGGGTACCCCAGGGATCGGTACTAGGACCAATTCTCTATCTAATTTACATCAACGACATAGATGAGGGTCTCACCTGTACAATCTCAAAATTTGCTGACGATACAAAAATTGCAAATAGCGTACTCTCAAAAGAACAAGTTGACGATATGCAACACAATCTAGATAAATTGTCATGTTGGGCCCAAATTTGGCAAATGAGTTTCAATGCGGATAAATGTAAAGTATTACATGTCGGATACCTAAATGAGAAAGCAACTATTCGATGAATGGCACTCAGCTTAAGAATGTAAACAGAGAAACCGATCTGGGAGTAACAATATCGAGTAACCTAAAACCGAGTCAACAATGTTCAGAAGTTGTTAAGAAGGCAAACAAAATAATTGGCTTTATAGGCAGGTCATTTGAGCATAAATCCAAAGAAGTTATCCTAACCCTTTCAATTCTTTAGTCCGCCCTCTTCTGGAATACTGCGTACAATCCTGGTGCCCTTATTACCAAAAAGATATAAACAAGCTAGAACGAGTTCAACGTAGAGTTACCAAAATGATACCTAGCCTAAAGAACAAACCATACGTAGAGCATCTTAGAGAAATAAATCTATTTCCTTTAACCCAGCGCAGATTAAGAGGTGACTTAATTCAAGTGTTCAAAATCATCAAAGGCATCGACAATATGAACTGTAGTAAGTACTTCACTATCGACCAATCTAATTACACGCGGGGAAACGGTTGCAAAATTATTGGTAAATCTTTTAACTCGCACGAATCTAAGAATTTCTTCTTCAATCGAGTTGTCAACTTGTGGAATAGGCTTCCCCGAAACGTTATAGACTGCATCACCGTTGATTCATTTAAACTCCGCCTAGACAAATATCTCATCAAACCCGCGACTGACTGCGTTTGTAAATGAATAACTTTATTTTATCCCCCCCTCAGTTACTAACCCCTCTGTCCTCTACTAACTTCCTAATCCTGCCACGGACATTAGTTCCAGGGCAGTAATTCCCTTTCCAATGTTCCCTTACCCACTCTAAACCACTGTTTGGACACTTGATCCTCAGTGTTTTGGAGGACAAGCAACCTAGAAGGGTCACTAGACCTGTTGTTGCTTGATTTCCTTTGTATTCCTTTGTACTCCTTTGTAGCCTAATAAGCTACATTGGGGTTACACATATTACTTATAAGAATAACAACATGTGCTCACCATAACAGCAGTAGCCTAATAACTACATGCGCTCACCATAACAGCAGTAGCCTAATAACTACATGCGCTCACCATAAAAGCAGTAGCCTAATAACTACATGCGCTCACCATAACAGCAGTAGCCTAATAACTACATGCTCTCACCATAACAGCAGTAGCCTAATAACTACATGCGCTCACCATAACAGCATTAGCCTAATAAGCTACATTGGGGTTACACATATTACTTATAAGAATAACTACATGCGCTCACCATAACAGCAGTAGCCTAATAACTACATGCACTCACCATAACAGCAGTAGCCTAATAACTACATGCACTCACCATAACAGCAGTAGCTTAAAAACTACATGCGCTCACCATAACAGCAGTAGCCTAATAACTACATGCACTCACCATAACAGCAGTAGCTTAAAAACTACATGCGCTCACCATAACAGCAGTAGCCTAATAACTACATGCGCTCACCATAACAGCAGTAGCCTAATAACTACATGCGCTCACCATAACAGCAGTAGCCTAATAAGCTACATTGGGGTTACACATATTACTTATAAGAATAACTACATGCGCTCACCATAACAGCAGTAGCCTAATAACTACATGCGCTCACCATAACAGCAGTAGCCTAATAAGCTACGTTGGGGTTACACATATTACTTATAAGAATAACTAAATGCGCTCACCATAACAGCAGTAGCCTAATAACTAGATGCGCTCACCATAACAGCAGTAGCCTAATAACTACATGCGCTCACCATAACAGCAGTAGCCTAATAACTACATGCTCACCATAACAGCAGTAGCCTAATAACTACATGCTCTCACCATAACAGCAGTAGCCTAATAACTAAATGCGCTCACCATAACAGCAGTAGCCTAATAACTACATGCGCTCACCATAACAGCAGTAGCCTAATAACTACATGCGCTCACCATAACAGCAGTAGCCTATAAGCTACATTGGGTTACACATATTACTTATAAGAATAACTACATGCGCTCACCATAACAGCAGTAGCCTAATAACTACATGCACTCACCATAACAGCAGTAGCCTAATAAGCTACATTGGGGTTACACATATTACTTATAAGAATAACTACATGCGCTCACCATAACAGCAGTAGCCTAATAACTACATGCGCTCACCATAACAGCAGTAGCCTAATAAGCTACATTGAGGTTACACATATTACTTATAAGAATAACTACATGCGCTCACCATAACAGCAGTAGCCTAATAACTACATGCGCTCACCATAACAGCAGTAGCCTATTAAGCTACATTGGGGTTACATATTACTTATAAAATAACTACATGCGCTCACCATAACAGCAGTAGCCTAATAACTACATGCGCTCACCATAACAGCAGTAGCCTAATAACTACATGCACTCACCATAACATCAGTAGCCTAATAACTACATGCGCTCACCATAACAGCAGTAGCCTAATAACTACATGCGTTCACCATAACAGCAGTAACTACATGAGCTCACCATAACAGCAGTAGCCTAATAACTACATGCGCTCACCATAACAGCAGTAGCCTAATAACCTCATGCGCTCACCATAACAGCAGTAGCCTAATAACTACATGCGCTCACCATAACAGCAGTAGCCTAATAAGCTAAATTGGGGTTACACATATTACTTATAAGAATAACTACAAGCGCTCACCATAACAGCAGTAGCCTAGTAACTACATGCACTCACCATAACAGCAGTAGCCTAATAACTACATGCGCTCACCATAACAGCAGTAGCCTAATAACTAGATGCGCTCACCATAACGGAAGTAGCCTAATAACTACATGCGCTCAGTATAACAGCAGTAGCCTAATAACTACATGCGCTCACCATAACAGCAGTAGCCTAATAACTACATGCGCTCACCATAACAGCAGTAGCCTAATAACTACATGCGCTCACTATAACAGCAGTTGCCTAATAACTACATGCGCTCACCATAACAGCAGTAGCCTAATAAGCTACATTGGGGTTACACATATTACTTATAAGAATAACTACATGTGCTCACCATAACAGCAGTAGCCTAATAACTACATGCGCTCACCATAACAGCAGTAGCCTAATAACTACATGCGCTCTCCATAACAGCAGTAGCCTATTTACTACATGCGCTCACCATAACAGCAGTAGCCTAATAAGCTACATTGGGGTTACACATATTACTTATAAGAATAACTACATGCGCTCACCATAACAGCAGTAGCCTAATAACTACATGCGCTCACCATAACAGCAGTAGCCTAATAACTACATGCGCTCACCATAACAGCAGTAGCCTAATAACTACATGCGCTCACCATAACAGCAGTAGCCAAATAACTACATGCGCTCACCATAACAGCAGTAGCCTAATAACTACATGCACTCACCATAACAGCAGTAGCCTAATAACTACATGCGCTCACCATAACAGCAGCAGCCTAATAAGCTACATTGGGGTTACACATATTACTTATAAGAATAACTACCTGCGCTCACCATAACAGCAGTAGCCTAATAACTACATGCGCTCACCATAACAGCAGTAGCCTAATAAGCTACATTGGGGTTACACATATTACTTATAAGAATAACTACATGCGCTCACCATAACAGCTGTAGCCTAATAACTACATGCACTCACCATAACAGCAGTAGCCTAATAAGCTACATTAGGGTTACACATATTACTTATAAGAATAACTACATGCGCTCACCATAACAGCAGTAGCCTAATAACTACATGCGCTCACCATAACAGCAGTAGCCTAATAACTACATGCGCTCACCATAACAGCAGTAGCCTAATAACTACATGCGCTCACCATAAACAGCAGTAGCTGTTAGTAGTTACTTCAACCATTGGACCGTTAGTCGATGAAAATGGAGAATACACCAAAGACGAAGTACAAATGAGTAATGCCCTCAATACCTTCTTTGCATCAGTTTTTACAACAGAAGACCTCAGTGATATCCCTACACCATCACCTATTCAGATTGATAATTCAGATTTTCTAAGCAATATCACCGTTACAGAGAGAGAAGTATTGAATTGTTTAGATAAACTCAAGGTAAATAAAACGCCAGGACCTGATACAATCTCGCCTAGAGTTCTAAAGGAAGCTAAGGATGAGCTCTCCAAACCACTGACATTACTATTCAATAAATCCTTGCAGTCTGGAACCATGCCTGATCAGTGGAAGCTAGCCAATGTAACACCGATATTAAAAAAAGGCAGCAAATCCCTACCCAGTAACTATCGTCCAATTAGCTTAACCTCAGTTGTATGTAAAATGCTAGAAACGGTCATACGAGACAGACTCGTAAATCACTTAGAGGAAAATAACATACTTAAAGATACTCAACACGGCTTTCGTAAAAAACGTTCCTGTTTAACAAACCTCTTAGACTTCTTCCACGATATCCTCAACCTCTACGATGAGAGTAAAGCTGTAGATATTATATACCTTGATTTTCAAAAGGCCTTTGACAAAGTTCCCCACAAACGTTTACTGCTAAAACTAAAAGCGCATGGAATACAAGACGGTGTGTTGAAAAGGATAGAAAATTGGCTCAGCAACAGAAAGCAAAGGGTAGTCATAAACGGTAAGGCATCTAAATGGACCAATGTAAGTAGCGGGGTACCCCAGGGATCGGTACTAGGACCAATTCTCTATCTAATTTACATCAACGACATAGATGAGGGTCTCACCTGTACAATCTCAAAATTTGCTGACGATACAAAAATTGCAAATAGCGTACTCTCAAAAGAACAAGTTGACGATATGCAACACAATCTAGATAAATTGTCATGTTGGGCCCAAATTTGGCAAATGAGTTTCAATGCGGATAAATGTAAAGTATTACATGTCGGATACCTAAATGAGAAAGCAAACTATTCGATGAATGGCACTCAGCTTAAGAATGTAAACAGAGAAACCGATCTGGGAGTAACAATATCGAGTAACCTAAAACCGAGTCAACAATGTTCAGAAGTTGTTAAGAAGGCAAACAAAATAATTGGCTTTATAGGCAGGTCATTTGAGCATAAATCCAAAGAAGTTATCCTAACCCTTTCAATTCTTTAGTCCGCCCTCTTCTGGAATACTGCGTACAATCCTGGTGCCCTTATTACCAAAAAGATATAAACAAGCTAGAACGAGTTCAACGTAGAGTTACCAAAATGATACCTAGCCTAAAGAACAAACCATACGTAGAGCGTCTTAGAGAAATAAATCTATTTCCTTTAACCCAGCGCAGATTAAGAGGTGACTTAATTCAAGTGTTCAAAATCATCAAAGGCATCGACAATATGAACTGTAGTAAGTACTTCACTATCGACCAATCTAATTACACGCGGGGAAACGGTTGCAAAATTATTGGTAAATCTTTTTAACTCGCACGAATCTAAGAATTTCTTCTTCAATCGAGTTGTCAACTTGTGGAATAGGCTTCCCCGAAACGTTATAGACTGCATCACCGTTGATTCATTTAAACTCCGCCTAGACAAATATCTCTCATCAAACCCGCGACTGACTGCGTTTGTAAATGAATAACTTTATTTTATCCCCCCCTCAGTTACTAACCCCTCTGTCCTCTACTAACTTCCTAATCCTGCCACGGACATTAGTTCCAGGGCAGTAATTCCCTTTCCAATGTTCCCTTACCCACTCTAAACCACTGTTTGGACACTTGATCCTCAGTGTTTTGGAGGACAAGCAACCTAGAAGGGTCACTAGACCTGTTGTTGCTTGATTTCCTTTGTATTCCTTTGTACTCCTTTGTAGCCTAATAAGCTACATTGGGGTTACACATATTACTTATAAGAATAACAACATGCGCTCACCATAACAGCAGTAGCCTAATAACTACATGCGCTCACCATAACAGCAGTAGCCTAATAACTACATGCGCTCACCATAACAGCAGTAGCCTAATAACTACATGCGCTCACCATAACAGAAGTAGCCTAATAACTACATGCGCTCACCATAACAGCAGTAGCCTAATAAGCTACATTGGGGTTACACATATTACTTATAAGAATAACTACATGTGCTCACCATAACAGCAGTAGCCTAATAACTACATGCGCTCACCATAACAGCAGTAGCCTAATAACTACATGCGCTCACCATAACAGCAGTAGCCTAATAACTACATGCGCTCACCATAACAGCAGTAGCCTAATAACTACATGCGCTCACCATAACAGCAGTAGCCTAATAACTACATGCGCTCACCATAACAGCAGTAGCCTAATAACTACATGCGCTCACCATAACAGCAGTAGCCTAATAACTACATGCACTCACCATAACAGCAGTAGCCTAATAAGCTACATTGGGGTTACACATATTACTTATAAGAATAACTACATGCGCTCACCATAACAGCAGTAGCCTAATAACTACATGCGCTCACCATAACAGCAGTAGCCTAATAACTACATGCGCTCACCATAACAGCAGTAGCCTAATAAGCTACGTTGGGGTTACACATATTACTTATAAGAATAACTACATGCGCTCACCATAACAGCAGTAGCCTAATAACTACATGCGCTCACCATAACAGCAGTAGCCTAATGACTACATGCGCTCACCATAACAGCAGTAGCCTAATAAGCTACAATGAGGTTACACATATTTCTTATAAGAATAACTACATGCGCTCACCATAACAGCAGTAGCCTAATAACTACATGCGCTCACCATAACAGCAGTAGCCTAATAACTACATGTGCTCACCATAACAGCAGTAGCCTAATAAGCTACATTGGGGCTACACATATTACTTATAAGAATAACTACATGCGCTCACCATAACAGCAGTAGCCTAATAACAATATGCACTCACCATAACAGCAGTAGCCTAATAAGCTACATTGGGGTTACACATATTACTTATAAGAATAACTACATGCACTCACCATAACAGCAGTAGCCTAATAACTACATGCTCTCACCATAACAGCAGTAGCCTAATAACTACATGCGCTCACCATAACAGCAGTAGCCTAATAACTACATGCGCTCACCATAACAGCAGTAGCCTAATAACTACATGCGCTCACCATAACAGCAGTAGCCTAATAACTACATGCGCTCACCATAACAGCAGTAGCCTAATAACTACATGCGCTCACCATAACAGCAGTAGCCTAATAAGCTACATTGGGGTTACACATATTACTTATAAGAATAACTACATGCGCTCACCATAACAGCAGTAGCCTAATAACTACATGTGCTCACCATATCAGCAGTAGCCTAATAACTACATGCGCTCACCATAACAGCAGTAGCCTAATAAGCTACATTGGGGTTACACATATTACTTATAAGAATAACTACATGCGCTCACCATAACAGCAGTAGCCTAATAACTACATGCACTCACCATAACAGCAGTAGCCTAATAACTACATGCGCTCACCATAACAGCAGTAGCCTAATAAGCTACATTGGGGTTACACATATTACTTATTAGAATAACTACATGCGCTCACCATAACAGCAGTAGCCTAATAATCTTGCAGGTATTTCATCAAACATTCAGATTTAACATAACTTAATCTAGCTATATATCTATCTATCTATCTATCCATCTATTTTTCTATCATATATCTATCTATCTATCTATCTATGGTCAGACACCGTGAACCCCAAAAGGGTGGACACGAATTAATCGCCCCCAAACACCTCTGTCCCCTGTCAGCCGACGCCCCTCCTTCCAACCAACACCGCTTTCTCTTATATACCTCTCAGTTCCATCCTTTCACCTCACTCTTGGTCTACCTCTCACTCTCTGTCCCTCTACCTCACTCTCGTACACGCTCTTAGTCATTCTCTCGCTTCTCATATCTAACATTAGAACATTTTTTAATTTAGTGTTGGTGTTTTTCTCTGTAATCCACTAGAGCCACATCAAATACAAAGTTATAATAGTTATACTTAAATCCAGTATCGGCATCATAAAAAAACATATTGAATATACATGATACAATATCTAAATCTCAACTCTACATCGTGCATATACTGTATATATATATATATATATATATATATATATATATATATATATATATATATATTACCAAACTACACAATTGGAGTTCCATAAGCATAGCACCAGTTCTACATAGCTGCTACATATAAGGTCAACTGGTATGATGTGTGAGCTAACAGGGCGACGTAAATATCAAGGTTGCATATTAAATACTCTACGCATAAAAACAGAAGTAATATATTATAGCTACAAAAGCGCAATATCAAACGTTAGAAGTATATTAACATCAGGAGTATCTAAGACTATTATGAGAAGTACGTCAGTATTTTGTAGTATCAGGGCTATCACTGTATCATAGTAGTACTGCAAATATATTAACCCCTTCTGTACCGGTGATATACTTTTCATTATATTCTGGCAACTATTAGACGATTTTGTTCAGTTTAGGAAGGACGTCTACCTATTAAAAGGCTACAGACTATCTCCATTAATCCTTTTAGCTACCATATATCTTTCCTAAGCTTCACAAAATCGTCTAATTGTAGCTGAAATCAAATGAAAAAAGACGTCGCCGGTACAGAAGGGTGTTTGGTTCACAGCCGAAAGGTTAAGGGGAGGTTTTTAGTTTGTTCCCTAGACCTCCATCAAGCTTATAATTACACCCCCTAGACCTCCTTACAAGATAAATTTGCAAATTTTTCGGTAGAAAAATGTCTCGGCCGAAGGCCGGATCCTCTTAAATTACAGGCTTGCTATTGCTCGCCAGGAAAAATTTGACACCTAAATGGCACGAAAGGTTATAAAATTGACAAATATGGGGCGAAAGTTCTTAAAATTACCAAACTACTGGGGCGAGCATCACAAAAGCAATGAGGCTAAACACGAGGGAGAAAGGGGTCCAGAAAATCTCCCCTAAACCCGTTCAGCACCACGACGGCTTTTTACCTTTGATTCTTGCTGAAAAATAGACGATTATATGCAGTTTAAGAGGACCTATGTTATAAAGAGGGTTTACAGAGATCGTATTTACCCATTTGAGTCTTAGAGGAAGATTGTAAGCTAAAGAAAATCGTCTAACGGTAACCAGAATATGATGAAAATTACGTCATGGTGCTAAAGGGGTCAAGGGTTCAGTTCCACGGCGAGGCGAACAGTTGGGAAAGTTCCTTATCCCCTGTGCCTAAAGCCCATGGAGTCTACTGAACAAGCTTGTTTCCCGTGATAACGAGGACTTGTAATATAAATCTCTGTGGTTCAGTATGTTCCAAGGTGAATTTGATCGGTTGCCTCTTTCCTGTATGAATGACCTCCATTTTAACCCCTCCTGTACCGGCATCGTCCTTTTAACTTTATTCTGGCTATTATTAAGCGACTTTATTCAGTTGTAAAAGGGACTCTAGCAATTAACAAGCATTAAACTATCTCACTTAACCCATTTTCCTGAACAGATCCTTCTTAAACTACACAAAATCATCTAATTAAAGCTAACATAAAATTAAATAGACGTCGCCGGTACAGAAGGGATTAACTGTACCAATATAACTAAAACCCCAGTAAACTTACCCACGCATGTTGGGTCAAGCTTGGTGCCTTTATATCTCACTAATCTGATCTCCCTTACCATCTACTACTTCCTCTCTCCCTCATCATGCTTTTAGACATTCGAGTTTCCAAGCTTATAATACCTGTCTCTAGCCTGCATGAATTTCATACCTGTCGTGTCATTATATCAGGTGAATGTAAGCTCACTAACAGTACTACATGCCAAAGTTATCCAAGTATAGTATCAGTTTTACTTAATCATATTATCAAGGCTAAATCAGTATAATATCAAAGTTGCATATAATCAGGGTGTATAAGCTCAATATTATCAGGGTTACCTAATTGTTGTATCAGAGAAACGTAAGTATTATACCAGAGCGGAAGATACAAACCACAGCTACCTACATTAGTATATAGCAACAAACCTCAAGTGAAATTACAGTGCTACATAGGTTATGTATCAAGGCTAACATATAAGCATAATATCAGCCATACTTGATTATGGCCAAAGGCGGATGTTGTGCATAAGTACACAAGAAACTCACTTGCTCTCGTGTTCCCGATTTCGACTCCTCTGAATTCTCAACTTTATGGCTCAAACTATCCTGTCATTCTCATACGAAATATTTCTGTGCTATCTATCTTTCCCTAACTCTACCGACTTTCCCAAATTCTTTGACTATCTAAACTCTAAAGTGGAACACATTCTATCCATCTCTCCCTTCTCTGAAATCTCCATCTTAGGAGATTTCTACGTTCACCACCGCCAATGGCTCTCCTCTCACACTACTGACCAACCTGGTGAACAAGCCTACATATTTTCTATCATAAATGACCTAGAGCAGCCGGTCCAGCAACCCACCCGTATCCCGGATCGCTTCGGAGATCGGCCCAACATTCTTGACTTATTTCTGACTTCTAACCCTTCTTCTTATATTGTCAATCTTTTCTCTCCTTTGGGCTCCTCCGACCATAAACTTATCCCCGTCATCTGTCCTATCTCTTCAGCACGGCCACCCGATCCTCCCAGCCGGCGGCGCTTGTGGCACTTTGGCGCTGCCGACTGGCTCTCTGGGAGGATCTAAGGCAATACTTCTTTGATTTCCCATGGAATGACTTCTGCTTCCATGGCCGAGGACCATCGGAGAGTGCTGAACGCATTACCGAGGTAATCCTCTCGGGCATGGAAGCGTATATTCCATTTTCTTTCCCTCAGTCTAATGCAAACAAAATCTTGGTTTACTCATGCTTGTTCTACTGCTGTCCACAACAAGGAGGAAGCATTCAAACAGTACCGACGCCTTAAAATTCAAGAATCTCATTCTTCCTATGTTTCTGCCCGGAATCAAGACAAATCTGTTCTTCGACTTGCCAAGCACTCTTTCATCAATAAAAAATGCACTGAACTATCCAACTCTAGCTCTTCCCAAGCTTTCTGGCATCTAGCCAAAAACCTCTCCAACAATTTTTCTTCCTCGTCTTTCCCTCCCCTTTTCCACTCTGATGGCACAACCATCACTTCTTCCTCTGACAAAGCTGAACTCTTCGCTCAAACCTTTGCTAGAAATTCCACCTTGAATGATTCCGGTGCTATTCCTCCCTCTCCACCCCCCTCTCTCCTACTTATGCCTAATATCCTAATCTCTTCTAAAGATGTACTTTTTACCCTCTCTGGGCTTAATACTAAGAAGGCGTACGGTCCGGACGGTGTTCCTCCTGTTGTACTCAAAAATTGTCCTTCTGTGCTGACCCCCTGCCTAGGGAAACTCTTTCGTCTCTGTCTCTCCTCTAACGTCTTCCCTTCTTGCTGGAAGTTTGCTCTCATTCAACCTGACCCAAAGAAGGATGACCGCTCTCAACCCTCCAACTATCGTCCAATTGCTCTCATCTCTTGTATCTCTAAAGTTTTTGAAACTATTCTTGCTTCCAAATTTCTTAAGCATTTCTCTTCTCATAATCTGCTCTCAGATCGCCAGTATGGCTTCCTTAACCCCTTCTATACTGACGACGTACTTTGCATTTGATATCAGCTACATTTAGACGATTTTATGAAGCATAGGAAGCGTATATGGTAGCTAAATGGATTAATTGGGATAGTCCGTAGCCTCTCAATCGGTAGACGTCTTTCCTAAGCTTAATAGAATCGTCTAATAGTTGCCAGAATATAAGGAAAAGGATGTCGCCAGTACAGAAGGCGTTAAGGGTCGCTCTACTGGTGATCTTCTTTCATATCTTACTAACTCTTGGTCATCCTCCTTTCGGGACTTCGGTGAGACTTTTTCTGTTGCACTAGACATATCGAAGGCCTTCGATAGAGTCTGGCACAAATCTTTAGTTTCTAAACTACCCTTTTTCGGTTTCTATCCCTTAAATCTGTGCCATTGTCTCTAATTTCCTTTCCGGCCGTTCCATAGCTGCGGTTGTGGATGGCCATCGCTCACTTCCTTATCCTATCAACTCCGGTGTTCCTCAGGGTTCTGTCCTATCTTCTATTCTCTTTCTAATTTTCATAAATGATCTTCTCAACTGTTCATTCAATCTCATCCATTCATACGCAGACGAATCTACCTTACACTATTCAATTAGTTTTCCAGAACGCCCCAGCCAGCAGCAGTCCCTCAAAAACAAAAGTAATGAAACCATAGAACACTTACCTTCTGATCTAGCTACTATTTCCAATTGGGGTAGAAAAAATCTTGTTGCATTTAATGCTTCCAAGACCCAATTTCTCCATCTTACTACCCGTCCGGATCATCCAGACAACTATCCCTTATTCTTCAACAATACAAAAATGAATCCTTCATCTTTTCTCAAAATTCTCGGTGTCTCTTTTTCTTTTGCTCTCACTTGGAAGGACCATGCTAAGGCAGCCTCCCAGAAGCTGAGTGTGCTCAACCGCCTCAAGGGGTTCTTTACCCCTGTGCAGCTTCTTGCTCTGTACAGGGGTACAGTGCGTCTTTGTATTGAATATTGTTCTCATGTGTGGGGAGGATCCTCTCACACCGCACTCCTAGACAAAGTAGAAAGGAAAGCCTTTCTTATCATTAACTCCCGTCCACTCACCAACTCTCTGCAATATCTCTCTCTTCGCCACAATGTTGCATCTCTCTCGCTATTCTATCGCTACTACAATAATCAGTGTTCCTCGAAGCTTTCCCAGTGTATACCACCTCCGCTACGTAGGGTACATAGTACCCGTCTTGCAACACAATCCCACCTCTACTCTGTGTAACTCTCCAACCCAAGAGGGAAATGCTATTCTCAGACATTCTTCTATTCAACTGCTGAGCTCCGGAACTCTCTCCCAGAATCAGTCTTCCCCTCTTCCTATGACTTAAATTGCTTCAAACTCCGTGTGTCCAGGCATTATGGCTCGAACGTCCCTTGATTTTGGTCCTGTCACTCTTTCAACTCTTGGGGAGGCACTCGCTACAGGCAGTTTTGCCTTTTGTCTCCCTCATTCACATAGAACAAAAAATTAGTAATAACAGCTCTACAAACGTTTATCATCAAACCTAAAGTATACCATCAGGATTAGCTAAGTGTAATATCAGCGTTACATAAGTGAAATAATAGGCCTAAATAATTCTAACAATAAGCCTAAAGTATAACATTATCAAAGGCGTTATCTAAGTGTAATATCATGTCTACAAACAAGTAATACCAGCTCTACAAAGGTCTAACATCAAACCTAAAGTGTACCATCAGGGTTAGCTAAGTGTAATATTAAGTTTACAAATAAGTATTCCAGCTCTACAAAGGTCTAACATCAAACCTAAAGTGTACCATCAGGGTTAGCTAAGTGTAATATTAAGTTTACAAATAAGTATTCCAGCTCTACAAAGGTCTAACATCAAACCTAAAGTGTACCATCAGGGTTAGCTAAGTGTAATATTAAGTTTACAAATAAGTATTCCAGCTCTACAAAGGTCTAACATCAAACCTAAAGTGTACCATCAGGGTTAGCTAAGTGTAATATTAAGTTTACAAATAAGTATTCCAGCTCTACAAAGGTCTACAAATCTAACACCAAACCTAAAGTGTACCATCAGGGTTAGCTAAGTGTAATATTAAGTTTACAAATAAGTATTCCAGCTCTACAAAGGTCTAACACCAAACCTAAAGTGTACCATCAGGGTTAGCTAAGTGTAATATTAAGTTTACAAATAAGTATTCCAGCTCTACAAAGGTCTAACACCAAACCTAAAGTGTACCATCAGGGTTAGCTAAGTGTAATATTAAGTTTACAAATAAGTATTCCAGCTCTACAAAGGTCTAACATCAAACCTAAAGTGTACCATCAGGGTTAGCTAAGTGTAATATTAAGTTTACAAATAAGTATTCCAGCTCTACAAAGGTCTAACACCAAACCTAAAGTATACCATCAGGGTTAGCTAAGTGTAATATCAGCGCTACATAAGTGTAATATCGGCGGCAGAGAAAAGTGAGGGTCATCTATCTAGCGCACCTTGAGGCCAGAATATTAGGGGTGGGTGGAGCAGGTGCAAAACCCCCGGAGTAGTTCAGAGGAGGAGGAGAAGGCCGCGCAGGGTTGACAAGGGTTCAGGTTTTCTCGCACAATTGGGCTAGTTTTTTTAGAACCAGTTGCGGGAAGCTATCGACAGGTGGGATACTTTGCAAGCAATATATTCATACCATGATACCAAAAAAAGATGCTATAATACTGAAAATACCATGTTAATAAGGTAAGAAGCTGACAGAAAATGGCAAATACGAAGAGCTTAAACTATTTTGATCAGAAAATATTATATCAACTGAAATAGGCACTAACAGATAATAGCACAAGAAAGGAGAGATTCAACTATTTTGGGATGAAAATACCATGTCAATATGGCTAGACATTGACCAACTATTGCAAGACAAGAAGAAATTGGGCTATATTGGGCTACTCTTTCTTGGCTATCGGGCGGGGTTTGTACTGGAGGGGATGGCAACACTGAGAAGGCGGCTGTGGCTGTGGTGGTCTGTGTTGAGGCTGTGCCAAGCTTCCCTGAGATCAATATTGGGTGGCGCGGGGGAAATAACCCAGGGAGGAGGCCTACGTCTACTGCTGCCTCTCTCTCTCTCTCTCTCTCTCTCTCTCTCTCTCTCAACCAACACCGCCACCACCTTCACCTCCGCAGTACCATCTCAACTTACCCTACCTTCACTTTACCTTAACCCCTGCTGTACCGGCGACGTCATCTTAACTGTATTCTGGCTACTATTAGACGATTTTCTTCAGTTTTAAAAGGGCCTCCAGCAATTAACATGCTTCGAACTATCTCACTTATTCCTTATTACTTCCACAGATCCTTCTTAAGCTGCACAAAATCGTCTAAATAGAGGTAGAATATAATTAAAAATACGTCGCCGGTACAGAAGGGGTTAACATGTATTCGTAATATGACCATTAGTAACTCACATTTTTATATGTTCGAATTCGAAACTGAAAACTTAATATTGAATTTATAATTATAAACAATTTAATATGGTAGAAACAATTTCATCAAGTAAGATATAGGTTTTCCTAAAGATATTCGCTGGACTCACAAAGTTATATTAGAGATGGCCCATAAAAGAAAAGAAGCTATATATTCAATATCATGAAGATATCATTTATCAAGCTTACGTCAGAGAGTGTTATGTTGCTGAGGACGCATTACTCCTTGGGGTTTTACTACAGATAATACCTTCAACACGCACACAAACAGACAAAGCTATTTTTTCCTATCTGTTTTGTTCTATCTAAAGTCAACCAAAGATTTAATTTAGTTTGCTGCGTTTACATAAATCTTATGTTCCAGTGATATAGTAGAACATGCATAATGTATGTATTAAATACATAATGCTAACTTCTGCAATACAAGAGGTCTTAGGAATAATAGTTCTTAGTTTAAAATCATATCTAAGACTACGAGCATAATGGTATGTGTATGTATAAGTATGTTTGCATATATATATATACAGTATATATATATATATATATATATATATATATAAGATATATATATATATATTATATATATATATATATATATATATCTATATATATATATATATATATATATATATATATATATATATATATATATATATATATATAATATATCTCCTACATATATATATATATATATATATATATAGATATATATATATATATATTATTATCTATATATATATATATATATATATATATATATATGTGTGTGTGTGTGTGTGTGTGTGCTTATATATGTATGATTATTATGTTGCTGACTGAAAAGAAGAACCATATGAAAGAACTAAAACATGAAGATATGAGAATAATTGCCAAGAGAGAGAGAGAGAGAATGTGAAAGTGAGGAGGAAGGAAAGATGCGAGGGAAAAGGTGCAAATAGGCTGTAAAAAGAGAAGCTAGGCCTACGGGAGCAAGGAGAGAAGGCTTGTTTTATTTATTTGCTTATCTTTAAGAGGAATATATTTGTACTTTTTATTTATTTGGATTGTATTAATTTATTTATTCATGTATTTATGTTAGTTTTCTCCCTTGACCTCCATCAATATTTTAAAAATACCACGAAGATAAATTTGTGCATTTTTTCGATAGAAACACAAGAATAACTCACCTTAATTATTTTTATTAAACAGTGTCAGTAATTAAATGTGACAGGAAAGGTAAACAGTAAAGGGTAGGTATAAAGAGTGCGAAATTATAGACTAAATATTAACTAATTTATTTGTGTCAGTTACCTAACAGTATATTACACAATATCAATACAGATGCCAAGGGAAATACTGTGTGAGTGAAGCGGTGAATGTGAGAAAGGCTGAGGGATGTGAGAGAGAGAAGGGAAACAAGGCACTCAACACCAGGCACAGGATGAAAATCACAATAACAAGAAATATATTGTAAGAGTAAAGATGGAAAAATATAGTTGGGCGATTAGTGAAAGTCTATAATGGGAATGTTGGAAGATAGAAATGGGGGGAAATTTAAAGAAGAAAGAGAGAGAGAGAGAGAGAGAGTGGTGTAGAACTGGAGGCGGCATTTATGAGACAGTGAGCTTAACGAGATATTGCATAGTCAGGTACAAAAGTTAACATGTATCCCTGATGGCAAAATAGTATAACTACAAGGGTTACGGAATACCATAACCCTATGAGTACCAACATCGTGCTATATATTTTATTCTAGCTATATTTAGACGTTATCCTGCAGCTTAGGAAGGATCTTTGGTAGTAAAAAGGGTTGGTCGAGAGAGTGTGAAGCCTTACTATTGCTGGAGGTCCTTCCTAAGCTGAATAAAGTCGTGTACGAGTTGCCAAAATATGAAAAAAAGGACGTCCCTGGTACTGACTCGGCTACAAACCGGTGTCACTCGATCACTTTACCGGCGGGTGTATCAGGGTCACTGTATCCTAGTAAACATGCAACAACTAAAATCGAATCTATTATCTGGAAAATGTTCTCTTTCATTATGACTGTATTTTATATCTTATAGCTCCTAATCGTGCACAGTCCAATTTGCTATACGAATAAACAGCACAGTCAATCAGAATAACATGATAAGTTGTAGCGGATTCAAGGCTCCGATATACGTAGCCGATAAACTTGTGACGCCGGCTTTATCAGTCTCAGGGCAGAATGCGATGAGGATTGTCTTCAGGATTTTAAGGGGGGATGGGCATATATATTTTCTTAGTTTCCTCCCTAGACCTCCATCAAGCTTAAAACACACACACACACACACACACACTGACCAATCTGGTGGACAAGCCTACATCTTTTCTATCCTAAATGACCTAGAACAGTTTGTCCAGCAACCCACCCGTATCCCGGATCGCTTCGGAGATCGGCCCAACATTCTTGACTTATTTCTAACTTCTAACCCTTCTGCTTATATTATAAATCTTTCCTCTCCTTTGGGCTCCTCCGACCATAAACTTATCTCTGTCACCTATCCTATCTCTCCGGTACGGCCACCCGATCCTCCCAGCCGGCGGCGCTTGTGGCACTTTGGCGCTGCCGACTGGGAGGCTCTCCGGCAGTACTTCTTTGATTTCCCATGGAATGACTTTTGCTTCCGTGGCCGGGAACCCTCGGAGAGTGCTGAACGCCTTACCGAGGTAATCCTCTCGGGCATGGAGGCATACATTCCATATTCTTTCTCTCAGTCTAATGCTAAAAAATCTTGGTTTACTCACGCTTGTTCTACTGCTGTCCGCAACAAGGAGGAAGCATTCAAACGGTACCGTCGCCTTCAAACTAAAGAATCTCATTATTTCTATGTTTCTGCCCGGAATCAAGCCAAATCTGTTCTTCGACTTGCCAAACACTCTTTTATCAATAATATATACACTGAACTATCCAACTCTAGCTTTTCCCAAGCTTTCTGGCATCTAGCCAAAAATCTCTCCAACAATTTTTTCTTCCTCGTATTTCCCTCCTCTTTTCCACTCTGACGGCACCACCGTCACTTCTTCCTCTGACAAAGCTGAACTCTTCGCATAAAACTTTTGCTAGAAACTCCACCTTGGATTATTCCGGTGCTATTCCTCCCTCTCCACCCCCCTCTCACTTACTCATGCCTAATATCCTAATCTCTTCTAAAGATGTACTTCCTACTCTCTGGGCTTAATACTAAGAAGGCGTACGGTCCGGACGGTGTTCCTCCTGTTGTACTCAAAAACTGTGCTTCTGTGCTGACTCCCTGCCTAGGCAAACTCTTTCGTCTCTGTCTCTCCTCTAACGTCTTCCCTTCTTGCTGGAAGTTTGCTCTCATTCAACCTCTCCCAAAGAAGGGTGACCGCTCTCAACCCTCCAACTATCGTCCAATTGCTCTCATCTCTTGCATCTCCAAAGTTTTTGAAACTATTCTTACTTCGAAATTTCTTAAGCATTTATCTTCTCATAATCTACTCTCAGATCGCCAGTATGGCTTCCTTAAAGGTCGCTCTATTGGGGATCTCCTCTCATATCTTACTAACTCTTGGTCATCCTCCTTCCGGGACTTACGTGAGACCTTTTCTATTGAGCTAGACATATCGAAGGCCTTTGATAGAGTCTGGCACAAATCTCTAATTTCTAAACTACCCTCCTTCGGTTTCTATCCCTCCATCTGTCCCTTTATCTCGAATTTCCCTTCTGGCCATTCCATAGCTGCGTTGAGGATGGCCATCATTCAATTCCTCAACCCATCAACTCCGGTGTTCTTCAGGGTTCTGTCTTATCTCCAATTCTCTTTCTAATATTCATTAATGATCTTCTCAACTGTACCTCCAGTCCTATCCATTCATATGCTGATGACTCTACCTTACTCTATTTAACTAGTTTTCCAAAACCCCCCCAACAAGCAAGCACTCAAAAAATCACACGAAGATGCCATAAAACACTTAAATTCTGACCTATCAACCATTTCCATTTGGGGCAGAGAAAATCTAGTTACTTTCAATGCTTCCAAACCGAATTTCTCCATTTATCTACCCGTAAAGAACTCTCTTACGTTTCAACATTACACAAATCAATCCTTCATCTTCTCTCAGTATTCTAGGAATCTCTTTCTCTCCTGATCTCACTTGGAAAGACCATATTACCACCCTTACTAAAACAGCTTCCCAGAAGCTGGGTGTGCTCAACCGCCTCCGGGGGTTCTTTACCCCTGCACAGCTTCTTGCTCTGTACAAGGGCACAGTGCGTCCATGTATCGAGTATTGTTCGCATGCGTAGGGATGATCATCTCACACTGCACTCCTAGACAAAGTAGAAAGGAAAGCCTTTCGTATCATTAACTCCCGCCCACTCACCAACTCCATGCAATCTCTCTCTCTCTTTGCCACAATGTTGCATCTCTCTCGATATTCTACCGCTATTACAATAGTCAATGTTCCTCAGAGCTCTCTCAGTGTATACCACCTCCTCTACGTAGAGTATGTAGCACCCGTCTTGCAACACAATCCCATCCCTACTCTGTGCAACTCTTCAATCCAAGAGTGGAACGATACTCTCAAACCTTCTTCTATTCTATAGCTGAGCTCTGGAACTCTCTCCCTGAATCCATCTTCCCCTCATCCTATGACTTAAATTGCTTCAAACTCAGTGTGTCCATGCATTTTTTTTTTAACGTTCCTTGATTTTGGCCCAGTCACTCTTTCAACTGGGGGAGGAACTCGTTGCGGGCAGTTCTGTCTTTGTCTGAGAAGGTTAGCCCCTTTTTCACCATTACAAAATGTTCATCATATTCTGGTTACCATTAGACGATTTTCTCTAGTTTGTAATCAACCTATACTACTCAAAGGGGTAAATACGATCTCGATAAACCTTCTTAGTAACATAGGTCCTTCTAAAACTGCATAATATCACCTAGTTTAGCCAGAATCAGAGGTAAAAAGGCGTCATGGTGCTGAAGGGGTTAAGGGAGAATGGGTAATAGAAAGACTAAAAAGGCATTTGAATAGGGGGAGATAAGAAGATGGAGAACCTTAGAATATGAAATAAAAATAAATAAATACAGAAAGTTGAAATAGGATGATGAAAATTAAAAAAGGGCAGTGAAAAGAAATTAGCCTAATTGAGAAACTGAATATTGGAAGATTGAGAAAGTGGGAATACGAAAATTGGAAAACTGGATATAGGAAAAATTTAGAAAGAAAATAGATAGTGAAGCATCTATAAAGTAAGGAAGAAAGCGAAATACGAACACGTAGAAAGTATCTGCGAAGGCTGAAAACGCAAAGGGAGAAACCGAAATATGAAAATAGAGAACAATA
>CM064520.1:42224627-42542127 GCA_032716605.1 Paralithodes platypus
ATCCAGTGCGCATGCGTGGAGCGGTTAACCCCTTCTCTCTCCTAGTTTACGCTTCCACCAATAGCAGACTTTTGCCCCCTGTTTTCCTCCTCCTCTGATCCTCCACCCTCTATATATACCCTTCCTGTTTACCTTTTATTTCATTCCTTCCTTACTTGATAATGCTGGTTGTCCAGTGAAACGCGTCGTATATCCTGTATCATCATGTACATTTATGTAACCCTGTACCACCATGAATTTTGCTCATCTCCTTCATCTACTTCCTGCCACCCAGCGAAAACTCATCAGAGACCTGGAAACTTTGAATAATAAAATTTCCAACGCAGAAATTGCCATTTCTTTCAACCTCGTATGTATTAAAGAAAATATATATATATATATATATATATATATATATATATATATATATTCAAAGCTGTCAGCTTAGAATTTGGCAAATAGAACATTGCCCGGAAAACACATGTCAGTGACAGACAAAAATATTCAGAATTGAAGTTATACGAGAGCTAATTATGGATTATGACGAGATGATGATGAGAGAAAATTTACATGTATTCAGTAATTGCAAGGTATACAATATTGTACAGTATGATATCCTTCGTTGAAATAGGACTTCAGAGGCTATCAACCCTTCTGGATTACTAAGCCAGCACACTATAAGTCAAGACTAGCGTCAGGACTCGAGCTCCTTTTCGAGAACTCCAGTCCCTAGATATTCTTATTTGTTAAAATGTGTTAAAATATGACTTCAGAGGCTATCAACCCTAATGCATTATCAAGCACATTGTAAGTCAAGAATAGCGTCAGAACTGGAGCCTCTCTGCGAGAACCCCAGTCCCTTGAGATATCCTAGCCCAGACCAGATGACTGGAGTTAAGTAGGATCCTTAGAAAACCTTGGGCATTATATTGAAGAATACTGATGGATTCACTTCGATGGCATATATCTGATTTTCAGACTAACGCAAGACTGTTATTAATCTTATGAAGAAATTCTTGAAGTAAATATTTTAACGAGGAATACCATTAATTTTGAATAAAACTGAAAGTAACAATAATATCAGGAACTCTTAGTATTGAATAGCAATAGTGTTGTCAAGTGTTGTGTTACGTGATATGTGGCCTAGAGCAGCGATAGTTGGACAAACGTGAGTGAAAGTCTGTGTAGCCGTGTCTAGTGACCATACGTGATGATAGTATAGGTCAACACCATACACACTACCATACATACAGCCATACATGCACACACACACATACATACACACATACTGTCATATTCATTGCCATACACATTGCCATACACACTGCAATACATACCGACATACACACAGCCATGCACACTGAAATACATACCGACATACACACAGCCATACACACTGCCATACACACAGCCATACACACTGCCATACACACAGCCATACACACAGCCATACACACAGCCATACACACTGACATACACATTACCCCTCATTGCTATACCATAATAATAACAAATAATACAAAAATGCACGTATAGATATTCACCAACTTTGATCATTTGTATATGTATAAAGTTCGTATATTGACAAATCATTATCTATCTATCTATTTAACCGTCTATCTATCTATCTATTGTCAACATCCCCTCTCTCTCTCTCACCAAACCCCAAATTTCGAAACTCCTCCCCTGCATTTACAGATACCCGCTAAACCGCACTTCTTCACACTTAATTTACCTTCCCCCTATGCTTTTACAATTCCTCGAGTCGTAGCCTTACTTCCAATACTTGTTCTCATTTCTTTTGATTTGTTCATCTTATTCCTACGTAACTATTCCCTCATCTAGACATATTTTCTATCAATTTTCTAGTGTCTCTCTTCGTAATTATATGCCAATTCCAAATGTTTTTACTCTTTGTTATTTTCTTAGCAAACCTCTTTGTTCACGTATTGTACATATAACTCCTGTGGAGCTATTGCCATTATACCCGTTGTCTACTATGTCTTCCAATAGCTGTTTCATAGGTGTAGTGTATAGAAATGCGTATTCAGAGTTGTTCTGACTGCCTCGTGAAAATCGAAAGGTATTTTAAAATACTTTTGTGTAATATAGCTGAGGATGTAGAACAGTAGTATATACGGTACTTCTGTAATATAGCTGAGGATGTAGAACAGTAGTATATACGGTACTTCTGTAATATAGCTGAGGATGTAGAACAGTAGTATATACGGTACTTCTGTAATATAGCTGAGGATGTAGAACAGTAGTATATACGGTACTTCTGTAATATAGCTGAGGATGTAGAACAGTAGTATATACGGTACTTCTGTAATATAGCTGAGGATGTAGAACAGTAGTATATACGGTACTTCTGTAATATAGCTGAGGATGTAGAACAGTAGTATATACGGTACTTCTGTAATATAGCTGAGGATGTAGAACAGTAGTATATACGGTACTTCTGTAATATAGCTGAGGATGTAGAACAGTAGTATATGCGGTACTTCTGTTCACTTATAGCTGAGGATGTAGAACAGTAGTATATACGGTACTTCTGTAATATAGCTGAGGATGTAGAACAGTAGTATATACGGTACTTCTGTAATATAGCTGAGGATGTAGAACAGTAGTATATACGGTACTTCTGTAATATAGCTGAGGATGTAGAACAGTAGTATATGCGGTACTTCTGTTCACTTATAGCTGAGGATGTAGAACAGTAGTATATACGGTACTTCTGTTCACTTATACCATCTGCTAGACCTCATACAAATTTCCATTAATGGAGCCCACCTCGCTTTCTTTTCTCTTTTCTCTCCCTCTCTCTTTGGCTTGTATCCATTCGGCCACATTCAGCCTACTGTTTTAAGGCGTTTACCCCCATCCAGGTGTTAATAGTTTCCTGGCGAGCGGTAGTGAGCCAGCATATATATATATATTTTTTTTTTTGGCAGCAAGCTAATTTTGTACATTTTTCGATAGAAAAATGTTTCCGGCAAAGCCGGATTTCTCCATACAATGCTGGCTCGCTATCGCTCGCCAGGAAGAAATCGACACCCGGATGGGGATAAACGTCTTAAAACAGTTGGCTGAATGGGGCCGAATGGATACAAGCCTGGGAAAGAGAGAACAGGAGAGAACGATAAAAAATCCGGTGACCGGTGATAAAAAATGGATGTAGTAGTAGTAGTTGTAGGTCTGAAAGATTTTGCCTTTACAACGGCACTTTCCTAGGTTTTATGACTTTATAACTATTGCAATTACAATTTCAATTTGTGTCGTGCTCAAAATATTTCCTTTAATATATCACTGATTTTCTTTACGCTTCTTTTCCCTTTTTCTCCAACAGTTGTAAATCACATTCTTGGTTTTATTGATTCTTTCTTCCTCAAAAAGCAGTTCTCCTATCAGCTTGTCTTCATCTTCTATGTACGGCCTCTGAAATAGTGGTTCTCCTTTTCTTTCTTCCTCGAATTCTGTACACCATAATATGAAATGTATCAGATCTTCCACTGTTGCTCCGCACATATCACATGCTGTGTCTCCTCCATGGTGTCTGTTCCTGTCTTTGAGTGGTAGGTTGTTTGTTCTGCATTTAAAGAAGATTATTGATGACGGTCGGTTGTCGTATAGCTGGTCTTCACCTTTAATATTCAGCTTCCATTTTCTGTAGATGTTAAGACTTGACTTTTCAGCTAGTTCTTCTTTCCACAGTCTGCTATCCCAGGTCTTTATTTTTCTTTTTTAGTTCTTCTTTGGTCATAGTCTTAATATGGTTTTAGTTTCTTATGATATTCATGTTTTCCTTGATGGTTTCGATCAAGTAGTCCTTCTTGAATGTCTTCCTTTCCCTCAGTATTCTTCTTAGAAGCTCACGTCCAACAAATTCTTCAGAAGAGCCATTTAACCCGTCCAGCCCCGGCTAGTTTTGTAATGTTTGTTCACCAGAACCCGGCCGGTTTTTAAAAAAAAATGTTATTCCAGAAACAATAGCGAATAGGTTAGGAATGAAGGAAAAACCACGAAAAACTGCTCAAAAAGCTTAAAGAATGGTCCTACAGAGCCCCCAAAAACGTATTTTACAAGAGTAAAAAATTTAAGGCAATTACCCCAAAAAAACAGATTATTGCGCGCTCACACGCACGCACGTGGACTTTGAGAGTTTTCAACCATCGGCACGGTTGCGTGGGATACGTACACAGTTCCCATACAAATCTGAGCCCTCTTGAGTGGCTACACCTGAGGTTACGGTCGGCGCAATTAGGGTGACGCGCCAGGCGCGTCTCTGGGGCTGTGCGTTACATACATCGCCGACGCGTCTGGCGCGTCGCTGGGGCTGTACGGGTTAAGGACAGGATTGATGGCATAATGCACAATTCGCAATGGGTATAATTTTACTATCCATGATGCGGTCACTCTTTTGTCTTCCATAATATCTGCTGAAATATACCACAGAAATTTTGAAATGCTAGTCCAAGTAACTATCCTGTTCTCTCACTGTTTGGGGGCAGTCTGGGAAAACTAAACTAAAATCATTAGATGTAGCTCACAAAAGTTATTAGAACAATTACATGCCAGTCAAAATACGCCCATACCAATGAACTCTTCAAAAAGGTAGAACTCTTGAAGTTCCAGGACATAAATATATATTGCAGTGCTTTATTTGTATTTAAATCATTAAACCATATTAGCAATGAGGGATTATTTCGATATCGAATTAATCAAAGATACGAGTTGAGAAATGTCAACCAACTTGAAATTCCATTAAGAACGACTAGCCAATCCCAAACATCTATCAATTACCATGGCGTTAAGATTTGGAATCAGTTACCACAAGCATTGCAAAATATAAACACAGTGTCTGGCTTCAAAGTTGCACTAAAAAGACATCTACTGTCCAAATATTAACATTTAATTTTTATATATGTATTTGTATGTGTGCAGTCCTTGGGTATATATTTGTGTGGATAAATACGTATGTACTTCTGGGTGCATGCGTATAATTATGTAAGTGCATGTGCGTGTACAAGTTGGTATTATGTATTCGTATGTGTAAGTGCGTATTTACGTACAGCGTGTGGACGTACATCCAGTATATGTGTGTATATGAGTGAGTATAGGTTGATATATTGGTGTAAGTGTAAATGCGTGTATATAATAACTTATCGTTTTCCATATTTTAAATTTCTAATAGAGACGGAATAATTACATGGGTCCATGTATTGACATACGCATGTGGTCTGGACTAATATATCGGGGTCGCTTGGATTATATATTTTCTCTATGGAAATATTTTCATTTTTTCGCTAGTATACAGATACTAAATTGCACAAGTTATTTATTAACCTTAACTGTAGAGTATCTAAAAGAACTATAACGGCATAAAAATTATGAAGAAACAAAAACTTTGCTATATCTATTTGATTAGTAAATCTAATTTTGACCCGGGTATTTGTCTTGTAGTGTGTACAATTTTGAAATTATTTACATTGTTTTCATATTATTACTGTAAAAGCTTTCGAGTTTAAGCTTGACGTGCCTTTAAGAGAGATACCTCTCACAAGGCTCAGCCAATGTAATGTTAATTTTGTATTATGATTATCATGTGTATGATCTACTGGCTAAATAAAAAGTTTCAATTCAATTCTCTGTCTCTCTCTCTCTCCATCCCTGAGAGGTGAGATTCGTGGTGGAAGGAAGAGTTGATCCCCGCAGATGGATGTTGTGTTGCCAGTAACCTGCCGCTGATATATTCGGCTTTCTTTTATGGAACACTATTTCAGGGTGCTGTCGGTGGCCGGAGAGAGAATAACACCGGCGAGTCTTCAGTACCAGATTTCAAATATTTTCATGGTTTCAAAAATTTGCTTTTACTTTTCTTACACATCTTTTACTATTATATACAATTCAATTTTAACATATATATTTTTACATTTTACTTCCATGCATGCCTTTTATGAAGCATTATCAACTCTGCGAAGCAGAGTGTTATCGCGCACACAGATCCTGCCTGTATACTGTGCACCACAAATCAGCTTGTCCGTCGTCGTCGTCCGTCGTCCGTTTGTCTGTCCGGTAACTACACCTAGACCGTTCAATGGATTTTTACCAAATCTCACAGGTATATCCATTTGGTCAATGCGATGGTCAGTCAAAATGAAATTTTCAATTTACCTTAAAAGTTAAGGTCAAAGGTCAAGGTTAAAAATAAGGTCAATATATCATGTTTTTTAGTTTTTACTCAAATGTCTTCATTCTCACCATACAAGTTACTGGTAACCTTAATATCATATTGACCAAGTTTTAGGTAAATATTCTAAAGGTTAAGGTCAAAGGTCAAAATAAGTTTTTCACTAGTATATCTTATACTAACTGTTAGATTCTCACTAGGCTTACCATGTATATTCGGAATACCTAGGCCAAGGTCATACAAGAAACTATACAATTCCATGTGAAAGGTCAAGGTCAATATGCTATTTTCTTTACTTTTCATGCAAACTTCACAAAATTTGGTGAGATAGCTGCACTTTAAATGAAAAGGAAAATAATACATTTGGACACATCATAAAGGTCAAGATAAACGTCAAGGTCAACTCTTCTATTGATATATATGAAACTAACTGGTGGCTTTTAATGAAATTAGGCATGCTTATTTGATTTTCCAGGACAATGTCAATGAAAACAAAAACATACTCTAACATAAAGGTCAAAGGTCAACTTTTACAATAAATTTTACTTTTTACTCAAATATCTTAATTTTCACTATACAAGTTACTGGTAACCTTAATATCATGTTGCACAAATTGTAGATAAATATTCTAAAGGGTAAGGTCAAAGATCAAGGTCAAAGGTCAAAATAAGTTTTTCACTAGTATTTCTTATACTAAATGTTTGATTCTCACTAGGCTTACTGTGTATAATCGGAATACCTAGGCCAAAGTCATACAAGAAACTATACAATTCCATATGAAAGGTCAAGGTGATATATAAGGTCAATGTGTTACTTTTTTTTTACTTTTCATGCAAACTTCACAACATATGGTGAGATAGATGCACATTAAATGAAAAGGAAAATACTATATGTTGACATATAATAAAGGTCAAGATAAAGGTCAAAGGTCATGGTTAACTATTCTATCAATATATATAACCTAACTGATAGGTTTTGATGAATTTAGGCATGCCTATTTGATTTTCTTGGGCAATGTCAATAAAACAAAACATGTACAGTACTTCTAAATAAAGGTTAAGGTCACAGGTCAAGGTCAAAGGTCAACTTTTACTATATATGTGTATTTATTTACTCAAATATCTTAATTTTCACCATACAAGTAACTGGTAACTTTGTTATCGTATTACACAAATGTTAGATAAATATTCTAAAGGGTAAGGTCAAAGGTCAAAGTCAAAGGTCAAAATAAGGTTTTACTAGTATTTCTTATACTGTTAGATTCTCACTAGGCTTACCATGTAAATTTGGAATACCTAGGCCAACGTCATATAAGAAAGTATACAATTCCATATGAAAGGTCACAGGTCAAGGTCAAATAAAAGGTCAATATGCTATTTTCTTTACTTTTCATGCAAACTTAAAACAAAATTGGTGAGATAGTTGCACTTTAAATGAAAAGGAAAATAATATATTTTGAGACACATATCATGAAGGTCAAGGTGAAAGTCAAAGGTCAAGGTCAACCATTCTATGAATATATATGAAACTAACTGATGGGTTTTATTGAAATCAGTCATGCTTATTTCATTTTCCTGGGCAATGTCAATGAACAAAAAATGTTACTCTTACATCAAGGTCACAGGTCAAGGTGAAAGGTCAACTTATACTATTTATTTTTAGTTTTTATTCAAATGTCTTCATTTTCACTACAAGGTACTGGTACCCTTGATTTCGTGTTGCCTAAATTTTTGATAAATATTATAAAGTATAAGGTCGAAGTTCAAGGTCAAAGGTCAAAATAGGTTTTTTACTAGTATTTCTTATACTAACTGTTAGATTCTCACTAGGCTTACCATGTATATTCGGAATACCTAGGCCAAGGTCATACAAGAAACTATTCAATTTCATATGAAAGGTCAAGGTCACAGGTCAAGGTCAAATAAATGGTTGACATGCTATTTTCTTTACTTTTCATGCAAACTTCACACATTTTGGTGAGATAGTTGCACTTTACTTGAAAAGGAAAATAATAAATGTTGAGACATATAAAGGTCAAGATAAAGGTCAAGGTCAACTATTCCATTAATACTGTATATATGAAACTAATTGATGGCTTTTAATGAAATTAGTCATGCTTATTTGATTTTCATGGGGAATGTCAATGCAAACAAAAATTTACTCTTACATAAAGGTCAAGGTCACAGGTGAAAGTCACAGGTCAACTTTTATTATAATTATATTAAAAAAGATTACTCAAATTTTGGAAAACTGTTGTGTTATGGCTTATTACTTAAATATCATATATATCAAATTTCACATAAATATTCTAATAGTTAAGGTCAGAGGTCAAGGTCAAAACAAGAGTATTTGTCATTTTCCCTAAACTCTCCTAGACTGTTTAAGGTATTGTCACCAAATTATACAGGCAAATTCAGTTGGTCAATGCGACGAACATCCAAATATATGTATTTTATTTTAAGTCAAAGGTCAAAGGTCAAGGTCACAGTATATGATCACTTTGTAATCAATAAGTTTTTATACGAATTACATCGTATTCATAATGCTAGTTAATACGAACATTGCTGTTAAGCTTACTAAATCCTTGCTAAGAAATTTTAAGGTCGAAGGTCAAGGTTAAAGGTCGATATATTATTTTTACTATTATTTCCTATTTAATGTAAGATTCTCATTAGGCATAACATGTATATTCGGAATGCCTAGACCAAGTTCATACAAGAATAAACATATAATTCCATTTGATAGGTCAAGGTCACAAGTCAACGTCATATATAAGGTTAATATGCTAATTGCTTTACTATTCATGTAAACTTCACAAAATTCGTTGAAACAGTTGTTCTTTAAGGGAAAATTAAAAATTTAAATTTTCTGACATAATGAAGGTCAAGATGAAGGTCAAATGTCAAAGTCAACTATTCCTTTAATACCTCTGAAACTAACTGATGATCTTTAACACTCAACGAGCGGCTAGGTCGGTAAATTCTACTACCTGCCAAGCGGGTGGTTTTACCCTAAACAAGCTTATTTCCGTGCTCTTTTTCATGCATAAACAAGAGCCAGAGCGTAATACAATTATGTATCCCTGAAAGGGCGTTAATTAAGCTTTCCAATGACACCTGAACCATTCTTCTACGATCTCTGGTTGTCTTGCAACGATCGTGCAACCGAAGGGCAAAATCTCTAAAATACGGTAATTTCGTTACATAATTACGTGTGTAGCGAGGGAGGGAGGGTGGATGTGTGTGTAGTATATGTCCGTGGCGAGCGGTCATGAGGCAACCTATGCTCCTCCCGTCGCTCGTCTCTCTCTCAGAGCCAATATTGCGCCAAAACTGCACACAGACTTAAGTCGGGCCCCGCCACATAGTCCTTTCTTCTCCATACGGACTTAAGTCGGGCCCCGCTAAAGAAGGGTTAATGAAATTTTACACTCATATTTGATTTTCTAGGGTTACATCAAAGCAAACCAAAATGTAATCCTACATAAAGGTCAAGGTCACAGGCCAAGGTCAAAAGTTAACCTTCATCATAAACAAATGCTCAATTTTCAATAAGCTGACGACTGTTAGTTACATTTTACTTAAATAACAATATATTTCAATCATATACAGTATATATACTGTATATAAAATACATAAGGTTAACGGTCAAGGTCAAAGAACAAAAGAAGAGTGATAATAATTTTCTTTAAACTCTTCCTAAACTGACGATTTTGTGGAGCTTATGAAGGATCTGTGGTAGTAAAATGGGTTAATTAACAGAGATGAAAGCCTACTAATTTTATGGAGGCTCTTCATAAACTAAATAAAATCGTCTTAATATCCAGTATGAAATGAAACCGACAGAACTGTACTGAACGGGTTACGTATCGTCACCAAATTTTGCTGGCAAATTTGGTTGGTCAATGCAACGATTGTCCAAATGTTGTGTTTTTGTTATTCAAAGGTCAAGGTGAATGTTGAAGGTCACAGATTATGGAGTAAGGGGTCAGGCGCAAGTTGGACTAGATAATAGTCCATCAGGCGCCTGGCCCGGGGAGACGATTAATATGAAGGGTGCGCCTGGAAGTGTGGTGGGAGGGCTTGTGGCTTTGGCTCCGCTGCATGTCTGCCTGCCGAGATCGGAACCTCTCCGGGTGGTCGGGGGCTGGGGGGGTGCTGGAGCGACCTTGGTGACCCTGGTCTCTGGGTCTTCTCCTGGGTGACCTGGATGTGTGTGAGTTTGTGCTTTTCATCTGTGTTTATTTGTTGTTTTATGTTGTTTTTGTGTTTTCCCTGTTCTTGCTCTGTCTTGAGTCGGCTACCCCCAAAATGGGGATTGGGCCTGAGCATATAGATAGATAGATAGATTTCTTTCTTATTTGTATTTTAAATTTGAATTACACCATATTCAAAATGCTACAAAATAGTGTTACGCTGACCTTATTATAGATAAATATTCCAATGGTTAAGATTCAATGTGATCGTAAATGTAATTATATATATATATACTCCCAGGCGGACATGAACTACCAACAGTCAGGACGAGTGTCCATGCTTTAATCCACTACACACAAGTATTCTCTATCACGCTGTGGTATAGTGGATTAAAGTGTGGGTTGGTCTGACTGTCGGTGGTTCAAGTCCGGCTGTGAGTATAACAAAACATTAACTATATATATCTCTATATATATATACTGTATATGAACCGATTTTACATAAGAGATTCAATACTATTTGCAGAATTCTAGGTCGCAGAGTTTCGTATGCAGTTTTTTTCTCTCATTTTTGGTAATGCGAAAACTGCACACCTACTTTATTATTATGGGGTGGAGGTACGGGAATATTTTTATGTCGTAAAATGTAAAGTACAAATTTATCTCGAAAGGGGATCTTGAAGTTTTTTAAAGCTTGATAGAGTTCAAGGGTAATTATAGGGAATAGGTTCGCACCCTTATATTTCATATTTTTCCTCCAGACTTTGAGAAATGAGTGTTTTCATGGTCTTAGTTATAATTCCAATGTGGGATACACGATAGGTTGAGGGGGGCTTTGCCCCCCCTCACTCCCCCCCCCCCCCCCCCCCCTTCCCCATGAATTATTGAAATCGTCATCTATTGCCAGCAGGGGGTAAATATCGATTATACTGCATAAAGAAGGCGTTTGTAAACAGTGAGGATGTCCGAAAGAGCTCTGAGATTGATTAGAATGGGCGTTCTTTCTATTAATATCGGGTTTTATATAATTATGTGATCAAATTTATTCTCCCACAGTGGATTATACATGAGTACAGTATAAGGATGCCATATACCTACATTGTCCCTAATAAATTATGTATAATAAGGTTGCGAGCCTATATTCCCTATAATTATCATATTTGTTTATAATTTTCTTTTCTTTCTTCTCTAGACGCCCAACACACTCCTTCAAGACAAATTCGTACATTTTTCGATAGAAAATTTCCCGGCCAAAGGCCGGTTCCTCTTAAAATACAGGGTGGCTATCGCTCACCAGGAAAACATCGGCACCTAAATTTCACGAAAAGTCTTAATGTTGACAAAGAAATGAGGCGAAAGGTCTTATAATTGCCAACTAATAAGCCGAACGTCATAAAATCTGAAAACTATTGGTGCTAAACATGAGGAAGAAAGGGGACCAGAAAACCGGCCCATCTCCCCTTAAGGTCCAGATGTATATTTGCAAGCCAACGTATGGTGTGTATGAACTGTCCATCAACATAAAAGGGTCATAAACGACACCTCTAATCTTTATTCTAGTACCATTGTTTAGATATTTTGCACTATGGTCTGTTTATTTCCAGCTAACCCCTTAGCATCTGATTTCTTGATATATAATTGACAAATATAAAACTGCAATATTTCTACGTTCTAATATTGCTAACTTTTCATATTTAACAACATAATTTACTACACAATATTCATCGTAGCTGAATAATGACGATGAGGATATGCCACTTTATCATCAGCTGGTATAAACAGACTATTGTATTATACAGCTAAATAGAAGAAGATAAACTTAGGTGACGATATTATTTTAAATGCATACCTCATAAACTACCAAACCAGTGTTGACGGTAAAAGTTGAGGGAAAAAATTGTTCATGTGATAACGATTTTACTCGTCTATTGTTGACTGATAACACTCGTTCACCTTCAACTAAAGCAGGGATCCCACTGTGCGGCTCAGCGACTTCGAATGCGATGCGACAGCTTTTTTTTGTCTATGTTCAAAAATCGCCGTTTTCGGCGCCGAATCAATGTGATTTTGTAAGCGAAGAACGCGGTAGCCGTGAGAGAGTATGCTAGTATCGTGCGAGAACATCGAATGTGAGGAGACATTAGCGAAAGTCTGAAGACAATTTGACAGCGATAAGACGAATTATGCGAAAGGTATTATTGACAATTGCGATACCGCTGCAATAATGGTGCGCATGTAAGACTACTGGTGCAATTAGACTGAGAATGTTATGCAAACATGTCGAATGATGGACGGTTGTCGCACAGCACATATACGTTCCCCTGTAATCCCACCTGCGATGTCACCGATTTTATAATTGGATGAGGCAGATATGGTATGGTATAAATAGGGTGGTGGCGGAAGGTTCTCGACCAGTTTACCTGCCTCCCAGAGCTCAACCTCACTTTATCTCATGCTAAATATGTTTCAGTACTTTTTAACGTAGTTAAGGGATTTCTTCTTCGATATCCGACAACAAAATGTGACTTCGCCAATTTAAACTAACTGATTTTGTCTACTCTACTTCTGACTACAAAATTTACTTCCCGAATTTATCAACCCCCTGCTTTTGACTATTTCATTAGTACTATACTACTTTTTCTTTTAGGGCAAACACTCTACACCAGGTATTATAGAGATAGCAGGTTTGCCACAGTTATAACAGAAACCCGATTACGGCGGATGGCTGTGGCCTGATGAAGTCCATCCACCTCTCTATTTTGCCTTGGGGTGGGTGTTTGACTGTATCTCTATATTTTTCATATATCTATATTAATTTCAACTCTTTTCAAATGTGTGTGTGTGTATGTGTGTGTGTGGCGGGGGTTTGGACCCTCCTTGTTTCACTCCATTAGTTTGGAGAATTTAGGACATTTCACATCATCCTTTTGGCGATCATAAGACGCTTCACCCCATTCAGGGATCGGTTTTTGGCGGTGATCGATCGCAAACCTGCATATGTCTCGGTCCTTCGATTAGGTAAACATTTATTTTGAAGGAAGTCTGGGGAGGCGTTTGTTCAGTCTACTCGACAAAAAAAATAGGTTGAGAGAGAGAGAGAGAGAGAGAGAGCGAGAGAGAGAAAGTTATATATACTGTAGGTAGAGGCACTCACAACCCTTATCAACATTAAACAACACATCATCATAATAATAATGTGTTTTGGTAAAATTGTCAAAATAGTTGGAAGTAAGATCGGAGCTCCATAATGCCGGTATCACACGAGCGCTTTTTCACTCAACATTTATCCTTAACACTGGTCTGGCAGCTTATGAGGTAAACATTTAGATGATTTCGGTTACCTAAATTCATCTACCATCAGCCTAGTTTCCGATACCAGTGTCAAATACTCCAGAAATGTTGCCAGACAAATTTTTATCATCGAATGTTGACTATAAAAGCTCTCGTGTAATACCGGCTCGACCCTCCTTATGTAAGGGCATGGTGTAAAAAACAAATCCTAAATTAGGCTACATCCTTAGACGATTTTATACAGCTTAGGAAGGATCTCTGGGAATTTCAAAGGGTAAAGACTATCTTAAATTATGTTATACAGCTTAGGAAGGAACTCTGGGAATTTCAAAGGGTAAAGACTATCTCAAATTATGTTATACACCTTAGGAAGGAACTCTGGGAATTTCAAAGGGTAAAGACTATCTCAAATAAGGCTACATCCTTAGACGATTTTAGACACCTTAGGAAGGATCTCTGGGAATTTCAAAGGGTACATACTATCTCAAATAAGGCTACATCCCTAGACGATTTTAGACATCTTAGGAAGGATCTCTGGGAATTTCAAAAGATACAGCTGACTATCTCAAATAAGGTTATCGGTACATCCTTAGACGATTTTAAACAGCTTAGGAAGGAACTCTTGGAATTTAAAAGGGTTAAGACTATCTCCACGATTTCATACAGCTTAAGAAGGATCTCTGGGAATTTCAAAGGGTAAAGACTATCTCAAATAAGGCTACATCCTTAGACAATTTTAAACAGCTTAGGGAGGATCTCTGGGAATTTCAAAGGGTACAGACTATCTCAAATAAGGCTACCGGTACATCCTTAGACGATTTTAAACAGCTTAGGAAGGAACTCTGGGAATTTTAAAGGGTTAAGACTATCTCCACGATTTCATACAGCTTAAGAAGGATCTTCTTCTTCTTCTTCTTCTTCTCTCATCTTCTTCGTCTTCTTCTTCTCTTTTCCTTTTCTTATATTTCTCTTTCTCTTCGTCTTATCTATTAATTATTATCGTTCATATTCCTTTATTTTAACATTTTATCTCCCTTTTACTTGCCTTCTTCCTCCTCTGCCTTCTTCCTCCCTGTCGTCCTCCTCTTCATTCTATTCACTGTCTTCTTCTTCTTCTTCTTCTTCTTCTTCGTTCCTAATCCTAAACCCTTTCGAACTCCTAATTTCTGATTTTCTGTTGTAATGTTTTTGTTGTATTCGTATTTTCTTCTTTGTTCGCACATTATCTCACTCCTTCGGAACCTGTCTAGTGACAATCTCGTCGCGATAGAAGTTATCGGGTAGACTATCGCGTTGATTGCGCTACCGTCGCACTTTAATCGCTTGGTCATACCAAAAACAGCGTTGCCAATAATGACGGATCGCTGAAATCTCAATGAAGGACACAATGACATCGTAATTAATCGATATTGTCGCAATTATGTTGCACAATTGTCGCACTATTTTCGCAATTATCGTTTGAAGGTCGACCATTTCGCACACCTTTTCCAAGAGTTGCGACAAACGAGACCTTGGTGCGAGTACTGAGATTCTACTGAGTTAAGGTGAGAAAGAAGTGAGACAATGCCCGATTATGTTGCATTTCTTGCAGCAGTCGTCCATTCGCAGCCGGATTTTAAACTTTTCAAAATCTAATGGCGACCCTAGCGACTTCTGGGGATCTCGTGGGGGGGTTTGTGAGACTATTGTGAGATTACTGAGATTAATTGAGACTATATGGTCGATTAATGCGAATACTGGACATAGAGAAAAAAAAACTGTCGCAAGCTGTCTCATCGCATTCCAAGTCGCCGATTCTCACAGTGGGATCCCTGCTTAACACATGTCTTTACCTTAAATACAATCATAGTCAGCTTAAGGAGATTTTTTTTAGTTTGCTCCTTAGACCTCGATTAGGTTTAAGAAATAACCCCAAGACCCCCCTTCGAAATAAATGTGTACATTTTTCGGTAGAAAAATTTCCCGGCCGAAGGCTGGTTCCTCCTATCGCTCGACAGGAAAAAACTAGACACTTAAAAGGCATGAAAGGTCTTAACATTAATAAAAAAAGAGGAGAAAGGTCTTAAAATCGCCAAACTAATGGTGAGCACATCATAAAATCTCATAACTAATGGCTCTAAACATGAGGGAAAAGGAAGTCCAGTAAAAAACCCAGACCAGACCAGATGGCTGAAGTAAAATAGGAAAGAAGAGTAATTGGACAGAGGAAGAACAAGTTGAGAAGTGAGAAGTACAGTAGAAGACTGAAAGTTCGCGGGCTAAACCAAGTTTCTTTATTGAGTAAAAAAGCCCAAAGTGAAAATCTCCCCTTAAGTAGCTTGTAAAATTTATCTTATCTATGTAGACAGTTGATTAACGTCTATTTCGGTCTTTAAAATTCCATCATACAAAGGTTAGCCTGGCCTGATGGTTTGGCCATGGGTCCCCCCCCCCCCCCTCTCTCTCTCTCTATATATATATATATATATATATATATATATATATATATATATATATATACTGTATATTATACACAATATCATACTCCTCTGGCTCACTTTCCCTTACACCATCATTTATTCAGGCTTTTATGTTAATTTATTTGTTCATTATTTAATGTTTGTCAATAGTTATTTATATGTATTATTAATATTATCATTATTTGTTTAAATATTATTATTGTTATAATTTATAATGAAGAAGTCAAAAAATATGTAGCAATATTAGATGATGATGGTATTTATTTTCAGAAATATATGGTACATATTCCTGAGTGGGCCTTGAGCATAATGCTCGCCCACTAGTGTGATTTGAGGAGAGGAGAGTTATGCCTCTTTCCCACTGATGGGATTTCATACGATTTTCATCGCCGAAACCAAGAAATGGGCACATTCATAACATGCTGCAACAAAATCTTGAACCCTCGCATGATGATCGTTTGACTCGCAAGGCCTCGCAAGGGCCCTCGCGGGGCATCGCAAATGTTCGGATTGTTCAAAATTTGGGACGAGGACTGGCGAGAGGTCCGAACCCTCGCAAGCATCATGAACATTGCCGAGGGATCGGCGAAGCCCTCGGAGATCCTTGGCGACATCGACGAGGGTGTCGCACGAAAAAAAAGCGTCGTCGAGAGCATACCCGCCACGGGTATACTTCGCAGAGGCGTGCGAAGGGCTGCGCGACGTAGATGAATGCTCGGAAAACACCTCGCCGAGGCCAAAGAGCACTTTCGGCGAAGTGGGTAAAAAGAAAAGGATTAGGCCTATAGTGAACCTGTCAACCCTTTTTTCTATGCACCTCTCGTAAGGGGGTTCACCTGTTTTTTTTCTCTTTCTCTCCTTTTCTCTCATTCTCTGGCTTGTATCCATTCGGCCCCATTCAGCCAACTGTTTTAAGACGTTTATCCCCACCCAAGTATCGATATCTTCCTGGTGAGCGATAGCGAGCCAGCCTTGTATGGAGAAATCCGGCTTTGCCGGAGAAATTTTTCTATCGAAAACTGTACAAATTTAGCTTGCTCTCAAAACAAAAATATATATATGTTGGCTCGCTACCGCTCACCAGGAAAATAGTGAAACCTGGATGGGGGTAAACGTCTTAAAACAGTAGGCTGAATGGGGCCGAACGGATACAAGGCAAAGAGAGAGGGAGAGAAAGAGAAAAAAAAAAGCGAGGTGGGCAAGGACATTGCCAATCTCCGAATTAAGGGGAGATGGGTCGTTTTTCTGGTCCCCTTTCTTCCTCATGGTTAACCCCATTAGTTTTCGTATTTTATGACGTTCGGCCCATTAGTTTGGCGATTTTAAGACATTTCACCCCATTTCGTTGTCAATATTAAGATTTTTCGTGTCATTTAGGCGTCGAGTTTTTCCTGGCTAGCGATAGCGAGCCTGTACTTTTTGAGGAACCGGCCTTCGGCCAGGATATTTTTCTATCGAAAAATGTACAAATTGATCTTGAAGGAGGGTGTTGGGGGGTGCTTTATTTGCTTGATGGAGGTCTAGGGATGAAACTATATAAATTATAAACAATTATATACATGAGCAAATATTACGCCCATCCCCCCCTGAAGGGGAGACGGACCGTTTGTTTGGTCATTCATTCCTATATTTCTTAGTTTCCTCACTAGACCTCCATCAAACTTAAAACAAAAAACTCTAGACTCCCCTTCAAGATAAATTTGTACATTTTCGACAAAATGGGTTGAGTATGAGCGGGGATCTGCTTGGTGTGGGCCAATCGGCGCTCTGCAGACCCCCGTAATCTTGTGTTGATCTCTGACCGTTTTGGTGAGGTCAGTCCTCAAGGCATTAGTGAGTTGGGTCTATAATTAAGCCTTGTAATTGGGGTTGGGTGTGACAGGGATCTGCCTTGTGTGGGCCGATCGGCTTTCTGCAGACTCCCGTTTTCTTATGTTTTTATGTTTGTGCCATGAAATGTATGCAAAAAGTTTTTGGATAATCTCGCCGAGGTCACCGCCGAACCATCGCTTAATTCGCCGAAGACGTCGCAGAACATACGCCGAGGATTTGTTCGTCCTTCACATTATTTCGCAATATTTTATTCAAATGTGTCAGTTCTCGCCGAGGGCATCGGCGAACCATCGCTCAATTTGCCGATGAGTCGCATAATGTCGCCGATTACATCGTATCCATCGGCCATATCGTCGCCGAGTGTAAACTTGTCAACAGTTTTTAACGGTCAAAATCGTATATGTCGCACAAATTCGTTGCGAAATGACAAAACTACGTCCTCGGCGAGGAAAATCATATAAATTCGCATCAGTGGGAAAGGGGCATTAGTATACAACATTATACTGTACATCAGACTACAATAATTCACCCTCTTTCACTCACTCAGCTTTGGTACACTCACTTATTTTTCAGTAAACACTTTAAATTGGCACATAAACATACATATGAATGTGGCACACAAGTCCATAAATTGTCTCCCACATGTCCCCCGCATAAATAATAATAAAATACTGATAGCATTAATACAAATTCATAACTGAGAATATTTCTAGTTACTACAATAATATGACTGAATACTTAAAGACATTATCAGTATTGAATATGCTAATTGAAGAATCGTGTGTTTTTTACTGATTACAGACAATATTCTTGCTAGACATATTTGTATTTTAGTTTTCATAAAATCTACAAAACAAGTTTGCTCAAATAAGTTATGACAATTTTACATAGGCTATAACTAGTATTTCAAGGAAGGTGATGGTGGCCGATGGAACGCCTACACCCTTTAATATGCCAGATACTGCAAGAAATATATTTATTATCATTGTTCTTGACTCATGAGCCTTATATTATGCACTTGTGTGATCATATATTGTGTACTTTAAATACTGGACAAGGAAAAGTGAAAGCTGTCAGTTCACTAACAGCGTATCCATAGATAAATTGTGATTTTCTTTGAAAAGGTTAGATATGAAACAGACTGTGTTATAGACACCAAACACTTCCTTTGCAAATAACTTAAATCTTACACATCAATATGTTTAGTGTATCAATAGAGATTAGGATGCTACAGTATGCCAGAAGGGAAATCAAGTTTGAAGGATAAAAACTTTTTACCCTGGGATGATATTATTACTCAATTATTAAATTATAATCAGGCGATATGGCAACATTTTGACGTCAGCATAATGGCTGCCGCTTAGAGCGCATGCGTATAATTCCCCTGCTATGTTCTTTGATTTGTCTTACTTACAGCATGCAAAGATCAGTCTAATAATATTTGTGCATGTATAGACCAGACCAGATGGCTGGAGTAAAATAGGAAAGAAGAGTAATAGGACAGAGGAAGAACAAGCTGAGAAGTACAGTAGGAGACTGAACGCTCTCGGGCTCAACCAAGTTGCTTGATTGTTGCAAAATAGATAGTATACTTAATAGAATACTCAGGTTGCAGCAGAAAAAGTGAATTCGGGCGTAATGAGAAAATACTACCAACATTCAAATCATTTGTTTACTATTATCTCTTTAACTGATTCATTCGATCTTTTTAATTTTACTCGCGATCTATGTAACTTCATTAATTTGGTCTTTTAACTACGCAGTGTTGCCAGATCGACAATGCAGATTGCCGCAACATATTGATTCATTCACAAAAAAAATCCTTGTTGGCCACATCTTTGACACAATAAATGAGTATAGGAATATATCTATACTGTGTAGCTAATTAAAATAATCAACAGCCACTGTTCCTTAGTATCATATTTCATATTTAAAGGAAAACAAGCAACAACATATACTGATCCTTGCGAGGCTGTTTATAGCTAGATCTCATTCTATTAGCCTACACTGCCTTAGCCTATCATTCTCACACATACCTCATGGTCACGCACACAAACACATACACTCTCTCTCCCTCTCTCTCTTTCTCTCTCCAATCTGATTTGCTCATTTCATTATCGTAGGTGACCTGGTTTACTCGTTAGCTTTAGTTAACGTTAGAGTAAATCGTTAACCTAGTTTATTCTTATTGGCTATAGGTTGAGTCACTCGTTAAGCAAGGTTTTGTTGGTCAATCTGTGTAGCTCGTTAATGTTGGCATGGGTGACTCGTTAATTTCGTTTTCGGTGACTTGTAATTCTTGATATCATGACCAGTTTGCACAGCTCGTTATCTAGGCTGTAATGATGTGTTAGCCTCACTATGCTTACTCGTTAACCTAGCTCCCTGTATGTGACTCGTTAGCCTCATTTGCTTACTCGTTAACCTAGCTAAATATGACTCGTTATCCTCGCTATTCATGACTCGTTAACCTCGCTATACAGGAGTCGTTAACCTCACTATATACGTCTCGTTATACTCGCTTGAGGTGAATCGTTCACCTTACTATGACTGTTGACCTCACTATACTCACTAGATAACCGCATAATAAGCCTAGTTAACCTCGTTATACTTACTCGTTAATCCCGCTATAAGAGTTGTTAACCTCGCTATATATGTTTGTTAAAGTAACATTAGTACGACTCGTTAACCTCGCTCTCCTCACTTGTTAAACTCGTTATGCTGATTTGTTTTCCTCTCTATGCCCACTCGCTAACCTTGATATGCTCACTCGTTAACCTCTCTATGCCCACTCGTTGACCTCGCTATGCCCACTCATTAACCTTGCTATGTCCACTCATTAGTCTCTCTATGCCCACTCGTTAACCCCGCTATGCCCACTCGTTAACCTTGCTATGTCCACTCGCTAACCTCGCTCTCGTCACTCGTTAACCCCACTATGCTCCCTCGTTAACCTCTCTATGCCCACTCGTTAACCTCGCTATGCTCCCTCGTTAACCCCGCTACAGGTGAACTCGTTAACCTCGCTCCGGTAGGTCAGTCTGAGTGGCTCGTTAACCCCGGGCAGCTCTCGAGATCACACACACAAGACGTTTATCGATTACCTAGGTCTGGAGGGGGGGGGGGGGGAAACGAGGGGAAAGGAGGGGGGCGGGAAGGACTAAGGTTCCCATGGCTTCCTAACATTGCTGGCGGGTTATGAAATTGGTTATTGAAGGGGTTATGGAATTGGTTATTGAAGGGTTATTGAAGGGGTTATGAAATTGGTTATTGAAAGGGTTATGGAATTGGTTATTGAAGGGGTTATTAAAGGGCTACTGAAGGGGTTATTGAAGGGTTATTGAATTGGGTAGTGAAGGGGTTAATGGTGTTGTTATTAATGCTGCGTTATTGAGGTTACTGGTATTATTGATTTGGTTAATAAATGCTTATAATTGGTATTATTAAAGGGGGGTTATTGAAGGGGTTATTTACGTGGTGTTATTGAAATTATTGGTATTATTGATGTGGTCATTAAAGGTTGTAATTGGTATCATTGAAGTAGTGTTATTGCAGGGGTTATTGGTATTATTAATGTTGTGTTATTGAGAATATTCAATAGCAATATTTTGGTGTTATTGAAAGGGTTATTGCTAGTGTGAATGTAGTGTTATTGAAGGAGTTATGGATGTTATTGAATTGGTTATTAAAGGGGTTATCAAGGTTATTGGCATTATTGATGTGGTGTTATTGAAGTTAACCCTCTGAAGACTGTGACGCATTTTGACAGTTTATTCTGGCTATCATTAGAATATGTTATACAGTTTAAGAAGGAGCAGTGGGAATTATTAGGGTAAAGACTATCTCAATTAACCCTCTCACTTCTATAATTATACCCTTCCTAATCTGGACAAATCATCTAAAAATAGCCGGAAAAAAAATGAAAATAAATGCGTATTGGATCTGGAAAGGGTTAATGCTGCTAGTGGTGCTATAATGAGGTAGTTGATGACGTTACCGGAAATGATTGTTGTAACCTCAAAAGGGCCCTCAATATTTCATCAAAATGGCCGAAAAAGCTAACATATGCATGGCGTTCAGCTGCTTCTTTCAAGCTAAGAATCTGCCAACGTTTAACCCTTTCAGTACTGGTGCTGTCCTTTTAGCTTTATTCTGGCTACTATTAGACGATTGTATTCAGTTTAAAAAGGGTTTCCAGCAATTTACAGGTTTCGAACTAGCTCACTTAACCCCTTTTACTACCACAGATCCTTCTTAAACTGCATAACATCGTCTAAATATAGCTAGAATAAAATTTAAAAGACGTCGCCGGGACAGATGGGGTTTACCATCAACCTTAATATAGAGTTATAGTTATTTGAGCCTTTTAAGGAGGAATGGGGTTTTTCTGGTCCACCTTCTCCCTCATGCTTAGCCCCAATAGTGTTCAGATTTTAAGACGTTCGGCCCAATAGTTTGGCGATTTTAAGACCTTTCGCCCCATTTATTTGTCAATATTAAGACCTTATTTAGTAATCACCTTTCACAGCATTGGATTGTACCGGGCCATACTAAAATAAAGGGACAATAACAAAGTTTGTTTATGTTTCATCGGCCCTGTGCGACGTCTGAGGTCACGACAGCTCATATCCATTCGTCACTATTAGGTCATTTGCTCGGGGGTTCTTTGAAGAGTCAGTGAATCTTTCCTTTGAGTCAGCCAGGAGGTTATACGAAAACTGTTATTGAGGGGAGATTTTTAGTTTGCTTCCTCGACCCCCATCAAGCTTTTTAAAAATACCCCCAACACCCCCCTTCGATATAAATGTGTACATGTTTCGGTAGAAAAATGTCCCGGTCCGGTTCCTCCTAAATTACTGGCTCGCTATCGCTCGCAAGGAAAAGATAGACACCTAAATGGCACGATTGGTCTTAAAATTTACAGAAATTGGGCGAAATTTCTTAAAATCACCAAACTAACAGGGCGAACGTCTTAAAATCTCAAAAGTAATGGGGCTAAACATGAGGGAGAAGGAGGTTCGAAAGATAATCCAGTAATTGAAAATCTCCCCTTAATTCTATTCACGTATTTATTTTCCTTGTAACTCTGGCCGCCTCCTACAAACCCTAGAGGAATATGCCATTTTGGGTCTAGCAGGAAAGTTAGCAAATCGGCATAATTATTATTTTAATTTTCGTATTTATTTTGTATATATTTATATCTTTCTTTATTTATTTATTTGTTTATGTTTTGTTGTCTTTGTAAATATCTCTTCTTGCTTGAAACCAAAGAGGAATAGGATGCCTTGATACATGATGTCCTTCAGTTTTTAATAATCTAATTACTTCATTTTACTCCCAACACCGAACATATCCTAATTAAATTAATGAAAGCATGTGACCCTCCCGAGATTCAAACCTGGGATACCACATACAGATTTAAAACACTCTAACTATTACACCACCAAGACAGTTTATTATGAAATCTCGAGTGTAAATCCTTAAATCGGTGTTCTCTCTCTCTCTCTCTCTCTCTCTCTCTGTCTCTCTCTCTCTCTCTCTCTCTCTCTCTCTCTCTCTCTCTCTCTCTCTCTCTCTCTCTCTCTCTCTCTTATATTATAATTCAGACATTGCTTAGGTAGATATACTTTAAACTAGAAGGAACTCAGTTGTTAATACCTTGATAAGGATGAAGAACAACGACAACACCAATTATAATCACAAATATAACGAGAACAAGAACAAGAAAAGGAAGAAGACGAAAAGGAAGGCGAAGAAATTACAAAGATACAGGAAAATCGACGATATTCATAAACACATACAGGAAAAAAATTAAGTCATAATCAGAACTGCCTGAGCAAATATAATGTCCTCGATAACTGATGCATAATACTGTATTACCATTCCATATTGCTATAACCTTGCCTGCCCAAAAGCAAATATAATGTCCTCGATAACTGATGCATAATACTGTATTACCATTCCATATTGCTATAACCTTGCCTGCCCAAAAGCAAATATAATGTCCTCGATAACTGATGCATAATACTGTATTACCATTCCATATTGCTATAACCTTGCCTGCCCAAAAGCAAAGAACATTATGGCTCAATAACTTCTGAGTATTCCTGCCAAATTACTCACGAAATGCTCTTGACTCTACCCTTTAGAGTAGCTCTGTATGAGTGGAACCTCCCCACACATGCGACCAGTACTTGCTACATGGGCGCACAGTAGCCCAGTACAGAACAAGAAGCTGGGCGGGGGTGCAGAACGCATGGAGACGGTTAAGCTGTTTATCCATTTCAGTACTATGATGCCTTTTTTCTGGCTATCATTAGACTATTTGTTTTAGCTTGGCAAGCTCAAAATAAAAATAGTGCAACAGAGTAAACAACATAATGACATCTCTATACTGAAGGGGTTAAATTGATCGCGCACCATCACTCATTCCAAAGATTAATTAGTAAACTTAGTGCTCACGACGGCCGGGTAATCATAAGCAGCAGTGTATTAATTAGTAAACTTAGTGCTCACGACGGCCGGGTAATCATAAGCAGCAGTGTATTAATTAGTAAACTTAGTGCTCACGACGGCCGGGTAATCATAAGCAGCAGTGTATTAATTAGTAAACTTAGTGCTCACGACGGCCGGGTAATCATAAGCAGCAGTGTATTAATTAGTAAACTTAGTGCTCACGACGGCCGGGTAATCATAAGCAGCAGTGTATTAATTAGTAAACTTAGTGCTCACGACGGCCGGGTAATCATAAGCAGCAGTGTATTAATTAGTAAACTTAGTGCTCACGACGGCCGGGTAATCATAAGAGCAGCAGTGTATTAATTAGTAAACTTAGTGCTCACGACGGCCGGGTAATCATAAGCAGCAGTGTATTAATTAGTAAACTTAGTGCTCACGACGGCCGGGTAATCATAAGCAGCAGTGTATTAATTAGTCAGGAGTAAAACGATTTGGAGATTATCACGAAGTCTTATTCTCAATCTCTTTCATAATTTTCTGTGGACATGGTAAAAAATCCCGTAAGTTATAATTATCTAGTTCATATCAAACACTCAATCGTGTGCTTTATTTGTTGTATTAATTTATGAATTTACACAGCTATTGTTATTATGCATTGCAGATTGTATATATTGTCTCACTTAGGAATCTTATCTTTCAAGTTCACCCGCAGTTTTGTTTATATTCATCTGTTCTAACAAATCTGCCTATGTTTATGAATTATAAATGAAATCAACGAACTGTCATTAGGAAACCTTCTCCACCTCTCTCTCTCTCTCTCTCTCTCTCTCTCTCTCTCTCTCTCTCTCTCTCTCTCTCTCTCTTCTTTGTCCCTGGATTGTGCAACTAGGCTGGACATTCCACACTTCCTCGGGATCACCTTGGAAGGGAAAGCTCCTTATGATAACCCTTCCTTCCCTACAGTTATAGAGGAGCCAGTATTTCCAATGGAATCAAGTACAATGAAACACACACACACACACACGCACAGTAACACACACACACACACACACAGACACACGCACAGTCACACACACACATACACACACACACTTTTAGAGGAGCCAGTATCTCGAATTGAATAAAATATAATAAACACATAAAGAGGTACACCATGTTCAATTGCATCCTAGTGTTATTATCGTTACTAAAATCACAGTGTTATGTGTAAAAAAACGGAGTTTTAGTTCCGTGTTATGGTTGAGAAATTGAGTGGGCAGCGCAGTTATCCTATGCAAACACACATACATGCTCTCTTTGACTCTCGCTTTCTCTCTCTCTCTCTCTCTCTCTCTCTCTCTCTCTCTCATTTACACCATACTTCCATACATTTTTATATCTGGATATTCATTCATTTCCTGTGTAGCTAATATTGTGTTTATTGCATTTTCGATTTTCTACGATTCATATATAAACAATTCTTCCCATTTAGCCGACGTGATATCTTATTCAATGTAAATATAATTTTAATCTTATTATTTGTTGTTGTTGTTGTTGTTGTTCCCCAAGCTGCCTGGCCGAACAGCCCCAAGGCCCCGAGTAAGGCCAAGGCCATAAACGAGCGCCCCCACAGAACCCTCCCTGCCGACCACAATAAAGCCTGGGTGACCGAAGCCACTCCATGGCGGGGAGCTGAGAGGGTGCGTAAACGCCCGGGAAACCAAAGCCCCACCCAGGGCCCTGTGCCCCTCAGCAATTATGAAGAGAAAGTTGAGGGGCAAAGGAATAATGTGACGCTTTAGCTTCCAATCTTGGTAGATTGGGAGGTCAATCCACGGAAGAGACGCCGTCACTTGAGATTTAGAAAATATATAAGTAAAAGGAACAGTCCGAGTAAGCTATGGGTATGGCAGAGATCGCTCAGGTCTCACTCTGATAGACCAGCCCATCGCCATCTTATTATTTGTTATTGGTTTTACCAAACTGTGCATGATATTTTGTTTTATATATTCCAAGCCGGACTCGAACCACCGACAGTCAGGACAAGTGTCTATGTTTTAAACCCATTACACCACGGCGTGACTGTCGGTGGTTCGAGTCCGGGTGGGAGTATAACAACATCTAGTAGCTCACGTTTATTTGTGAGATATACTTAATCTGTGCATATATTCTTCTAGGTGTTATTATTATTATCCTCCACCTTCTGTTACTCTTATGTCCATCATCAATGTGAATACAACCATGTCTTGAAGTGAAAGATGAAAAACCCTATTATATGTTATCACTTATTTCACACTTTTTTTTTTTTTAACTGGTACAAAATTGTGTCAGAGATTATATATATGTTTTTTTCAGTAGAGACACTTCAGAAGATATATTGCCAACTTTGTAATAGGCATGTGCACTGTACAGGCAATTTGTTATGTAATTAAAGTTGCAATATCCTGAAAGTGCCCGCAAGGTTTTTGAAATACTAACGCTAATTTGTAACTCCATGTAGCCCTCCCTCTCTCCCGCTAAAATCATCCTTTCCCATATTAGCCATCGTGGAGAATCTCGCGAACTGACCAACCCGAGGAGAAATCGATATTTATAAACATTCCATTTCCTTATCCACCCATCTCTCTACCCCCGTGTCCCCTCATTACTCGCGGGAAAATATAATAATATCTCCCCGCGAATAAGGGTTTTAGCATTTAAATCACCCGTGTTCGACTGTAAAAGGACCAGCCAATAGAACACTCCTCTTAAGGCAAGTGTTTTAAAGAGGAATGCTAAATAAGGATTCACACAAGATCATTTTTACCGGCGACTTTCAATCGGCATTTATGTTTTCTGGGGTAATTTGGGACTTATGTTCATCAGTGTCGGCAATTTTATCGGCTTTACTTAATTATAGTGGGCTGGAATATTACAAAACTTTAATTCAGAAGAGTCCAGGCTAGAAATGCCAAGAAAAGTTGACAGTAAATGTGTTCGTGTGACGCGGCGACCAGTAAGCTGAGGCAACATTGGAGAGTCTGATTTACAAGCGGTCTTTGGCAACCCTTTGAAGATCCTGTAGTAAGAGAGATCGCTCATCTACATCTTTGGACGCCATTTTGGTGCCGTAATGACCAAACAACGGGGCTTTATCTTATTTTTGATCACGTCGTGTTTAGACCCAACGACCAAAGTATATACCCTGTGCCTGTATTACTGAATGATTATTAAAATATTGGAAGTATTGGACTGTCAAAGAGAGCCTAACAACAGCCGAGGCCCCAATATGGCGAAGGTTGGCCCCGATCTCCGTTACTACAAGGTCTCTAGCAACCCCTGGTCACTCGACGCCGCTGACCAATCACATTATCATTCTAATGCCCTCCGTAATTTATGTTTTATTCAGATGCCTATAATCACGGCATAAATTTGCAGTTACGCTCTAGAATTAACTCTTTAGATATTCATTTTTATTGGGAGTTGTGATAGACAGTAATCAGGGAGGGAGAGAGAGAGGGAAGGGAACAGTTAGCGCAGATAGCTACCCTTCCCTGCGCAGTCTCAATTGTTGTTATTATTAATACAGAGAGAGAGAGAGAGAGAGGGAAGGGAACAGTTAGCGCAGATAGCTACCCTTCCCTGCGCAGTCTCCATTGTTGTTACTATTAATAGAGAGAGAGAGAGAGAGGGGGAAGGGAACAGTTAGCGCAGATAGCTACCCTTCCCTGCGCAGTCTCAATTGTTGTTATTATTAATACAGAGAGAGAGAGAGAGAGAGAGCTTGGAATCGATACAAACAATTCGATTAAATGTGACAAACATTTGTCTTCATTAAGAGTGGAACGATTGTATGTATCGTGCCGTGTAGTTTTGATTATTCCACATTTTCATAACTTCATTTAACCCTTTTAGTATATGTGGACGCATTTATTTAAGATAAATATTTGACAATTATATTCAGCTTAAGAACATTTTAACCCTTTATATTACAAGAGATCCATCTTAAGGTGCAAAAAATCGTCTAATGAATGCCAAAATAAACGAAAAACGAGTCAACATACACTGAAGAAGGTTAAACTTTTATTAGGTTTTATTTTCAACTGTTTCTCATCAAGTTCTTGCCTTCTACAACCTTTATTTTTCCTCTATGTAAATAATCACTTCCCGTTTTCCCCTACAATGTCCTACTTTCTTTTACAGCCTATTACACTGCTCCCTCTCCCTCTCTCCAACCCCCCAACCCCCACTCACTCTCACTCTCACTCTCTCTCTCTCTCTCTCTCTAGGGAGAGAACCTCCCGCTTTGCTATCCTTACCTTCTACTTTGCAGCAAATTCTATGTTAGAATTAAAGTCCTGACTGCCTAATAGAGACAGCAAGGTCTGTGTAGTCTGTGTATCTATGTGACTGATGTAACTTTATCTTTTCATCGATTAGGAGACTGAGTTACGAGAATCTGTATAAATATCTAGTTATATTTTGGAAACTTGCAGACTAATTATTAAGTCAGTTCAATATAGTATTAACATATTAACTGAAATTTACTAATTGGTTTTGTCAATGCTGATATATACAAGATGTTTAACCTTTGTATATATATATATATATATATATATATATATATATATATATATATATATATATATATATATATATATATATATATATATATACTGTACAGTATATATATATTTATATATACAGTATATATGGGGAGATTGTAAGCACCAGTCGATCAGGGCAGTACCCAGAGGAGGCCACATTGAGATATGATAAGGAGTTGCTAGAACTCCTGTTTCATTTGCCTGGCTTCCCTCACTGTTGCTATGTGTGCCTCACCTACTTAGGGAGTAATCCAGATAACTCTCACAAACACCTCCTCCTCCTTTTAATTACATTACACTTAACAAGCAAGCCACAATGTTTTCCAACACACCTAAATTACCTCTAATGTTCCATGATTTTGGCTCGCTGTTGCTCTTTCAACCTTAAGGGAGACATTTGTTTTACAGCGTTGCCTTTTGTCTCCTACATGCACATAGAAAATATATATATATACATATATATATATATATATACAGTATATATATACAGTATATATATATATATACAGTATTGGATATCTGCCAGGAATGGTCCAAAAGCTTTTCACGACACGAACTATTAATAGTATCTACTTAAAAGTCTCTCTCTCCCTCTTCACTGAATTGTCCCCTTCCGATTTGTAATATAATTTTCTCTCTTTTCTCACTTAACTCTCCTCTCAGCATCTCTCTCTCTCTCTCTCTCTCTCTCTCTCTCTCTCTCTCTCTCTCTCTCTCTCTCTCTCTCTCTCTCTCTCTCTCTCTCTCTCTCTCACACACATAGCCACTAAACAAAACCTCGATCATCGCGTTCTTTGTCCCGCTGACGGAGATGGTCGGTGGTGTTTGTTTAACTACAATTGAAACCGTCCCGAGCGCAGGACACACCCGGGGGAGAGAGAGAAAGTGTATGGAAACACTAATTGGGAACGAACGTCTGGGTATCTTGCTATATGCAGATGATGTGGTGATCATGAGCGACAATCGAGAGGATCTGCAGAGAATGCTAGATGTGGTGTCCGAATATGGGAATGATCTGAATGTGAGTTTTAGCAGGGAGACAAGTAAAGTGCTAGTAGTGAATGGGGATGAAACGGATGTGGGTGCGACGTGGCTACTTGGGAATAATATTATTACCCAAACAAATGAATAAAAGTACCTGGGGATGACAGTGGATGCAAGAGGATGCGAGAAAACAAAAGATGAGAGACTAACAAGAGCGAGCCAGTGGGTGGGAAGACTTAGCAGTGCTGCAAGGTGTAGAGCGAACAAGTATGAAATAGTGCGAGGAGTATGGAAGGGTATGGCTGTGCCGGGCCTGATGTATGGTCTGGAAACCATCCCGTGGACGGCGAATGACACGGCAAAGCTGGAAGTTGCCCAGAATAGGGTCGGAAGGCTCGCACTGGGAGCTAACAAGTACACTGCAGTAGAAGCCTTGAGAGGTGACGCGGGGTGGAGCTCCTTTGAAGAAAGAATAGACAAGGGAGCCCTACGGTACCGGGTCAGACTGGAAAAAATGAATGGTGATAGATGGGCACGAAAGGTGTTTGAATGGGCTAAGGAGAGCAGTAAGTGGAACAAGATGTGCGACAAAAAGATAGAGAAGTACGGAATGCGTGGTATCATGATGGGGGAAAGTATGGAAATGTGGAGCCATGAGAGATGGAAGAAAGAGATCGGCAAACAGGTACAAAGCGTAGCAAGGGATGAAGGGGTAGGGAAGATGAGAAACAAGAGTTCACTAGAATGGTACATATGTAAGCTACAGCCAACTAAGTCGCTTGAGCTGAACAGCAGAACGTATAGATGGTCAAATGAAGGCAACAAGGCATGCAAGATGTGCGAGAGCGGGGAGGATGAGACTGTGGAGCATATCCTCCTAAAGTGCAGAAAATATGAAGGAGAAAGGCGGGTAATGCTGAGAGCCATAGTGCAAGAAATTGGTGCGGAGGAATGGAATTCAGTGGTAGCAAGGTATGAATGGGGGTTCGACGGAATAGTGATCTACCTGCTTGGCCTGAACGACCTAAACATGTGGAATGAGACCACTGCACGGAGTGTTAAGGACTACCTAGAGGGAGTGTGGAGGAAAAGATCAGCCTCACAATAGTGAGGCTGGGGTGACAATGCCCACCAGGGAACAATCTTCTTTTACTCTCAACCTGTCCCTTTCCATTATAGTTTATAAGTTTATCCTAGGAGAGAGAGCCGATTCTAAGGCCACACCTCGACCAGTAGAGCGTGACTCTCGCACCAAGACCAAGACCAAGACCAAGACCAAGACCAAGGGAAGGTGGAAAAAACAAAACAAAAATAGGTGGATAGATTATAATTATAAGGGATAGATAAACAGCCACATAGACAATTTGGTAGGTAGCTTAGATAGAGAAATAATGATAGATTGAAAGAACGTTATTGATATATAAATAGTTAACTACACAGATAGACTTTTTTTGTGAGTAAGATGGAGACAAAAAGCAAAACTGCCTGTAACAAGCCCCCTCCCCCACCCCTCCTAATTGAAAAAGTGACAGAGCGCCGGTTAAAGAACAGTTAGACAGAACAATAGGCCAACATATGTATATACGACTATACATCATTTTATTGATACAGTATAAATGGAACGAAAAAGGTGTGACATTTTGTTGAATGAAAGGAATAATATACTGTACATATTGATAATACTCCACCTGGAATAATATACTGTACATATTGATAATACTCCACCTGGAATAATATACTGTACATATTGATAATACTCCACCTGGAATAATATACTGTACATATTGATAATACTCCACCTGGAATAATATACTGTACATATTGATAATACTCCACCTGGAATAATATACTGTACATATTGATAATACTCCACCTGGAATAATACTGTACATATTGATAATACTCCACCTGGAATAATATACTGTACATATTGATAATACTCCACCTGGAATAATATACTGTACATATTGATAATACTCCACCTGGAATAATATACTGTACATATTGATAATACTCCACCTGGAATAATATACTGTACATATTGATAATACTCCACCTGGAATAATATACTGTACATATTGATAATACTCCACCTGGAAGAATACAATCAAAGTGGAAGACCAAATGTTTAAGGGAGCTCACCTCGCTTTGTTTTCTCCTTCTCTCCCTCGCTCTTTGGCTTGTATCCAATCGGCCCCATTCAGCCTACTGTTTTAAGATATTTACCCCATCCAGGTGTAAATATTTTCCTGGCGAGCGGTAGCGAGCCAGCATATATATATATATATATATATATATATATATATATTTTTTTTTTTTTTATTTTTTTTTTTTTTACAAGCTAAATTTGTAAATTTTTCGATAGAAAAATGTCTCCATACAATGCTGGCTCGCTATCGCTCGCCAGGAAGAAATCGACACCTGGATGGGGATAAACGTCTTAAAACAGTTGGCTGAATGGGGCCGAATGGATACAAGCCAGAGAAAGAGAGAAAAGGAGAAAAAGAGAAAAAAAGCAGGTGACCCCCCTTAAAACAAAGCACAAATAATTATAGGGTACAGTAGTTGTCCTCCTTCAGTAAAATACATGCAAATGTTCATCCCGTTCACATCTCTCTCTCTCTCTCTCTCTCTCTCTCTCTCTCTCTCTCTCTCTCTCTCTCTCTCTCTCTCTCTCTCTCTCTCTCTCTCTCTCTCACACACACACACACTGCAACCTGTGTATTCACTGGGTGGTTTGGACGCGTTTCATTTGATTCTTAATTTCTTATAACCAATGGGGATACAATTTTTGGCCTCTGCTTAATATATATAATGAAGGGAATATAATACAATAAATAAATACATCATTTATACAGCCACAACATGATTGCATAGCGTAATAACTGCAATATAGTTAAACATGGCAGAGAGTCAAGTCTCTTTCAGTTTGAAACGTGTGTTCGTGCGTGTGTGGCCACGTGATAGAGTGGGCTGCCGTCCAGAAAGGATCCACTACACATCTCCGGCCCGACGCAGGTGGGATAGAGAATGTGGTTGCCGAGAATATGTATAACACGGAGGTCTCACATTTAAGGGGAGGTGGGCGTATTTATTTGATCATTTATGTATCTATTATTATCTGTTTAGTTTCCTCCCTACACCTCCATCAAGCTTAAAAAAAAAGACTCTCCTACAAGATAAATGTGTACATTTCTCGATAGAAGAATGTCCTGGCCGAAGGTCGGTTCCTCTTAAATTACAGGCTCGCTATCGCTCGCCAGGAAGAAATCGACACCTAAATGACACGGAAAGTATTAATATTGACAAAGAAATGGGGCGAAAGGTCTTAAAATTGTCAAACTAATGGGTCAAACGTCTTAAAATCTGAAAACCGATGGGGCTAAACATGAGGAAGAAGGGGCACCATAAAAACGACCCATCTCCCCTTAACCTGAATGAAACTAGCCTCACTACCATAGCAGCTGACATCACTGCCCATCTCGGCCCCACAAAACACGCCCGACGACTAGTGTGTGGCGATAAAGAAAGCCGACACAGGTAAGGCGATTTTTTTAGTTTGTTCCCTAGACCTCCATCAAACTTAAAATTACCCCCCCCCCCCAACCCCAAGACAGGTAAATGTGTACATTTTTCGAGAGAAAAATTTTCCAGCCGAAGGCCGGTTCCTCTTAAAATACAGGCTTGCTATTGCTCGCCAGGAAAAAATCGACACCCAAATGACACGGTAGGTCTAAAATTGAGATATGGGGCGAAAGTTCTTAAAAACGCCAAACTAATGGGGCAAACGTCTTAAATCTCAAAAAGTAATTGGGCTTAACATGAGAGAGAATGGGGTCAAGAAAAAAATCCCTCAAGTGGGTATCTCCCCTTAAGAGAAACTCGGACTATTATCATCACTCTACACCTGGTTCAAGTGGACACCTCGGCATTTCTAACATTTCGCCACACGGGAGAAGTCGCCACCTATAGGATGTGTTGCCATAGAGGACATAATTATACAGTAGGTGTAAAGCACAAGTCGCCACCCGGGACAAGTAGGCACACAAGACAAGTTGACATCTTGGACAAATTGACACACAGGACAAGTTGACACATAGGACAAATTGACACACAGGACAAGTTAACACATAGGACAAGTTGACACACAGGACAAGTTGACACATAGGACAAGTTGACACACAGGACAAATTGATACACAGGACAAGTTGACACACAGGACAAGTTGACACAGGACAAGTTGACACAGAGGACAAGTTGACACACAGGATAAGTTGACACATAGGACAAATTGACACACAGGACAAGTTGACATATAGGACAAGTTGACACACAGGACAAATTGATACACAGGACAAGTTGACACAGAGGACAAGTTGACACACAGGATAAGTTGACACATAGGACAAGTTGACAAATAGGACAAGTTGACACACAGGACAAGTTGACACACAGGACAAGTTGAAACACAGGACAAGTTGACACACAGGAAAAGTTGACACATAGGACAAGTTGACACACAGGACAAATTGACACACAGGACAAGTTGACACATAGGACAAGTTGACACACAGGACAAGTTGACACACATAACAAGTTGACACATAGGAAAAGTTGACACACAGGACAAGTTGACACACAGGACAAGTTGACACACATGACAAGTTGACACACAGGATAAATTGACACACAGGACAAGTTGACACACAGGACTAGTTGACACATAGGACACGTTGACACATAGGACAAGTTGACACACAGGACAAGTTGACATCCAGGACATGTTGACACACAGGACAAGTTGACATACAGGACAAGTTGACACACATGACAAGTTGACACACAGGATAAGTTGACACACAGGACAAGTTGACACATAGGAAAAGTTGACACACAGGACAAGTTGACACTCAGGATAAGTTGACACACAGGACAAGTTGACACATAGGACAAGCTGACACACAGGACAAGTTGACACACAGGACTAGTTGACACACAGGACAAGTTGACACACAGGACAAGTTGACACACAGGATAAGTTGACACACAGGACAAGTTGACACACAGGACAAGTTGACACACAGGACAAGTTGACACACATGACAAGTTGACACACATGACAAGTTGACACATAGGACAAGCTGACACACAGGACAAGTTGACACACAGGACAAGTTGACACACAGGACAAGTTGACACACAGGACAAGTTAACACACAGGACAAGTTGACACACAGGACATGTTGACACACAGGACAAGTTGACACACATGACAAGTTGACACACAGGATAAGTTGACACACAGGACAAGTTGACACACAGGACATGTTGACACATAGGATAAGCTGACACACAGGACAAGTTGACACACAGGACAAGTTGACACACAGGATAAGTTGACACACAGGACAAGTTGACACACAGGATAAGTTGACACACAGGACAACATGACAAACAAAATATAATCACCACGCAAGACAAGCCACCAAAATAGGACAATTGGACACGGAGAACAAGACACTTTGCCATGCCGTACTTGTTGCCATCAGCAGACATCGCCACACAGGAAACCTCCCTACTAGACCTCCATCAAGCTTTAAAGAAACAACCCTACGACTCTCCTTCGAGATAAATTTCCCGGCCGAAGGCCGGTTCCTCTTAAGTTACAGGCTCGCTATCGCTCGCCAGGAAAAAAATCGACACTTAAATGATACGAAAAGTCATAATATTGACAAAGAAATGGGGCTAAAGGTCTTAAAATCGCCATAATAATGGGTTGAACATCAATCTGATAACTAATGAGGCTAAACATGAGGAAGAAGGGAGACCAGAAAAACGATCCGTCTCCACTTATGAAGCAAGTACTGTACAGTGGCCTACATTAGTTATGTTCCTCGTCGAGATCTCATGTATGAAAGTATATTAAGGGTGAATTAATTGTAATGTGGTTTCTTTTAATTACCAGTTGACTAGTTAGATGGGTTAACCACTGCATTACAAACTACACTCGTAATTCAATCAGTCACTCATACAAATTCGCGGACCCCACCTATTTTTAATTATGGAAGTATATTTGTGGACACGAATTTCTGAATATACTTTGCTATACATCAATTACAAACCTATATATACTATTCAATGAAAAGCAAGTTTCATCCAAAAATTAATCCAGATTATAAGAAAAACATAGAGGGTCCACCAATGTTTATGAGTGACTGCACATAATATTTCCATGTACAGAGAGGAACAGAGCTTATGTGGGCAACTGTACACCCACGTCTATAAACTCAGTAAAGCCAAACTCAATTTGTGTCAATATTAAGACTTTTCGTGTCATTTAGGAGTCTATTTTTTCCCAGCGAGCAGTAGCGAGCGATAGCGGCCTTCGGCCGAGACATTTTCTATCGAAAAATTTACAAATACATCTTGAAGGAGGGTCTCGGGGTTTTTTGTTTTAAGCTTGATGGAAGTCTAGGGAGGAAACTAAAAAAGATAATAAAAATGTACATAAATGAGCATATATACGCCCATCCCCCCTTAATGACTGGAGGAATCGAGCTAATATTTCTACCGTTTACTTAAGAACATAAGAAAATGGGAGTCTGCAGAAAGCCGATTGGCCCAAACAAGGCAGATCCCTCTCACACTTAACCCTAATTATAAGACCTTATAAGCTGGGCTTATATAGCCCAGCTCACTAACACCATTAGGACTGACCTCACCGAAAAGGTCAGAGGTCAGAAAACGATTCGCGGTGCGGTTCTCGGAGAGTGTGGTAGTTAGTGCCTGCTCTCTATCCTGTCCACTCTCGGTTTTTCTTTGTGTGTGGGTGTGTGCTTGGTCGGCTGGGACCTCGTGGAGGTTCTAGCCATGTCCAATAGTGTGGAGGGTGGTGGGGTGGCCACTACTGTCTCCCAGATGGACGCCTCAACGACGGTTGGGGAATAGCGGAACAGGGATGCCTCGCCAGATGGTGATGGTGGTCAGGTTAGTGGGGTGAAGCAGCCCAAGGTCTCTGAAGCTCCGGTGCCGGCCCCTCCACCCCCCCAGGTGAGTCTCCCCCGCTTATAACATTTCTAATCAATGCTGTATCTGGCGCCGCCGTGTTTTGCAATCCGTCTAAGATTTCCCGGGCCGTGGATGCTTCTCCTTTCGGGCACTTCTGCAGGGATGGGCAGGGGATTGTGGAGTGTAGGGGTGGTAGCAAGACTTTGGTGGTGCGTCTTAGGGAGGCCGATGTCCCCCTGGTGTCGCCCTCCATGGAAGCACTGATGGCCCTGGGTGAGTGGGCGGTCCAGTGTCGCCGGGTCCGCAATCTGCAAGATTTCTCAGTATCCTATGGTACTATGGGGCCTGTGGACCGGGATGTTATCTCAGCAGACTTAATGACTGGCCTATGGGTCCTTGAGGCCTCAGGGGCAGGAGGCCCCTGTACCCTCCTGGAGGTTCATCGCCTTCCCGCTAGCTTCCCTGGCCCTGGTGATCCCCCCAAATCCCTCACTGTCCGCCTCATGTTTAAGGGTCCGCTCCCAGTCCATATGAGATTTTGCTCAGTATCGTATCCCGTCTCTCGGTATCATTTCCCCATGCTTAGGTGTTACGACTGCCACCAGTTCGGTCATGGGTCCACTTCCTGCAGGAGCTCGGTCAGGTACTCGATGTGTAGCGGGGTCTAGTTCCGCTCCGAAGGGTGTGTGCTGTGCGAGCTGGACCCGTTCTGCTACCTGTGCCTTGGCTATCACCGTGTTGTGTCTCGTACATGCCCGATTTATGGCAGAGCGGTGGAGCTTCACCGTGCAGTTCGTGAGGATGGGGCCTCTGTGCTGGACGTCAACCGCGAACTGCGCGCGCTTCCGGCCCGGTATCGTCGATCGGTAACTGCCCCCTGGGGGCCCGCGGCGTCGCCTCGTCCGTCGTCGTCGTTGCGCCTTGGCTCAGCGCCCGTCCGCTGTCCGTCAGGGGTCCCCCTCGTCACGGGACGCGCCGCGGCCACGTCCGTGCTCCCCTCCCCGTCGTCCGGATGTCTCGCTCACGAATCGCTTCTCCGCTTTCGCCACCCCCGATGAGGACGAGTCGGTAGTGGTTCAGACGCGTCGCCTTCGGTCGCCGTCTCGTCCGTGGTCGTACTCGCAAGCTGTCAGTCGCCCTCCCGCCCCGCCTCATGATCGTGTTGCTCGCCATCCCAATCCGCGCCCGCGCCGGTCCGCCGCTCTGGATCATTCAGGTGTTTCGGACGCGCCGTCCAACGTTTCCGTCCCGTCAGAGATGGAGGCCCCCCACCTCCGCCGTCCAGATCATCCGTCCCTTTGTCGCTCTTCCTTTCCTACCTCTTTTCGTCCCTCCTCTCCTCCTGGTGTTTCGGGCCCGTCTCCCAGTGTCTCCTCCGCTTACTTATTGAAGCTATCTCCTCCTATCTCGCTGATGTTGCCCCTCAGGATATTTGTGAGCAGTTCATGCCTCGGTTTCCCAGTCTTTCGGTCTCTTCATAGGCTCCCTTCCTCGTAGTCTCTCTTTGGTTTTCTGGAATGCCCGCTCGTTGCTCCGGAAATCTCAGGATTTCAAGGTTTTCCTCGACGGGCTGCGACCCGTCGTGGTCGGGGTTTGTGAGACGTGGTTTGCCCCTGCCAAGCGTTTTTGTCTCCGGGGTTACTCCCTCCTTCGTGCGGACCGGCTCAGGCGGGTGGGGGGTGGCTTGGCAATCATGGTCCTAGAAGACGTACCATGTCAACCTCTCCCCCTGCAGCCGTTCAGGGGTGGTGTACTGGAGGTTTTGGCACTTCGCCTTGAGTTAGAGAGGTGTTGGTCCTCGGTTCTGTTGGTTTATAATCCCTGTCTCTCTGTCTCTCTTGCTGAACTTGATCACTACTTCGATCAGTTCCCTTCGCCAGTGCTGGTCATGGGTGATTTTAACGCCAGGCATAGATGTTGGGAACCGGATCTTCCGCTTCGTTCCCGTATTGCCTCTGGCTCTTCCCTCTTCCAATTTCTTCTCGGCTCTGCCCGTTTCTCTTTTCTCTCTCCCTCCGGTCTCCATACCCGGTTTGATCCTCACTCTGGTTTGGCCTCGGTTTTAGTCTTGTGTCTGGGCGATGCCCCTTTTTGGGGTGTGACCTATTCTCTTGGTCCCTACCTTGGTAGCGATCACTCGCCTCTTGTCGTTGGGTTTCCAGTCCTTTCCTTGAATCTTCCCTGTCCTACTCGCCCTCGGTGGCGCTTTTCGGAGGGGGCTGGCCGGTGTTTGAGGAGGCTCTCTCCCTCCCTTGCCCGGCGGTGGGTCTCCCTCTCAAGGTGGCGGCGGGCTCCTTTTCTTCATGGCTGGTATCCGCCGGCCGCCAGGCTTTCTCTTTGTCAGACCGTCGCAGGGTGCCCCGTTGCGGGGTGCCTTGGTGGACCGATGCTTGTCATGGGGCAGTGAAGGCCAGGCGTCAGGCATGGTCTGCCTGGCGTCGCTGTCTCTCCGAGGCGAACAAGCTACGGTACTTGCTTCTTTCTTTTCCTCGCTGCTTAGCACTCCTGTCCCTCTCCCTGCTTCTGCCCGCCTGGCGGCCGCTGTCCGCCTGGCGGAGGCGTCTCCTTCCCCTCCTGGTCTCTCTCTTCCTTTCACTTCTCAGGAACTTTCCTCTGCCCTCTCGGCTCTTTCGCCCCGTAAAGCAGCCGGGCCTAACCTGGTCCCTTATGAGTTCCTCCGCTCTCTCCCTCCCTCATCTTCCGCTGTCATGTTGGATATCTACAATCGTAGCTGGGCGGATGGGGTCTTCCCGGGTGCTTGGAAGGAGTCTATCCTCCTCCCTTTCCCTAAGCCCGGGAAGGACCTCTCCAGTCCCTCTGGTTACCACCCCATTGTGCTCCTTCAGTGTGTGAGTAAGCTCATGGAGCGGCTAGTTGGTGCTCGTCTTCAGTGGTGGGCTGAGTCTCGGGGTGCGCTGTTGGAGGAGCAGTGTGGCTTCCGTCCTGGCCGGGGCATGCTTGACGTCCTCCTGCAGTTGGAGCACTTGGTACACGACACTTACAGACGTCGTGGGGTCATGCTGGCCCTCTTTGTGGATGTGGCGGGTGCTTTTGACTCTGCTTCTCATGAGGGGATCTTCTACAAACTCTCTGGTATGGGTGTCTCGGGTGTTCAGTTATCTTGAGTGCGCAGTTTTCTGTCGGGTCGTTCCTTCTCGGTTTCGGTGGAGGGGGGGGGGGGGGCTGCTGTCCACGCCGTGTCCCATCCGTCGTGGAGCTTCCCAGGGCTCGGGCCTTAGTCCCTTCTTTTTTAATCGACTCCTGTCTGACCTCCCCCGTCCCCCTGGTACGCCCCTTTTGGCATATGCGGATGATCTATCCTTGGTTTGCACGGCTCCTACGCTATTAGAGGCACAGGAGTGCCTCCAGGCCGGGGTAGATTACCTGCTCCGGTGGTTCGCGGACTGGGGTTTTGCCGTCAATGCGCAGAAGTGCGCATTGATGTGCTTCACCCATCAGCGCAAGCTCCCCTCCATCCCCTCCATCCTCCTTGTGGGTACGCCGGCCCCGTTACGTACGCAACATACATTTCTAGGGCTCCTACTCGATGGCCCCATTTTAACCTGGAAGCATCATATAGAATATTTGCGGTCGTCGTGTATGAAGTGGCTCGATATCATGAAGAGCTTGGCGGGTGTTCGTTGGGGCGCGGATCGGGAAGTCCTCCTGCGGTTTTATTCGGCGTACGTGCTAAGTAAAAAAAATTACGGTTGCTTCGTCTACGGCTCGGCCTCCCCCACGGTACTCAAATGGCTGGATGTGGTGCAGCACACGGCGCTGCGCATCGCGTTGGGGGCCTTCCGCTCGTCGCCGGCGGTCTCTCTCCACGCGGAGGCAGGTCTTCTTCCCCTTGCTTTGGACCGTCATCACCTTAACGTCACCACCCTCCATCGTGCCCGATCATTTTCACCTGCTCATCCTTATAGCCTCCTCATCTCTCATGCCCCTGTTTTGCCTCACACTCCCTCCTGGCCTGTCCGCTCCCGTTCCCCTTTCCTCGTCCGTGCCCTCCTCCTCCCTCTCCTTGCCCCTTCCGTCCCCTTCCCCCACCCCCTCAGTCTCCCCTTTCACTCCCTGGTCTGACCTGTCCTCTATGTTCCACCTTTCCCTTCATGTTCCCTTCGTCAAATCTCAGGATAGCTCCCGTGCCCCCTCCCTTTTCCTAGAACTTGTCTCCCTCCGCTATAGTACTCACTTCCCTATTTACACGGATGGCTCCCACACCTCCTCCCCCCAGTCCTCTTCTGCCGCCATTTATGTTGAGCACCTTTCCCTTTGTCGGACTTGGCGGCTGTCCGGTTAACATACAGTACTTGCCTCAGAACTATTTGCTATCCTTCAAGCTTTCATTTTCATTTGCGATTTCCTCCCCCCTCAGTCAATAGTCATATTCTCAGATTCACTATCCTCCCTTGCCCTCCTCAGCTCCCAGCACCCTGTCTCTCATTGCTCCCTAGTCCCATTCTCTCCTTTGCTCCCTCGGGCAGTCTGGCTTTTCCCTCCATTTTCAGTGGGTTCCCTCCCATATCGGTATCCGGGGTAACGTAATTGTTGATTCTGCAGCTTCACTTGCACACTCCTCCCCTGCCCTTGAACCCCTCCCTCTCCCTCCCTCCTCCGTTTCCAGGCTAGCTTTTGCCCTTTGCCGGACGCTCTGGGATGCCTCCCTCAGAGGTGAGCTCCGCATAGGCCATGTGGGGCTGGCCTCTCACCTCTTCCATCTACGACTGGTGCCTGACCCTTTCTGCCCGTGGTGCCGGACGGTGGATGAAACGGTAGAGCACTTCCTTCTTCACTGCCCTCGCTTCTATTCCCATAGGACCCTCCTCCGCTGCAGCCTCCGCTCCTTTGGGGTCACCGACTTTACCCTCCCTGTCCTGCTGGTGGGCCGTGGGCTGTACCCGGCCCTCCATGACCGGGTCCTCCAGCACACCAAGATCTTCTTGCGGCGTTCGGGTCGTCTCGGCAGCCTGTGATTCCCTATCTGTGTTGGTCTGCGGCAGGGTTAATTGGGCCTGCCCACACAGCCCTACAACCAACAATCAAGATCAATCAAGAAGGTTAGAAAACGGGGTCTACAGAGTGCCGATTGGCCCACACCTGTCAGATCCCCCTCACACCCAACCCATCTCATCCATATGCCTATCTAATTGTATCTTAAAGCTCCCTATCGTTCTTGATCCCACTATAGCACTTGGTAGACTATTCGACCTATCTACAACTCTGTTACCAAACCAACATTTGCCTATATCCTTTCTGAAACGAAATTTATCTAATTTGAAACCATTTGTTCGAGTTCTATCGCTATCACTGAGCTTTAGTACATTTTTCATTTCCCCTTTATTTATCCCACTAACCCACTTGAACACCTCTATCATATCCCCTCTAACTCTGCGTCTCTCTAACGAATGTAAGCCTAATTTCTTCAACCTTTCTTCATACGGAAGATTTCTATTATTATGGATCATTTTTGTCCTTCTACGTTGTACTCTCTCCAATGAATCTATGTCCATTCTGTAACAAGGACACCAAAATTGAACAGCATAATCCATGTGGGGTCTCACTATTGACAAGTAAAGTTTTAAGATAACATCAGCAGTTCTGTTACTCACACTCGTAGAGATGAACCCGAGAATCCTGTTTGCCTTGTTACGAACAACGCTTATACACTGTTTTCTAGGCTTCAAATCATTGCTAACAAACACACCTAGATCTTTCTCACAATCTGAGTTTTCCAATTCCATATTAGCTAGTTTATATTTAAAATTTGTATGCATCTTCCCTATCTTTAATACCTTGCATTTGTCAATGTTAAACTTCATCTGTCAATTTACTGACCATTCGTGTAAGGTATCTAGATCCCTTTGGAGGCACTCTATATCTCTATCTGAATCAATTTTTTTCCCCATTTTGGTATCGTCTGCAAATTTACTTATCCTACTAGTTATACCTAAATCAAGGTCATTTATGTATGTAACAAACAACAGAGGACCTATTACAGACCCTGGGGGACACCACTTTTGACTGCTCCCCATTCTGACTTGGTACCATTTATGCTGACTCTCTGCTTCCTACCAATTAGCCATGACCTAATCCATCCCAACAACGCCCCACCTATTCCATGCGCCTCAACCTTTCTCATCAATCTCTCATGAGGGACTCTGTCGAAAGCTTTACTGAAATCTAAATATATTATATCATATGACTTGTCATTATCTACTGCTTCATATACCTCTGAGAAAAAACTAAGCAAATTAGTAAGGCAAGAACGTCCCTGAGTGAATCCATGCTGAGAAGAATTTATTATATTAAATGTTTCTAAGTGGTTTCTAATTTTACTAGCAATAATTGACTCTAGTAGCTTTCCTATGATTGATGTGAGACATCAAGGCAAGGGTCAGCCAGGAACAGGGGTGAACATTTACAGCCCATTTGTTCTTGCCCTTTTTAAGTTATGGAGGTTAGAGGGCAGGATTTCTGCCTTACCTATAATGAATGGACTATAGTCACAGGCAATTAGAAACACGTGGAGAATGTCGAGGAAAGATTATAGAAACTCAAAATAACATAGTTTATAATTATGCAAGATTATTAGCGAATTGTGTATTTTGATTGTTCCAGCTAAGTTTTATATAATCAGAGCTAGAGCTCCATCAAACTTAGAAAAACACCCCCTAGACCCCCCTTCAACATAAATTTGTAATTTTTTCGGTAGAAAAATTTCCCGACCGAAGGCCGGTTCCTCTTATAATTACAGGCTCACTATCGCTCGTCAGGAAAAAATCGACACCTAAATGGTATGAAAGGTCTTAAAATTAACAACGAAATGGGTCGAAATGTTCAAATCGCCAAACTAATGGGCCGAACGTCTTAAAATATCAAAACTAATGGGGCTAAACACGAGGGAGAAAGGGGTCCAGAAAAAGACAAACTACTAGATTGTAACAATATGCAGAGACTCCGTGCCAGAAAGTGAATGTGAAATAAGCTTACCGTAATTAGTATTATGTACAGTCTTCCGCACACATATCGTGTACAACCCAGAGAAAACTATTCGCTGCCAGCTGTCTAAAAGCACCTCAAACCCCCCCCCCCTCCCCCGCTTCCACACTCATTTCTCCAAGTAATCGCTGGTTCGAATATGAACCAAGACTCTCTCACTCACTCTCTTTCTCCTTTCTCTCTCTTTCTCCGTTATTCAAAAGCATTGTTAGACCCCATCTTGATTAATTATGGCGTTCAGTTCTGGTCCCCGTATCTCAAGAAAGACATTAAAAAAACTCGAATTTGTGCAGCGTAGAGCAACTAAACTAATTCCCTCTCTGAAAAAACAATCCATACTTTGAAAGATTAAATAAATTTAATTTGTTCTCGCTAAAGAAAAGGAGGTTGCGAGGCCAACTTATCGAGTGTTTTAAGATACTTCAATTATTTGACAGTAAATATCAGTGCACTGTTCACGATTAATAACAATGCCGCAACCCGAGGTAATGGAATTGAATTAATTAGAAAAAAGGCATCCTTAGATGTGACACAAAATGTCTTCACATACAGTGTGGTTAAAGAGTGGAATAGTTTACCAAGGGGGATGGTCGACAGTAATTCAATATTTATACGTTGAAGAAAACACTGGACGATCATTTTTTTTTTTTTTTTTTTTTTTCTATGTGATTGAGGGAGGCAAAAGGCATAACTGCCTATAGCGAGTGCCTCCCCCATAGTTGAAAGAGTGACAGGGCCAAAATCAAGGGACGTTCGAGCCAAAATGCCTGGACACACGGAGTTTGAAGCAATTTAAGTCATAGGAAGAGGGAAAGACTGATTCTGGGAGAGAGTTCCAGAGCTCAGCTGTTGAGTAGAAGAAAGTTTGAGAGTAACGTTTCACTCTTGGGTTGGAGAGTTGCACAGAGTAGGGATGGGATTGAGTTGCAAGACGGGTACCACGTGCCCTACGTAAAGGAGGTGGTATGCACTGGGATAGCTCTGAGGAACACTGATTATTATAGTAGCGATAGAATAGCGAGAGAGATGCAACATTGCGGCGGAGAGAGAGAGATTGCAGAGAGTTGGTGAGTGGACGGGAGTTAATGATACGAAAGGCCTTCCTTTCAACTTTGTCTAGGAGAGCGGTGTGAGAGGAACCTCTCCACACATGTGAACAATACTCAATACAAGGGCGCACTATGCCCCTGTACAGAGCAAGAAGCTGTGCAGGGGAAAAGAACCCCCTAAGGCGGTTGAGCACACCCAGCTTCTGGGTGTCTTAGCAAGTCTTAGCAAGACTGGTAATATAGTCCTTCCAAATGAGAGCAGAAGAAAAAGAGACACCAAGAATATTGAGAGAAGATGAAGGGTTGATTTTTGTATTGTTGAAGAATAAGGGATAGTCCGCTGGGAGATCCTGACAGGTAGATAGATGGAGAAATTGGGTTTTGGAAGCATTAAAGTTAACAAGGTTTTCTCTGCCCCAATTGGAAATAGTATTTAGATCAGAATTTAAGAGTTCTATGGCTTCATTACGTTTGTCGTTGAGGGATTGCTGGCTGGGGCGTTCTGAAAAACTAATGGAGTAGTGTAAGGTTGAGTCGTCTGCATATGAATGGATGGGAATTAAGGTACAGTTAAGGAGATCATTTATATAAATTAGAAACAGAATAGGAGATAGGACAGAGCCCTGAGGAACACCGGAGTTTATAGGGTGAGGAAGTGAACAATGGCCGTCCACAACCGCAGCTATGGAACGGCCGGAAAGGAAATTAGAGACAAAGGCACAGGTGGAGGGATAGAAACCGAAGGAGGGTAGTTTAGAAATTAAAGATTTATGCCAGACTCTATCGAAGGCTTTCGATATGTCTAGTGCAATAGAAAAAGTCTCACCGAAGTCCCGAAAGGAGGATGACCAAGAGTTAGTAAGATATGAAAGAAGATCACCAGTAGAGCGACCCTTAAGGAAGCCATATAGTCCATGAGCCAGGCCAGATATCGGTACCACCTGGGGTGACTAAACACGAATGGTACTAAAATGTTTATAGAGTGACTGTAAGTACATTAAGATATGATAGCCTTCTCGCACTGGTAGCTTAGTCTAATTTTTTTGATGCAATAGGGGCGCTACCCAAAAATAAAGATTTTTAGCGTGACGCTCGGCGTTTTCCTCATTTTCTTTAAAATCCATCACACAATCATCGCGAAACTTTGAACACCTATGTAGAATTATATTCTCTACCAGAGTTGTTCCTAGGTATTTTTCAAATTTCCTCATATTTCGGAATATACTCTATATTTTGGGTATTTTCCTCTAAATCTAGAATAAATCCTTAAATATGGGGAACATTGAAAAATATATTCTAACAGCTCTTGTAGCTTATTTGATTCTCTACAAGAATTATTCCGATGTGTATTTCAAGTTTCTCCATATTTAGGGGTTTATTTCATATTTGGGGATTTTTTGTTATATTTTGGGGATAATTTATTATTGGAAGGAGCAAACATATGTAGAGTGGTTTCCATGTAATGTGTTTGTTTGTTCATGGTTTAATGGTGATATTTTTTGCAGGTGTGTGTCGACTGTTTGACGGCAGGATGGAACCATCTGCGAGGAAGAGAGCACGGATCGACTGTATCATCCACTGCTCTGATGATGACAGCGATGCTCTGGTGTCACCACAGGATTTGGACTCCTGGAACACATTGCTCAGGGCTGCAGAAATCAGGCAGCATGATCCAGTCCTGGAAGCAGCCAAGGGCCTTGAAGAAGGAGGAATACCACACATACATTATCACCGTAAATGTCGTAGTCTCTTTACAATGAAGAAGTCACTGGATTCTATCCTTGCCAAGGGTGTCAAGATAGAATCAGCAAGCGTCGACCCCAGGAGGAGGGCATCAAGGGATGCCCCTAGTACTAGCAGGGTGTATGCCAAAGTATGTATCTTCTGCGAGAAGTCAAGCAAGTACATAAAAACAACAAAGACAAGGGAGCCACTCATACAGTGTGTTGAGCTACGAGCAGATGAGAAGATTCGCAGAGCAGCAATAAGGAAACTCAACCAGAGAATCCTTGGTTTAGTTAGCAGAGACCTTGTTGCTGCAGAGGGTCACTACCACAAGTCGTGCTACAAACTCTTCACAAAAGATGATTTCCCAGCGGCCGCCAGGTCGGGTGCAGGTGAAAATCAGGAAGAAAGCGAGGAAGCACGCTACGAAGAGGTTGAGACAGAAGCCCTCGAGGAACTCTGCTTGTATATAAGGACCAAATTATTCCCCAACCCAGAGGTACTGCCTATGACAAACCTCACATCTAGGCTTGAGAGATCCATGATGTCCCGTGGTATTATCCAACTGAAACCAGCGACAAAGAAACATGTTCGCCGAAAGATTGAAACCGAGTTTGGAGAATCACTACGCTTTGTCCCAGATGAGAAAGGAAAGCTTCTAATCTATCCACGCAGCCTCTCAATGGACGACCTTGCCCGGCAAGCACACAAAATGGCAAAAGACCTGCAAGAAGCAAGAGCAGCTAACTCTGAAGATGTCTTAACCAAAGCAGGAATGCAGCTGAGGAATGAGATCAATAAACAAGATGTGAGTCAGCCATGGCCTCCCGATACAGATCAGAATGTCATTCCTGCAGCAGTCACTCAATTCCTGCACACCCTGCTGACAGGAGAGTGTGAGTGTGAAACTCCCTCTGAAAGAGCTCAACGTCTTGCCACTTCCTTTGGCAGTGACTTGGTCTTTGCTGTTACCAGTGGCAAGACAAAACCACCCAAGCACGTACTGCTGACCAATGCTGTAAAGTCTTTGACAGGAAACACAGAACTGATCCGAACTCTGAATCGTCTTGGTCACTGTGTGTCTTACTCAATGTTTGAGGAGATCGATACAGCCCTTTGTATCCAGAAGCTGGAATGCTCAAAGGATGACATTCCACTGCCAGCAAACATCTACCCTGGTGTGTTCACAACCCTGGCCTGGGATAACATTGACCGACTTGAAGAGACCCTAAGTGGAGCAGGTACTTCTCATAGAGTCAATGGCATTGCTGTCCAGTCCAAGGTTGCAGGCTCTGTGCCAGAGAAAGTCCTGCCAGAGATTACCAAGTCCAAGATAAGAAGCATCACTCAGACATCATCAATGCTGCCAATATACAATGTTGGGCGGCGGGCAGGGCCACCTAGGATTGAGACTGCGTATGTCGACACTACCAAGGAAGTCCAGGATTCAAAGACAAAGAACCATATCTGGCTTCTTACTCGAATGTCAGACCATGAGGACCAGTCCATCAGCAGTTGGACTGGGTTCAACATCAAAATGCGCAGAGACATTGCAGTGGTTCAGGACACTGTAAGCTACCTGCCCACTATCAATGCTCCCGCAACAGAAATGTCCACCGTTAATGAAATCTTGGAACAAACGCATGCTATCATGCAGTCCTTACAGCTTAACAAGATTGTGTGCGTGTTTGATCAAGCACTCTATGCCAAAGCTGCCGAAGTTATCTGGAAACAAGAGAAGTTCAAGAACATTATCATCAGGATGGGCGTCTTCCACACAATCTGTAATCTCATCTCCACCATAGGAAAGAGGTTTCAAGATGCAGGTCTTAGAGATCTGTGTGTGGAATCAGGTATCATCGCAGAAGGATCAGTGTCAGGAGTGATGAACGGCAAGAGGTACAACAGAGCAGTGAGACTACACAAGCTCGTGTATGAAGCACTGATGAGGCTTGCATGGAAAGGCTTCCTTTCATGGCTAGAAGAAAACCATTCAAGGGACATACACCATCTAGATGAAACACTGAAGGACATCAACAGCTTTCACAGCAATGTGTCTCAGGGACTCTTTCAAGAGCTGATGGAGAGTGAATCATGCACACATATCATGAAGCTTTTCCAAGTTTATCTTGAGACCCTCAGAGATGAACACAACCTCTCAGCATTCTGGATGTCATACCTGGACATGGTTGAGATCATGCTGGACTTAATTCGAGCCTCCAGAGAAGGCAACTGGATGCTCCACCTAGGAGCAATCCGACAGATGATACCGTGGTGTTTTGCCTATGACAAAGTGAACTATGCCCGGTTCCTAACCTACTACTATGCCTTGATGTCTCGACTGCCCATTGAACACCCAGAGGTCCATGAACACTTCATGCAAGGTGGCTTTTCGGTCCAGATCGGTAGCAAGAATCCCTTTGGACGGATCCCTGTGGACCAGACAATCGAAGAGACGATCAACAAAGACACCCAGACACCAGGGGGCACAAAAGGCTTCAGCCTGAAAGGCGGAGCTGTCGCCAGGTACTACCTGACATCGGAGTATCGCAGCAGGTACTTAAGGCAGCTCAGGACTATGGTAGTAGGCCAAAAGTATACTGACTTCAGCCACCCAGACCTACAGATGCCCAGGATTAGAAGAGATGAGGCCGATGTCCAATCTTTAGTTCAACTGATGGAGACCAGCTGGTTGAACCCCTTCAACACAGAGCAAGAAGATCTTGTCAGTTTGTCAACTGCGACTATGGCACCACCAGAAGTTGTCAAAGACCTTCTAGGGGCCTACAGAATAGGAGAGGATGCATATCAAGCCTTCAAGGAAGAGCGCCTGGAGATCGATACGCCAACTATACAGTTTCATGACACGATGACGAAGACGAAACTGAGAACGTTCACTAACATCAGAATGAAGCCACGCTCACAAGACCATGCCAAGGAGGTTATCTTAAAGGCTGACAGGAACCTATTTGGCCAGATGATCCTTGTTGCCGAGAACAGAAAGCTCAAAATGAGTGATGTCTTGGCTCATCCCCTGGGGCCTTTGCCTTGGGCACTTGCCAGCGGTGATGGGTCTCTCCGCAAGACCAACAAGGCTGCCCTCGCAAAGGAGTTAGAGAGGAATGTTTCTCCTGCAGAAGTGATACCCGAGCCCTCTGCTACCATAATTGATGGGATGAGCCTGGTCCACAAACTGAAGGGAAACGACAAAACTTTTTCACAGCTTGCAGGTACAGCACTGAGTCACGCTGTTCATGAAGGTGCTAAGAGCAGGCGCATTGATGTTGTGTTTGATATCTACAAGGAGACATCCATCAAGGATGCAGAACGAGCCAAAAGAAGTGCAGGCACAGGAATTCATTTCAAGAACATTCAACCTGGGCACAACATCCAGCAGTGGAGAAAGTTACTCGGTAGTTCCTCCAACAAGGCAAGTCTTATCAAGTTCTTGGTAGAAGAATGGAAGGCACCACAGCACAGGGAGAAGCTCAAGGACAAGGAGCTGTATGTCACATGTGAGCAGCGCTGCTTCAAGATCATCAAAGAGCAGTGGGAAGAGGCTCCTGAGCTTAAGTCAACTCAAGAAGAAGCAGACACACGCCTTCTTCTCCATGCACTTCATGCAGCAGAATCTGGGAACAAGTCTGTCATCATCACTGCAGAAGATACAGACGTCATGGTGTTGTGTCTTGGCATGTGCCACAAGATCCCATCCCCTCTGTTCCAGAAGTGCGGGACGAAGAACCGGACAAGATTCCTGGATATCACCACACTGAGCCGCACACTGGAGGCAGCGTGTGTGATTCATTGATTGGTATGCATGCCTTTACAGGCTGTGATACCGTCAGTGCATTCGCTGGCCGAGGGAAGATGACGACACTCAAGCAGGTGAAGATGGACAAGACATACCAGCATGCTTTTCACGAACTTGGACGCTCATGGGAAGTGTCTCCTGAACTCTTTGAGAAGCTACAGGAAATCACCTGCCACATGTACCTACCATCTACCCACACAACTAAGGTAAACAAGCTTCGGTATGAGCTGTTCTGTGCAAGACGTGGAGAGGTAGAGTCAAGTCAACTCCCTCCTTGTGAGGACTGCCTCTTCATGCATGCACTGCGTGCAAACTACCAGGCTGCGATCTGGAGGAGAAGTCTTCAGAGCCAGCCATTTGTTGCGAACCCAACAGACTGCGGTTGGATGACAGATGAGGACGGTAAGCTTGCCGTCAACTGGATGCGAGGCTCACCAGCACCAGATGCTGTTATGCAGCTACTGTCTTGCAAGTGTGTGCGGTCATGCGAACTCCCTAAGTGTACTTGCCTCAGCAATGGTCTAAAATGCACGGACATGTGCAGGTTACAGACATGTCAGAACAAGGCTATTGAAGAAGAGCCGGTGGCACAACAGTCAGATTCCGAGTCTGACGTAGATGATATTTAGGAGTAGTAATTTGCCATAATAGTATGTACAAGCCCATGGCATGCTTAGTGTGTATTTACAGGACTTGTATTAAATGTGACAATTACTATATGCATTTTGTTGACATTTAGGCATTCCTGTCCCCAAATTTGACATTTTTAAAAATTTCGGAATTTTCGGTAGGGTATGTCTATTCAAGAAGTGATAACGACCATTAAGCTACCAATGTGCAAGGGCTATCATATCAAAACATAAACTAGAGACATGTAGCAAGCTAAAAACACCTAAGAGAATTAGTCACCCCGGGTGGTACCGATATCCCAAAATTCGGGTCTTGGCTCATGGACTAATACTGGCGATCTGAGAGCAGAATATGAGAAGAGAAATGCTTAAGAAATTTGGAAGCAAGAATAGTTTCAAAAACTTTAGAAAGACAAGAGATAAGAGCAATTGGACGATAGTTGGAGGGTTGAGAGCGGTCACCCTTCTTTGGGACAGGTTGAATGTGAGCAAACTTCCAGCATGAAGGGAAGACGTTAGAGGATAGACAGAGACGAAAGAGTTTGCCTAGGCAGGGAGTCAGCACGGAAGCACAGTTTTTGAGAACAACAGGAGGAACACCGTCCGGACCGTACGCCTTATTAGTGTTAAGCCCAGAGAGGGTAGAAAGTACATCTTTAGAAGAGATTAGGATATTAGGCATAAGTAAGAGAGAGGAGGGCGGAGAGGGAGGAATAGCACCGGAATCATCCAAGGTGGAGTTTCTAGCAAAAGTTTGAGCCAAGAGTTTAGCTTTGTCAGAGGAAGAAGTGATGGTTGTGCCATCAGAGTGGGAAAGGGGAGGGAAAGACGAGGAAGAGAAATTGTTGGAGAGGTTTTTTGCTAGATGCCAGAAAGCTTGGGAAGAGCTAGAGTTGGATAGTTCAGTGCATTTATTATTGATGAAAGAGTGTTTGGCAAGTCGAAGAACAGATTTGGCTTGATTCCGGGCAGAAACATATGAAGAATGAGAATCTTGAGTTTTAAGGCGTTGGTACCGTTTGAATGCTTCCTCCTTATTGCAGACAGCAGTAATATTGATGAAGATTGGATAAATATGAATTAATCAGTAGGCATGTGTAATTTCCCGTTCAAACCAGTTGTTTTCTATACTCTATACAAACTTTCCTTGTGGGCATTTCCTGACCCATAAGGTTACACTTCATCCTATTTTCCGGTACGGCTTTTTAGTCGGAGGGACGGAAGGTGGGGAGAGAGCCTTCTACTTTACTGTCATCCTATTCTTCCACTATAAACTGTCCCTGTCTAGTAGTATTAAGGCCTGACCACCTACAGTAGATGGGACCTCAAAGTCTGTATGGTCTGAGTATCTGTGTAACTCTCTCTCTATATGGTAGGTCTGTTAAAATATTGCATATTCCAGACTGTAATGGGTTACATTATATATGATAAAATAATACACACAAGTAACTAATTGGTGTCCATATTATCAAAAGCACATAAATACACTGGAGAGAATACAGCGGAGAATAACAAAACTGAGTCTCAGACTATGAAACAAGTCATACGAAGAACGCCTAAAAGAGTTAAATATTTTTAGTCTAACAATGCGCAGGCTAAGAGGGGACCTTATTCGAGTGTTTAAAATTATTACACGTATTGACAATATGGATGTAAACAAATACTTCACAATTGATCACTCACATTACATTAGAGGAAATGGTTGTAAGATAATTAGAAAGCCTCTTCACTCACATGAGGCAAAGCATTTCCTTTTTAATCGAGTGGTAAACTTAAGGAATGGATTACCTAGTAGTGTCATTGAGTGTAGTACTGTTCAAACTTTCAATAATTGTCTAGATAAATATCTACCTCTTAACCCTCGATGAACTGCGTTTACAAACGAAAATAGCATTACCTTATTATGTGCTATCCTTTCCTGTATCCACTAGGATCGGTAGTTTAGTTACAAGCAGCCTCGTAAGGATCAATATATCTGTTGTTGCTTGTTTTCCTTTGTACTTCTTTGTACTTGGTCACATTAACAACTTTAAATTACCAACAAGGTTCATAATCACTGTCATAAACATGCAAATTCATCCCAAACCTATTTGTTTGCTCATTAGCAAGCTTAAATAATTAACGTTGTAATGTCGTAATATTTGTATATATATAGTGATGTGTTGAAATACTGTTGTTGTTTGCAAATTGTTTCTGTATTTGGCACGCTACTCGAGGGTGACAAAGGTGAATGTCTAAGAAGAAGAGAAAATAATATATTATAGAGTAAGATATAAGGACATATATAGAGAGGGAGGGGAGGGGGAAAGGGAATATTGATTATAAAACTATTTCCACTTATTTTATTTAATATTTGTAATCATTAAATAGTAATTATTATATAAAAGGTAATTATACATGAGGGTTGTCGTATTAGTATAATTATGAGGGAGATCTATAGATAGTGGCCCGGGGTGTAATGGACACAAATTTGTAAGGTCGGGGGTTCAATCCCGCGCGGGGTGAAACTGATGGGCAGTCTATTCACACCCAAATGCCTCTGTTGAGCAAACAGCAAAATAGTAACCTTTTATAAGTGGATCGTTGTGACGTCCCATCTGGGGTGACAAACTGTGGTAACCCGTAAAATGTAGCACCCCTGCACAAGCTCCAAAGGTGAGGTGTCGGAGATGAGCGCCATGGGTATGCTCTATCTCAGCATATGCCCCATAAACTGTCCATTAAAGATGGTATATATAAAAATCACTGTGGAACAAGATGGATGGATACATTTTATATAATGTGCACAATTGTCGTTGTCTTAAAATATGTGACTGTGAATATAATTATAAAGTTTATAATATTGTAAAATGAAACAATTTGGTGTCACGGTCAAAACAATTGCTCACACACATTAACCCATTCAGTACCGGGGACGTCCTTTTCATCGTATTCTGGCGACTATTAGACGATTTTTATTCAGCTTAGGAAGGACCTGTAGCAATGATAAGGCTTCGAACTATCTCAACCAACCCTTTTAACTACCACAGATCCATCCCAAGCTGCCTAATATCGTCTAAATATAGCTAGAATATAATAAAACACACGTCGCTGGTACTCAAAGGGTTAAGAACTGATAATATCTAGGTTTCCTAGTGATGCCGGCAGCATCGTATAGAGTTTGCATTCTTCCAGCCACACCCACTATATTATATTATTTGTATTGTTAATAATAATAATAATGATAATAATAATAATAATTATAATAATATATAATAATAATACATTAAACTTCACTGTAACATTATTCATGTGAAACCCTATTACATTCTGACCCTACTCTCCAAACTAGAGCTCAACATATATTATACTGTTACTACTAGTAATAATATATTATACTGTTACTACTAGTAATAATATATTATACTGTTACTACTAGTAATAATATATTATACTGTTACTACTAGTAATAATATATTATACTGTTACTACTAGTAATAATATTATTACAAATAATATCATAGGTGAGTGGAGCACGTAGTGATCATCAAGAGTTATTACAATCATATCCTAGGATACAGCTTACACAGTTTTATATATGGATTAACTCGGTTACTTATTGATCGTCTATGTCAGATGAAATATACAGGTTTTATATATTTATCTTTCAGCTCTTGTTATACCTAGGCAAAAGAAACTCATAAATGATGGTAAATTGGATTATTAAGCCAGCACACTGTAAGTCAAGAATAACGTCAGGACTGGAGCCTCTCAGCGAGAACTCCAGCCCCTTGTACTCTTTTAATTATTTGTTTTGTCACTTAGGGGGTTTAAAACAAATAACATAAAATTTTAACCGAAACAGTGAGTCCTTTTGGTCGAGTTAGGATGGATGGGAGGGTAGTGAGTGAGGGTTTCCAGCTATCATTGTTTCCGTCTCATTGTTGTGCTTGCTATCTGTACAGTACATAAGATTCGTTGCTCATCAGTAGATTAGTTAGTAGATTGAACTACATTCATTAGTCATCAAGTTAAATTAGGCAACCTTAGTTGATTAGTTGTTTGCCAAGATAGAAATTAATTTAAAATTATGTCTGTATATTGACTATTCGTCACAGACAAATACAGCACGGTAAAATACTGTAGAACAAGCAATCCAACTTCAACTCGGACACAACAGCAATTCGTTATGATAGTTACGTCATAATTATGTGTAAAAGGGGACAAATTAAACCTACTCTCCGGCATCCCACTGACAAAAGAAAGGAGTGGATATTTAACCTGGCCTTTATAAATTGATTAGTAAGGGCATTCATAAATTGATTAGTAAGGTCATTCATAAATTGATTAGTAAGGTCATTCATAAATTGATTAGTAAGGTCATTCATAAATTGATTAGTAAGGGCATTCATAAATTGATTAGTAAGGGCATTCATAAATTGATTAGTAAGGTCATTCATAAATTGATTAGTAAGGGCATTCATAAATTGATTAGTAAGGTCATTCATAAATTGATTAGTAAGGGCATTCATAAATTGATTAGTAAGGGCATTCATAAATTGATTAGTAAGGGCATTCATAAATTGATTAGTAAGGGCATTCATAAATTGATTAGTAAGGTCATTCATAAATTGATTAGTAAGGTCATTCATAAATTAATTAGTAAGGTCATTCATAAATTGATTAGTAAGGGCATTCATAAATTGATTAGTAAGGGCATTCATAAATTGATTAGTAAGGGCATTCATAAATTGATTAGTAAGGGCATTCATAAATTGATTAGTAAGGGCATTCATAAATTGATTAGTAAGGTCATTCATAAATTGATTAGTAAGGGCATTCATAAATTGATTAGTAAGGGCATTCATAAATTGATTAGTAAGGGCATTCATAAATTAATCTTATTAAAAAGAGGAAGTTCAGGGAGAACGAGCGAGAAGTAGGGAAGACGAGAGTTACAGGGAGTTACAAGGACAAGTTATTATCTCAAAGACCTGGCGGTCCATTCCAGAGAGATACTCTAAGTGGAAGGAGAGAGATTGTTCAGTGCACTACACTCATTGCAGAGTTTGCACAATGCTATCTACTCTCTTCTTGAACTGTTCTACTGAAGAACTGTTTACAACTTCTGAGGGAAGTTTGTTCCAGGTAGAACAGATCTTATATGTGAACAAATTCCATAAATACTAGTGCTGAACCTATTCAATTCTAATATCCAGCCATGGCTGCGTGTTGTATTCATACTGAGGCTAAACATTTTGCTATATATTCCACATTGTCAACCTCAATAAGTATTTCAAAAACTTCAATGAGCTGACCTCGTATTCTGCGTGTCTCCAACAGAAATATATCAAGAGCTCTCAACCGGTCCTCATAGCTCAGTCTTCTAATCGATGTAACTTAGAAGAAATCAGCCTTCGGTCGGGACATTATTCTATCGAAAATATTACAAATTTAGCTAGAAGGGGATCTGGGTGGGCATTTGTTAAATTGAAGGATATCTGGTAAGGCGTTTTGTTAGCATAGGGGACAAACTAAAATACATTGCTCGAAAACGGCAGAAGCGAGCAATATGTTCAATAATAAATCAACACAATATCCTAATAACCCACCCACAGGGCGTCGGATCAGATAGTGTTCAGAATAAAAGTAGGAGAGAGTAGGGGGGGGGGGGGGGGGTGACGGAGAAAGTAGTTTATTAAAGGAATGGTGGAATGTAGAGTTAAATAGGGGGTTATGAGAGAAAGAGAAAGAGAGAGTGTGTGTGTGCTGCAGTGTATGCATATAGTATAAGACTGTTATACAGTAAATTGAAAATGCTGGAGAACATTAGCTCTCATTAACCCCTCCAGCACCTCTGATTCTAGCTAAAATCAGACGATTTTATGCAGTTAAGAAGTACCTATGATATTAAGAGGGTTTGTTGAGATCGTATCTATCCATTTGAGTCGTAGAGCTAGGTAATAAACTACAGAAAATCGGCTAAGGGTAACCAGAATATGACGAAAATTACGTAATGGTGATGAAGGGGATAAACGATTACATTTAGCTTCGGAAGAACCCGTGAGAACCAGGGAATAAATTGAAAGGGTTACTGGCTTACTGTATGACACGTTTGATACCCGGCGGTCTTTACTGAGCTGAATAAAATCGTCTAAAGATGGCCAGAATACAACTAAAATAACACCATCGTAAGGAAGAGGCTAACGGTGACTAGGTTGGGGTGTGTGGGTGTGGTGTGGTGGGGGGGGGGGGGGGGGGTAGTGGAGGGGACAGTAAGATGCCAACAAAGTGGACACAAAAACAACAACCTCTACAACAATACCAACAACAACAACAACAAACAGCATCAACAACAACTACTACTATAACAACAACAGCAAAAATTACTCTACCATATTTAGCCTGTGTAAAAAGAGAGCAATTCACGCCTGGCAGATTCTAAATTAAAGTGTTATCAGTTGTAATTAAGCTACTTAACATAATATAAGTTCAGTCTAGTTTCCGATAACAGTATAAACAGCACCAAGAATATTGCGAGAAGAAACTTGCTCATAGAATATTGCCGGAAAAAACGCTGGTGTGACGTCGCCTTTAAAGGGGTTATACAAACTGGGAGGTAGGGAGAGTAGCCAGCAAGATGCCACCGAAGTGGACACAACAACAACAACAACCGAGGCTCTGCTAAAATCAATATTCCAGGCATCATTACCAAAACCGTGGGGCGAGCTATTATATCTGCAGTATAGGCGCCTCGCTAGAACCTTATATTAGGAGGGAAACACCAACTATATATTATACAGTACTATATATTATTCGTCATGTGGGAAGCGTTTCTCCATTAAGGGAGCCCACCTCCCTTTTGTTCTCTTTCTTTCCCTCTCTCTTTGGCTTGTATCCATTCGGCCCCATTCAGCTTACTGTTTTATGACGTTTACCCCCGTCCAGGTGTCAATATTTTCCTGGCGAACGGTAGCGAGCCAGCATATATGTATTTTTTTATTTCGACAGCAAGCTAAATTTTTACATTTTCGATACAAAAATGTCTCCGGCGAAGTCAGATTTCTCCATACAATGCTGGCTCGCTGTCGCTCGCCAGGAAGAAATCGACACCTGGATGGGGATAAACGTCTTAAACCAGTTGGCTGAATGGGGCCGAATGGATACAAGCCAGGGAAAGAGAGAAAAGGAGAAAGATAAAAATAAAAACGGTGACCCCCCTTAACCCTTTCAGTATGGGTGACGTTATTTTCATTTTTATTCTGGCTATCATTAGACGATTTCCCTCTGCTTAGGAAGGATTTATGACAGCCAACAAATTAATGGAAATATAGTACACCTCTCTGATTACTAGTCGGCCTTTTTAAGTTACAAAAAATCGCCTAACAATAGCCAGAATAGCAAGCGTAAGCCATTACCCCGTACTGAAGGGGTTAAGTATTCACGACACTCTGTTTTTATCTTCCCACTAAATATACACTGTTCAGTTGGCCTCCTTGGGGTTATCAAGACCTTAGGCAGTCATTATGGCTGTTACTAGACGATTTCATTTAGTTTTGGAAAGTCCTCTAGGAATAATCTAATTTATTGATTTCACTCCCAACACTTAACACCTCCCAATGAAATAAATGAAAGCATGTGATCTTCCCGGGATTCGAACCTGGGTTACCATAAATAATAAATAATAATAAAAGGGACAAAACCTGTCTCAATCATCCTCCCGACTCCCGCAATTCCTTCTTAAGATGAATAAAATCGTCTACTATTAGTCAAACAAAAAGGGAAAAGAGCGTCCTCGAATCTTGAATAGGTTAACCAATAACCATGTTATAAATATATCCCATATATATATATATATATATATATATATATATATATATATATATATATATATATATATATATATTATATATATATAATATATATATATATAATTATATACTGTATATATATATTACCGGTATATCCCAGTTGTAAAATATAGCTACCACGTATGGGCCACTAGAACTTCTGCAGATTTCCATTTTTCTTATGTTCGCTGTTATGTTCACTTATGTTATGTTCGCTGTTATGTTCACTTATGTTATGTTCGCTGTTATGTTCACTTATGTTATGTTCGCTGTTATGTTCACTTATGTTATGTTCGCTGTTATGTTCACTTATGTTATGTTCGCTGTTATGTTCACTTATGTTATGTTCGCTGTTATGTTCACTTATGTTATGTTCGCTGTTATGTTCACTTATGTTATGTTCGCTGTTATGTTCACTTATGTTATGTTCGCTGTTATGTTCACTTATGTTATGTTCGCTGTTATGTTCACTTATGTTATGTTCATCCAGATAGAGCCATTTCTCTCTTGGTTAACCCTTCCTGTACCGGCGAATTCTTTTTAATTTTATTCTAGCTGTATTTAGAAGATTTAGTGCAGTTTGGTGCAGTTGGTAGCTAAAAGGGTTGAAGAAGCTATTTTGAAGACAAACAATTGCTAGAGGTCCTTCCTAAGCTTAATAAACTCGCTTAATAGTAGCCAAAATATATTGGAAAGGATGTCACCGGTATTGAAAGTGTTAAAATGAACAGAACATAAGTACAATAAATAAAGGCTTGGGATGGGCGTATGTATTTGCTCATGAATGTATAGTTTTAATATGTTTTTAGTTTCCTCCCTAGACTTCCATCAAGTTTATAAAAACACCCGCCCAAGACTCTTCTTCAAGATATATTTGTACATGTTTTCCATAGAAAAATATCCCGGCAATATTACAGGCTTGCTATCGCTAGCCAGAAATAAATCGAAACCTAAATGACATGAAAAGTTTGAATATTGAAAAATAAATAGGACGAAAGGTCTTAAAATCGTCAAAGTAATGGGCCGAACGTCTTAAAATCTTAAAACTAATGTGGCTAAACATGAGGGAGAAGGGAGACCAGAAATACGTCTTCAGTATACGATTACGTTGTTTATACTATATTCTGGCTAATATTAGATTACTTTATTCAGTTTAGGAATGGCTTCTAGGGGTCGAATACATTTGTGCTGGCCTGTATTTTGTAAGACCAGGACAATTGTAGTATCAATGTGGCTAGATGTTGGATACAAGAACAAATATATAGAAAGCGAAATTTGAACGTCGCATTTTCATTCGTCCTGTAGTTTAAATAACCTAAGTTACTGAAATATTTACTAAAAGCACCCTCAGTGTTCCGTATCCCAAATAATCCGTTATATCTGGTCAATTTGACAAGCCGATATTAAAAGGGTTGGATGAAGTAGTTTAAAGCCATATTAATTGCTAGAGGTCCTTCCTAAGCTGAATAAAATCGAGTAGTTGCCAGAATAGGATGAAAAGGACATATCTGGTACTGGATGCATTAGCCCTCACTTAAACGGCAACGTCTTTTATATGTGGTTTCAGCTGCATATAGACGATTTTATGAAGCTTAGGTAGGATATATGGTAGCTAAGAGGAATATTTGTCGATATAGTATGTAGCCTTTTAACGAGTAGACATCCTTCCTAAGATGAATAAAATCGTCTTATATTTGCTAGAATATAATGAAAATTACGTCACCGGTACTGAATTGGTTAAAGGGGGTACCCTGCCTTTCTGTTCTCTCCTTTCTCTTGCTGGATTGTATCCATTCGGCCCCATTCAGCCTACTGTTTTAAGATGTTTATCCCCATCCAGGAGTCGATTTCTTCCTGGCGAGCGATAGCGAGCCAGCATTGTATGGAGAAATCCGGCTTCGCCAGAGACATTATTCTATCGAAAAATGTACAAATTTAGCCTGCTGTCAAATACATTTAAAAAATATGCCGGCTCGCTGCCGCTCGCAAAAAAAAAAAAAAAATCGACACCTTGAGGGAGATAAACGTTTTAAAACAGTAGGCTGAATGGGGCCGAATGGATACAACCAAGCGAGAGAGAAAAGAAAACGAGGTGGGGCCCCTAACCACAATCTGACGGAGGAGGAGCAACTCGGGATCCAGCCAGAGGAGGACATACACCACCACCACCACCACATGGGAAGAGGAGAAAGAAAAATATTAGGGTGGAACACAAGAGGGTAGGAGGAGCTGGGAGGGGGGGAGGGAGGGAGGGAGGGGGAGTTTGGTCGGTACAGTCAGTGTTGAAAATCATGGGTGTGCAAACTTTATAATTGACACTCTGGTTATCCCTCTCCTAATCCAAATAAACCCAAAATACTCAACACACACGCACAACACAGCCTTTCCAGTTATGTTTCACTGTCGGCCATTTCCATCCTACAGTAAAGGAAGACCACCTTAACCCCTTCTGTACCGGTGACGTGTTTAGAATGTTATTTTAGTTATATTTAGACGATTTTGTGCTGTTTAAGAAGGACCTATGGAAGTAAAAAGGGTTAAGTGACATAGTTCGAAGGCTTTTAGTTGCTGGAGGCCCTTTTTTAAACTGATTACAATCTTCTAATAGTAGCCAGATTAAAGTTACAAAGACGTCACCGGTACAGAAGGGGTTATAACTGGAAGCCCCGGAGTTGTCACACACGACTTTTTGATGGTGACTGTGCAGCCAACCAACTGACCATTGTCCGCTATTGAGACGCGCCGGATCACCAATACTGTTGTTCACCACCCTCCTTCTTCTACCCTCGTCAGCCGGGACCACAAAAACCATTGGCTCTGCTAAAACGAGATATTAAAGGGGATGGCGTATTTATTATAAAACGAGATATTAAGGGGGATGGCGTATTTATTATAAAACGAGATATTAAGGGAGATGGCGTATTTATTATAAAACGAGATATTAAGGGGGATGGCGTATTTATTATAAAACGAGATATTAAGGGGGATGGCGTATTTATTATAAAACGAGATATTAAGGGGGATGGCATATTTATTATAAAACGAGATATTAAGGGGGATGGCGTATTTATTATAAAACGAGCTATTAAGGGGGATGGCGTATTTATTATAAAACGAGATATTAAGGGGGATGGCGTATTTATTATAAAACGAGATATTAAGGGGGATGGCGTATTTATTATAAAAAGAGATATTAAGGGGGATGGCGTATTTATTATAAAACGAGATATTAAGGGAGATGGCGTATTTATTATATAACGAGATATTAAGGGGGATGGCGTATTTATTATAAAACGAGATATTAAGGGAGATGGCGTATTTATTATATAACGAGATATTAAGGGGGATGGCGTATTTATTATAAAACGAGATATTAAGGGAGATGGCGTATTTATTATATAACGAGATATTAAGGGGGATGGCGTATTTATTATATAACGAGATATTAAGGGAGATGGCGTATTTATTATATAACGAGATATTAAGGGGGATGGCGTATTAATTATATAACGAGATATTAAGGGGGATGGCGTATTTATTATATAACGAGATATTAAGGGGGATGGCGTATTTATTATAAAAAGAGATATTAAGGGAGATGGCGTATTTATTATATAACGAGATATTAAGGGGGATGGCGTATTTATTATAAAACGAGATATTAAGGGAGATGGCGTATTTATTATATAACGAGATATTAAGGGGGATGGCGTATTTATTATAAACGAGATATTAAGGGAGATGGCGTATTTATTATATAACGAGATATTAAGGGGGATGGCGTATTTATTATATAACGAGATATTAAGGGGGATGGCGTATTTATTATATAACGAGATATTAAGGGGGATGGCGTATTAATTATATAACGAGATATTAAGGGGGATGGCGTATTTATTATATAACGAGATATTAAGGGGGATGGCGTATTTATTATAAAACGAGATATTAAGGGATGGCGTATTTATTATATAACGAGATATTAAGGGGGATGGCGTATTTATTATAAAACGAGATATTAAGGGAGATGGCGTATTTATTATATAACGATATTAAGGGGGATGGCGTATTTATTATATAACGAGATATTAAGGGGGATGGCGTATTATTATAAAGAGATATTAAGGGAGATGGCGTATTTATTATATAACGAGATATTAAGGGGATGGCGTATTTATTATATAACGAGATATTAAGGGGGATGGCGTATTTATTATAAAAGAGATATTAAGGGAGATGGCGTATTTATTATATAACGAGATATTAAGGGGGATGGCGTATTTATTATATAACGAGATATTAAGGGGGATGGCGTATTTATTATAAAAAGAGATATTAAGGGAGATGGCGTATTTATTATATAACGAGATATTAATGGGGAGGGGGTATTTATTATATTATGATATATTAAGGGGGATGGCGTATTTATTATATAACGAGATATTAAGGGAGATGGCGTATTTATTATATAACGAGATATTAAGGGGGATGGCGTATTTATTATAAAAAGAGATATTAAGGGAGATGGCGTATTTATTATATAACGAGATATTAAGGGGGATGGCGTATTTATTATATAACGAGATATTAAGGGGGATGGCGTATTTATTATAAAACGAGATATTAAGGGGGATGGCGTATTTATTATATAACGAGATATTAAGGGGGATGGCGTATTTATTTTATAACGAGGTATTAAGGGGGATGGCGTATTTATTATAAGATATTAAGGGGGATGGCGTATTTATTATAAAACGAGATATTAAGGGAGATGGCGTATTTATTATATAACGAGATATTAAGGGGGATGGCGTATTTATTATAACGATATTAAGGGGGATGGCGTATTATTATAAAACGGATATTAAGGGGGATGGCGTATTTATTATAAAACGAGATATTAAGGGAGATGGCGTATTTATTATATAACGAGATATTAAGGGGGATGGCGTATTTATTATAAAACGAGATATTAAGGGAGATGGCGTATTTATTATATAACGAGATATTAAGGGGGATGGCGTATTTATTAGAAAACGAGATATTAAGGGAGATGGCGTATTTATTATATACGATATTAAGGGGGATGGCGTATTTATTATAAAACGATATATTAAGGGAGATGGCGTATTTATTATAACGAGATATTAAGGGGGATGGCGTATTTATTATAAAACGAGATATTAAGGGAGATGGCGTATTTATTATATAACGAGATATTAAGGGGGATGGCGTATTTATTATAAAACGAGATATTAAGGGGGATGGCGTATTTATTATAAAACGAGATATTAAGGGGGATGGCGTATTTATTATAAAACGAGATATTAAGGGAGATGGCGTATTTATTATATAACGAGATATTAAGGGGGATGGCGTATTTATTATATAACGAGATATTAAGGGGGATGGCGTATTTATTATATAACGAGATATTAAGGGGGATGGCGTATTTATTATATAACGAGATATTAAGGGGGATGGCGTATTTATTATATAACGAGATATTAAGGGGGATGGCGTATTTATTTCTCCATTTATACATCTTTTTTATCATGTTTTTAGTTTCCTCGCTAAACCTCCATCAACCTTAAAATTGCACCCCTAGACCACCTCTCAAGATAAATTTGTAAATTTTTCGGTGGAAAAATGTTCTGGCCGGAGGCCGATTCCTCGTAAATTACAGGCTGGCTGTCGCTCGCCAGGAACAAATCGACACCCAAATGGCACAAAATATCTTATAATTGACATAAATGGGGCTAAAGCTCTTAAAATCGCCAAACTAATGGAACGAACGACTTAAAATTTCAAAATCAATGGGGCTAAACATGAGGGAGAAAGGGGTCCAGAAAAACGGTCCCGCAAGTAGAATCTCCCCTTAATTAACTTCTCCAGCACGATTACGTCATTTTACCATTGAATCTGGCTAACTTTGGACGATTACGTCATTTTACCATTGAATCTGGCTAACTTTGGACGATTACGTCATTTTACCATTGAATCTGGCTAACTTTGGACGATTACGTCATTTTACCATTGAATCTGGCTAACTTTGGACGATTTATGCAGTTTAAGAAGAACCTTAGCTATTCGGAGGGTTTATTGAGATCGTGTTTGCCCCTTTGAGTCCTAGAGGTGATGAACTAAAAAATATTGTCTAATGGCAACTAGAATATGATGGAAATTACGTCATCGTCCTGAAGGGGTTAAGGGGAAGTCTAGTTTTTATCTGGACATGTTTAGCCCCATTATTTTTGACATTTTTGAGACGTTTGTTCCATTAGTTTGGCGATTTTATTATCTTTCGCCCCATTTATATGTCAATACGAAGACCTTTCGTGCCATTTAGGTGTCGATTTCTTTCCCGGCGAGCGACAGCGAGCCTGAAGTTTGGGAGGAATCTGCCTTCTACCGCGTCATTTTTCTACCAAACATGTACAAATTTATCTCGAAGGGGGTCTTCGGTGTGTGTATGTGTGTGTGTGCGCGCACGTGTGTGTGTGTGTGTGTGTGTGTGTTTATTTGTATTATTCTATATATATATATATGTATATATATATATATATATATATGTATTTTTTGTTTAAGCTTGATAGATGTCTAGGGAGCAAACTAACCCCCCCCCCTCGCCCTTTTAAAAGCGTCCGTAATCGCCAAAACACAAGGCTCCGCAAGACTCGACAGGAGATTCTTCCAGGACCGCGTGTTTCCAGGAATGAGAGAGTATGGGGAAAAAATACGCGAAAAGTTAAAATAAGTAACCCCTGTATTGAAAAATGGAAAGTTAGGTATCGACCCAAACTGCCCTTTCACCTTATTTATTTTGTTTTTGTCTATCTTCGCATTCCCATTTGCCTTCACTCGAGGGGCCGTTTACACCAGCCCATGACGTAATCGGAGTAGATGGCAAACCAAACGAGTGCCAGAGACGAAGCATTATGGAAAGGTATCGATGTCTAGAGGGACGGGGCGGGCCGGGTCGGAGCACATATATCACAGGCTGATGTCTGGCCTCGCATGGACATCGTGGTTTTAAGACCTTTCCCAGTAAAAATTGGCAACTGGTTCAAATCCTAGCCCAAGAAATATCGGAATACACAGTAAAGAATTGAACACTTAACCCTCTCAGGATCGATAGCGCATTTATGTTCTGTTTTTTAGCTCTTATATGACGATTTTATTCAGATTAAAAAGGATATATATATTTCCTAAGCTGTATAAAATCGTCCAAGGATAGCCAAAATATACTGCTAAAACGCATCATATCCTCAGAGGGTTAATTGTAACGAAAATGGTACATCTAAACAGTGTTCTTCGGATTATCTACTCACATTAGCACACACAAACGATAAGAACACAATTTATGGGTACCATTAGTGTTATATTTAAGTGTTCCTTTGTACAGTGTAGGGCGAGCGATCCACCATCACAACAAGAACCGGACACTCCCTCTTCACCAGTCCTGCTAACAATATGTAAACAAAGCCGCCATTTTGAAAGCTACCTTGAACACTAGTGGAGGCATTACTAAACGTAAGAGAAGGAGGATACTCATCACCTATAGAACTGATTACATATAACTGAGGATTAATCTATGAAAGAAAACTTCATATTACCCATTATCTTCATTATAGCTATTATTTGTTACTTATATTGTTCACGAGGTTTTGCTTAGGAGAATGGCCTTACGGCTTGAACATATAATGCTTTCCCACGCAGAACCGATTATCTAGAGGAAAAACGAGAACAGACCAAGGAAAAAAAACTCCAGCTATGTTCATGGATTTATGTTTTCCTATATGTAAATATAGCCGTCGAGGATATTGTTCATGTACGTAGTTTGTTTTATACATTCAGAGATGACACTAATGCTATCCCGAGTTTAATCGCGTTTTCGTTAGTTAGTTTAAAATAGGACTTCAGAGGCTATCAACCCTTTTGGATTATTAAGCCAGCAATCTGTAAGTCAAGAAGAACGTCAGGACTGGAGCCTCCCTGCGAGAACTCCAGTCCCTTGCGTTTTCGTATGAATTCCCTACCTGATATTTGGATTTCGGAGGTTCGTTCTAGGAGTCAAAGAAGGACTATCATTAATGTCTCAGAGTGTACTGTGCACGCAATAAGGAGAGAGATATACAGCGCTTGTATAATGGAAGCTGTGAAGCATCCACGAATTATTTACTTCGGCTGCTCAGCCATCATAGTAAACTGATAGACATTTTGAAATAGACCTGTAGCTGAAATAAACTACTGTATGATTATCTAATGTCCCCCTCAAATTTTCGATGCTAACCTGTACAAAATTGAGTCTTCCTACTAACTCCTCACCTAATATTTTTATTTTGGAGGTTCGCTTAAGCAGATTAAAGAGTAGAGAAAAGGACCACATTTACTGCTCTAGCGTGTACTACAGCATGCATATGAGGTTATAAGGAAAGTGATCGGGACCAGCGTTGAAACTCCGTGGTCGTCGTAGAGACTGGCAACGTCCCCCCACCCCCCTCCCAGCGTTAACTTAGAAACCCAATAATGCAGAATAAATCGCGCGGAAGAAAATAGTTACCCTCGTTCTTGTTGTCCACGTCTTCTTTTCTTCGCTGTCTCCCCCACCCCCTCTCTTTATTATCCTCTCTCCTTTCTCCTATGTCTTCTTTCTTCTTCTTGTTTTTGTTCTTGTTGTCCACGTCTTCGTCTCTTCGCTGTCTCCCCTACCCCTCGCTTTATTATCTTATCTCCTTTCTCCTCTTTATTCATTTTTATTTTTCTTCTTCTTCTTCTTCTTACTCCACATCTTCTTCTCATCGCTGTCTCCCCTACCCCCTTGCTTTATTGTCTTATCTTCTTTCATCTTTCTTCATTCTGCTTTTATTTATGTGTTGTTCTTCCTACTCTTCCTATTACGCTCGTTCTTGTTGTCTACATTGTCTTCTAATCTGTCTACCCCACCCCTTCTTTATTTCCCCTTTCTCTTTATTTACTCTTATTCCATGCATTATTATTCTTCCTACCCTCTTCTTCTCTCTCTTTACTCTACTCCTTCCAATTCTAATTTGTCTTCTTCTTCTTCGCTTCACTCCGCCGTTCTCAAATCTCACTGGCTCGATAAATGTATATATCTCCATCTTTCTTTATTTTTTTCACTTTTGTATTCAATATTTTCTAAGCGATTTCTGTCATTCCTTATGTCATGCCTTAATTGCTTCTGTTATGTGGTCTTATATCGCTTCCCACCAAGCAAAGGTCTCACGCAGATGTTATCATTTGTTTTATTATGTATTTTTTGTTTTATAATTCTTATCTCGTTGTCCAGTTATAGATTCTCACGCAATTTGGCTGTCTTTTCTTTGCCCATATCTACCCTATATCTTCGTTATTCTCTCTCTCTCTCTCTCTCTCTCTCTCTCTCTCTCTCTCTCTCTCTCTCTCTCTCTCTCTCTGCCCATTCTTTCGCTGGGCCGTCGTTGTTAGTGATATACTGGGATTTATTGACCTATTATGGCTTGGTCCCGTGATCGATACCCCCGATGAACAGCGATACTACCAGCCGGTTTGCCGACTGTATCTTCCAAACAGGCAACATTTCATTTTGGCGATGGTGATAGCTCCTGCTTCTGGTATTTTTATTTTCAGTTAACCCCTTCACCACCAGTAAGTAATTTTCATCCCATTCTGGTTACCATTAGACGACTTTCTTATAGTTTATAATCTACCTATGCGACTCAAATGGGTAAACACGATCTCAATAAACCCTCGTAGTAACATAGGTCCTTCTTAAACTGCATACAATCATCTAATTTTAACGAGAATCAAAGTTATAGAGGCGTCACATTGCTGGAGGGGTTAACATGGTACCTTTGACTGTAGGGAGGCAATGTATAGTTGTCAGCAATATAGTATTTACATATACAAAGTATAGTTGTCAGCAATATAGTATTTACATATACAAAGTATAGTTGTCAGCAATATAGTATTTACATATACAAAGTATAGTTGTCAGCAATATAGTATTTACATATACAAGTATAGTTGTCAGCAATATAGTATTTACATATACAAAGTATAGTTGTCAGCAATATAGTATTTACATATACAAAGTATAGTTGTCAGCAATATAGTATTTACATATACAAAGTATAGTTGTCAGCAATATAGTATTTACATATACAAAGTATAGTTGTCAGCAATATAGTATTTACATATACAAAGTATAGTTGTCAGCAATATAGTATTTACATATACAAAGTATAGTTGTCAGAAATAGTATTTACATATACAAAGTATAGTTGTCAGCAATATAGTATTTACATATACAAAGTATAGTTGTCAGCAATATAGTATTTACATATACAAAGTATAGTTGTCAGCAATATAGTATTTACATATACAAAGTATAGTTGTCAGCAATATAGTATTTACATATACAAAGTATAGTTGTCAGCAATATAGTATTTACATATACAAAGTATAGTTGTCAGCAATATAGTATTTACATATACAAAGTATAGTTGTCAGCAATATAATATTTACATATACAAAGTATAGTTGTCAGCAATATAGTATTTACATATACAAAGTATAGTTGTCAGCAATATAATATTTACATATACAAAGTATAGTTGTCAGCAATATAGTATTTACATATACAATTCCCAGTTTTAATTGTTGCGATGGTGATATATGATTTTGGTAGTATTTTATGTTATTGATAATTGTGTTTAAGTGCTTATTTATTCAGACCATATATACTGTCTTCGTGGTGCAATGCATAAGTGTGTTGATTTTCGGTGTGAGCGTCCTGGGTTCGAATCCCCGGACTGCCACATGTGTTTGTTAATTTCATTAATCGAGTTTAGGAGTAAAGTTGATTAGTGGAGAGAACATAATAAATACTATTACTACTACTAATAATAATAATGCTACTGCTACTACTACCACTACTACTACTACTACTACTAATAATAATAATAATAATAATAATAATAATAATAATAATAAATAAATACAAATATAAAATAATAATCATAATCGGATTATTTAGCAATGCGTGTTTGATCCATGCCAACTGAATTATCTACATTAACCCGTGGAGCCCCGGCTAGTTTTGTAATGTTTGCGCACCAGAACCCGGCCGGTTTTCAAAAAATGGTTTTATTCCAGAAACAATAGCGAATGGGTTAGGAATGAAGGAAAAACCACGAAAAACCGCTCAAAAAGCTTAAAAAATGGTCCTACAGAGCCCCCGAAAACGGATTTTACAAGAGTAAAAAATTGAAGGCAATTATCCCAAAAAAACAGGTTATTGCGCGCTCGCGCGCACGCACGTGGACTTTGAGAGTTTTCAACCATCGGCACGGTTGCGTGGGATACGTACACAGTTCCCTTACATATCTGAGCCCTCTTGAGTGGCTACACCTGAGGTTACGGTCGGCGCAATTAGGGTGACGCGTCAGGCGCGTCTCTGGGGCTGTGCGTTACATACATCGCCGACGCGTCAGACGCGTCGCTGGGGCTGTACGGGTTAATCAGATTGGGGAGTTGTACTGATCATGGGCGACTGCTTGTCAGATTGTTCACAAGATAATATCAAAATATAATATATTAAATTGAACGAGATTTGGTGACAAGCTTCATTATACACGTGCATGGGGTGAATCAATTTTTGACAAGACTTAATGACAGCCACACACACACACACAGTTGAGACATCGTGAAGGCAACAGCACAGAGAAGGAGCTCCGACCTATTGTGGCTTACAGGGAGTATTGGTGGTGTCCCGTAAATTGTTTGCTTTAAGTATTGGTTGTATAACAATCATAATATCATGTGAAGTATTATCTTCATTTTGTAGTGAATACTCTTGGCAAGCTACTATATGGAAAGTGAAAATGTGTTAAAGTGCTCTACCAGGCGATCGCAAAAGCCGGCAAGTGCAGCCAAAATGGCGAGTTCATTTGAAGCGTCCCAATCCCACGACAGTTCCGAACAAGACAACAAACAGGTTAGTCATGAGTCCATTGGTACATTTGACAGCAGTTTGATAGAAGAAATAACAAACAAAATTGAGAAGATAGAAGAAGACTGTAAAAGGGCAAGGGATGAAAATAAATCTTTAAGGGAAAATGTAGTGAAACTCAATTTGGAACTTAAAAATGTACACAAACGAAACGAAGACCTAGAGGAAAAGGATAGAAATAGACAGTAGGAAATGGCAGAGATTCGAACCATGATGAAAGAAATGAGTGAGACAATAACAAGCAGAAGGAAAGAGTCGATCAGATATCATCTGATTCAGTTGTGGAACAGGTGGCAGAACAGCGAGACCAACTCCAGAAAGAAGCAGAACAAATGTTTAATGGAAAACAGGGATTAGAACAGGAGGTGGTAGAAATGCACAAAAAGGTTAATGAGTGTCGAGAACATAATTATGAAAGTTAGTTTTGCAGAAGTTGTAAGCAAAGAAGAGGAATATTCACGTGAAGTAGAACGAGCAAAGAAAGAACACAAAATAGAAAATGAAATAAAAAAGGTGATAAGAAGCAATGAAAAACTTCTGAGGGAGACTGTAGACAAAAACAAATCCTTGATCATATTTGGAAATAAAGAAAAAGAAATAGAATCAAGAGTTAATAGAGACACGGAGGAGGATAAGTTTGTGAAAGATCTCTTCGGAGAATTGATCGATTATGATGTAGAAAAAGAAGTTGCTGAATTTAGAAGAATCGGGAAGTATGACAAGGAAAAGGTAAGGCCATTAAACGTAACATTTATGAATAGTCAAGTTTTAGATGAAGTGCTAAGGAACGCATGGAAGTTAAAAGACAGTGAAAAATATAATCATTTAATGTTACGGAGAGATTTAAGCAGAGAAGACAGGACGGTTCTAAGGGAAAAATTGGAGGAGGCAAAGAAAAAGAACAAGGAACGATCACCAGAGGAAAAGGAATGTTTTTCTTCAAAGTATTGGGGCTTCGGATAAAAAATTGGTATGTGAAACAACAAGAACGGTAGGAGTGGCAGGGGGAGTTAGGCCAGAAAACAACAAGAACGGTAGGAGTGGCAGGGGGAGTTAGGCCAGAAAACAACAAGAACGGTAGGAGTGGCAGGGGGAGTTAGGCCAGAAAACAACAAGAACGGTAGGAGTGGCAGGGGGAGTTAGGCCAGAAAACAACAAGAACGGTAGGAGTGGCAGGGGGAGTTAGGCCAGAAAACAACAAGAACGGTAGGAGTGGCAGGGGGAGTTAGGCCAGAAAATAAAAACGAGTTCCTTAATATACTGTATACAAATATTGATGGACTGCCATCGAAATTGTAAGAACTAAGAGATTTAGTTAATTCTAAGAAACCACATATATGTTTAACAGAAACAAAATTGAATGACAAAATTGGGAATGTAGTTATAGGTGTGGATGGATATCATATATGGAGGAGGGACAGGACAGGCAAAAAAGAAGATGTGATGATTTTGACAAGGGAGGATCTACATGCTAGGGAAGAGGAAGTAATTGACATAGACAAACACGAAACAATAGCCATTAAACTTACGCTAGGTGAAGAACATTTGCTAATCATTAATGTGTATATGCCACCACTAACCAGTGCTTGGCATAAGGATGATTATGAAGAACTAACAAATAAAACCATACAAAATTTAGATATGTTACTACAACAATCTGAAAGAAGGCATTATAGAGTATTGTTAGTGGGGGATTTTAACTCTAAAGATATTGACTGGCTGAAGATGGAAACTAGAGAGGAGAATCATACCTGGAGTAGTAGATTACTTAACTTAATGATGGAATTTGATATGCATCAGCACGTTAATGAACCAACCAGAGTGCGAGGAGAGGACATACCGTCGATGTTAGATCTAATCTTTACTAGAACAGACAATGAAATTGTGAGTTTGGAGTACATGCCTCCACTCGGTAAAAGTTACCATACTCTATTGAGTTTCCGGTTTATTGTTAATTATGACATCACCAAGGAGAGGGAAGAGCACAAACAAGACAGACTAAACTTTGCAAGGGGTAATTATGAGCAACTGAGGCAATTTTTTAGGCAAATCAATTGGCAACAAGAGTTAGAGGAACGTGATGTAGAACAGCAATATAACTATTTTATCGAGGTGTATAACGAGGGAGTATCGAGGTGTATAACGAGGGAGTATCGAGAAATATACCCAAACAAAAGGGAAATCAGAGAAGGGAAACAAAGAATGGTTTAACGAGAGACTAGCCAAAGAGAAGAGAGATCTGTTATGGAATAGATATAGGAGACATAACACAAAACAAGCATATCACAAATACAAGCAGGCAAGAAATGGGTATACCCAAGTACGAAGAAAAGAGGAAGCAAATTATGAAAAAGATATAATAAACAGAAGTAATAAAGAACCTACCCTTTTTTACAGCTACTGTATATTAGAAGGAAACTAAAAGTGAAAGATAAAATACAGAGAGTTGTTGTGGATGGTGAAGTTTACGAACATGAACAAGCAATAAGTGAAGTATTAAATGCAAAGTTTCAGTCAGTTTTTGTTAAAGAAAATTGATTCGTAGAAGATAAAGACACTCGAGTAAAGGAAACTGGAATGGATGATATAGTTATCAAGAAAGAAGAAGTTAGAGAGTTGCTGATGAATTTAGATCAAAGGAAGGCGATGGGACCAGATGAAGTTTCATGCTGTGTTTTGAAGGAATTTGCGGAGGAATTAAGCCACCCACTCAACATCATATTAGAACAATCGTTAAGAGAAGGAAAGTTACCCTCCATATGGAAAACAGCAAACATCAACCCCATGTTCAAGAAAGGAAATAGAGATGATCCTCTAAATTACCGACCAGTGTCCCTCACCAGTGTAGTGTGCAAGGTCTTGGAGAAGTTGATTAGAAAGAGATGGGTAGAACACTTAGAAAAAAATCGTTTATTATCGAGTAAGCAATTTGGTTTTAGATCAGGTAGGTCATGTGTGACTAATTTATTAAGTTTCTATGATAAGAGTTAATGAAATAGTGCAAGAGAGAGAGGGCTGGGTGGATTGCATCTATTTAGATTTTAAAAAGGCCTTTGATCGTGTTCCACATCAACGGCTATTATGGAAGCTGGATATGAAAGGCGGAATTAGAGGATCACTTCTTGAGTGGATGAAGGATTTTCTTGTTGGAAGAAAGATGAGAACAGTAGTCAGAGGACAATTTTCAAGTTGGAAAGAGGTTACGAGTTGGGTACCTACCGCAGGGCGCTGTTTTAGCATCGATCATGTTCCTGCTGTATATTAATGATATGCCAGGTAATATCAGCTCGGAAAGTTATGTTAACCTGTTTGCTGATGATGCAAAGTTACTGAGACAAATAAGAGATCAAGATTCTTGCGTGGCTCTGCAGCAGGATGTCACAAGTTTGTTCGAGTGGAGTAAAATTTGGCAAATGGATATTAATGCAGAGATGTGTTATGTCATGGAGATGGGTGAAAGTCAAAGAAGTCCGCATGGAAGATATAAAATGGGTGAAGAAGAGCTTAAACCTTCAAGGAAAGAAAAAGATTTGGGGGTAATAATAAATCCCAAACTATCACCTGAAGATCACATAAACGAGAAAGTGAGAAACGCTTATGGACTGCTAGCCAATGTTAGGGTTGCTTTTTCATACGTAGATTTAGATATGATTAAAAACTAATAGTTACCATTATAAGACCCACATTAGAATATGAAACAGTTGTATGGAGTCCACATCTGAAAAAGCACATAGATAAACTGGAAAAAGTTCAGAGGGCAGCAACAAGATTAGTTCCAGAATTGAGAGGGTGCAGCTATGAAGAACGACTGGAAAAGATAGGCCTTACTACATTGCAAGATAGAAGAGAACGCGGAGATATGATCACGATGTACAGATGTGTTAACAAGATTGACTGGATTGACAGGGAAGACTTCATCATACCATCAAAAGGAAGAACGAGAGGGCATACATTCAAACTGGTGGTCAAGCCTTTCAAGAAGGATGTGAGAAAATTTGCCTTTACTTGTATAGAAGCATAGGAAAGTGGAATTCACTCCCAGAAAAGGTAGTGTGTGCCAAGAGTATAAGCCAATTCAAAGTAAAATATGATATGAGTTTGGAAGACGGGACATCACGAGCTTAGGCTCACTCCTGTAAAATTACAATTAGGTAAATACAATTAGGTAAATACACACACACGCACACACACGCACACACACACACACACACACACACACACACACACACACACATACATACATACATACATACATACATACATACATGCATACATACATACACACACACACCCACACATATTGACATTCCGTCATGCTACATACTAGTTATTATTAGAAAACGATTACCTTTACCTCTTCCCTTCTTCAAATCCTGCATCAAGTATCCTTACTTTACCTTTTCTAATTTGCTCTTATTTGTCTTATAATAATAATAAAAAAGTGCAACAAAAACACAAAGTTAACAACAGGGTAACCTTGCATTTCAGTTTCGCTCTTTCTAGATTATTATGTTTAACTTTGCATATCTTCTGTTAATTGGACTGTAAGAATATACACCCCTGTTCGTGACTCACTGCAGTTATCCAAAAAATAATCTACGGGTTTGATTGCACTGTTTTTATAATGATCTCCTATTACGATGTTTCCAGTAACTTTACTGAGCTTGAGTGGTAAATGGCGTCAGCGAGTTTCATATTTGAAAATCACAAAATACTAATTATTTTCAAACTGTTACAGTTCCCTTTTCTTGCGGTGACAAAGCAACCACTAAGGAAGGATATTCTACAGACACAACAACACTGATAGTCAATGGGGCAGGTCTCAAAATCACACGAATCAGGATCAACCACAAGGGGGTCAAAATCTCACCATTATCGCCAATAAACAGCAGTTTAGTGATATGGGAACTCATTATCCCCTTCACCACCATTACATAGTTTTAATCTTATTCTGGGTATCATTCGACGATTTTCTTTAGTATATAATCTACCTCTTGGACTCAAATGGGTAAATGCAATCTCAATAAACCCTCTTAATAACACAAGTCCTTTAAACTACATACAATCATCACATTTTAGCCAGAATCACAGGTAAAAATGCGTCATGGTGCTGAAGGGGTTAACCAAGGTATGATATCAAAATAATCTACCCACAACGATAGAAAACAAAATTGTCTTATAGATTATAATTGTAGCTAGAAGACCTATCCGATATTCACCCTGGCTCAGGAATAATGATTCGAGGAATATAGGACTGCTTTTCAATTATTTATGAAAGGACATAGTTGAAACTCCTTTGCATTTTTTTGTTTTTTCATGGAGCACTGATTCTTTTCAGTATTCGATCATTCCTTTCAATTTCATCCTTCAATTAAAAACACCCAACCTATCCAACTAGTAGCATGTATTGTCAATGAATGCAGTGCCTAATGTTATCTTTTAGGTTGCACGAGTGTCATGGCTATTAAAAGCCTTGTCCTAAGGTTGAATAATGTTGAAGTAAACAAACATGCTTGCCACTATAAACCGTTTGTCCACTGTAACAAATCGAGCGTTGCATTGCTAGTAATTAGCAAACACTTCCGATTGCAGTGTGTGTAAAATGAAATGCAGCTAAAAGCCTTATTCGGATTAAACTATAGCTACTATAATTAATTCTACAGCTAACTTTTAATCTACTCTTGCCTTTATTGCAACGTACGGCCTTTTAAGAGTAACCTAAAGCAGTTATATTTAAGCTAACCTAGAATCTACCCAACACTTTACTGCAGCGTGTACAGAGAAGCTAATTACGACCTTTGAAATTCAGTTTTTGCTACTTTATTTAATATTATAGCTAACCTAGAATGTACCCAACCCTTTACTGTCCAGTGAATAAAGCAGTCCATGAGTTTTTTCATAATGGTATATACTCTACTCTATTTAATCTTACAGCTAACATATTTTTTCTAGCCAAACATCACTGCGGTTTACAGCCTTTGAAGCGTTAATTATAGCTACTCTATTATATCTTAAAGTTAACCTTGAGTCTACCTAACCGTTTCAAGTTAGATAACTTTCATTCAAATAAATATATAGGCAAATACTGGTTTGGTAGCAGAGTTGTAGATATGTAGAATTGGCTACCAAGTACTATAATATGATCAAGAAAGATAGAGAGCTTCAAGATAAAATTAGGTAGGCATATTGACGAGAAGGGTTGGGTGTGAAAGGGATCTGCCTTGTGTGGGTTAATCAGCTCTCTACAGACTCCTGTTGTCTTATGTTCTTACTGTATCTTAACTAGAGTGTGGAGTGTAGGTTACAGCCTTTAACCCATTGGCTACGGCTATGTTTGGGCTATTTAGGGCATATTCAGGCACTCCTGAATGATAAATCAAGCATCTACATTAAATGAAGTGTATTCTGCCGAAAACTAGGCGAAAATAGCTTCAAAATGAGACCAGAACGGGCCCCGTACGTGGTCTGGTTCACCCGCAGTGGTGCCAGTGAAACGCGGGAAACCCGCTATTTGGTAGCACTCGCTCGCTTGGCTACACTGTTGTGAGACACAGAGAGAGACCCGCACGAGACACAGTCAACCTCAGTGAGCCGCTCGCTGCTCTGAGGGTCGGAGGTGGGCCCCTCACGCTCCCGCCCACTGACCACTGACACTCGATTTTTACGGTTTTTACAGGCTTTTAAAGCCTGGAAATTGCTGTAACTTGCCAGGACGTTCCAGAACGTCACCCGCAACAAAAGGGTTAAAGAGTTAGTTATAGCTAATTTACTCATTCTCACAGCTAACACAATATCTACTCTACCCTTTACTGCAGTGTGTTGAATCCAGTTTACAGCCCTTAAGAGGGGTCACCTGTTATTTTTATCTCCTTTCCTCTCTTTCTCTGGCTTGTATCCATTCGGTCCCATTCAGCCTACTGTTTTAGACGTTTATCCCCATCCAGGGGTCGATTTTTTTCTTGGCGAGCGATAGCGAGCCAGCATTGTATGGAGAAATCCGGCTTCGCCGGAGATATTTCTCTATCGAAAAATTTACAAATTTAGCCTGCTGACAAAAACATTATAAAAATATGCTGACTCGCTACCGCTCAGCAGGAAAAAATCGACACCTGGATGGGGATTAACATCTTAAGCAGTAGGCTGAATGGAGCCGAATGAATACAACCCAGAGAGAAAGGGAGAGAGAGAGAAATAACGAGGTGGGCCCCCATAAAGAGTTAGTTAGAGCTACTTTACTCTATCTCACTGCTAACATAATATCTACTCTACCCTTTACTGCAGCGAACATAATGCAGTTTACAGCAAGACTCGTGACTTCATTAATGCAGACGACATCCATCTCCGTCATTAGGCGTTCCTATTTACTTCGTCCAGGAGGTCAGAATGGACCACCACCGAGGGGCGCTTCGTTACGCTCACCCGGTTTTAATAGTCCACCCTTCAGTCTGGTACAGGGTGGGTCTATTTCTAGCTTTATTTAGACGATTGTGTGCAGTTTAAGAAGGATATATGGTAGCTAAAAGGATTAATAGATATAGTATCTACCCTTTTAACTGGTAGACGTCCTTCCTAAGCTGAATACAATCATCTAATAGGTGCCAGAATATAATGAAAAACACTTCTTTGGTACTGAATGGGTACTAGAGAGGCCTCATAGGCATGTGAGTAGGATTTGCTGAAACTCATATTTCATTTGTCTGGCTTCCTTCACTGTTTCTGTTTGTGTCTCTCCTACACAGAGAGTAATACAGCTACCTCTCACAAATACCTCCTCCTCCTGTTAATTTCACTACACCAAACAAGCACACTTCACTTCTTTCCTGTACATAAAAAGTAATAATAATAATAATGATATAAATATATATTATAGCTACTATCACTCAATATTGTGGGAGACACTTGCTACAGTCTTTAGTCTCCTTCATACACATACAAACAGCAAGGCCATTAATACTAAGTATAATTGGCCTTGTATAGAAGAACGTACGTTAACATGACGATAGTAAATATGATGATGATAAAACTACACTTCTCTCAATCATGTACTACTGCCACGGAAGCTAATATGACCTTAACTTTGGATATTTATATATATTCTAAAAGAGAGGTCTAAGGATATCCCAACAGGGCGAAGAAGAGGTCAAGTATGTGACCCTAACGTAACATATACTACAGTGCAGAATGGGACTCCAGCCTGTTAACGGGTTACTGAGACGGTCATCAGTGTGTTGAAAGTTCCATCAATGACACTATATAAGCTTAACAGAGAGATAGATAGCGTTCCGGGAGTCACTCTTTGAGGCTCTTATCTCGTTCCATATCCCATTGAGATTAATTGAGATAGCCTGATGTAGCCATTTAATAGGTATATGTCCTCCTTAAACTGAATGAAATCGTATAGTAGTTGCCAGAATATAACGAAAAGGACGTCACCGGTACTGAATGGGTTAAGTATGTGACCCTAACGTATCATTTACGAGTGAAGAATGGGACTACAGCCTGTTAAGGGGTAGTGGTTATGTTTTGGTCTATATATTTATTTACATATGTATTTTTTGTTTCCTCGCTAGACCTCAATCAAACTTTTAAAAAACACCTCTCCAAGATCCTCCCTCAAGATAAATTTCTACATTTTTCGATAGAAAGATGTCCCGGCCGAAGGTAGGTTAGTCTTAAATCACAGGTTCGCTATCGCTAGCCAGGAATAAAATCGACACCTAAATATCACGAAAACTCATATGTTGACAAAGAAATGTAGCGAAAGGTCTTCAAATCGCCAAACTAATGAGCCGAACGTCTTAATATCTGAAAATTAATGGGGTTAACCCTTTCTGTACCGCGACGTCTTTCTAGTTATAATCTAGCTACAGTATATAAACACGATTTTGTGCAGTTTAAGAAGGATCTGTGGTAGTTAAAAGGGTTAAGTGGATAGTTCGAAGCCAGTTAATTGCTAAGTGCCTTTATAAACTGATTAAAATCGTCTAATATTAGCCAGAATAAAGTAAAAAAACACGTCGCCGGTACAGAAGTGGTTAAACATAGAGAAGGGCGACCTGGAAAAATCCGACCCATCTCCCTTTAAAGTTGTGCTGTTGGTTCCGTCAATGACACTGTATAAGTTTAACCCCTTCACCACAGTTGTGTTGTAGGTTCCGTCAATGACACTATATAAGTTTAACCCCTTCACCACAGTTGTGCTGTAGGTTCCGTCAATGACACTGTATAAGTTTAACCCCTTCACCACAGTTGTGTTGTAGGTTCCGTCAATGACACTATATAAGTTTAACCCCTTCACCACAGTTGTGCTGTAGGTTCCGTCAATGACACTGTATAAGTTTAACCCCTTCACCACAGTTGTGCTGTAGGTTCCGTCAATGACACTGTATAAGTTTAACCCCTTCACCACAGTTGTGCTGTAGGTTCCGTCAATGACACTGTATAAGTTTAACCCCTTCACCACAGTTGTGCTGTAGGTTCCGTCAATGACACTGTATAAGTTTAACACCTTCACCACAGTTGTGCTGTAGGTTCCGTCAATGACACTGTATAAGTTTAACCCCTTCACCACAGTTGTGGTGTAGGTTCCGTCAATGACACTGTATAAGTTTAACCCCTTCACCACAGTTGTGCTGTAGGTTCCGTCAATGACACTGTATAAGTTTAACCCCTTCACCACAGTTGTGGTGTAGGTTCCGTCAATGACACTGTATAAGTTTAACCCCTTCACCACAGTTGTGCTGTAGGTTCCGTCAATGACACTGTATAAGTTTAACCCCTTCACCACAGTTGTGGTGTAGGTTCCGTCAATGACACTGTATAAGTTTAACCCCTTCACCACAGTTGTGCTGTAGGTTCCGTCAATGACACTGTATAAGTTTAACCCCTTCACCACAGTTGTGCTGTAGGTTCCGTCAATGACACTGTATAAGTTTAACCCCTTCACCACAGTTGTGCTGTAGGTTCCGTCAATGACACTGCATAAGTGTAACCCCTTCACCACAGTTGTGCTGTAGGTTCCGTCAATGACACTGTATAAGTTTAACCCCTTCACCACAGTTGTGCTGTAGGTTCCGTCAATGACACTGTATAAGTGTAACCCCTTCACCACAGTTGTGCTGTAGGTTCCGTCAATGACACTGTATAAGTTTAACCCCTTCACCACAGTTGTGCTGTAGGTTCCGTCAATGACACTATATAAGTTTAACCCCTTCACCACAGTTGTGCTGTAGGTTCCGTCAATGACACTATATAAGTTTAACCCCTTCACCACAGTTGTGCTGTAGGTTCCGTCAATGACACTGTATAAGTTTAACCCTTCACCACAGTTGTGTTGTAGGTTCCGTCAATGACACTATATAAGTTTAACCACTTCACCACAGTTGTGCTGTAGGTTCCGTCAATGACACTGTATAAGTTTAACCCCTTCACCACAGTTGTGTTGTAGGTTCCGTCAATGACACTATATAAGTTTAACACTTCACCACAGTTGTGCTGTTGGTTCCGTCAATGACACTGTATAAGTTTAACCCCTTCACCACAGTTGTGCTGTAGGTTCCGTCAATGACACTGTATAAGTTTAACCCCTTCACCACAGTTGTGCTGTAGGTTCCGTCAATGACACTGTATAAGTTTAACCCCTTCACCACAGTTGTGCTGTAGGTTCCGTCAATGACACTCTATAAGTTTAACCCCTTCACCACAGTTGTGCTGTAGGTTCCGTCAATGACACTGTATAAGTTTAAACCCCTTCACCACAGTTGTGCTGTAGGTTCCGTCAATGACACTGTATAAGTTTAACCCCTTCACCACAGTTGTGGTGTAGGTTCCGTCAATGACACTGTATAAGTTTAACCCCTTCACCACAGTTGTGCTGTAGGTTCCGTCAATGACACTGTATAAGTTTAACCCCTTCACCACAGTTGTGCTGTAGGTTCCGTCAATGACACTGTATAAGTTTAACCCCTTCACCACAGTTGTGCTGTAGGTTCCGTCAATGACACTGTATAAGTTTAACCCCTTCACCACAGTTGTGCTGTAGGTTCCGTCAATGACACTGTATAAGTTTAACCCCTTCACCACAGTTGTGCTGTAGGTTCCGTCAATGACACTGTATAAGTTTAACCCCTTCACCACAGTTGTGCTGTAGGTTCCATCAATGACACTGTATAAGTTTTAACCCCTTCACCACAGTTGTGCTGTAGGTTCCGTCAATGACACTGTATAAGTTTAACCCCTTCACCACAGTTGTGCTGTAGGTTCCGTCAATGACACTGTATAAGTTTAACCCCTTCACCACAGTTGTGCTGTAGGTTCCGTCAATGACACTATATAAGTTTAACCCCTTCACCACAGTTGTGCTGTAGGTTCCGTCAATGACACTATACAGTATAAGTTTAACCCCTTCACCACAGTTGTGCTGTAGGTTCCGTCAATGACACTGTATAAGTTTAACCCCTTCACCACAGTTGTGCTGTAGGTTCCGTCAATGACACTATATAAGTTTAACCCCTTCACCACAGTTGTGCTGTAGGTTCCGTCAATGACACTGTATAAGTTTAACCCCTTCACCACAGTTGTGCTGTAGGTTCCGTCAATGACACTGTATAAGTTTAACCCCTTCACCACAGTTGTGCTGTTGGTTCCGTCAATGACACTGTATAAGTTTAACCCCTTCACCACAGTTGTGCTGTAGGTTCCGTCAATGACACTGTATAAGTTTAACCCCTTCACCACAGTTGTGTTGTAGGTTCCGTCAATGACACTATATAAGTTTAACCACTTCACCACAGTTGTGCTGTAGGTTCCGTCAATGACACTGTATAAGTTTAACCCCTTCACCACAGTTGTGCTGTAGGTTCCGTCAATGACACTATATAAGTTTAACCCCTTCACCACAGTTGTGCTGTAGGTTCCGTCAATGACACTGTATAAGTTTAACCCCTTCACCACAGTTGTGCTGTAGGTTCCGTCAATGACACTATATAAGTTTAACCCCTTCACCACAGTTGTGCTGTAGGTTCCGTCAATGACACTGTATAAGTTTAACCCCTTCACCACAGTTGTGCTGTTGGTTCCGTCAATGTCACTGTATAAGTTTAAACCCTTCACCACAGTTGTGCTGTAGGTTCCGTCAATGACACTGTATAAGTTTAACCCCTTCACCACAGTTGTGCTGTAGGTTCCGTCAATGACACTATATAAGTTTAACCCCTTCACCACAGTTGTGCTGTAGGTTCCGTCAATGACACTGTATAAGTTTAACCCCTTCACCACAGTTGTGCTGTAGGTTCCGTCAATGACACTGTATAAGTTTAACCCCTTCACCACAGTTGTGCTGTAGGTTCCGTCAATGACACTATATAAGTTTAACCCCTTCACCACAGTTGTGCTGTAGGTTCCGTCAATGACACTGTATAAGTTTAAACCCCTTCACCACAGTTGTGCTGTAGGTTCCGTCAATGACACTGTATAAGTTTAACCCCTTCACCACAGTTGTGCTGTAGGTTCCGTCAATGACACTATATAAGTTTAACCCCTTCACCACAGTTGTGCTGTAGGTTCCGTCAATGACACTGTATAAGTTTAACCCCTTCACCACAGTTGTGCTGTAGGTTCCGTCAATGACACTGTATAAGTTTAACCCCTTCACCACAGTTGTGCTGTAGGTTCCGTCAATGACACTATATAAGTTTAACCCCTTCACCACAGTTGTGCTGTAGGTTCCGTCAATGACACTGTATAAGTTTAACCCCTTCACCACAGTTGTGCTGTAGGTTCCGTCAATGACACTGTATAAGTTTAACCCCTTCACCACAGTTGTGCTGTAGGTTCCGTCAATGACACTATATAAGTTTAACCCCTTCACCACAGTTGTGCTGTAGGTTCCGTCAATGACACTGTATAAGTTTAACCCCTTCACCACAGTTGTGCTGTAGGTTCCGTCAATGACACTATATAAGTTTAACCCCTTCACCACAGTTGTGCTGTAGGTTCCGTCAATGACACTGTATAAGTTTAACCCCTTCACCACAGTTGTGCTGTAGGTTCCGTCAATGACACTGTATAAGTTTAACCCCTTCACCACAGTTGTGCTGTAGGTTCCGTCAATGACACTAATAAGTTTAACCCCTTCACCACAGTTGTGCTGTAGGTTCCGTCAATGACACTGTATAAGTTTAACCCCTTCACCACAGTTGTGCTGTAGGTTCCGTCAATGACACTATATAAGTTTAACCCCTTCACCACAGTTGTGCTGTAGGTTCCGTCAATGACACTATATAAGTTTAACCCCTTCACCACAGTTGTGCTGTAGGTTCCGTCAATGACACTATAAGTTTAACCCCTTCACCACAGTTGTGCTGTAGGTTCCGTCAATGACACTGTATAAGTTTAACCCCTTCACCACAGTTGTGCTGTAGGTTCCGTCAATGACACTGTATAAGTTTAACCCCTTCACCACAGTTGTGCTGTAGGTTCCGTCAATGACACTGTATAAGTTTAACCCCTTCACCACAGTTGTGCTGTAGGTTCCGTCAATGACACTGTATAAGTTTAACCCCTTCACCACAGTTTCGTATTTTTCATCATATTTCGGTTAACATTAGACGATGTTCTTTAGTTTGTAATTTGCCTATGCGACTCCGATGGATATATACGATCTCAATAAACCCTCTTAGTAACATAGGTCCTTCTTAAGCTGCATAAAATCATCTATTATTAGCCAGAATCAAAGGTAAAAATGCGTCATGGTGGTAAAGGGGTTAACAGGGGATATATAGTGTTCGGGGGGGGGGGGGGGGGGGTAGGGTAGTCTCGGGAGTTCTTATCTCGTTCCATATCTCAATCACTTCCACTTCTCGGATTACCAAATGAATTCCATGGAGTTACATAGATAGAGTTTAAGGGGGGGGAGGGTATTTATTGATCGATTAATTTATTAATTTATTATGATTTTAGTTTCCTCTCTAGACCTCCATCTAGCTTAAGAAAACATCCCCAAGATATCCCTTATAGGTAAATTTTACATTTTTCAGTAGAAAACTTTCCCGGCTTACAGGGTCGCTATCGCTCGTCAGGAGAAAATCGACACATAAATGGCACGAAAGGTCTTAATACGGACAAAAAAATGGGGTGAAAGGTCTTAAAATCGCCAAACTAAAGAGCCGAACGACTTAAAATCTGAAACTAATGGGGCTAAACATGAGGGAGAAGGAGGGGGGGGGGGGGGAAGGAGAACCCCCCTCCCCCCCCTAATGTCTTACTGATACGTTATATATTCTTCCGAATCTACCCCTTCCCGGTAATGTTAACCCCTTGAGGACTATGACGTATTTGGGGTAGTCTATTCTGGCTATTATCAGACAATTTTATTCAGATAAGGAAGGGTGTATGAAAATCAGGAGGTCGATTGAGTTAGTCTTTACCCTTTCCATTCCCATCGATCCTTCCTAAGCTGTTTAAAATCGTCTAATGAGAGCCAAATTAAGCTGTCAAAACGCGTCATTATCCTCGAAGGGTTACACTCAAACATTCCGATTGAACTCCGCCATTAATTATGTATGTCTATTTGCCATAGTACCGTCGCTTTACCCCTTGTGTACCGGCGGCATCTTTTTAATTTTATTCTAGCTAAATTTTTACGATTTTGTGTAGTTTAAGAAGGATCTGTGGTAGTAAAATGGTTGATTGAGATAGTTCGAAGCCTATTAACTGCTGGAGACGTTTTAAACTGAATAAAAACGTCTAATAGTAATCAGAGTAATGTTAAAAGGACGTCATTGGAACTGAAAGCGTTAAGAAATGGGCAATCATTCCAATTTTTAAGCTAAATCTACTTATCTTAATTGTAAAAGACACTTAGGAAGTGGACTATCATTCCAATGTCTAATCGACATCTACTGCTCTTAATCATAAATAAACCAAGGAATTGTATCCAGTTGTGTTGGTAAAATGGCAAATGATACATAGTGAAAAATTAACAAGATAAACATTGGTCCTCTTGTGTCAGAGGAGCGGTGAGACCATGAGTGCAGCTTAACCCCTTCTGTACCAGCGACGTCTGTTTAATTGTATTCTAGCTTCATGTAAACGTTTTTGTGCTGTCTAAGAAGGCTCTGTGGTAGTAAAAAGGGTTAAGTGAGATAGTAGGAAGCCTTTTTTTAACTGAATACAATCGTCTAATAGTATTCAGAATAAAGTTAAAATGACGGCACCGGTACTGAAAGGGTTAAAGCTTGCAGAGATGCGTGTAATCAGAGGATATTCATTAAAGAAATAGCCGGGATTAGAAGTTGGTAATTGATGGTGGTGGTGATGGACGATTTAGATAGGCATCAGCCAAATTATGGAACTTTAAGACCAAATAGCTGATATATCACTGCGTGGCGAATCGCGCTGGGAGACATGATCAACCGCTTCTCTCTGCCCTTTTTTTCCTGCCTCTTTTTAAGGTGAGGTCCCAGTGGTTAAGGAAACAAGTGGGAGTTTGTTGCGACGAGGCTTCATTTGTAATTGCAGGGACGTGAGCACCGCTGCTGATAGCCGTATGATTAAGAAGGCCACGGCAGTGTTTACGATGGTATGCTGGTATTACACGAGCGATTTGTTCCTCGATTTGTATCGTCAACACTGGTCTGGCAGCTTGTGAGGTAACTTTTCGAATCATTCTGTCATCCAAATTAAACTATCACAAGTCTAGCTTACGATACCAGTACAAAAGACCCCAGAAATGCCGCCAAAAAAAAAGGTTGACCATCGAAAATTGTCGATAAGATCTCTCGTGTGATATTAAGAAGGCCACAGCAATATTTACGATGTTAGGAAACGACTCGTATACCTCTGCTGCAGCCGGCCCAGTATTTGGCTTGGGCAGCACCAATCAGAGAGGTAGTTAACTTAATGGGCCCACCAATAAGTTACGCAAGAGACGCAACACAGATGTAAATACTCTGACAGCGTGAGATTCGGTATTTGAAGATAAAAAGTGCTCTGGAATTAGCTACGAACTATGTGGTAAAATTATACTATATAGGACTTTCCGTTTGTATATTTTTAGTTACGTAACTGAGGGCGTAGTTTTTGTTGAAAATACTAAACTTTCTGCGATTACTTTCTGTGAGTATTTTGTTGAGAATAACTAAACTTTCTGTGATTACTTTCTGTGAGTATTTTGTTGAGAATAACTAAACTTTCTGCGATTACTTTCTGTGAGTATTTTGTTGAGAATAACTAAACTTTCTGCGATTACTTTCTGTGAGTATTTTGTTGAGAAAAACTAAACTTTCTGCGATTACTTTCTGTGAGAATTTTGTTGAGAATAACTAAACTTTCTGCGATTACTTTCTGTGAGTATTTTGTTGAGAATAACTAAACTTTCTGTGATTACTTTCTGTGAGTATTTTGTTGAGAATAACTAAACTTTCTGCGATTACTTTCTGTGAGTATTTTGTTGAGAATAACTAAACTTTCTGCGATTACTTTCTGTGAGTATTTTGTTGAGAAAAACTAAACTTTCTGCGATTACTTTCTGTGAGAATTTTGTTGAGAATAACTAAACTTTCTGCGATTACTTTCTGTGAGTATTTTGTTCAAACTATGAATGATTACTAGAAATTAATTCTTAATCAAACCCAATTAAGTGCCTTTTACGATTAAGAGGAGTAGTTTAGCTTATACAGTGGAATGATTGCCCACGGTGCTTAATACCAGGGGTTCACAAATAAATTACCACCACCCTTATCATCTAGTTACGCATATCAAAGCGAGACCGACCAACTGGGAGTTAAACCCTTTCAGTATTCCAGGGCGCGTGTCTTCCTTTTATTTTGGCTATTATTAAACGAGTTTATGCAGTTCAGAAAGGAATTGGCTAAGTCATAAAGTTAATTAGGATAGCTATTACCTCTTTGATTCCCAGATATCCTTTCTAAACTGCATACAATCGTCTAATGATAGCCAGAAAACAACTAAGAACTCCATCTTCGTGTTTAGAAGGGCTTAGTATATATAGCACGATCGTGAAGGAGCGGGTGGTGTGTGTGGTTGTGCACTATCCAGGCCTCACGTGACTGGGACATATCCAGGAACACTCACTTCAACCTCGATAAGCCGATTTCCCTCCCTTTTGCCCGGGTTAGGAAGAAGCATTAAAAACCTTTGGATACGGTCACCCCGGCCCACCCACGCACCCCACCACAAGGATAAGAAAGGTGGGGAAAAAATATGTGAAGGGATCAATGAGGTGTCGGATAATTGAGAGTCCAGGAGAATAAGGGACTCGCGGGCCGGGGTGTCTCAAGTTGTGAGTTGTGAAGTTGTAATACCAGGGGTGTAGCGGCAAGGCGAAGGGTTTAACATAAGAATTTTAATGATGGTTCTATACGGCAGTTCTCTCTTCTTTCTCTCTCCCCCTAGCGGCGATCTCTTGGTCAGTTTCGCATTTTTTTACTCCACATTTTAGCCCCCCGGAGGCAAGAGTGTGCTACGCCCCGCGTGGGATAAGGGCGGCGATCCCATAGTTCCCATGTGCCGAATTGAGTCTTGTAGATTCTGAGTCTCTAAGTGCACGCCTGGGGTCCATTCTCGGGGGAAGATTTGACTGATAGAGTTATGGTGCGAGTGTCCAGGGCTCCGTGTGTGTGTGTGTGTGTGTGTGCTGTGTGTGTGTGTTGATATGTGTGTGTGTGTGTGTGTGTGGATGTGTTTATGTGTGTGTGAGACTTGGGAGAAATGGAGAAGGGCAGAGAGAGCCAGAGCTTGAAAGGGAGAGGAGAACCGTAGAGAGGAAGATAATTGGGAGATAAAGAGGAAGGACATGGAGAGAGAGAGTGTGTGTGTGAGGGGGGGGGGGGTCAAATTGGCAGAAATAAAGAAGGACAGACAAGAGAGAGAGAAAGGGAGAGAGACTGAAAGGCAAACAGAGAGATGGAGAGCCTAAGAGGGGAAGAGAAAAGAGCGACGACGTGTTAGTGGGGGGCCTTGGTAACCTGGTGTGTTTGGAAGAGACGGAAAACTCTTCAGCCTCACCTCCCCCTCTTCTTCTTCTTCCTCCTCCCCCTCCTTCTCTCTGCCTCACTCTCCATATAAATGAGTGTCGGGAGAGGAGCGCGGGTCGTGTTAAGATAAATGAATTCATCTCTTGTTATCCGCGACGCCTTAAAGATGCTTATCTCTGATGAGTTTCGCGGGGCCAGACAGCTGTGGGACGCTATCGCCTAGCTTAACAAATATTCATTATAGACTCGAGTTATTATCATAAAAAGGGCCTCAGTGTAGTCAGGCACGCGATAAAAACACAATTTGATACCATCCCGGGCCGAAGGGAATGGGTACCCGCTGTTCAAAGTGCTCAACACATTAGACAACCGCGCGGGGCTTGACAGACTAAGGATCTGAGAGGGAGTTACGGCATACTTAGCATCCATTGATCAAGTCGCTCTTCTGGCTCCAGGCAGGAAAAAAAAACAAAAACAAAAAAAACACACACAGTTTGCGTCCAGATAAGGTACTTGTGAATGTCTTAGCCGAGGGTTTAGAATCTATACCAGGGCCTTTGAGAGTCATAATATCTTACAAAAGAACTTTCCCGAGGGATTGTGGGATAGGTGGATTATAGTTACCCCATAAAACACCAAAGGAAAACAGTATTACGATTTCGCAAACAAGGTCGTCAAACAAGCCAACTGTTAATTTCCAGGAAAATATCTCTGAAATATTGATAGTAAACTTTTGGCTTAACCTGGCTATCTGGTGCAAGGTGGGTCTATTTGGAGCTTCTCTGTTATACTTCATTAGTTTGGAGATATAAGACGTTTCACCTCCTTAGTTTGGCTATTATAAGACGCTTCAACCTAATAAGGTGTCGATATTTCCTGGGCGAGTGATAGCGAGCCTGCAATTTTAAAGAAACCGGCATCCGGCCGGTAAAGTTTCTACCGAAAATGGACATATTTAGCTTGAAGGGAGTCTGGGGGACGCGTATTTTGTTTATTTTTTTGTTTATTGTGTTTTTTGTGTTTTTTTGTAGTTTGAAGGGGTTCTGGTGAGGCATTTTTCGAAGTCTATGGGGTAAACTAAAAATACATTGTTCGAAATTGGCAAAAACATTAAAACCCTCAATAATGAATACACAAAATATCATGATAAACCCCAAGACGTTTCCTCAGATAGTGTTACCCCCTTCCCATGACCAGGTAATAGGTCTGTTGTTTTATCTGTAGGGGGCGGGAGGGGAGTTACACGAGAGCTGTTTATTCCCTTCACCACCATCACCTCCTTTTACCTTAGGCTAAAATTATACGATTTTATGAATTTTAAGAAGGACCTATATTATTTACTGAGTTCATTGATATCGTATAATTTATACCCGTTTGATTCCTAGAGGGAGATTATAAGCTAACATCGTCTGACAGTAGCGCTAATGAAGTAAAAAACCGACAAACACAATTATCGCCCCACCGTATGACGCCACTACCACACCACAATATGACACCACTACCACATATGACACCACTACCACGCCACAATATGACACCACTACCACATATGACACCACTACCACACCACAATATGACACCGCTATCACATATTATGACACCACTACCAAACTACATATTATGACACCAATATCACATATTATGACACCATTGCCACACAATATGACGCCACTACCACACCACAATATGACACCACTACCACATATGACACCACTACCACACCACAATATGACACCACTATCACATATTATGACACCACTACCAAACCACATATTATGACACCAATATCACATATTATGACACCATTACCACACAATATGACACCACTACCACACGATATGACACCACTACCACACACTATGACGCCACTACCACACAATATGACACCATACCACACAATATGACACAACTATTACACAATATGACACCACTACCTCACAATATGACACCACTACCACACGATATGACACCACTACCACACAATATGACACCACTACCACAGGATATGACACCACTACCACACACTACGACACCAGTACCACACAATATGACACCACTACCACACAATATGACACCACTACCACACGATATGACACCACTACCACACAATATGACACCACTAACACACAATATGACACCACTAACACACAATATGACACCACTACCGCACAATATGACACCACTACCACACAATAAGACACCACTACCACACAATATGACACCACTACCACACAATATGACACCACTACCGCACAATATAACACCACTACCACACAATATGACACCACTACCACAAAATATGACACCACTACCACACAATATGACACCACCTACGTACAATATGACACCACTACCACACAATATGACACCACTACACACAATATGACAAAACTACCACACAATATGACACCACTAACACACAATATGACACCACTAACAAACAATATGACACCACTACCACACAATATGACACCACTACCGCACAGTATGACACCACTAACACAATATGACACCACTAACACACAATATGACACCACTACCACACTATATGACTCCACTACTGCACAATACGACACCACTACTGCACAATATGACACCACTACCGCACAATATGACACCACTACCACACAATAAGACACCACTACCACACAATATGACACCACTACCACACAATATGACACCACTACCGCACAATATAACACCACTACCACACAATATGACACCACTACCACAAAATATGACACCACTACCACACAATATGACACCACCTACGTACAATATGACACCACTACCACACAATATGACACCACTACACACAATATGACAAAACTACCACACAATATGACACCACTAACACACAATATGACACCACTAACAAACAATATGACACCACTACCACACAATATGACACCACTACCGCACAGTATGACACCACTAACACAATATGACACCACTAACACACAATATGACACCACTACCACACTATATGACTCCACTACTGCACAATACGGCACCACTACTGCACAATATGACACCACTACCGCACAATACGACACCACTACCGCACAATATGACACCACTACCACACAATATGACACCACTAACACACAATATGACACCACTAACACACAATATGACACCACTACCGCACAATATGACACAACTACCGCACAATATGACACCACTACCGCACAATATGACACCACGACCGCACAATATGACACCACTAACACACAATATGACACCACTACCGCACAATATGACACCACTACCGCACAATATGACACCACTACCGCACAATATGACACAACTACCACACAATATGACACCACTACCACACAATATGACACCACTACAGCACAATATGACACCACGACCGCACAATATGACACCACTAACACACAATATGACACCACTACCGCACAATATGACACAACTACCACACAATATGACACCACTACCGCACAATATGACACCACTACCGCACAATATGACACCACGACCGCACAATATGACACCACTAACACACAATATGACACCACTACCGCACAATATGACACCACTACCGCACAATATGACACCACTACCGCACAATATGACACAACTACCACACAATATGACACTACTACCACACAATATGACACCACTACAGCACAATATGACACCACGACCGCACAATATGACACCACTAACACACAATATGACACCACTAACACACACTATGACATCACTACCACACAATATGACACCACTACCACACAATATGACACCACTACTACACAATATGACACAACTACCACACAATATGACACCACTACCGCACAATATGTAACCACTACCGCACAATATGACACCACGACCGCACAATATGACACCACTACCACACAATATGACACCACTACCGCACAATATGACATCACTACCGCACAATATGACACAACTGCCACACAATACGACACCACTACCACACAATATGACACCACTACAGCACAATATGACACCACGACCGCACAATATGACACCACTAACACACAATATGACACCACGAACACACACTATGACATCACTACCACACAATATGACACCACTACCACACAATATGACACCACTACCACACAATATGACACAACTACCACACAATATGACACCACTACCGCACAATATGACACCACTAACACACAATATGACACCACTACCGCACAATATAGCACCACTACCACACAATATGACACCACTACCACACAATATGACACCACTACCACACAATATGACACAACTACCACACAATATGACACCACTAACACACACTATGACACCACTAACACACACTATGGCACCACTACCGCACAATATGACACCCCTAACGCACAATATGACACCACTACCGCACAATATGACACCACTAACACACAATATGACACCACTACCACACAATATGACACCACTACCACACAATATGACACCACTACCACACAATATGACACAACTACCACACAATATGACACCACTAACACACACTATGACACCACTAACAAACACTATGAACACCACTACCGCACAATATGACACCACTAACACACAATATGACACCACTACCACACAATATGACACCACTAACACAGTATGACACCACTATCACACACTATGACACCACTACCGCACAATATGACACCACTAACACACAATATGACACCACTACTGCACAATATGACATCACTACCACACAATATGACAACACTAACACACAATATGACACCAATAACACACACTATGACACCCCTACCACACAATATAACACCACTACCACACAATATGACACCACTACCGCACAATATGACACCACTACCACACAATATGACACCACTAACACACACTATGACATCACTAACACACACTATGACACTACTACCGCACAACATGACACCACTAACACACAATATGATGCCACTACCACACAATATGACACCTCTAACACACTATGACACCACTAACACACACTATGACACCACTACCGCACAATATGACACCACTAACACACACTATGACACCACTAACACACACTATGAACACCACTACCGCACAATATGACACCACTAACACACAATATGACACCACTACCACACAATATGACACCACTAACACACTATGACACCACTAACACACACTATGACACCACTACCGCACAATATGACACCACTAACACACAATATGACACCACTACCGCACAATATGACATCACTACCACACAATATGACACCACTAACACACAATATGACACCAATAATACACACTATGACACCCCTACCACACAATATAACACCACTACCACACAATATGACACCACTACCGCACAATATGACACCACTACCACACAATATGACACCACTAACACACACTATGACATCACTAACACACACTATGACACCACTACCGCACAACATGACACCACTAACACACAATATGACACCACTACCACACAATATGACACCTCTAACACACTATGACACCACTAACACACACTATGACACCACTACCGCACAATATGACACCACTAAGACATAATATGACACCACTACCACACAATATGACACCACTAACATACAATATGACACCACTACCGCACAATATGACACCACTACCACACAATATGACACCACTAACACACAATATGACACCAATAACACACACTATGACATCACTAACACACACTATGACACCACTACCGCACAACATGACACCACTAACACACAATATGACACCACTACCACACAATATGACACCTCTAACACACTATGACACCACTAACACACACAATGACACCACTACCGCACAATATGACACCACTAACACACAATATGACACCACTACCACACAATATGACACCACTAACATACAATATGACACCACTACCGCACAATATGACACCACTACCACACAATATGACACCACTAACACACAATATGACACCAATAACACACACTATGACACCACTACCCCACAATATAACACCACTACCACACAATATGACACCACTACCACAAAATATGACACCACTACCACACAATATGACACCATACCACACAATATGACTCCACTACTGCACAATACGACACCACTACTGCACAATATGACACCACTACCGCACAATATGACACCACTACGCACAATATGACACCACTACCACAATATGACACCACTAACACACAATATGACACCACTACACACAATATGACACCACCGCACAATATGACACCACTACCGCACAATATGACACAACTACCGCACAATATGACACCACTACCGCACAATATGACACCACGACCGCACAATATGACACCAATAACACACAATATGACACCACTACCGCACAATATGACACCACTACCGCACAATATGACACCACTACCGCACAATATGACACAACTACCACACAATATGACACCACTACAGCACAATATGACACCACGACCGCACAATATGACACAACTAACACACAATATGACACCACTACCGCACAATATGACACAACTACCACACAATATGACACCACTACCGCACAATATGACACCACTACCGCACAATATGACACCACGACCGCACAATATGACACCACTAACACACAATATGACACCCCTACCGCACAATATGACACCACTACCGCACAATATGACAGCACTACCACACAATATGACACCACTACCACACAATATGACACCACTACAGCACAATATGACACCACGGCCGCACAATATGACACCACTAACACACAATATGACACCACTAACACACACTATGACATCACTACCACACAATATGACACCACTACCACACAATATGACACCACTACCACACAATATGACACAACTACCACACAATATGACACCACTACCGCACAATATGACACCACTACCGCACAATATGACACCACGACCGCACAATATGACACCACTACCGCACAATATGACACCACTACCGCACAATATGACACCACTACCACACAATATGACACAACTACCACACAATACGACACCACTACCGCACAATATGACACCCATACCGCACAATATGACACCACGACCGCACAATATGACACCACTAACACACAATATGACACCACTACCGCACAATATGACACCACTACCGCACAATATGACACCACTACCGCACAATATGACACAACTACCACACAATATGACACTACTACCACACAATATGACACCACTACAGCACAATATGACACCACGACCGCACAATATGACACCACTAACACACAATATGACACCACTAACACACACTATGACATCACTACCACACAATATGACACCACTACCACACAATATGAAACCACTACTACACAATATGACACAACTACCACACAATATGACACCACTACCGCACAATATGACACCACTACCGCACAATATGACACCACGACCGCACAATATGACACCACTACCGCACAATATGACACCACTACCGCACAATATGACACCACTACCGCACAATATGACACAACTGCCACACAATACGACACCACTACTACACAATATGACACCACTACAGCACAATATGACACCACGACCGCACAATATGACACCACTAACACACAATATGACACCACGAACACACACTATGACATCACTACCACACAATATGACACCACTACCACACAATATGACACCACTACCACACAATATGACACAACTACCACACAATATGACACCACTACCGCACAATATGACACCACTAACACACAATATGACACCACTACAGCACAATATAGCACCACTACCACACAATATGACACCACTACCACACAATATGACACCACTACCACACAATATGACACAACTACCACACAATATGAAAACACTAACACACACTATGACACCACTAACACACACTATGGCACCACTACCGCACAATATGACACCCCTAACGCACAATATGACACCACTACCGCACAATATGACACCACTAACACACAATATGACACCACTACCACACAATATGACACCACTACCACACAATATGACACCACTACCACACAATATGACACAACTACCACACAATATGACACCACTAAAACACACTATGACACCACTAACAAACACTATGAACACCACTACCGCACAATATGACACCACTAACACACAATATGACACCACTACCACACAATATGACACCACTAACACAGTATGACACCACTATCACACACTATGACACCACTACCGCAATATATGACACCACTAACACACAATATGACACCACTACCGCACAATATGACATCACTACCACACAATATGACACCACTAACACACAATATGACACCAATAACACACACTATGACACCACTACCACACAATATAACACCACTACCACACAATATGACACCACTACCGCACAATATGACACCACTACCACACAATATGACACCACTACCGCACAATATGACACCAGTACCACACAATATGACACCACTAACACTCACTATGACATCACTAACACACACTATGACACTACTACCGCACAACATGACACCACTAACACACAATATGATGCCACTACCACACAATATGACACCTCTAACACACTATGACACCACTAACACACACTATGACACCACTACCGCACAATATGACACCACTAACACACACTATGACACCACTAACACACACTATGAACACCACTACCGCACAATATGACACCACTAACACACAATATGACACCACTACCACACAATATGACACCACTAACACACTATGACACCACTAACACACACTATGACACCACTACCGCACAATATGACACCACTAACACACAATATGACACCACTACCGCACAATATGACATCACTACCACACAATATGACACCACTAACACACAATATGACACCAACAACACACACTATGACACCACTACCACACAATATAACACCACTACCACACAATATGACACCACTACCGCACAATATGACACCACTACCACACAATATGACACCACTAACAAACACTATGACATCACTAACACACACTATGACACCACTACCGCACAACATGACACCACTAACACACAATATGACACCACTACCACACAATATGACACCTCTAACACACTATGACACCACTAACACACACTATGACACCACTACCGCACAATATGACACCACTAACACATAATATGACACCACTACCACACAATATGACACCACTAACATACAATATGACACCACTACCGCACAATATGACACCACTACCACACAATATGACACCACTAACACACAATATGACACCAATAACACACACTATGACATCACTAACACACACTATGACACCACTACCGCACAACATGACACCACTAACACACAATATGACACCACTACCACACAATATGACACCTCTAACACACTATGACACCACTAACACACAATGACACCACTACCGCACAATATGACACCACTAACACACAATATGACACCACTACCACACAATATGACACCACTAACATACAATATGACACCACTACCGCACAATATGACACCACTACCACACAATATGACACCACTAACACACAATATGACACCAATAACACACACTATGACACCACTACCCCACAATATAACACCACTACCACACAATATGACACCACTACCACAAAATATGACACCACTACCACACAATATGACACCATACCACACAATATGACTCCACTACTGCACAATACGACACCACTACTGCACAATATGACACCACTACCGCACAATACGACACCACTACCGCACAATATGACACCACTACCACACAATATGACACCACTAACACACAATATGACACCACTAACACACAATATGACACCACTACCGCACAATATGACACAACTACCGCACAATATGACACCACTACCGCACAATATGACACCACGACCGCACAATATGACACCACCAACACACAATATGACACCACTACCGCACAATATGACACCACTACCGCACAATATGACACCACTACCGCACAATATGACACAACTACCACACAATATGACACCACTACCACACAATATGACACCACTACAGCACAATATGACACCACGACCGCACAATATGACACCACTAACACACAATATGACACCACTACCGCACAATATGACACAACTACCACACAATATGACACCACTACCGCACAATATGACACCACTACCGCACAATATGACACCACGACCGCACAATATGACACCACTAACACACAATATGACACCACTACCGCACAATATGACACCACTACCGCACAATATGACACCACTACCACACAATATGACACCACTACCACACAATATGACACCCCTACAGCACAATATGACACCACGACCGCACAATATGACACCACTAACACACAATATGACACCACTAACACACACTATGACATCACTACCACACAATATGACACCACTACCACACAATATGACACCACTACCACACAATATGACACCACTACCACACAATATGACACCACTACCGCACAATATGACACCACTACCGCACAATATGACACCACGACCGCACAATATGACACCACTACCGCACAATATGACACCACTACCGCACAATATGACACCACTACCACACAATATGACACAACTACCACACAATACGACACCACTACCACACAATATGACACCACTACAGCACAATATGACACCACGATCGCACAATATGACACCACTAACACACAATATGACACCACTAACACACACTATGACATCACTACCACACAATATGACAGCACTACCACACAATATGACACCACTACCACACAATATGACACAACTACCACACAATATGACACCACTACCACACAATATGACACCACTAACACACAATATGACACCACTACCGCACAATATATCACCACTACCACACAATATAGCACCACTACCACACAATATGACACCACTACCACACAATATGACACCACTACCACACAATATGACACAACTACCACACAATATGACACCACTAACACACACTATGACACCACTAACACACACTATGGCACCACTACCGCACAATATGACACCCCTAACGCACAATATGACACCACTACCGCACAATATGACTCCACTAACACACAATATGACACCACTACCACACAATATGACACCACTACCACACAATATGACACCACTACCACACAATATGACACAACTACCACACAATATGACACCACTAACACACACTATGACACCACTAACAAACACTATGAACACCACTACCGCACAATATGACACCACTAACACACAATATGACACCACTACCACACAATATGACACCACTAACACAGTATGACACCACTATCACACACTATGACACCACTACCGCACAATATGACACCACTAACACACAATATGACACCACTACCGCACAATATGACATCACTACCACACAATATGACAACACTAACACACATTATGACACCAATAACACACACTATGACACCACTACCACACAATATAACACCACTACCACACAATATGACACCAATACCGCACAATATGACACCACTACCACACAATATGACACCACTAACACACACTATGACATCACTAACACACACTATGACACCACTACCGCACAACATGACACTACTAACACACAATATGACGCCACTACCACACAATATGACACCTCTAACACACTATGACACCACTAACACACACTATGACACCACTACCGCACAATATGACACCACTAACACACACTATGACACCACTAACACACACTATGAACACCACTACCGCACAATATGACACCACTAACACACAATATGACACCACTACCACACAATATGACACCACTAACACACTATGACACCACTAACACACACTATGACACCACTACCGCACAATATGACACCACTAACACACAATATGACACCACTACCACACAATATGACACCACTAGCATACAATATGACACCACTACCGCACAATATGACACCACTACCACACAATATGACACCACTAACACACAATATGACACCAATAACACACACTATGACACCACTACCACACAATATAACACCACTACCACACAATATGACACCACTACAACAAAATATGACACCACTACCACACAATATGACACCATACCACACAATATGACTCCACTACTGCACAATACGACACCACTACTGCACAATATGACACCACTACCGCACAATACGACACCACTACCGCACAATATGACACCACTACCACACAATATGACACCACTAACACACAATATGACACCACTAACACACAATATGACACCACTACCGCACAATATGACACAACTACCGCACAATATGACACCACTACCGCACAATATGACACCACGACCGCACAATATGACACCACTAACACACAATATGACACCACTACCGCACAATATGACACCACTACCGCACAATATGACACAACTACCACACAATATGACACCACTACCACACAATATGACACCACTACAGCACAATATGACACCACGACCGCACAATATGACACCACTAACACACAATATGACACAACTACCACACAATATGACACCACTACCACACAATATGACACCACGACCGCACAATATGACACCACTACCACACAATATGACACCACTACCACACAATATGACACCACTACAGCACAATATGACACCACGACCGCACAATATGACACCACTAACACACAATATGACACCACTAACACACACTATGACATCACTACCACACAATATGACACCACTACCACACAATATGACACCACTACCACACAATATGACACAACTACCACACAATATGACACCACTACCGCACAATATGACACCACTACCGCACAATATGACACCACGACCGCACAATATGACACCACTACCGCACAATATGACACCACTACCGCACAATATGACACCACTACCGCACAATATGACACAACTACCACAGAATACGACACCACTACCACACAATATGACACCACTACAGCACAATATGACACCGCGACCGCACAATATGACACCACTAACACACAATATGACACCACTAACACACACTATGACATCACTACCACACAATATGACACCACTACCACACAATATGACACCACTACCACACAATATGACACAACTACCACACAATATGACACCACTACCGCACAATATGACACCACTAACACACAATATGACACCACTACCGCACAATATATCACCACTACCACACAATATGACACCACTACCACACAATATGACACCACTACCACACAATATGACACCACTACCACACAATATGACACAACTACCACACAATATGACACCACTAACACACACTATGACACCACTAACAAACACTATGAACACCACTACCGCACAATATGACACCACTAACACACAATATGACACCACTACCACACAATATGACACCACTAACACACTATGACACCACTATCACACACTATGACACCACTACCGCACAATATGACACCACTAACACACAATATGACACCACTACCGCACAATATGACATCACTACCACACAATATGACAACACTAACACACAATATGACACCAATAACACACACTATGACACCACTACCACACAATATAACACCACTACCACACAATATGACACCACTACCGCACAATATGACACCACTACCACACAATATGACACCACTAACACACACTATGACATCACTAACACACACTATGACACCACTACCGCACAACATGACACCACTAACACACAATATGACGCCACTACCACACAATATGACACCTCTAACACACTATGACACCACTAACACACACTATGCATCCACTACCGCACAATATGACACCACTAACACACACTATGACACCACTAACACACACTATGAACACCACTACCGCACAATATGACACCACTAACACACAATATGACACCACTACCACACAATATGACACCACTAACACACTATGACACCACTAACACACACTATGACACCACTACCGCACAATATGACACCACTAACACACAATATGACACCACTACCGCACAATATGACATCACTACCACACAATATGACACCACTAACACACAATATGACACCACTAACACACAATATGACACCAATAACACACACTATGACACCACTACCACACAATATAACACCACTACCACACAATATGACACCACTACCGCACAATATGACACCACTACCACACAATATGCCACCACTACCACACAATATGACACCACTGCCGCACAATGTGACACCACTACCACACAATATGACACCACTGCCGCACAATATGACACCACTACCACACAATATGACACCACTATCGCACAATATGACACCACTACCATACAATATGACACCACTACCATACAATATGACACCACTACCGCACAATATGACACCACTACCACACAATATGACACCACTACCACACAATATGACACCACTACCACACAATATGACACCACTACCATACAATATGACACCACTACCGCACAATATGACACCACTACCATACAATATGACACCACTACCGCACAATATGACACCACTACCATACAATATGACACTACTACCATACAATATGACACCACTACCAAACAATATGACACCACTACCACACAATATGACACCACCACCACACAATATGACACCACTACCACACAATATGACACCACTAACACACAATATGACACCACTACCGCACAATATGACACCACTACCATACACACCACACCTACCCAGCCCAACTACTATTACCACCTCACTACTGTACAGTAGTTTGCGTTATAGTCAGACAGTTAATCGGTGGTTAATGACAAAGCTCAAAGTTCTGAAACAATTGGAAACTGTTCGAAACTAATGCATAAAACATTACATCAGTACAGCAGTTTGTCAGACAAAGGACAAAATAGTCGGACAAATGTCAATTCTAACGACATTGCCACAGGAATAATGTGTCAATGCAACAAATGTAACAACAACAAATACTATTCCTTTGACAATTAAAGAAAATGAAATTCCATAGCAACAAACGAATCTGAAGCCTCGAATCTATGCCTTCCCTCCCGCACACTCTACATCCCCCTCCCCTCTGGCATGTTTACCTTGTAAGGCCTGTCTCTGCCTTCAGAACAGTATATGTACAGCTTCCCTTGCGGAACAATGCCTCGTCGTCGTCGCAACGCCCGCATTTCGGAGGAGGATAAACTACGGACAATTGCAAAATACGAGGCAAACGAAGACTTCCTCATCACCGCAGCTGATCTAGGCATTAAGAGGACAACAGCTTATGGCATCATTCGACAGTACCAAAACACGGGCCACGTGCATGACAACCGTCACCGTGCAGGTAACTATGGTGTACTGTGCACTATGTGCAGTTAACCCTTTCAGGATCTTGACACCTCTTGACGGTTTCTTGTGGTTATCATTAGACTTTTTTATACAGTTTAGAAAGGATCTGAGGGACTTAAATGGTAAAAGGTATTACCATTCACCCCCTGACTTCCATATACCCTTCCAAATCTGAATATAATCGTCTACTAATAGGCAGAAGAAAACAACGAAGGGCGTCCTAGGATCGTGAAAGGGTTAAATTGTAGGCTATATAATCTACAGTATCAGAGTACCCAGCCAGAAAAGTGGCTAGAAATGGGCGGTGTGGTGTGGTGTGGTGCGGAGTGGTGTGAATGGCGTGATGTTATGTGTTGATGTGGAATGTTACGATGTTGTGTTGCGTTACATGGTTGGGCGTGGTTTGTGAGGTGACATGGGTTCCGTGGCATGGTGCGATATAGCTGTGTGAGGTGTTGTGCAGTACAGTCGTTGAAATTCCCCTTTCCCGGCCAAAGCTGTTAGGAACACTGGACGGGTTAGACACCTCCCCTCCCTCTTCCGACCTTATATGCCTGTAGGATACTCCCACATTTTAAGAGCATGGTGCTATAAGAGGAGGAAGGGGAGGGGAGGAGTCTCCCCTGTTGCAGTGGTACTAACTAGGAAAGGGAAGGTAATGGATTCCGACGACTGTACCCGATGTGTGGAATGTGAATTAATATGTTGCATTTAAGATATTGTACGCTACTTTACATCTAAGGTCCACTTACTTACTCTGTATACATTTCCTTGCAGGTAGACAGCACAAACTTGATGACGAGTCGCTGGATTTCCTGGTGTTGATGATTGAGGCTGTTCCGACAATCACCATAAAGGAGTTAAATGAAACACTGCGGAATACCTGGCCAGGAAAGCAGCCGGTATGCAATAGCACAGTTGCAAGAGCATTGGATGGTGCCTTAATAACTCTCAAGAAATGTGACAACGTTCCCCAGGACAGAAATTCACCTGCAAATAAGGATGCTAGAGTGGAATATGCACATTATATGTATGAGACAGGACTTCAAAAGCACCGTGTCTATGTGGATGAGACTGGATACAATATGTACACAAAGCGCACATATGGTCGTGCGGCACGAGGTGAGCGTGTCGTGCGAACTGTTGGGGGACAGCGAGGTGGAAACATAACGCTGATAGCCGCTATCTCTTATGCTGTGGGATTACTCTACCACGAAATACATATCCGGAGTGTTACCCAGGAGATCTTTCACGATTTTCTAACTAACCTTGAGGTTATTCTTGAAGGCGAAGACGCTGTTGTCGTCATGGATAACGCTCCATGCCATCGTCGTGCTGCACAGTCCATGACGAACCATGTAGTAAAGTATCTCCACCATATTCACCTTTTCTTAACCCCATAGAGAACTGCTTTGGGGTCCTCAAAGCTACCCTGAAGCGTCACCTCAATAACATTGCAGGAGGTTGTGATGCTGCTGCAGCCAGGAGAGTGGGCCAGACTCTCAGGGCTTACCGCGAGGAAAAACTACGTGGAGCGATGGAGGAGGCTTTAGTTGTGATAACACCACAACTAACGCAAGCAAATTATGTGCATAGTAACAGTTATCTGATGAAATGCCTACACAAGGAAGATGTATGGGATTAATGGTATCCAGCATAGACTGTACTGCTACTGTAATGAGACGTGCACGTAATATTTTGGTACAAAACTTATCAATTTAACTATTTTGTTCTTTGCACTTAACACTGCATACAAGTGTATGCAAGTACTTTTAAATAGATTGGTATCTTACGTTACAAACATTAAACGGTTTGAAAAGACTGTACAGTAGTTTGCGTTATAGTCAGACAGTTAATCGGTGGTTAATGACAAAGCTCAACGTTCTGAAACAATTGGAAACTGTTCGAAACTAATGCATAAAACATTACATCAGTACAGCAGTTTGTCAGACAAAGGACAAAATAGTCGGACAAATGTCAATTCTAACGACATTGCCACAGGAATAATGTGTCAATGAAACAAATGTAACAACAACAAATACTATTACTTTGACAATTAAAGAAAATGAAATTCCATAGCAACAAACGAATCTGAAGCCTCGAATCTATGCCTTCCCTCCCGCACACTCTACATCCCCCTCCCCTATGGCATGTTTACCTTGTAAGGTCAGTCTCTGCCTTCAGAACAGTATATGTACAGCTTCCCTTGCGGAACAATGCCTCGTCGTCGTCGCAACGCCCGCATTTCGGAGGAGGATACTCTACGGATAATTGCAAAATACGAGGCAAACGAAGACTTCCTCATCACCGCAGCTGATCTAGGCATTAAGAGGACAACAGCTTATGGCATCATTCGACAGTACCAAAACACGGGCCACGTGCATGACAACCGTCACCGTGCAGGTAACTATGGTGTACTGTGCACTACTGTATGTGCTGTTAACCCCTTCAGGATCTTGACACCTCTTGACGGTTTCTTGTGGTTATCGTTAGACGTTATTATACAGTTTAGAAAGGATCTGAGGGACTTAAATGGTAAAAGGTATTACCATTCACCCCCTGACTTCCATATACCCTTCCAAATCTGAATATAATCATCTACTAATAGGCAGAAGAAAACAACGAAGGGCGTCCTAGGATCGTGAAAGGGTTAAATTGTAGGCTATATAATCTGCAGTATCAGAGTACCCAGCCAGAAAAGTGGCTAGAAATGGGCGGTGTGGTGTGGTGTGGTGCGGAGTGGTGTGAATGGCGTGATGTTATGTGTTGATGTGGAATGTTGCGATGTGGTGTGGCGTTACATGGTTGGGCGTGGTTTGTGAGGTGACATGGGTTCCGTGGCATGGTGCGATATAGCTGTGTGAGGTGTTGTGCAGTACAGTCGTTGAAATTCCCCTTTCCCCGGCCAAAGCTGTTAGGAACACTGGACGGGTTAGACACCTCCCCTCCCTCTTCCGTCCTTATATGCCTGTAGGATACTCCCACATTTTAAGAGCATGGTGCTATAAGAGGAGGAAGGGGAGGGGAGGAGTCTCCCCTGTTGCAGTGGTACTAACTAGGAAAGGGAAGGCAATGGATTCCGACGACTGTACCCGATGTGTGGAATGTGAATTAATATGTTGCGTTTAAGATATTGTACGCTACTTTACATCTAAGGTCCACTTACTTACTCTGTATACATTTCCTTGCAGGTAGACAGCACAAACTTGATGACGAGTCGCTGGACTTCCTGGTGTTGATGATTGAGGCTGTTCCGACAATCACCATAAAGGAGTTAAATGAAACACTGCGGAATACCTGGCCAGGAAAGCAGCCGGTATGCGATAGCACAGTTGCAAGAGCATTGGATGGTGCCTTAATAACTCTCAAGAAATGTGACAACGTTCCCGAGGACAGAAATTCACCTGCAAATAAGGATGCTAGAGTGGAATATGCACATTATATATATGAGACAGGACTTCAAAAGCACCGTGTCTATGTGGATGAGACTGGATACAATATGTACACAAAGCGCACGTATGGTCGTGCGGCACGAGGTGAGCGTGTCGTGCGAACCGTTGGGGGACAGCGAGGTGGAAACATAAGGCTGATAGCCGCTATCTCTGATGCTGTGGGATTACTCTACCACGAAATACATGTCCGGAGTGTTACCCAGGAGATCTTTCACGATTTTCTAACTAACCTTGAGGTTATTCATGAAGGCGAAGACGCTGTTGTCGTCATGGATAACGCTCCATGCCATCGTCGTGCTGCACAGTCCATGACGAACCATGTAGTAAAGTATCTCCCACCATATTCACCTTTTCTTAACCCCATAGAGAACTGCTTTGGGGTCCTCAAAGCTACCCTGAAGCGTCACCTCAATAACATTGCAGGAGGTTGTGATGCTGCTGCAGCCAGGAGAGTGGGCCAGACTCTCAGGGCTTACCGCGAGGAATAACTACGTGGGGTGATGGAGGAGGCTTTAGTTGTGATAACAACACAACTAACGCAAGCAAATTATGTGCATAGTAACAGTTATCTGATGAAATGCCTACACAAGGAAGATGTATGGGATTAATGGTATCCAGCATAGACTGTACTGCTACTGTAATGAGACGTGCATGTAATATTTTGGTACAAAACTTATCAATTTAACTATTTTGTTCTTTGCACTTAACACTGCATACAAGTGTATGCAAGTACTTTTAAATAGATTGGTATCTTACGTTACAAACATTAAACGGTTTGAAAAGACTGTACTGCTACTAATGAGACGTGCACGTAATACTTGGTATAAAACTTATCAATTTAACTATTTTTTCTTTGCATTTAACACTGCAGACAAGTGTATGCTAGTAATTCTAAATAGATTGGTATCTTGCGTTGTAAACATTAAATGGTTTAATCATGTTTATACCTGTATGTTGGATTGATAAAATAAAATATACAATTGTGATTATCATGTCTTCTATTGTCTTTGATTTAGCTCCATGTCAATGCATTTTGTAGCTTTGGTGTTATTTAGCCTGCAACTATGTCAAACTATTTCGTCTGAATGGCAAACTAGGTTGTTAAACTTATTTGCGTGAATGTCAAACTTTATTGCTGTAGTGGTATAGGTCAGGACTCTGTGATATTAATGGTGACCGCTGTTTTTGTATTCCTAATATCTGTCTACCTATAGTGCAAAATACTCAGTATTTTGCACTATAGGTAGACAGATATTAGGAATACAAAAACAGCGGTCACCATTAATATCACAGAGTCCTGACCTATACCACTACAGCAATAAAGTTTGACATTCACGCAAATAAGTTTAACAACCTAGTTTGCCATTCAGACGAAATGGTTTGACATAGTTGCAGGCTAAATAACACCAAAGCTACAAAATACATTGACATGGAGCTAAATCAAAGACAATAGAAGACATGATAATCACAATTGTATATTTTATTTTATCAATCCAATATACAGGTATAAACATGATTAAACCATTTAATGTTTACAACGCAAGATACCAATCTATTTAGAATGACTAGCATACACTTGTATGCAGTGTTAAATGCAAAGAAAAAATAGTTAAATTGATAAGTTTTATACCAAGTATTACGTGCACGTCTCATTAGTAGCAGTACAGTATATACTCTGTTCATTATGATCAGGCTGTGATTTGTCCTTCTGTTGATGTACCCCTATCCCTTGCAGTACCGGTGACGCATTTTTTTATTTTTTCAGCTAAATGCAGACGATTTTATGAGGTTTTGGAATGATACATGGTAGCTAAATTAATTAATTGAGATATTCGGTAGCCTTCTAATGTGTAGACGTCCTTCCTAAGCTGAATATAATACAAGTTGCCAGAATACAATGAAAAGGACGTCACCGGTAACGAATGGGTTAATCAGAATAAGACAGATCTATAATGTTACTCCTATCAAAAAAAATCTCGATGATTATAGTCTATGCATTATGGTTTGTCCAACAATCTTGACCACCAACTTCTTTAAAAATACTAGAGTAATCAAGCTATTATTTCTACCATTTGGGAAGAGTTAGCCAGGGTATAGATATGGAAATTTACAGCCTATTTGCTTTTGCCCTTTTGTTTTAGTTATGAAGGTTAAGGGTTAAGATATTTGGCTTAAGAGAGGATGGGCGTATTTGTTTGCTCATTTATGTATCTTGTTATTATTTGTTTGGTTTCCTCCCTAGACCTCCACCAACCTTTAAAACAAAACAAAAACATCCGCCCAAGACCCTCCTTCAAGATAAATTTGTACATTTTTCGATAGAAAAATGGTCTGGCCGGAGGCTGGTTCCTCTTAAATTGCAGGTTCGTTATCGCTCGCCAGGAAAAAAATCGACACCTAAATGACACGAAAAGTGTTAATATTGCCAAAGGAATGGGGCGAAAGTCTTATCGCCAAACTAATGGGTCGAATGTATTATAATCTGAAAACTAATGGGGCTAAATATAAGGAAGAAGGGGGACCAGAAAAAACAACCCATCTCCCCTTAATTATAATGAATGGACTATAGGACCATATTTCGTTACTTGTTTTTGGTCACAGCTCAGAATTCAATTTGGGACACAGCCATTCTACTCCTATATGTGCATAATTATACTCAGGCACAAAACACCATAGCTGGAAGTGGCCGACTCGAGACTGAGCCCGAAACGAAACAATATTTAAAGTTCCATTTCTTATGGTTCGGGACAGATTCTTCTTGTACTTACAGTAAACAGAGTACAGTATACACATTCCAACCACACCTACCATACCCTACCATAACCGACTTCACTTACCATACCATATCGACCGTACTTACCACACAAACCAGACCACACACCCAACCACACTCTACCGACCATATTTATTACGCAGACTCAACCACATCTGCCACACACCACCCGACCACACTACCAAGCAACCACAAAGCCAGATCACACCTAGCAAACCTACGCAGACTCAACCACATCGACCACACCACCCGACCGTACTACCAATCAACCACACAGCCAGATCACACTTAGCACACCTACGCAGACTCAACCACATCTACCGCACTACCCGACCGTACTACCAAGCAATCAGACCTAATCTACCAAACAACCCAACCACAATCACGACACCACCACACAAACCCGAGCCCATCCACCCCACCAACTTGAACCCACACCATTCAGATTTACCACGCACCCTGACCACACTACTACCGAGCAACTAAACCACGTCATACAATGCACCATTACAAAATAAACATGATAAAAACAAACTTCACATTATCAAGGCTCGCCACATCACGACTCCCACCTCCGTCACATAATGAGCATATCTTAACACTATCTGAGCCGACGTTTTGTGGGTTCATATAATATAATCATATAATTATTATTGAGGACTTTGCTTGCTTTTACCATTGTAAGCAATATATTATAGTTTGTTCTCTAGGCTAACAAAAATGACTTCCCAGATTTCCTCCAAACTAAAATAATACCCACCCAGACCTCCTTCAAGCTATATTTGTACATTTTCGATAGAAAAATGCCCCGACCAACAGAAGACCGATTTCTTCTAAGTTACAACCTCGCTATCGCTCGCCCAGATGAGATATGGACACCTGAATGGAGTGAAACGTCTTATTATCACCAAATTAATGGGGTGAAACATCTTAACATCTCCAAACTAATGGAGTGAAACAGGCGAAGTCCAAAAAGGTTCAGATTTTTTTTTTTTTTTTTTTTAAGAGACAATGAACGGAGGAAGGAAAAACACAGATAAAACAAAAAGGTCCATGTGCCTAAAGGCATCCTCCATTCATAAAATGTTTGTAACAACTGGATTTAAACATTTGTAGATTGTAAGTTTGTGGAAAGCAATTCGAGGGAAGTGAATTCCAAAGAGTAGTAGCTCTGGGGATAAATGAATTCTGATAAGCAGAAGTTCTGCATTGTGGAGGAGAAAGTGTAAATTCATGGGCGCTCTCAGCTGCCCTAGTTCTACGGGGAAAGATGTGGAGAGGCGGCACAATTGAAGCAAGTTCCTCGGAACAATTGCTGTGAAAATATCTGTAGAATAATGCAAGGGATGCAACGTTTCTTCGTATGGATAATGTAGGAAGGTCCTGTGTGATTGCAGGGTTATTGATTAATCTAATAGCTTTATTTTGAATTTTGTCCAACTGCCTCAATGCAACCACTCCACTTCCACCCCACAGAGGTGAACAGTAATCCATCTGAGAACGCACATGACTTTTATATATCACGGCCAACTGCTCGTCAGTGAAGAATTCTCGAACTCTGTACAGGAGTCCCAGTTTTTTAGAGGCATTCTTAGCAATGCTTCTAACATAATGTGTCCAGCTCAAGTTAGTAGTTAATGTTACACCGAATGTCAATACTAGGGGAAGTGGGAATATTTACATCATTAAAAAATATATGGGCGTCAGTGAGATTCTGTCGGTTAGAAAATTGAATGTATTTGGTTTTCTGTGCATTAAAGGAAACTAGATTCTTTTGTCCCCATCCATTAATTCTAGAAAGGTCCTGGTTCAGAGAAATTGCAGTGTTTATTTTTGAATTTATAAGATCGGGTTGGGTGAAAGAATTGGTAAATGTGAAGGAACTGTGGAGTGTTGAGTCATCTGCGTAGGAATGTATTGGATTATGAGTGGTAGATTATGAGATCATTGATATGAATGAGGAACAGAATTGGGGCCAAAACTGATCCCTGGGGAACACCAGCATTTATTGAGTGAAATTGAGAATAAAGGCCATCTACCATTACACGTATTTTTCTGTTATGAAGATAAGAAGAAATTAGTGGAACTAATGATGCAAGGCCGTAGTGTGACATCTTCGACAATAAGGATTGATGCCAGACTCTATCAAATGCCTTTGATATATCCAGTGCTATTGTATGTGTTTCACCATGTTGGTCTGTAGCTTGGTTGATTTGATGCGTAAGAAGGCAAAGCATGTCTGCAGTTGATCGACATCGTCTAAAACCATATTGCCTATCACTGATTAATTTATTATTCTCAAGATGCTTAATTATGTGATTATTTAATATAATTTCAAAGACTTTACCAAGAGTGGAAGTTATAGCTATTGGTCTGTAGTTTGATGGATCTGAAGAGGCACCTTTTTTAGGAACTGGATGGATGTTTGCTTCTTTCCAGGGTACTGGGAAGCATGAGGTATGAGTACACAGACGGAAAACATTTGCCAATACAGGAGCGAGCACCAAGGAGCAATTCTTAAGTACTATTGGAGGAATTTCATCTGGACCAGGAGCCTTATCTACTGAGAGATTCTGCAAAATAGTTTTGACATGTCTGGTGTGGATCTTAAGTGAGGAAATTTCAGGAATTTACTATATTTTATTGACATTAAGCTACCAAATAGAATAGCTTAAATAGCTCTGAACAGACCTCTAGAAGTCATACTTCGTCTTATTATAATTTGTTCATTATAACTAGCCAGAAATCATGACCACTAATCTCTTATAACTTCAACTGACCTAAGTCAATCGAGCTTACAATTCTAATATTTGGAAAGAGTCAACCAGGAAATATTTGCGAAACTTAACATTCCATTTGCTCTAGCCCTTTGTGGGGGTTACAAGAGGTTAGAGGTCAAGATGTTTGAGCTAATTATAGTGAACAAACTATACATAATATTGCACATCACCAAATTGCAAACCGAAATTCCAATTATGCCAACAACAAAAAAACAATCCGCCTCACCACAACATCGCCCCTGCCTCACAGAAAACCAATCTCTAACCATACCATAAAACCGTCTGCTACCACACCACCCAACCACCCATACCAGGCCTTTCACTTCCCTTTACCACACCACCCAACCACCCATACCACTCCTCCCACCCAACCACCCATACCACTCCTCCCTACCACACCACCCATAATAATAATAATAATATTTGTTCAGTTAGCAATTTACAGAGTTGGTACCACATAGTATGTTACAAATATGACATGTACCAGCTTTGCATAATTCCAACTAAGGATACCCCAATAAGGCCGTTAGGCATATTTCCATTGGGGTCCTTGTGGGATTAGGTTAGCTGGGGAAAAGGGGAGAATAAAAGAAATACTTTAGAGAAAGTATTTCTAGGGGGTTATTTTGAGATACCATACATCCTATGGTAAATATCAGTAATCCGTAATGAGTAATCATTTCAGTTTGGTTTGCCTATCTCTTATGTCGTATTTAGTAGTAGACATAAGCTTGGTGCTCCCTTCTCGCAGCTGTCCGGTTCAGGTGTTCCTTCAGGCTACGTCTGAAGGAATACAGTGTTCTCTTTTCACGGACTGACTGGGGTAGGTCGTTCCAGTCTTTGATGGCAGTGAAGAAGAATGTTTGCTTACCCTGTCCTTGGATTCTCGGGACCTTAAAATTAAACATCCTGTTTCTTGTATTATGTCCACTCCTCTCATTTGCTTTAACAAAATCACTCTAAAGATACTCTGGAGCTCTGTCATAGAAAATGTTGAAGGCATTAGTGAGCCTGATTTGTTTGGCCCTATCAGAGACATTGAGCATACCTAGTGACTGAAGTTGTTCCTGGCCAACGTGTGATCTGGGTCCTAGGTTCAGCATGAACCTAACCATTTTATTTTGAGTGACCTGAAGTTTGTGCTGTGCTGATTTAGATGATGCAGAGTACCAGGATGACACAGAATAGTCAAAATGACATTGAACAAGCGCTTGGCAAAGGGTCTTTTTGGTCGCCGCTGGCAAGCATCCCACCTGTCTATACAGGTATTTTATACGTGCTCTACACTTACACAGGATAGATTCCAAAATGGTTTCACCTGACAAACTCGAGTCCAGTTTTAGTCCGAGATATTTAACTTGTGACACTGTTGTTATAGGAATATCATTACAGTTGACCGAGAAGCCCACAATGTCTTTCAGTTTGCGTTTTGTCCCACATAAGATGGCTTCCGTCTTGCCCAGGTGAAGAGATAGTCTATTGTCCACTAGCCATTCACTACATGATTCTAGTTCTTTGGAAAGTGAAGCGGCAATACTTATTGGGTCTTTTCCTGAAACCAGAAGCACGCTGTCGTCAGCATACAGTAATAATTTACACGAGACACTCAGTTCCATGTCGTTCACATAACAGAGAAAGAGTAAGGGACCAAGGATGCTTCCCTGCGGGACCCCACAGTTAATTGGCATAGGATCAGATATATTATCATCAATTTTGACTCTTTGTGTTCTACCACTAAGATAAGATTTAAACCAGTTCACAGACCCAATGCCCATTGCTTGTAGTTTATTACATAGGATATCATGGTCTACTGTGTCAAACTCTTTTTGTAGATCAAGAAGAACCATACCGGTGTAGTTACCTTTAGACATTTCTTTACGAATGTGATCTGTTAAGTGGATGAGACAGGAGTCAGTCGAGTACATGCATCTGAAACCTGATTGAAACTTATAAAATAGATAATTTTCTTTGAGGTAGTGTTCAATTTGGGTGTATACTGCTCTTTCAAGGATTTTAGATACAATACATAATATGCTAACTGGTCTGTAGTTGCCAACTTCTAGTTTATTTCCTTTCTTGAATAGAGGGGTTACAATAGCTTCCTTCAGTTCAGCAGGTACAGTGTTGGTGTTAATTGACAGGTTGATGATGTGGGTTAGGGGACCTGCTATACCAATGGCTCCATCTCGTAGAAATTTGGCAGGAATTTTGTCTGGTCCTGTGCTTTTATGTACATTTAGGTTAGAGAGCTCGTCAAAAGTGTATTTTGGTGTAACATTTTGCAATCCAAATGTGTTCGGGTGTATGCCTTTATCTCTGTAGAAATTTCGAAAGGTGGCCGTTGTTGTCGTCGTGTATTTATTGAGAGGTTGCGGTAGGTTCTGTGCAAGTGTGTTTGCTATGGAGGTGAAGAAGGTGTTGAAGTAGGTTGAAATTTGTCGTTTATCGTGGCAAACCTGATCATTAATGTTGAGAGCAATACTAGTGTTAGACGAATCCCTTGCCTTGTTGCTGTAGCCTGTTGTTTTTAGGTGCCTCCATAGTTTCTTTGGGATATTCTGATATTCCTCTGCCTTATTGTGGAAATAATTAGTTTTCGCTGATTTGATTTTTCTACTTAGTTTATTCCTGGCCCTGTTGAACTCATGTTTCAGACCTTGATCCTGTCTATGTTTCACTAGCCTTTTTAACAGACTGTCTCTGTGTTCCAGATGGTGTAGTATGTCATTGTTGATCCATGGGTCTGACCTTGCTTTAATTCGTATGTCTTTCAGAGGAGCTATTTCGTCTAGGATGTTTGTGATGATGGTTCTGAAGCCAACCCATGCGTCATTAACGTTTGTACTTCCAAACACTGGAGACCAGTCTGTATTCCATAAAATGTCCAGAAATGTTTCTTTGTTGTAGTTTCTGAGTGACCTTGTTTTGATAACCTTGTGATTCTCTAGGGTAATTGTTGTGGTTTTCCGTGTGCAATATGTGACGAAGTGATCACTTATCCCAGTCTGTATAACCCCTGAGTGGGATATTTTGTCCTCTCTGTTACAGTTTATGTGAACTAATATTGTGGCAGTGTTCTCAGAGATACGTGTGGGGGTTGTGATGAGTTGTTTGTGATTGTGCATTGTCAGTATGTGCCTATATTCTCGTACAAGCCTATTATTTCGTTGTTTGTAACACAGGTTAAAATCCCCTAGTATAATGGATTCATTCCGAGGGTCTAGCGATGACAAAGTTCGTTCAAATTTGGTCAAGAATTGTGTGTCGTCTGGTGGCCTATAGCACACCCCAATTGTGATGGGTCTTGTCCTCGGCAGGTGTAGGTCGATCCACAGAGCTTCGTGATTTTCTACATGGAGGTCGGTCCTAGTTGTGTGTGTGAGGTTGTTTTTTACATACAGACAAACTCCTCCCCCTTGCCTATTGCGATCATTCCTAACCATGTTGAAACCTTGAATGTTTATTTCACCATCGTTTATACTTGAATCCAGCCAGGTTTCTGTGATTGCAATTATTGAAGCTTTGGCCTTATTAGCTAACAAGTTTATTTCTGACAATTTATGGTACATTGATCTGGCGTTAATGTGGATAAGATGGAGCCCTTTGTTGGTGAACACTCTGTATTCATCTTTAATTTTGAATGTGTCCTGGCTGGATTCTGAGTTGTTAATACTTGGTTCATTTACATTAATATTCGGTAATGAATGCAAGGCACACATGTTGCATAGGAATTCCCGTTCTTCACTGTTGGTCTTCTTAGAGATGCACTTCATGTGAGCTACAGTTTTACACTTAACACAGTTTAGGATCCTTTGTTTTCTTGTTATGAGTGATTCACATAATTATTTCACAAATGATTTTAGGACCTTTAATAGCTACTTCCCTACATTTATCGCATTCTACTTCTTTTCTGCTAGTAACGTAAGTACATCGATCGTGTACTGTTTCATTACAACTACTACATTGTGAAGTTGTACTCCTTTTGTTGAATCCAATATCGCACACTATACATATTTTCCTGTTACTGTTCATCGTACGTCTGGCGGTGTGGTGATCAGCTGAGCGCTGTGAGCGGCTGCTGGGGTGTGAGCGCGTGAGATGTTGCTGCTTTATTGTTGATGTTGTTGCGACTGATCCCTTCTTTTTTAGCTGTTCTGGTTGCATGTTGAGCTACCTGGGTTGCCGATAGTGTTGGGTTGTGTTGTAGTAGGTTTGGTTGATTTGTTGTGCAGCGGTGTCGTGTTGTGGGGGGTAGGTGGTTTCTCTTGTCTTTCTTGTTCGTTGCTGTTACTTCATTGTCAATGTGTTTGCTAGAGCTTCCTGCTGTTTTGGGTGTTCTGGTTGCATGTTGTGTTACTTGGGTCACCGATATCTGTGGTAGTGATAATACAGTTAAGGGTAATGTTGAGTAGGTAGAGTGTTGGCACTGTGCTGGCGGTTGCCCTGCGGTCTTGGTGGTTGGGAGTTGAAGCGTGACGGGAGACTGGGGTGCCTGCTTGCCCAGTTTGTTATAACAAATTTTACTGCTAGGGACTGTTGAAATGTCGGTGTCTGCCTTACTTGTTTGGTGGTGAGGTTTCTTCAACGTTGAACTAGGGCCGGGGTTGGTCTCTACATCTCTGCAGCTAATTAGAGTGTAGCACAATAGGTGTTGTAGCGAGGTTGTGCCAGAGTACTTGCCAAGCCGCGGCGTCTTCCCGATATATGAAATAGACCAGGCAGGAATGGTGACAAAAATTTCACTTGTGTGTGATTTCTGTGTGACGAGGTCCCTCAATACTTGTTTAGTGTTGACCTGGTACACTACAGGTCCCCTCTGCACCTGTATATCAGCACAGCCCCTCTGGATGTTGAGAAGGATGATACATAAGAGAGAGGGCTACGCCCACACCCCTGATCCCTACCACTTCTCCCTACCACACCACCCAACCACCCATACCACTCCTCCCACCCAACCACCCATAGCTAGGCTATCGCCCCTGATGGCCTATTTCTGTTTAAATAAAAAAAAAAAAAAATTGGTTCGGCTATCACTGCGTATTTAAATTTTATAATATTTTTTGTTTTTAAATTTTCGGTTAGGCTATCACCGCTGATAACCTAGTTGTGCGTATTTCAACATTTTTGTTTTCGGTTAGGCCTATTTATGTAAGTGAAGCAACCTGAAGTGAGATAGGTGTTTATAAAGTGTATTATTGACTTGATGTAAAAGTATAATTTTCAGGCTTAAATTGTATTAGAAGTGACGTGAAGTGAGTTAAAGTGAGTGAAGTGATTTACAGTGAGTAAAGTGATCTGAAGTGTGTGAAGTGAATAAAGTGTTCTGAAGTGAGACAAGTGATTAGAAGTGACTTAGAGTGAAGTGATTTGAAGTTTTGTTATTGTCACCATGTCTCGCGCCTGCACGAACTGTTCCGGTAGGTTTGGCCCTACCATGTTTGCCTGCCCCGATGTTCATGTCTGCCGATTCTGCCAGCTTGGAGAAGATTTGGCAGCTAAACTGGATGAAGCTAACGTCAAGATTAACGCCCTCACCAAGAAGCTGGAAACACTCCAAGAATTTGCGACGCTCAACGTGTAGGAGTATCATCAAATGAAGCAATTACTACCATTGCGGCATCTTCCAACAGCCCAACGCCTGATATAGAGGTACCTGCTTCAGTACATGCACCACATCCGGAAAAAAATGACTCCGCTCCATCTCAGGACAACTTCCGCGTCGTGAGAAACAACGTTTGCCCCATCACAAGGAGGATCATCACCGAAACCTTGTGCCAGAACCATTACAAGATTCTTGCGGACTCAGACGATGAAGAAGAAATAGATGAAAATCCGGCTCGTAGGAGACTCCATGGTTCGTGGACAACATATGGAGTTCTGCGCCAGGGCACCCAGGACCAGGAAGCGCTTTTGTATCCCGGGTGGCGGTGTGGACGACGTTGCAGCTGCAGTCAACGAAGTTTCAAAGTTAGCCCCCTCACGCACAATGTACGTCATTCATGTCGGATCTAATGACGTGCAGCGGACCCGATCGGAGGACCTCATGCTGAAGTACCGGAAGCTTATTCAGAAGTATTAGGAAAAGTCAGACAGAGTCATCATATCAGGGATCGTCCCCAGGATCGGTGTGGAGAGCCGATTCTTCAATATAGCCACTAGCGTAAATCGTCGTCTGGCTAACCTCTGCAGGGAAGAAAACGTTGGATTCATCAATACCTGGAATGACTTCTACCGTGAAGATCATCTGTTTGTAGCAGATGAAGTCCATCTTAACCAGGTGGGAGCAGCAAGATTTGGCCGCCTGCTTCACGACGCACTAAAGGATTTTCGGAGAAAAAGCAGAGCCAACCAAGGACCACCAGGGACGAGGTTCGAGGCCCGAGGACCACCAGGAACAAGGATCGAGGACCGTGGATGACCAGGGGCGACGATCGAGGACCGAGAACTACCAAGGACGACGATCGAGGACAGCGAGAACGGAGGACCACCAGAAACAATGATCGAGGACCGAGGACCACTAGGAACAATGATCGAAGACACCGAGGACCGAGGACAACCAGGGACAAGGATCGAGGACTGAGGGCAGACAGGTACATAAATGTAGATCCCAGCAGAACCAATAATTTGAATAAAGAGCGTTCCGTGAATTCCAAATCCAAAACTTTGAATGTTTTCTATGCAAACGCTCGTAGCATACGCAATAAATTTTCAGATTTAGAGAAACTAGTGTTTACGGAAAATTACGATGTTATTGGCATAACAGAATCTTGGCTCAATACAGAAGACAGGGACTTTTTAGCAGAGTATTCACTTCCCGGTTATGTAATGTATGAGAAAAGCCGAATTAATAGAAATGGAGGTGGAGTTTTATTTGTTATCAAAGAAAGCCTTAACCCGACCCTCTTGTCAAAACCCCAAATTGTGAACGTTGACACATCCTTTGTGCTAATAAAGAATAATAAAGGTACAAAAATAATACTTGCACTAATATACAGACCTCCAGCTCAATCAGTGCAAACTGACCGAGAAATTTATGAGCAAATTTCAGACTTAAGTAACTCGCATGATACCGTAATTTTTGGCGACTTCAATTTACCTGTGACCAAGTAGGGAGATAGTATTACTTTACACTCTGGACAAGACCTGTATGCAAATTTGAAAGAGAGTTCGCTATATCAATTTGTTAGATCTCCAACCCGTGGAAATAATGTCCTTGACCTTGTACTTTCAACAAAAGAAGAATTGATAGAGAATTTGAATGTCGGTGACGAATTCAGTAACAGCGACCATCGTACGATAACTTTCAGTTTAAAGTTTACTAGTAACGAACCAAATAGCAGCATCGAGAAAGTCCCTAATTTCAGGCAAGCAAACTTTCGTAAACTTAGAGCAATGTTTAAAGAAACTGACTGGAGCTTTTTAATTAACAATAACGACATAAATACATCTTGGAAATCATTCGCAAACACTTACCTAAAAGCAGTGCAAGACTGCATACCATCGGAAATACGGCGTACAGGCCATAATGATAAGCCCAAATGGTGGAATAAAGATATTTCAAACTGTCTGCTTGCTAAAAAGTTTGCTAATGATAGATTAAAATCCTCACAAAATGACGAAGAACGGGTGAAATTTGTAGAATTACGACGCAAAGCCAAAAGGTTAATAATATTAAGCAAAGTAAAAAGACCCTGGAGTTACATGTTGCGAATCAAAGTATAACAAACTCAAAAGAATTCTATAGTTATATCAGAAAGAAGAGAGTAGTTACTTCAACTGTAGGACCGTTAGTCGATGAAAATGGAGAATATACCAAAGACGAAGCACAAATGAGTAATGCCCTCAATACCTTCTTTGCAACAGTTTTTACAACAGAAGACCTCATTGATATCCCTACAGCATCGCCGATCCAGATAGATAATTCTGATGTTCTAAGCAATATCACCATTACAGAGAGAGAAGTATTTAAATGTTTAGATAAACTCAAGGTAAACAAAACGCCCGGACCTGATACAATCTCACCTAGAGTTCTAAAGGAAGCTAAGGATGAGCTCTCCAAACCACTGACATTGCAATTCAATAAATCCTTGCAGTCTGGAACTATGCCTGATCAGTGTAAGCTAGCCAACGTAACACCGATATTTAAAAAAGGCAGCAAATCCCTACCCAGTAACTATCGTCCAATTAGCTTAACCTCAGTTGTATGTAAAATGTTAGAAACGCTCATAAGAGACAGACTCGTAAATCACTTACAGGAAAATAACATACCGGTACTTAAAGATACTCAACACGGCTTTCGTAGCAAACGTTCCTGTTTAACAAATCTCTTAGACTTCTTCCACGATATCCTCAACTTCTATGATGAGAGTAAAGCTGTAGATATTATATACAAAGGAGTACAAAGGAAATCAAGCAACAACATATCTAGTGACCCTTCTAGGCTGCTTGTCTTCCAATACACTGAGGATCAAGTGTCCAAACAGTGGTTTAGAGTGGGTAAGGGAACATTGGAAAGGGAACTACTGCCCTGGAACTAATGTCCGTGGCAGGATTAGGAAGTTAGTAGGGGACAGATGGGTTAGTAACTGAGGGGAGGATAAAATAAAGTTATTCATTTACAAACGCAGTCAGTCGTGGGTTTGATGCGAGATATTTGTCAAGGCGAAGTTTAAATGAATCAACGGTGCTGCAGTCTATAACATCTCGGGGAAGCCCATTCCATAAGTTGACAACTCGATTGAAGAAGAAATTTTTTAGCTTCATGCGAGTTAAAAGATTTACCAATAATTTTGCACCCGTTTCCCCGCGTGTAATTAGATTGGTCGATAGTGAAGTACTTACTACAGTTCATATTGTCGATGCCTTTGATGATTTTGAACACTTAAATTAAGTCGCCTCTTAATCTGCGCTGGGTTAAAGGAAATAGATTTAATTCTCTAAGACGCTCCTCGTATGGTTTATTCTTTAGGCTAGGTATCATTTTGGTAACTCTACGTTGAACTCGTTCTAGCTTGTCTATATCTTTTTGGTAATAAGGGCACCAGGATTGAACGCAGTATTCCAGAAGAGGGCGGACTAAGGAATTGTAAAGGGTTAGGATAACTTCTTTGTATTTATGCTCAAATGACCTGCCTATAAAGCCAATTATTTTGTTTGCCTTCTTAACAACTTCTGAACATTGTTGACTCGGTTTTAGGTTACTCGATATTGTTACTCCCAGATCGGTTTCTCTGTTTACATTCTTAAGCTGAGTCCCATTCATCAAATAGTTTGCTTTCTCATTTTGGTATCCGATATGTAGTACTTTGCATTTATCCGTATTGAAACTCATTTGCCAAATGTGGGCCCAACATGACAACTTATCTAGATTGTGTTGCATATCGTCAACTTGTTCTTTTGAGAGTACGCTATTTACAATTTTTGTATCGTCAGCAAATTTTGAGATTGTACAGGTGAGACCCTCATCTATGTCGTTGATGTAAATCAGAAAGAGAATTGATCCTAGTACCGATTCCTGGGATACCCCGCTACTTTCATTGGTCCATTTAGATGCCTTACCGTTGCCTCTTTGCTTTCTGTCGCTGAGCCAATTTTCTATCCATTTCAACACACCGTCTTGTATTCCATGCGCTTTTAGTTTTAGCAGTAAACGTTTGTGGGGAACTTTGTCAAAGGCCTTAACAATCACCACCCTTAACAATCACCACCCTTAACAATCACCACCCCTAACAATCACCACCCTTAACAAACACCACCCCTAACAATCACCACCCTTAACAATCACCACCCTTATCAATCACCACCCCTAACAATCACCACCCTTAACAAACACCACCCCTAACAATCACCACCCTTAACAATCACCACCCTTAACAATCACCACCCCTAACAATCACCACCCCAAACAATCACCACCGATAACAATCACCACTCCAAACAATCACCACCGATAACAATCACTACCCTAACAATCACCACCCCTAACAATCACCACCCTTAACAATCACCACCCTTAACAATCACCACCCCTAACAATCACCACCCCTAACAATCACCACCCCTAACAATCACCACTCCTAACAATCACCACCCTTATCAATCACCACCCCTAACAATCACCACCCCTAACAATCACCACTCCTAACAATCACCACCCTTATCAATTACCACCCCTAACAATCACCACCCCTAACAATCACCACTCCTAACAATCACCACCCTTATCAATCACCACCCCTAACAATCACCACCCTTAACAATCACCACCCTTAACAATCACCACCCCTAACAATCACCACCCCTAACAATCACCACCCCTAACAATCACCACTCCTAACAATCACCACCCTTATCAATCACCACCCCTAACAATCACCACCCCTAACAATCACCACTCCTAACAATCACCACCTCTGCCACATTGTCTTCCCTGCCGTCCAAACTGCTCTGCCTTTATACACGTTCTTTCCAAGGTTGGGTGGGTGTAATAGAGAGTAAATCTTCTTGCTTTGTTACACATCCTCACCATGATTCGAACCCACTCATGAATGAATGTTTGTGAGAGTTGGGCACCGTATCCACTTGGTGCCCAACTCTCACAAACATACTAGAGCAGGAGCCAGGGGGGGTCTGGTTAGCTGGAAAGGTAACCAATTTTCTTTTCCACCAAAGTATCACCTATCAATGCTAATGTATGGAACTGGACAACTGGCAGGCTTGCTGTGGTGGATGTGGCCAGGAGAGTGGATTTAATCCACTCCAAAAATTATCTAGATCAGCTTTGCACAGTAACCCATCCTAAATAACTGTAATAGGCATTCCATAACCCAATGTATGAAACATGGTTAATGACAGCAATTTGTATTGGTGGGTTGCCCCTGCCAGCCCCCATTAATTAGCCCCTCAAAGCTGATCTAGATCAGCTATTGAGGTAACCACTTCAAATCACTTGCCAAATCTTTGGCAAGGTTCCAGATATCATGGATGGCCACTTTCAGTAAATTCCATTGGTGGGGTACCCCTGCCAGCCACACCCCAAAATTGCAAAACCCCAGAATTTACCTAGATCAGCTCATGAGAAAACCACTTCAAATCACTTGCAAATAAACAATAAATAGCACACCCATCACTAACATCAACAATGCTGTTCACACATTCAACACAACTATCCAAAACGCTTACAAGAAACAAATTCCAAGAGGTAACAGAAAAAGACACAACCCCAACTTCACACCAGGAATTCAAGACCTCATCAGACAACACGACACACTGAAACACTTACTAGCACCCCACACAGGACATCGCACAACAAATCCAAGCACTTAACACACAGATTAGAACACAATACTAGAATAACAAACAGTAAATTGGAATAACTACAACCAAACACTTGATCACAATACAGAACCCCCAAAACTAAACAAAGCACTAAACAGCATCATACTTTCCAACAGCAACACAACAAAATCACATGCCGCAATCACAGCAACAGACTGTATTCCTTCATATAAACAACAAGCAAACAATCTCATTAATCACTTCCTTCATGTCAGCCACCTAAGCCCCCATCAAGACGACCGACGTGTCATCCGACGTAAGACCCTGATTATGCACCCTTCACCAACAACCAGGCAAAGCACATCATCAACAATCTCAAGCACTCACCTGCTTGTGGTCCAGACAACATAAGCAACATACACCATAGACACCTAGGACCACAGGGCATACAAGCACTCACCAACATATCAAACTACAGTTATTCATACACCACAATACCAGACATCTGGAAGCATGGTGTCATCATTACATTCCCCAAACACAACAAAGACTCCAAGATGCCCTCCTCACACTGCCCCATCACACTCCCTTGCACACCCTCCAAAGTCTCAGAACGCCTCATACTACAACTGACCTCACACGCTCTACCCCTAGCTCCAACACTATATGGCTTCAGGCCACTGCAATCCACAAACACCCTTCTTACAGACCTTACACAAAGAGCTTTTGACGGCATCAACTCAGTCAGACCACCACACTGATCACTACTTGCCACACTCGACTTTAGCAAAGCCTTCAATGCTATCCCCCGTCACAACCTAACAAACAAAATCTACAACAAAAACATGCACAATAATACAAAAAGGTGGCTGGCCAACTACCTAGCAGGCAGATGTGCACACGTATCATTTGCCGGTCAGTCATCTAATATCAGAAACTTCACAAACGGAGTCCTGCAAGGATCCGTCCTGTCGCCCGCACTCTTCAATCTATACATGCGGGATATACCTACACCCCATGCATCCCAAATAAATATAGCTTCCTACGCAGAAACACACACCAAGACCCAGACAAAGCAACACTTCTCCTTCAACCGTATATCAACACACTGCATGACTGGTGCACTACAAACAGACTCAAATTAGCACCAGCCAAATCCACTGCAACCCACCTCACAAGCTGGACAACCGAATATAAAAACACCCCGCACCTCACCAAAAACAACACTCCTCTAACACACACACACACACACACACACACACAAAACCCTAGGAGTAACATATGATACTCTAATGACATTCAAACAACATATCACAAACTTGAAAAATAAACTGACACCCAGGCTTAACACCCTCAGGTCACTTGTCCACACAAAATTTGGACACAACAAAGAAACTACCAACACAGTATACAAACAATACATAAGATCAGTGATGAAAAATGCAAGCCCTGCCTGGGCTTCTAACCTAACTAAAAAACACCACAATACCTTGCAGACTATTCAAAGCAAAGCCCTAAAAATCAACACAGGTTGCAAAGCTACTACACCTACAGATCACCTACATCAAGAAACCAAAGTCCTCAAAGTCAAAGACCACCTGGACATGAGAGGCACTCAATTCCTGGCTGCAGCCTCCACAAACCAACACCATCCACTACACTACATGGCAGCACACCCAGAGACACCAAGGCATATCTAAACAACACCCAGCACATGGTATCACACATAAATACTGTCATCTCTCCCTCCCAGCCCACCCCAAACCAGCTTCCAGAAGCACATCCATACTCATATCTCTCGCCGTTCCATCCAATCACTCATAGACAACACGCAGTTGCAGGCACGACCTCCCGAAATCCATCTTTCTGAATCCTCCCTTCCTCGCGAGTCCACCTGGCCAGGCCGAGATGTGGGCACCATCCACCTCTTCTGAGCTATCAGAAGAGACTGGATATCTCCATCGTCGACACCTGCCCAGGATGCAACACGGCATCCCATACTACACAATCACTTATGCCAACAACATAATCTACACTCCTTGAGAGCTCTGTGGGAAAGCACGATCGTGGCCATGGCCTTCCTTAGGGACTTGGGGATGTTCGGCCAGGCACCTTAGGGAACGACAACAACAACAACAACTTACAAACTTCTCTGCAGGGTCCCAGATATCATGTATGGCCACTTCCAGTAATTTCCAGTGGTGAGGTACGCCTGCCAGCCACGCCGAAATATTTAATGACAAAATTTGGGAAACGCATTATAATAAAGCTGATTTGCGCAAAAAATCTGGTACCAGAAAAATATGCTGAAGCCACATGCAGGATTGGAATCAAATCTACAATATCACCCTTCATGTCGTAAAAATTATACTACCGTCAAACGCCCAAAGGGAACCCCATCAAGTGAATCCCCGTCAATTAAGAAAGCTTGCATCGAAACAAGGTGTGACAGTAATATCCCAAAGTTTGACCAACAGGGTCTATTGAATATTCTGTGGCAAGAGCTGGAAAAAGAGAGGTGGCAAGGAAGACTGCAGAGGTTCTCCTGCATTGACCTTGTACTATTCTCCTTGGTTATATCCATCTCTCGGTTCCCCAGCAGAGTTATATGCCAATCACCTTGATCCATCATAAGTGATCTATAAAAGTCCTTGTTTACACAAGCTATCTCATAATCACATACAAGCAGCACCTGCAAAGATTCAAGATCAGCGAATTAGTGAAGTAAATTATTTTAGTCCGCTCAACTGGAAGACAATAATTTGCTCTTGTCTTACAATGATTAGGTACCGGTATATACAGCAACATGACCTGCACAGTTACCCTAGGTACACTTCCGTTTATTGCTCTACAAATAAAGAGATGACAAACATTGGAGATAAACCTTAGACCTCACTATACGATAAAATAGATCTATGCTCATACCATTTATGTGAACAGGATAAATTATCTATTTCCAGCAAATCTCTATGTCAATTGAGGGGAAATATCAATGAAGAACATCTATAGCTACAGGTTCCTGGCAACCCACTATTATATATTTGGGACCCTACACAATAAGCTGCACTTAATTTCAGGTGGTTACCTTGTGAGCTACCAAGATCCGTTCTAGGGCTTTGCAATTTGGGCGTGGTTGACAGGTACCCCACTACTGGAAATTACTGGAAGTGGCCATTCATGTGTTACGACCGGGACTACGAATAAACCAAGGGCACTCAATGATTGGACTAGTAATAGGGCACTATGCAACAACGGTATGCTAGATCCAAACCCTCGAACTTATATGCCGGCGAACAAAACACCTATACCCTCCAGGGTTAATCTGCGATAGCGGGGTATCCTTAACTGGGCATAAATGTACTCTACTTCAGGCTAACCGACACTGGTATAGCCTGATAACAAACAAGATGCAAGTTACGTTAAAATGCATAAAAAGGAATCTATGGAAAGATCAATTAAATCACTGCAAGATTTAATACAATAAAAAGATGCTTCAATACAGTTACTCTAAACAACAATAAACTCTTCACTCCTATCTGAAAGAAACTGAAGAATAGTCCTACAGCATAGACCTGGAAACTTCTGAAGAAAGTCTGAAGCTCATAAGATGCTCGTACTAATTTAGAACTATATAAAGGCAGGAGGCAGGACACCACACGTGTAAATCGAATACACTAAAAGATAGGACATATAATGTTAACTGACACGAGAATACTATAAATGCGCAACGGTAGCAATGCTCGACACTAAAAGAAGTACTTCCTCATCAACGAAAGAATCTGCTATGGTTGTGCGGCTCAGCAACAACCTAGATTAATAAATGCTGTGAATAATAATGCGCACATATCAAAGAGCTTATATTAAATACTAACAAGTGTCTACTCGATTAATAATGTCTAGCTGGGATACTCTAGGTAAGGAACTGGGGTTGAGCAAGACAGGCTCGTAGCCTAGCGATGTCCTTAAGACTGCATCCTTTAAGTTACGTTAATTGACTAGGGGGCTCTCTCGATAGATCCAGATCACAAGTATCTGGTTCTATCCTGGCGACCCTCTAAAGACAAGCAAAGAGGCAGCAAAGTGTGGAACTGGTACAGGCCAAATCCCTCAGTCAACACAATGCTGCACTCGCAAAGGACGCAACCGAAAAGACAACCCCGGCTACCACAGGACCGGTCGAAGTCGTGTAGGTATAAGCAAACCGTACACACATCGGAGACAACGACTACAGTTACCTTATCCCAGTCTAGCATTAAATAAAAGAGCAGAAACACTAAATCAATAATGGAGACACACAAAGTTCTTAACCTATACTAACTAAGAACCCTCAAACCTATTCTAAGTACATGTAAATATCTCTGAGGACGGCGCATGCAATTCAATGGGCCGGCTATGAAAACCGTATGCAGAACCCAAGGGGAGTGTTGTGCAGTTAATAAAGGTGAGAGTATGGAAAGAGAGAATCGAGTGAGAGAAACAGTGATAAAGGTGGTGATCGGGAGAGAGTATGCAAAGGGATGTTAGAAGCACGCGCGCCAAGCCTGTCCTGACGAGGACAGCTCCTGGGGACCCTCATGGAGGAGGTAAGTTACACAGGAGCCCGCAAAGGCGCGATGGTCGGCCAATCACGGGCCGAGACGTCACAAGACAGCAGGCGCCATAGGACACAGCCAGGCACACCGTCCAATAGCGAGCGAGAGGCAGGAATGCACCATACATACAGACACTCACTACCTCCTCGCTCTGAAAGTCTTTCTCATTCACACGCTGGTACTATTATCACTACTGTTGATATAAAATATAACCCGTTGTTACAGACGAAAACAAAGATCACCACTGGACTGTCTGTGACAATGCGATTACTAGGAAAGAAAGAACAACATTCTCTGATAACTGTAGCCCATTTTGATGTCCCTGGCGAGCGCTAGTGGCTAACGAGAGGCGATTCTGCCAACGCTGGTAGATGTCACACCCCGCCCAAGATATGGGACGCTCAACATTGGGCGAGCACCATATCTGACAAGGCAGAATGCCGACAAGACCCGCCACACCTAGCCACTCCACCAGAAATGAAATGCAAAGCTCAATCTTAAATAAAACAACATATTAGCATAAAGAAAATCTTACAACCCCTCCCAAACACAATAGTATAATTTAGCCTGCTATGCTCCCTGAGCGAGCTTCACAGAGCCCAGCCTACTAAGTGAAAGACAGGTTCAACTCAGGACTTTAGCTATAACATTGGCAACTTACAATTAACTACAAAAAAGAAAGAGTTTTTATGTGATTTTTTATTTAATTTTAATGTTGTTTTTGGCGGCTGCTCTACAGGGGCAAGCCTGATTTTTCTCCACTCCCAAACACACACTGACTGAACGGCGAGGGTGCTCCTTAAGACATTCCCTCCCATAACAAACAATCAGCCACAACATTATCAGTGCCCTTAACATGCCACACATCCAACTTGTGTTCCGGCAGCAAAACAACACCTGACACTGATAAACTGCCCAGTTCATCACAAGACTGGCACTTCTCTTCGCTCTCTCCGGCAACGGGGCCTGCCAATAACTTTTCACTAGTTCTACCTTCGTGATGAGCGAGGCAGCCCCGATGCGGTCTATGGTGTCGTCAACTCTGGGTAATGGATAGGCGTCTGTCAGGGATAATGCACCCACACTCTTGCAGTCAACATACACACGGATCTTGCCACTTAACACAGGTTGCAAAGTTACTGGCAACGACCACTCACGATATCCCTTATCCCTCAGACCCTTTTTCCACACGTAGTCTATCTCTGCTTTCACGACAGACTGTTGAGCAGGATTTATACGGTAGGGAACTAACTTGAGCCATGCACTGTCTCCAGCCTCCATGTCGGATTCTACCCCATACATCAGGCCTGGAGAAGCAACAAACATGCGGATGTACTGCCACAACCTAGTAAACAACTTCTCTTGGTGCTCAGGAACAAGAGGTTGCAACTTATCTCGAAGAACAACATGCCTAGTGCCCTCCCACAACCCAGCCGAGACCGCAGCTTCTAAACTATAGTCTCCCTCCTTCTCCACCTTCGTCCCTAGAACAGCCAGGTCATGAGAGGGACAATCAGTACCACCTGTGCAGTCACTCCCATAGTTCATAATCGGCTTCCCCGCCGATACCGTACATGCGCACCCCCGCATTCCTTGCGACTACATCTGCCTGCGCAGTATCACCGCCTTCAGCGACATGGCCAGATACAGTCGGTCTATGGTAGGGCTATTGCATATTACTAGAGCAGCATTGGGAGGCTATGCGACGACCGGGCGCATCCACTCCACAGCCAACCTCACCAATCTGCTCAATGTCCTCATTCTGACCACCACCCTTGGCAGCCATGGGTCGACCCTGACCTGACAACCATGCCAAAGCCTCGTCGCCCACCTTGAACCACTGAAACAACGAGGCCATCGGCTGACTAACACTCAAGTGACCTGCCAGCGGAACCTCGTGCACTGCATGAGTTGTGAGGCCTGGGTGCTCGGCACAAACAGCGGGGTATGAACCGAGCAGGTGCTGGAGCGCTGCACACTGCTGCTCAGGCAGGTGCTCTAGCGCTTCCACAGCCACCTGACTCATGTCCCCCGCCCACTGCTCCGCCGAGACATGACAATCCCAACTCTCCTCCACCTGTGCCCCACTGCCCACCTCTCCTTCTCCAAACCGAACTAAAACCGAGCCAACAATGTTCAGAAGTTGTTAAGAAGGCAAACAAAATAATTGGCTTTATAGGCAGGTCATTTGAGCATAAATCCAAAGACGTTATCCTAACCCTTTACAATTCCTTAGTCCACCCTCTTCTGGAATACTGCGTTCAATGCTGGTGCCCTTATTACCAAAAAGACATAAACAATCTAGAACGAGTTCAACGTAGAGTTACCAAAATTATACCTAGCCTAAAGAACAAACCATACGAAGAGCGTCTTAGAGAATTAAATCTATTTCCTTTAACCCAGCGCAGATTAAGAGGTGACTTAATTCAAGTGTTCAAAATCATCAAAGGCATCGACAATATGAACTGTAGTAAGTACTTCACTATCGACCAATCTAATTACACACGGGGAAACGGGTGCAAAATTATTGGTAAATCTTTTAACTCACACGAATCAAAGAATTTCTTCTTCAATCGAGTTGTCAACTTGTGGAATGGGCTTCCCCGAGACGTTATAGACTGCAGCACCGTTGATTCATTTAACTCCTTCAGACATATATGACGCAGTGGTTGCCAGATTAGCAATAAGAAATAGAGTTCTCTCACTCTTATAAATACCTCTCCAAAATTAGTTTTCTGCCCACATCTAACTCAAAGACAACTGCAGAGGTTGAAGTAACTAAAATAAAGGTTTGTAAAAAACCCTGATGGTAATAAAGGCTTTAAAGTATCCCTAATAGGCTCAAAATTGCGTCATATGTCGGAGAGGGTTAAACTCCGCCTAGACATATATCTCGCATCAAACCCGCGACTGACTGCGTTTGTAAATGAATAACTTTATTTTATCCTCCCCTCAGTTACTAACCCATATGTCCCCTACTAACTTCCTAGTCCTGCCACGGACATTAGTTCCAGGGCAGTAGTTCCCTTTCCAATGTTCCCTTACCCACTCTAAACCACTGTTTGGACACTTGATCCTCAGTGTTTTGGAGGACAAACAGCCTAGAAGGGTCACTAGATCTGTTGTTGCTTGATTTCCTTTGTACTCCACCTTGGCCGCTGCAGACCAACACAGGGACAGTAGGCTGCTCAGGTGGTTGCCTCACAAACTCCTTCGCCAGGTTCACATGAAATGCTTCCCCATCCTCGAGTTCAATAGCTCCGTTCCCACAACTCTCCTCCAGCTGGGAACTACTCTGTCGCGGAGTGCCATCACGCCCTACCATGTCACTAGGGGGGACAGGTTCTGGGGCCACTCCGGAGCTCATCTTTGGTGCTAATACTGAGTCGCCAAGAAGAGCCGCTGGATCAAAACTCACTAAACTTCTCCCAACTTTAGCTTTCTCCTTCCGACCGTTCCTCCGCTGGTCTAGAGACTGAGGAATAGGCTGTGACACCTTAGATGCATGAGATCGGGTGACAACACACGCCATCTGCTGTAATTGACACCTCTCGACCAACTCCTGCCCCTCCCTACTCACGTCGGCCGCCCTCTCAGCAACGACTAAGGGTGGAACCTCAGAAGTAGGCACCGCAAAGTCGTTGCCGAGAAGAAGGTCGACGCCCTCTACTGGCAGTTTCTCTATGATTCCAACATCTATCTCTCGTGTCACACCATCAACCTCCAGCTCCACTCGAACCAACGGGTATGACCGTGTAGCATTAATACCCTGCACCACAACTACCCGTGCCGCGTTTATAGGTTGGCCTGTAAAGTTTTTCATCAGAGTCTGGGATGCACCTGTATCACGCAACAACTCCAACCCATGCTTGCAACCAGCCCAACTCACGCAGCCACGCCCTCTATGGTCGCAAAAAGCATCGCGGACAGGTTTCGAGCCTTCCGGACACTCCTTCACTGGCTGTGCCCCTGCATCTGACATATCACCCCGGGTAAACGCAGAAGACCTCAGAGACACCCCAATGTTGCTAGCCAAAGACACGACTGCTGCAGGTTGGTTACTAGGGCAGGAACGTGCAAAATGCCCCTTTTTATGACACTTAAAACACTCTACTTCACCCTTGGACTTCCCCTGAGGTGGGGAAGGGCCCTGACCTTTCTTAAACGGGACGGTTTTTGGTTTGTGATCAAAATTAGTATCATTGCTCTTACTTTTGTTATTAAATGTTGCATCACTGACTCGGGGGGGGGGTGGAGTGTTGCGCCCCTTGTTAACTGCATCGGTCCGTTGTGCAGACCCGCACCCACGAACCAGCGATAATCTCAGGTCAGCCAACTCAGCTGCCTCTTGTAGAGTTTTAGGATGTTTCTCTTTGAGGTTCAAAGTCAGGTCGCCGCCTGTGCATTTAAAAAATTGCTCTAGAAGGAATAACTGCTCAAGCTCTTCGAACGTCGTCACCTTCTCTGACCTCAGCCAATTTCTGAAAGCATCAGACAGTTCCCGGGCATGTTCTAGAAAAGTGCACTCACGACCCTTCGTAACACCCCGAAACTTCAACCTATATCTCTCTGGTTGTAACTCGTACGCCCGCAGAACAGCTTCCTTCAATACCTCATAATCGATGCAAGACTCCAAGGGCAACGCATCATATGCCTTGAGTCCTTTGCCAACCAACCTAGAGGAAACAAGGGCTGCCCACTTAACCTCGGGCCATTGGTGCTCCCGGCACTTCTTCTCAAAACGCAGGAAAAACTCGGTGACACCCGACTCGTCAAATGCAGGGACTAACTTAAGAAGGCGCGATAAAGGCCGATCAAGATCTCGATTCCCAGAACCGAGACGCTGCCCTGTCGACTCCACCCGAAACTTCTCAAGCTCTATGTCTGCACAGTACTTCGTAGCCTCAACCTGAAGCTCAGCCTCACGTATGGCCTTTCTCTCCTCAGCCTGAATCCTAAGCTCAGATTCCCGCTGCTGCTGCCTGAGCTCATGCTTTCGGTGCTCGAGCTCAGCCTCATACTTTCATTGCTCGAGCTCAGCCTTATGCTTTCGCTGCTCGAGTTTGGCGAGTTCGAGCTGAAACAACATCTCGGAAGACAAACCCTGAGGAGGGGGTGCTACTATTGGGGACCCACCCCGTGAATCACCTAGAAGCATACCCAACCGCCAGCGGCCATCGGCCTGCGGGAACATACCCGGCTCCGGAGCCCAAGGGGGCGCCATGGTAGGAGTCAAGTGCAATGGGGGCTGGGCCGAAGGTGCCCCAGCTCCCGCTCCACCCGAAGCCCCACGCACCCCACCGAGCACACAGGTAACCAGCTCACTTCTCGACAAACTGCTAGTACCGGGAAACCCTAAGACCGTGGCTACACACTGCAGTCCGTACCGGTCTAGCCCCGACACACGATCCGCTGACACAGGCTCCTCCAAAAATATCCGAGCATCCTCCTCATTGTTCACCACCCGAACGCCGCTTAACAACTCCACCTTCTCCACCTCCTCGCCTGCTTCCCGTACTGTGTCCTCACTGTGCACTGATCCGTCGTTCGACATAGTGTCCACCGGAAATCCTCAACGTTTATAAAAAAAAAAAGTACCTAAACTCTCATGTAGCACTATTCACTCAAAAAATGCTTGAAGACAACTCAAGTGCTATACTACGTTGCCAAAAAAAAATTCCAACGTGTCCAAAATATTCCTCAAAAACAAATGTCCACTGCCAAACTGTGAGAAATAACAATCGACCCCCAAACGGTGATTAAAAAAAAAAAACTCCACAAAAAAAATCCTACAATTATTTCTTAGTTCACTAAATCCTAGACTAAGGTCGCCATTTGTTATGACGACTAAGATAAGATACTAGGCAAGGTCGCCATTTGTTATGACGACTAAGATAAGATACTAGGCAAGGTCGCCATTTGTTACGACCGGGACTACGAATAAAACAAGGGCACTCAATGATTGGACTAGTAATAGGGCACTATGCAACAACGGTACGCTAGATCCAAACCCTCGAACTTATTTGCCGGCGAACAAAACACCTATACCCTCCCAGGTTAATCTGCGATAGCGGGGTATCCTTAACTGGGCATAAATGTACTCTACTTCAGGCTAACCGACACTGGTATAGCCTGATAACAAACAAGATGCAAGTTACGTTAAAATGCATAAAAAGGAATCTATGGAAAGATCAATTAAATCACTGCAAGATTTAATATAATAAAAAGATGCTTCAATACAGTTACTCTAAACAACAATAAACTCTTCACTCCTATCTGAAAGAAACTGAAATATAGTCCTACAGCATAGACCTGGAAACTTCTGAAGAAAGTCTGATGCTCATAAGATGCTCGTACTAATTTAGAACTATATAAAGGCAGGAGGCAGGACACCACACGTGTAAATCGAATACACTAAAAGATAGGACATATAATGTTAACTGACACGAGAATACTATAAATGCGCAACGGTAGCAATGCTCGACACTAAAAGAAGTACTTCCTCATCAACGAAAGAATCTGCTATGGTTGTGCGGCTCAGCAACAACTTAGATTAATAAATGCTGTGAATAATAATGCGCACATATCAAAGAGCTTATATTAAATACTAACAAGTGTCTACTCGATTAATAATGTCTAGCTGGGATACTCTAGGTAAGGAACTGGGGTTGAGCAAGACAGGCTCGTAGCCTAGCGATGTCCTTAAGACTGCATCCTTTAAGTTACGTTAATTGACTAGGGGGCTCTCGATAGACCCAGATCACAAGTATCTGGTTCTATCCTGGCGACCCTCTAAAGACAAGCAAAGAGGCAGCAAAGTGTGGAACTGGTACAGGCCAAAACCCTCAGTCAACACAATGCTGCACTCGCAAAGGACGCAACCGAAAAGACAACCCCGGCTACCACAGGACCGGTCGAAGTCGTGTAGGTATAAGCAAACCGTACACACATCGGAGACAACGACTACAGTTACCTTATCCCAGTCTAGCATTAAATAAAAGAGCAGAAACACTAAATCAATAATGGAGACACACAAAGTTCTTAACCTATACTAACTAAGAACCCTCAAACCTATTCTAAGTACATGTAAATATCTCTGAGGACGGCGCATGCAATACAATGGGCCGGCTATGAAAACCGTATGCAGAACCCAAGGGGAGTGTTGTGCAGTTAATAAAGCAGTTAAAAGAGAGTATGCAAAGGGATGTTAGAAGCACGCGCGCCAAGCCTGTCCTGACGAGGAGAGCTCCTGGGGACCCTCATGGAGCAGGTAAGTTACACAGGAGCCCGCAAAGGCGCGATGGTCGGCCAATCACGGGCCGAGACGTCACAAGACAGCAGGCGCCATAGGACACAGCCAGGCACGCCGTCCAATAGCGAGCAAGAGGCAGGAATACACCATACATACAGACACTCACTACCTCCTCGCTCTGAAAGTCTTTCTCATTCACACGCTGGTACTATTATCACTACTGTTGATATAAAATATAACCCGTTGTCACAGACGAAAACAAAGACCACCACTGGACTGTCTGTGACAATGCGATTACTAGGAAAGAAAGAATAACATTCTCTGATAACTGTAGCCCATTTCGATGTCCCTTGCGAGCGCTAGTGGCTAACGAGAGGCGATTCTGCCAACGCTGGTAGACGTCACACATGATATCTGGGACCCTGCGGTAAAGTTTGCAAATGACTTGAAGTAGTTACCTCATGAGCTAATCTAGGTCAGTTCTGGGGTTTTGTCATTTTTGGGCATGACTGGCGGTACCCCACCACTGGAATTTACTGGAAGTGGCCATTCATGATATCTGGGACCCTGCAGAAGATTTTGCAAGTTATTTGAAGTGGTTACCTCATGAGCTGATCTAGGTCAGCTTTAAGGGGCTTAATTAATGGTGGCTGGCGGGGGTACCCCACTACTTGAAATTACTGGAAGTGACCATTCATAATATCTGGGACCCTGCAAAAGATTTTGCAAGTGATTTGAAGTGGTTACCTCATGAGCTGAGCTAGCTCAGTTCTGGGGTTTTGCCATTTTTGGGCATGGATGGCGGGGGTACCCCACCACTGGAATTTACTGGAAGTGGCCATTCATGATATCTGGAACCCTGCCGAAGATTTGGCAAGTGATTTGAAGTGGTTACCTCAATAGCTGATCTAGATCAGCTTTGAGGGGCTAATTAATGGGGGCTGGCAGGGGCAACCCACCAATACAAATTGCTGTCATTAACCATTGTTTCATACATTGGGTTATGGAATGTCTATTACAGTTATTTAGGATGGGTTACTGTGCAAAGCTGATCTAAATCATTTTTGGAGTGGATTAAATCCACTCTCCTGGCCACATCCACCACAGCAAGCCTGCCAGTCGTCCAGTTCCATACATTAGCATTGATAGGTGATACTTTGGTGGAAAAGAAAATTGGTTACCTTTCCAGCTAACCAGACACCCCCGGGCTCCCGGTCTATACCTGAGTGAGTGGGTTCGAATCCTGGTCTGGTCAGGGTACCTCTCTCCCAATCTGTTCGAAATTACCATTATATCTGTTACAAATGTTAGATAGTTTAGCTACAAACACCTACATTAGGATAAAGAGTCAATTGTTTTCGCTTGTACTTGTTCATATTGCCACATCACATCCCATATAAAAGCTGCTAAATCATCTCCCCTACCAATCCGCTACATCATATACCTGGTCATATTACCTTCATACCCAAAAATTTCTTAATCTGTCCTGTCACATCCACTACCCTACTGGAATACCTATTTTGTCTAAACAATTCCTACATGCTACATAACCCTTTCCTGTTACAAAATCTTCCCCTTTCACATAGCTTACTCTGACAAGCTGCCACATTAGCTCATCCTTCATAAAATCACTTTCAGCTATAACATTCACAAAGTTCTCCCTTACCACACTCTCCTTTCCTGTCACAAAACTCCCTCAAGCACAACACCTCCCCTCACAAACAGCTATATCAACTAATATGTCAGCTTACTTGTTCTGTCTTCAAATCGCTCTCCATTACAACATCACTTCCAACCACAAAATCCTCCCCTACCGCCTCGCATCACACCACCTCACCTACCACACAACCATCGCTATCACATTACACAATACTTCTCTACCACACTACCACTTTTGCCTGACAGTCTTCCCTTTACAGCACCACCTCACAACTCCTTACTACCACACTACATCCCTTGCCCACAACCACCCCTACCACATCATTCCGCTATCCCTTCTGCCTGACAACTATCCCTACTGCATTACCTCAGTACCACACAACTTCCCCTGCCACACTATCACACATCCACCTCTACCACATCACACTACCCTACCACCCCACTTCCCCTGCCACACATCATCCACCTCTACCACATCACAACACTACCCTACCACTCCACTTCCCCTGCCACACATCATCCACCTCTACCACATCACAACAATGCTCTACCACTCCCCTTCCCCTGCCACACTCGCCACAAACCGACGCGTCACGACCCCTGCCTTACTCTGCCAGGTTCCCAGCACCCCCCCCCCCCCCCCCCCATATGTACACCCCCCGTCGACCCATAATGCCTCCATAATGCCCATTGAAGGTTCCCATACAGCGCAGGTGTTGGCAAGATGGGGCCCCCCTCTACTCACCGTTCACAGAGCTAGAGTTTTGGCTCTCATTCGTGCTACCGTTAAACGATCTTGACAACAAGACCAACACGAGGCTTCTGAACTCTTATTACCAACAGTTGATCTGAATATAAGTACCAACAGCGGAGAGTTTAATTAATTTCAATTGTTATCACTAGTCACAAGCATGCCCCTCACTCGCTATATAACAGTTCACAGAGGTTGGGTTTTAGTTTTAGATGTTGCTACTTTTAGACGATTTTAACATTAGTACCGAAATATGAGCTCATATTTTCCCAGCCGTCAAATAATTTGATTTTGCTACAGGAGTTTCCAATAAGGTACCTCCCCCTCCTCGTCAATACACAGGCATGCACTCCAACACCAATCGACGGATGATTATTTTAACTCTTATCTTGCTTCCGACGACACTAAACGGATTATACTTACCATAATTAAACCTAACTTCTGTTATAGCTATGCTATAATCCCTCCAATTTTGAGCTATGCCTAAACTAAAACGTGTGTGGTCATTAATTACACATGGTATCAACTCCTATGATATTTGTCTTACAAAATATAATTGATAGTGTCTACCCTCGCCATTTAAACGATCTTTAAAACTAAGAATTGTAAACTTGTTCCTAATCATAGACCACTATATATAAGAAAACTTTGCATATTCCTGTTGAGTCTGAAGATTTTGTTTAAACAATATCCAAATAATTAAAAATATGAAAAAGACTATATTCATAAAAAAAAAACAATAAGGGAAAAAAACACTATTAGCCCAGCCTCCCCAACCTGCTGCAGTGCTTGCCGCCTCCACCCGACCTTGACCACAAGCAGTACAGGGATGGTAGGCAGATCAAACACTCACATAAACCCACGTTGTACCGGCGACCTCCTTTTCATTATATTATGGCAACTATTAGACTATTCAGCTTTGGAAGGATTTGTGGTAGCTAAAAGGATTAATTGATATAGTTTGTAGCCTTTTAATGGCTAGAGGTCCTTCCTAAACTTAATACAATCATATAATAATTGGCAGAATATAATGATACGGACGTCATCAGTACAATATGGGTTAAACAGTCACTTTTACACATTCAAGGACCTCTCATGTCTTCAGTATGCACCTCTGGAATTGATGTGTACGCGAGGTAGTTTGTGTTTATCAAATAGCAAAGTGTGTGTGTTGATTGATGTATTCTAGATTGCACCCCTAAATCAATGTCACTGGAAATAATTTGAAGCGCGGAAAACACCATGAATATTGTGAATGACGGTTCCTTCCCCTCCCATGCACCTTTCTTGCTCTCACATGCACTTTCCCCTCCCATGCACCTTTCTTGCTTTCACATGCACCTTCCCCTCCCATGTACCTTTCTTGCTTTCACATGCACCTTCCCCTCCCATGCACCTTTCTTGCTCTCACATGCACCTTCCCCTCCCATGCACCTTTCTTGCTCTCACATGCACCTTCCCCTCCCATGCACCTTTCTTGCTTTCACATGCACCTTCCCCTACCATGCACCTTCCCCTCCCATGCACCTTCCCCTACCATGCACCTTCCCCTCCCATGCACCTTCCCCTCCCATGCACCTTCCCCTCCCATGCACCTTCCCCTAACATGCACCTTCCCCTAACATGCACCTTCCCCTACCATGCACCTTACCCTCCCATGCACCTTCCCCTCCCATGCACCTTTCCCTACCATTCACCTTCCCCTCCCATGCACCTTCCCCTACCATGCACCTTCCCCTCCCATGCACCTTACCCTCCCATGCACCTTCCCTACCATGTACCTTCCCCTCCCATGCACCTTCCCCTCCCATAAACCTTCCCCTACCATGTACCTTCCCCTCCCATGCACCTTCCCCTCCCATACACCTTCCCTTACCATGCACCTTCCCCTACCATGCACCTTCCCCTCCCATGCACCTTCCCCTCCCATGCACCTTCCCCTCCCATGCACCTTCCCCTCCCATGCACCTTCCCCTCTCATGCACCTTCCCCTCCCATGCACCTTCCCCTACCATGCACCTTCCACTCCCATGCACCTTCCCCTACCATGTACCTTCCCTTCCCATGCACCTTCCCCTCCCATGCACCTTCCCCTCCCATGCACCTTCCCCTCCCATGCACCTTCCCCTCCCATGCACCTTCCCCTCCCATGCACCTTCCCCTCCCATGCACCTTCCCCTCCCATGCACCTTCCCCTCCCATGCACCTTCCCATCCCATGCACCTTCCCCTCCCATGCACCTTCCCCTACCATGCACCTTCCCTTCCCATGCACCTTCCCCTCCCGTGCATCTTCCCCTCCCATGCACCTTCCCCTACCATGAACCTTCCCCAACCACGCACCTTCCCCTCCCATGCACCTTCCCCTACCATGCACCTTCCCTTCCCATGCACCTTCCCCTCCTATGCACCTTCCCCTCCCATGCACCTTCCCCTACCATGAACCTTCCCCTACCATGCACCTTCCCCTACCATGCACCTTCCCCTCCCATGCACCTTCCCCTACCATGAACCTTCCCCTACCATGCACCTTCCCCTCCCATGCGCTTTCCCATCCCATGCACCTTCCCCTACCATGAACCTTCCCCTACCAGGCACCTTCCCTTCCCATGCACCTTCCCCTACCAGGCACCTTCCCTTCCCATGCACCTTCCCCTACCATGCACCTTCCCCTCCCATGCACCTTCCCTTCTCATGCACCTTCCCCTCCCATGCACCTTCCCTTCCATGCACCTTCCCCTCTCATGCACCTTCCCTTCCCATGCACCTTCCCCTCTCATGCACATTCCCCTACCATGAACCATCCCCTACCATGCACCTTCCCCTACCATGCACTTTCCCCTCCCATGTACCTTCCCCTCCCATGCACATTCCCCTACCATGAACCTTCCCCTACCAGGCACATTCCCTTCCCATGCACCTTCCCCTACCCGGCACCTTCCCTTCCCATGCACCTTCCCCTACCATGCACCTTCCCCTCCCATGCACCTTCCCCTCCCATGCACCTTCCCTTCCCATGCACCTTCCCCTCCCATGCACTTTCCCCTCCCATGCACCTTCCCCTCCCATGCACCTTTCCTTCCCATGCACCTTCCCCTCTCATGCACCTTCCCCAACCATGCACCTTCCCCTAACATGCACCTTCCCCTCCCATGCACCTTCGCCTCCCATGCACCTTCCCCTACCATGCACCTTCCCCTACCATGCACCTTCCCCTCCCATGCACCTTCGCCTCCCTTGCATCTTCCCCTCCCATGCACCTTCCTCTCCCATGCACCTTCCCCTAACATGCACCTTCCCCTCTCATGCAGCTTCCCCTACCATGCACCTTCCCCTCCCATGCACCTTCCCTTCCAATGCACCTTCCCCTACCATGCACCTTCGCCTACCATGCACCTTCCCCTCCCATGCACCTTCCCCTACCATGCACCTTCCCCTCCCATGCACCTTCCCCTACCATGCACCTTCCCCTCCCATGCACCTTCCCCTCCCATGCACCTTCCCCTACCATGCACTCTCCCCTCCCATGCACCTTCCCCTCCCATGCACCTTCCCCTCCCATGCACCTTCCCCTACCATGCACCTTCCCTTCCCCTGCACCTTCCCTTCCCATGCACCTTCCCTTCCCATCCCATGCACCTTCCCTTCCCATACACCTTCCCCTACCATGCATTTTCCCCTCCCATGCACCTTTCCTTCCCATGCACCTTTCCTTCCCATGCACGTTCCCCTACCATGCACCTTCCCCTACCTTGCACCTTCCCCTCCCATGCACCTCCCCCCCCCATGCACCTTACCCTACCATGCACCTTCCCCTACCATGCACCTTCCCCTCCCATGCACCTTCCCCTACCATGCACCTTCCCCTACCATGCACCTTACCCTACCATGCACCTTCCCCTACCATGCACCTCCCCCCATGCACCTTCCCCTCCCATGCACCTTTCCCTACCATGCACCTTCCCTTCCCATGCACCTTCCCCTCCTATGCACCTTCCCCTCCCATGCACCTTCCCCTACCATGAACCTTCCACTACCATGCACCTTCCCCTACCATGCACCTTCCCCTCCCATGCACCTTCTCCTACCATGCACCTTCCCCTCCCATGCACCTTCCCCTACCATGCACCTTCCCCTCCCATGCACCTTCCCCTCCCATGCACCTTCCCCTACCATGCACCTTCCCTTCCCATGCACCTTCCCATACCATGCACCTTCCCCTCCCATGCACCTTCCCCTACCATGCACCTTCCCCTCCCATGCACCTTCCCCTATCATGCACCTTCCCCTCCCATGCACCTTCCCCTACCATGCACCTTCCCTTCCCATGCACCTTCCCCTCCCATGCACCTTCCTCTACCATGCACCTTCCCCTCCCATGCACCTTCCCCTACCATTCACCTTCCCTTCCCATGCACCTTCCCCTCCCGTGCACCTTCCCCTACCATGCACCTTCCCCTCCCATGCACCTTCCCCTACCATGCACCTTCCCTTCCCATGCACCTTCCCCTACCATGCACCTTCCCCTACCATGCACCTTCCCCTACCATGACCTTCCTCTACCATGCACCTTCCATTACCATGCACCTTCCCCTACCATGCACTTTCCCTACCATGCACCTTCCCCTACCATGCACCTTCCCCTACCATGCACCTTCCCCTACCATGCACCTTCCCCTGCCATGCACCTTCCCCTACCATGACGTTCCTCTACCATGCACCTTCCATTACCATGCACCGTCCCCTACCATGCACTTTCCCCTACCATGCACCTTCCCCTACCATGCACCTTCCCCTGCCATGCACCTTCCCCTACCATGACGTTCCTCTACCATGCACCTTCCATTACCATGGACCTTCCCCTACCATACACTTTCCCCTACCATGCACCTTCCCCTACCATGCACCTTCCCTTCCTCCGCCCCCTCCCCCCCCCCCCCCCACCCCCCCCCCCCCCCCCATGCATCTCCTCCTCCCATACAACTTGACGTCCATAATGAGGAGGACGACATGGTATGTTATAATGAGGAGGACGACATGGTATGTTATGATGTTTAACATTTATTCTGCTCCATCATGGGACTTTATATATGATCACATATAAAATATTTAATGTTAAGTATATCTCACAAATACACGTGAGCTACTGAATGTTTTATACTCTCAGTCTGACTCGAACCACCGACATTCAGGACGAGTGTCCATGCTTTTATCCACTACACCATGGAGTGATAAAGGATACTTAACCTATTTCGATTTATCTTGAGGAGAAGGGCATTCCTACTTCGAGAATGTATTTCAATTCAACACAAGTCGTAGGATCCACAATCCAGAATACCATACTGTTGGTGGTTCGAGTCCGGCTTTGTTCCATGCATAATTTTTTGTTTCTTTTCTTTCCTTTCTTTGTTCATTAAAATATCATACATTTTAGTGGATGCCATCTTTTAAGGTTACGGATTACATTTTGTTTAGCGATTGTGTTGTTGTTACTGTGAGAGGGTCCCTTACATTTCCAGTTTAACTAATTATGTCGTCTATAGCTATTGTGTACGTGACATTAATTTACTAAATGCCTTTAATTGCTTACAAATTACGCATTACTTAAGGATAATGTTCTGTTTAAAAATTTAGGTTGGCAGATGTAGCGCCCCTACCGTTTACAATTCCATCTTAACTAATGATGTCTCTAGCTAATATAATGTAAGCTATATCAGTTTACCATATGCCTCCTGAAAGTGCACACATATTACATATTACATAAAGCTTCTGCATTCCTTAAAGATTACGCTCAGCTTAAAGATTTAGGTTGTGTTGTAGGGTGACAGATGTGACGCCTATAGCTCCCCCTTGCAACAGTACGCCCGGAGTCTGCCCCCTCGCTGCGTTCTTCCCACGACGGCAGGTGTTCAGTCCGACACCATAGATCTACTCTCCCAAGCCCCCGACCCACCTGACTCTCTCTCTCTCTCTACTGTATAATGACGACGCCACGACGGTGCTCTGTTTCTTCTGTCGCGTATCTCTCTCTCTCTCTCTCTCATGCAATTAATCTGTGACTTCTGTTAGTATCATATAAATCGAATTTAACGTCACGCATTCTCTGTCCATGACATGCTGGAAACTTGCATGTCTTCGAAGTGTTGATAAAAAAGCATTTTAATAAGTAAGTAGGCCTATCTAGTCATGTGCTGCTGGCTTATCTAAACGATTATATAGGTATGTTGTAAATATAATCAATAAACGATTATATAGGTATGTTGTAAATATAATCAATAAACGATTATATAGGTATGTTGTAAATATAATCAATAAACGATTATATAGGTATGTTGTAAATATAATCAATAAACGATTATATAGGTATGTTGTAAATATAATCAATAAACGATTATATAGGTATGTTGTAAATATAATCAATAAACGATTATATAGGTATGTTGTAAATATAATCAATAAATAATAGTGATAGGAAAGGTTGTAAATTTCGTATCGGATTATGTACGGTACATTATATTGTGCACTAAGAGTTCTGGCGTACCATAATTATGTACGGTACATTATATTGTGCACTAAGAGTTCTGGCGTACCATAATTATGTACGGTACATTATATTGTGCACTAAGAGTTCTGGCGTACCATAATTATGTACGGTACATTATATTGTGCACTAAGAGTTCTGGCGTACCATAATTATGTACGGTACATTATATTGTGCACTAAGAGTTCTGGCGTACCATAATTATGTACGGTACATTATATTGTGCACTAAGAGTTCTGGCGTACCATAATTATGTACGGTACATTATATTGTGCACTAAGAGTTCTGGCGTACCATAATTATGTACGGTACATTATATTGTGCACTAAGAGTTCTGGCGTACCATAATTATGTACGGTACATTATATTGTGCACTAAGAGTTCTGGCGTACCATAATTATGTACGGTACATTATATTGTGCACTAAGAGTTCTGGCGTACCATAATTATGTACGGTACATTATATTGTGCACTAAGAGTTCTGGCGTACCATAATTTGTCCACGTGCAGGCCAATCGTTACATTACATTTTATTTTACTCCCATGTATTACTTCAAGATACATACACAATCGAGTACGCCCCCTGCTATGAGCACCTTAATCTTCAAAAGTCTGAAGTAAACATTTATCAATTTACCTTCACGTGGACCTATTTGAGAACTTCCTTTCGCTTATGTCTATCCACCCTCCTACCTAACATAAGGGGGGAGGGTTGCTTTATCGGGCCCCCTTTCTCCCTCATATTTAGCCCCAGTAGTGCTGAGATTTTAAGACGCTTGCCCCATTAGTTTGGCGATTTTCAGATCTTTCACCCCATTTTTGCCAATATTAATACCTTTCATACAAATTAGGTGTCTATGTTTTCCTGGCGAGCGATAGTGAGCCTGTCATTTAAGAGGAATCGGCCTTCGGCCGGAATATATTTCTATCGAAAATTTATCTTGAAGATGGGTGTTGGGGATGTTTTTTTAAGCTTGATGGAGGTCTAGGGAAGAACTAAAACAAATATGAAAAGACAAATAAATAAGCAAATAAATACGCCATTTTTACCAAGCTCACGTAAATCCTCTCGGCATAAACTACGGGTCGAAATCCGAAATTCTACCATGTCAATCTCCAAATTTAGTGATGGGCGATAGTTATTGATTGATGTGGAAATAATGGTCGGGAGTGGAGGAGCTACCACCATGCAAAGTATATACACCGTCTATATACTTTGCTACCATGAGGCCCCACAGTGTTGCCAATGGACATACTCTCCCGCTAAATATAGATGTATTTACTTCGGTCTAGTGGCAATTTTGACATCTAGCGACAGGAATCCTTGGCGATATTCTGGAGATTTGAGCCATTATAGAGCGATGGTATAGAGAGTGTGGCAATATTCTAGCGATTTTAGGCGGGTTCTTTACTATGATTTAAACTGCTTTAAACTTTGTATGTCCAGGCATTTTGACCCTAACGTCCTTTGAATTTGGCTATGTCACTCCTCTGGCTTTGGGGGAGACACTCGTTACAGACAGCAAGCCTTTTTGTCTCCTTCAAACATATAGGAAAACAAAATCTAGCGGGCTTGATTTGGTAACCCTGACTGGCCCCGTGTATACCGGTCTGCCCCTCCCCCCGGCTTGCCTTGAGTCATGCTACCCTATGAGAACCAAAGAGAACATATTTTAGGTTTTTATTCCGCCGAGTTAGTGCAGATTGGTACAGGTTATTCAAAAGTTCGGCGACCACCAGGAGGACACTTTACGTTGGGGGAATTAGACTTGTTTATAGGTTAGGGAAGATTTACTGATCCCCCCCCCCCCCACACACACACACACACTACCTAATGTGCATGTTCGTCGTTATGTTACATTTGCATAATGTGGAACATATTAGCATAATTTAGGCTACAGTGGGTTAGGTTAGATTGTTAAGGCTAGCTTGACCAATATATAGTTTTGTTACATGTGTTGTTGAGTAAAGGTATTCGCATTGCTTGTCTCACCTTTCTTATGCCTTGTCATGTCAGGTATTCGTGGTACACTATACAGCGAAGTTCTCGAAACCGTGAGCTTTGGCCATTAAATTGCAAATATTCTAAACACTAACGTCTTCATATCAAGCTTGAAGGATGTCTGGGAAGGCGTTTTTGTGAGCCAAGGGGACAAACTAAAATACATTCTTCGATACCAAGTAATACCACGAACTTCTGACACTGCTGTACGAACCAGCTAATCTCAGTGGGACCAAATTTTCGAGGGTCTCCAGTCTGTTCCCATATACATTTGTCACCAACGTCAGCGGGTTTGCAAGGGGCACATTATGGGGGCCTCTTGTTCGTCACACTGCAGTTGCTACACCGCTGTGACGGGAGGGGAAGGGGGAGGTGGAAAGTAGACATCACACGAGAGCTTCTATTATCAACTTTCTTACTCAACTTTGATCTGCCGGCTTCTGAAACACACTTACATGATAATTCCGTCAACTGTGATCATCTACCTTTAGGCTAGTCGTCGATACCAGTGTCAAATAATCTCTAAATATTGCCAGGTTAAAGTTTCGGATTCTAAGTTGGCGATAAAAGGGGCTCGTGTGATACCACCTTTGGTTGCATCTAGGACTTGTGACATGTTGTGCTTTGAGGCAGGAGTGCTTGACAAGGATTGGGAATATTATGGGCAGTGAGGCAAGGCGTGCGCTCGCTCTCGCTCTCTCTCTCTCTCTCTCTCTCTCTCTCTCTCTCTCTCTCATTATTATTATTATTATTATTATTTGTATTATTATTATTACTATTATTATTATTATTATTATTATGTTTATGTATATTACTTGTTTGTTTTTACTTATTTATGCTTTCTCGTTATGTATGATGTATGGGAGTATGCGTTGTTTGGTCCAAATATTAACACACACAGACAGACACACACACACACACTACGTCACACGCACATATTCAGAGAGAGATAGGGGGGGGGGGGGAGCGATCTTTGAAGTAGCCCAGATAAGTGTACAGTGTGTATGCAACGATATGAGGGGAAAAAATGAAAGATACACAGGCTGCCGAATAACAACGGGCTTTAAGCTTGGGAATATGGAATGAAACAGGTTGAGAGAGAGAGAGAGAGAGGGGGGAAAGGTAAGATTTCTTAGGGAAACGTATAAATGAATCGCTTGTTTAGATACAAACGAGAACAGAGACCTAACTCCTTGATAACATCTCGGACACATATATGAGAGAGAGAGAGAGAGAGAGAGAGGGAGAGAGAGAGAGAGAAAAGGGAAAGGGGTGAAACAGAAAAATATGAGAAACAGAAGGGAAGCACATCATTTATTCAGAAGCAGAACAGAGACATTGATCCGTAACACCAACTCGAACACCCATACGAGAGGAGAGAGAGAGAGTTGGCAGGGGAGGACAGGACAAGATCACCATCATATACGAAACAAATTGACAAAAACGATACAGTTAATTAAACTACAATACTACAGACAGACAACAGGCACTTTTTAACCCCTTCACTACCATTACATAATTTCCATCATATCCAGGTTACCATTAGACAATTTTTGTTAGCGAATAATCTACATCTAGGCCTCAGAGGGGTACATGTGAGCCCAATAAATCCTCTGAATAACATAGGTCCTTCTTAAACAGCACAACACATTCTACTTTAGCCAGAATAAAAGGTAAAGAGGCTGAAGGGGTTAAACGAATTATATATACAGTATTTCCATTGACAATAGGCTAGGATTGAGAATAAGAAAGGTAAACAACATGAGACCAGAACAAGATCAGCAACATACACGAAGCAAAACCTAAACACGTACAGAACAAATACAAACAAATGTTAAGCTACATGGAACGGTCACTTTAATTATGGACTAATAAAAATATGATGCTCAAGCTTTCTATCAAGAGGATAAACTTGAATATAAGGAAGGCTAGTAACGTGAGACAAGATACGGATTTATTAAGATATGAAACAAATCACATAAATTTACTAAATTGTTAACTATATGCAACGATAGCTTTAAGGATCAGAAGAAAACAAATGTAATACAGGATTTCCATCAACAACAGGCTAAGCTTGAGAATAGGGAAGGCTAACATCTCGAAAAAAATAGAAGCTCATATGAAGCCAATTAACTCCTCAACATATATCCCCGAAGCAAATCGACTAAATGCTAGGTAACATGTATCGGCGAATTAATAGATTGAAAGAAAGAACTTATACGCATGCTTTCCAACGACAATAGGATAGGCTTGAAAATACGACAGCCTAGTGAAGTAAGAACAGATAATGAATAGAAACTCATACGAAGCAACTCTACTAATCGCTAGACTATATGCAACTGCGGGTTAAAATTTAAAGAAAAAAAAATATATATACACAAGCTTTCCCTCAGCTATAGGCTAGGCTTGAGAATAAGACAGGCTAAATTAATAAGAACAAATAAGAAAGAGACTATATGCAACGGCGGGTTAAAATATACAAGAACAAAAATAATACAGAGGCTTTCCATCGACAATAGGCTAGGCTTGAGAATACGACAGGCTAGTAACGTGAGAAAGGGTCCTAGGGTCTGTATTTACATAGCACAATGCAGCAGTGGCGGATGAATACTGCGGGGAGGGAGAGGAAAGGGGGAGGGCAAACTGTGAGGTGAGCAGTCCAGATTTATAATAACTATAGGTCGAAGCCTCGAGGAATGTAGCAACTTAGTTGAGTCCTAGAACTGTCAATCTTCTACTGTATTTCTGAGTCATTTCTCCGCTTGTTCTTCCTCTGTCCAACTGCTCTTCTTTCCTACTTTACTCCAGTCATCTGGTCTGGTCGAGTCTTGACAAGGGACTGGAGTTCTCGCAGAGAGGCTCCAGTCCTGACGTTATTCTCGACTTACAATGTGCTGGCTTATTAATCCAATAGGGGTGATAGCCTCTAAAGCCCTATTTTAACTAAAAAAAAAAATTGAGTCTTCTACTGTACTTCTCACTTCTCCCCTTGTTCTTCCTCTGTCCAATTGCTCTTCTTTCCTACTTTACTTCAGCCATCTGGTCTGGTCGGGTCGAATTGTTCGGTAACAATGAAGCAACTTGGTTGAGCCTGAGAGCTTTGTCTTCTACTGTACTTCTCACTTCTCAGCTTGTTCTTGCTCTGTCCAATTACTCTTATTTCCTATTTTACTCCAGCCATCTGGTCTGGGCATAAGTTTGTTGATGGAGAGATCCTTTATCGCGCCGTGCCCAGAGAATGGTTTGTTTTAGCTAGAGTATCGTGCAATCAGACACAAAGCTTTATGTATAACGTTATAGAGAAGACCAGACCAGATGGCTGGAGTAAAGTAGGACAGAAGAGCAATTGGACAGAGGAAGAACAAGCGGAGAAGTGAGAAGTACAGTAGAAGACTGAAAGTTCTCGGGCTCAACCAAGCTGCTTCATTATTATAGAGAAAATTAAGCAGAGGGTTTGATACCTGTGTCGACTGAAATATTACACCTTCATTTGTTGATTGTTATCTATTGACTAAATATGATGTCCTCATACTATCTGGCTCATATTATACGATTCTATCCGCCTTAAAAAGAACTACTCATCGTCTGTGGAACATAGATGAATATAATTTTTTCATTCCAACCCGATTACCTTATTTAATTATAATTACCTCCAGGTGATTTCCATTCACTTAATATGACATTGTCTTGCAACCCTACCAGAAACTCAACCTGGGATATCGCCTCCGTCGACTTCACTGACAAGAGGAGAATGGTCGTATTCCTGGTCCCCCTTCTCCCTCGTGTTTTGTCCCATTAGTTTTCAGATTTGATGATGTTCGGCCCATTAGTTTGGCGGTTTTAAGACCTCTCGCTCCATTGTTGTGTCAATATTAAGACTTGAGGGTGTTTTTATTTAGTTTGATGGAGGTTTAGGGAGTAAACTAAAAAGATACATAAATGAGTAAATAAATACGCCCATCCCCCCTTAAAACCCAAACTTTCCTCAGATAATTGACTAAGTTTCTAAAACCCATTGCCAAGTTATTTTCAGCCGCCTCTTGCTTTTCAAACTGATAACAGAATGTGTATATAGTTTTACATCTTACATTTCGTGGCGTACGCCTTTAACCCCTTCCGTACAGGCGACGTCTTTTTAATTTTATTCTAGCTGTATTTAGAAGATGTTGTGCCGCTTAAGAGGGATATGTGGTTGAATAGAAGGGTTAAGTGAGATAGTTCGAAGCCCGTATATTGGTGACTTTTTAAACTGAATAAAATCGTCTATAAGTAGGGAGAATAAAGTATATAAATACGTCGCCGGTACAGAAGGGGTTAATATATTATTGCTTTCAGTACGATAGTTGTCGTACACGGTTATTCAGAGTAAACAGAAGATTATATTCAGTATAGGAAAGATCTCGAGTACAGTTATTCAGGGCAAATAGAAGGCTTTACAAAGTTTAGGAAGGACCTCTATTAGTCATTCCCTCTATGCAATGATATCTGTGTTGCACTCTAGCTAACAAGAGGCGGAATTAGTATATCTTCTCTCCTCCTCTTTTCTCCACTTTCTCCTACGCCGCCTCCTCTTCATCATCAGCAGTATGATCTGTATTTCTTCTTCTTCTTCGTTTCCCAGTGATGTCCGTTATTGTTTCCTTCACAGTGAAAGACCACGAAGTAGCCTATATGCTCACCCCCCCCCCCCTCACCCCACCCCCACCCCCCAACCCCGCCCGCTCCCCTCCCCTTTCCACGTGTTCCAACAACGATGTGGTAACCGACCGTATTATTATAATACTGTATTCTTAGAATTTTAGGAAGGGCTTAGTCTCTCCCCACATAAACACTAGGACGTGTCATGCCATGAAGATAGGAGACTGATTGTTGATTTAAGATGGAATACTTTATTTCACCCAATTTTGTAAAAGAAAGTAATGATAATAATAATGATAATAATAATAATAATAATAATAATAATGATAATGATAATAATAATAATAATAATAATAGATAAATTAATTAAGATAAATCAATAGTGTATTATAATTTATTATAGTATATAGCAAATTATTTCAGTGTCATAAGTGTTTAGAATGAGGTCCTTAATCACATATGTATTTCAGAGAGACCTATCACACCAGACTTTACCCAGTTACGAAGCTTCCATTACGTTCTGTATCATAATAATTGAACCCAATACATGAGGTTCTCTATTCCTCTTCTATGATTCATGGTGTTCAGTTTAGTTGATACAAGTTGGTGCTCCATTATATATTTATTTTATTTATATATTTTGTATTTATTTTTATTGTTTTCAATGCAAGACGAGGAAGGAAGGAGGGGCCCGAGGGGGTTTGGGGTTGGGGCAGGTGAAGTAGGAATGATGAAATGCAAATAAAAAAATCCTGATCAATTACAATATATATTTCTTTTCAGGCAGACCCGAACATAACTTAGGAGCATCATGAAACAGTACAATATTAATATTTTCAATTTTCCTGATAGAGGCATAATAACTAATCTTAATTGAAATTTAACCAGTCCCAATACATTCTCTAGTACAATCAATAATATTGCATATTCATCCTTCGTTTTCATATTATTTTATAAATGTTTGCACGGTCTTCAATAAAATTTGATATCTGGTCTAAATTGAAGATAATCATGATAAAATAATTATAATCTCTCGGGTATTACAAAATATAATACATTGTATATTACTTGTCTCACCTTTCCTATATTCATCTCATGTCATGACATTTCGTCTACGTAATTGTTAATATGTTAATATATTAATTATCCTGTTAAACATGTAATGAATGTATGTATGTATGTATGCTTAAATACTCCCAGCCGCGATCGAACCTCCGACATTCATACTGGGAGTATTTATACATTTATTAGCTCACGTGTATTTGTGAGATATGCTTGGTATGTATGTATGTATGTATGAACTCAGGCACATCCCCCATAGCTGGGGGCGGCCAATTCGAGACAGAGCCCGAACAGAAACAACTTTTAAAGTTCCAATTCTTAGGATCCTGGACCACTTTCACGTTCCCTCGCCCCTTTCTCTGTCTCGTCTAGTAGGTGAATTTTTTAAGGGGAGGAGGATTCCTAGCCTTGCCCCCAGAAGGTAAAATATAACAGTAACAGAGACAGATATAATCGGTTAAGGTTGGGTAGAGGATGCCCAATAGTATATATTAGTATATATTAGTATATATAGTATATTAGTATATATAGTATATTAGTATATTATAGTATATTAGAATATTATAGTATATTTATAGTATATTAGTATATTATAGTATATTAGAATATTATAGTATATTTATAGTATATTAGTATATATAGTATATTAGTATATATTAGTATATATAGTATATTAGTATATTAGTATATATAGTATATTAGTATATTAGTATATATATTAGTATATTAGTATATATAGTATATTTATAGTATATTAGTATATTATAGTATATTAGAATATTTTAGTATAGGTATAGTATATTAGAATATTATTGTATATATAGTATATAGTATATATTAGTATATTAGTATATTAGTATAGTACAGTATATTAGTATAGTACAGTATATTAGTATAGTACAGTATATTAGTATAGTACAGTATATTAGTATATTAGTATAGTACAGTATATTAGTATACAGTATATTAGTATATATTAGTATATAGTAGTATATTAGTATATATTAGTATATAGTATATTAGTATATATAGTATATTAGTATAAATAGTATATTAGTATATTAGTATATATAGTATATTAGTATATATAGTATATTAGTATATATAGTATATATAGTATATTAGTATATATAGTATATTAGTATATTAGTATATTGTATATTAGTATATATAGTATATTAGTATATTTAGTATATTAGTATATATAGTATATTAGTATATATAGTTATAGTATAGGTTATAGTATATTAGTTATAGCATAGGTTATAGTATATTAGTTATAGCATAGGTTATAGTATATAGTATATTAGTTATAGTATATTAGTATAGTATTGTATATTAGTATATTAGTATATTTAGTATATTACGTATATTTAGTATATTACGTATATTTAGTATATTTAGTATATTAGTATATTTTAGTATATTAGTATAGTACAGTATATTAGTATAGTACAGTATATTTATTATATTAGTATAGTACAGTATATTTATTATATTAGTATAGTACAGTATATTTATTATATTAGTATAGTACAGTATATTAGTATAGTAGTATAGTATATTTATAGTATATTAGTATATTATAGTATATTAGAATATTATAGTATATTTATAGTATATTAGAATATTATAGTATATTTTAGTATATTTCAGTATATTAGTATATTTTAGTATATTAGTATATTTAGTATATTAGGTATATTTAGTATATTACGTATATTTTAGTATATTTCAGTATATTAGTATATTTTAGTATATTAGTATATTTAGTATATATAGTATATTAGTATATATAGTATATTAGTATATATAGTATATTAGTATATTAGTATATATAGTATATTAGTATATATAGTATATATAGTATATTAGTATATATAGTATATTTATATTAGTATATATAGTATATTAGTATATATAGTATATATAGTATATTAGTATATATAGTATATTAGTATATATTAGTATATATAGTATATTAGTATATATAGTATATTAGTATATATAGTATATTAGTATATATAGTATATTAGTATATATTAGTATATATAGTATATTAGTATATATAGTATATTAGTATATATAGTATATTAGTATATATTAGTATATATAGTATATTAGTATATATAGTATATTAGTATATATTAGTATATATAGTATATTAGTATATATTAGTATATATAGTATATTAGTATATATAGTATATATTAAGAAACCTGATCCAATCACTTCTCCAGTAATACAAATCAACCTAAATTCCTCTTCCATCTCAAGCCCCGATACCTTCATCTCCTTCAGTTCCCTTCCTCACCCCTACTTTATTTTGGCTGCAATTAGATAATATTATTCAGCTTAGGAAGGACGTCTACCAATTAAAAAGCTACAGACTATCTCAATTAATCCTTTTACCTACCATATATCCTTCCTAAACTACATAAAATCGTCTTAATGTAGCTGAAATCAAGTACAAAAGAAGTAACCGGTACAGAAGAGGTTTAGCAAAATTACCATCTGCAATACAGTAGTATAGTGTATATAATATAATAATACATGAAATTACTTTAAGCAAGGTTTGTATCCATCGCTAACTCAGATGATGTGTATATATTTACTTAATATCGATGTTTACGACGCCAACTTCCCTATAGCCAAAAACACGTAAGTGGTCAATTAACGCCGTCTTGCAGCAATACGTTCTCTAGAGATACAACAGCTACAAAGGAAATACAAAGATCCTAAATTCCTCTTCCATCTCCGCCAGTGTTTGGAAGCCGAAGCCAAGTCCAAATACGTTCTCGAGAAATACAAAACAAATACAATGATCCCAAATTCCTCTTCCATCTCTGCCAGTGTTTGGAAGTCGAGGCCAAATCCCAATGTCAAGAATCGGACACGGCAGGCCTGGACGTGGTGTAAACAGTACTGAAGACTCCCCGGTGAGTCCCTCTATCTACTCTCATCAGCACAGAACAGAAATATGTAGGGGGGCGTTATGTATATTCGGTGTTAGATATCTTGGAAACAGAATAGGCAGTTTGGGTTATTCCATTTTGAAGCAATATAGGCCGCTTGTTTTATCATAACACTTTTAATTGATTATATATTCACACAATTCAACCAGTAAATATATACATTATATATACTTTCATGCATGTTCTCTTTCCTGTAAAGGTATGTATGGCTCTTCATTCACCTAATCACATACATTATTAATTGTAGTATCATTATTATAATTATTATTATGGTTGTTGTATGATTATTATTATTATTATTATTATTATTAAGAAAATGAAAAATACATTCAATGACAAACTAAAATTAATATAAAATAAGCCACAAGCATAGGCCTATACATAAAACATTTAAATTACAATAAGTTAGTACTCATATTAAATGGTATATTCTTACTATATTACCGTCACTCCACCAAAATAATAAATTGACTGTAATTAAGCTTTTGGTTAACACAAATCATACTACGTGTCAAGCACAATGAAACACGCTAACAATATTATTATGAAAACAATAATAAAAAAGTAAAAATCAAAGAGAGAGAGAGAGAGAGAGAGAGAGCGCGAGAGCGAGGGGGGGGGGGGTAGTTCTCATGCTCTCACATCTTCCCTATGAGCTACATGTACGGTAGTGTCCAAGTTAATTCATGAAGGACTCTACTTATTGTATCGAATCCAAACAAGACAGGTTGTACAGTGAACAGTGCATTTGTATTTTAAATGTATATTTTAGTTCTTTATTTCACTGAATATTTGTATTTCCTATATTAGTGGAATATATAAATAGAGGCCCAAATTATGCCAATTAATCTTAAATATAGCGACATCAAATCAAATCAAATCAAATTTGGTTGAAGTAAGTTAATGGATATTTGCTTTAAGTTTCAAATGTAGTAAACTTAGTGTTGAATTACGCAAAGTAACATTGTATTCCTTTATCAAATCGTTTTCCATAGTCCAAGCCATACTCTCCTTTCCAACAATACATTTAATATTGAAATTTAATTATCAATCTAAGTTATACATCCTATTTGAGTTATACTAGATTTGGCTACAGGAAACTTACTAGGCTAAACAAAATCCGCTTAAACTCTTCGATAATATTCTTGCATAACATTGATTCAGCAAAAGGTTCTTAAGAATGTGTTATAGGAAGAGATGAATTATTTAAGCTACAGTATTTGCTGCTAATAGTGAATGGTTTAGGTTTAACTATGAACAAAATACTGACATTGTGTTCCCTTCTTCGCAGTGAACCGTAACCTATTATGGGGGGAATTCTTTTTTTTATTTATTTGTTTATTTATTTATTTATTTTTTTTGGGGGGGTCAATATATTTCTATATAAATTTATCTTTTAGTTCCTCACTAGACCTCCATCAAGCTTTAAAACAAGAAAAACATAAATAAATAAATACATACAAGATTAAGATTCCCCCTCGCTGTCGCTAGCCAGGAAAAATCGACACCTAAATGGCACGAAAGATCATAATATTGACAAAGAAATGGGGGGAATGGTCTTCAAATCACCAAACTAATGAGGTGAACGTCTTTAAATCTCAAAACTAATGTGGTTAAACCACTTATTATAGCTCCATGGGTTAAACATGAGGGAGAAGGGCGTCCAGAAAAAGCAACTATCTCCCCTTAACAACTTTCTCCACCCCTCTTACGGGAATGTTCTCGTCTTTCAAAGTGATGGGTAATAAATTGATATCGTGTATGCCACTTAAAAATAACTTTAGCATTCAGACGAACGAAAAGATACATGCTCAAGATATCGACAGCCCCATTCAGATTTCGATATACACTTAAGGGAGCCCACCTCGCTGTTTTCCCCTTTCTCTCCCTCTCTCTTTGGCTTGTATCCATTCGACCCCATTCAGCATACTATTTTAAGACGTTTACCCCCATCCAGGTGTCAATATTTTCCTGGCGAGCGGTAGCGAGCAAGAATATATATATTTTTGTGTTGACAGCAAGCTAAATTTGTACATTTTTCTATCGTCTCCGGCGAAGCCGGATTTCTCCGCAAAATGCTAGCTCGCTATCGCTCGCCAGGAAGAAATCGACACCTGGATGGGGATAAACATCTTAAAACAGTTGGCTGAATGGGGCCGAATGGATGCAAGCCAGGGAAAGAGGGAAAAGGAGAGAAAGATAAACAAAGCCGGTGACCCCTCTTAAAGAAAATTCTAACTGTCACTAGCTCAGCTTCTAAAATACCGAGATAAATGTCATATTATCCATACCGTTAAATAATACAATCGTATTAACCCGTTCGGTACCAGTTCCGTCCTTTTCATTTTATACTGGCTACTACTAGACGATTATATTACCAGGCTTCGAACTATCTTAGTTACCCCTTGTTACTAACACAGATCATTCTTAAGCTGCACAAAATCGTATAAATATAGCTAGTATAAAATAGAAAACACGTCGCCGGTACAGAAAGGGTTAATGTATCAAATTGGCTATATACTGTATATGCTACACACCATAGTCTTCAATGACACAATGCAGTTGTTTAATTAGTGTATGCATTCATACGTTATTTACCCTTTGAGTACCAGCGACATGTGTTATATTATATTCTAGCTATATTTAGACGATATTGTGCAGCTTAGGAAGGATCTGTGGTAGTTATAAAGGTTGGTTGAGATAGTTTGAAGCCTCATTATTGCTAGAGGTCCTTCCTAAGCTGATTAAAATCGTCTAATATTTTCCAGAATATGATGAAAAGGACGTCTCTGGTACTGAATGAGTTAAAGAGACAAGCAATGCATTTAGTTAATGGGGGATGGTTCACTCCTAGGTCGATGTTTAGTTAATGGGGGATGGTTCACTCATAGGTCGATGTTTAGTTAATGGGGGATGGTTCACTCCTAGGTCGATGATTAGTTAATGGGGGATGGTTCACTCCTAGTCGATGTTTTCATATATTTATAAGTTTTCTAGTTTCCTCCCTAGAGCTCTATCAAACTTAAACATCCATCAGATCCCCCTTCTAGATTAATTTGTACATTTTTTCGGTAGACAAATATCCTCCTCCTAAATTACAGACTTGCTATCGCTCGCCAGGAAAACAATGACATATAAATGGCACGGAAGGTCTTGATAATGATAAAGAAATGGGACGAAAGGTCTTAAAATCGATAAACTAATGGTGCGAACATCTTAAAATATTAACACTAATGGGGCTAAATATGAAGGAATAGGGGGGCCTGAAAAAACAACCACATCCCCCCTTAAATGTATTGTTGGAAAGGAAAGTAAAGCTTGCGAGAGAACAGGTAACCCCCCCCCCTCTCTCTCTCTCTCCTCCATACCTACCTCCTCACTCAACTCTCCTCCCTCCCCATACAGACCCCCCCCCCTCCCCCTCCCAGACTCCACCTGAACCCTCTATTTACCCCCCATACGTTGTTGCCATTCAACCGGCCCTCACTTTAAAATGGCTGATTATAACCTCTCCTCGCCTACCATCTCTCTCCTAACACCTCACAAACATATCAATAACTCACGCTAATAACCCTCACCTACCATCCCCCACTCACCTATACCAATTAACGTATGTGCACAGTGGAAAATATGTATGCCTATCTAGTTAATCTGGCAGTACCTACATTCCTCATGTCCGCGCGAGAGAAAACTCTGGTTTTGACCGAATGTTGGGCGGTTTTCGATAAGCTAACGGTTCCCAGCGCAAGAAAGTAATAAGTGCAAGTATAAACCTCCAAAGTATAAACACAATAGCTGGATCCTAACAACAATCCCATTCCATTGTATTAGCTTGGATCCTCTGAGCGATGTATGGGCGAGACACAATGAGGTTAGAAGTTAAATAAGCGACGGGAGGGCGGCAACACTGAACCGCTCTTCGGTGTTAAACATGGAAACTTGCTTTTTCTCCTTCATCTTTAGTCCCATTGGCTTTTGAGATGTTAAGAAGTTCGTTCCATTAATTTGGCGATTTTAAGACCTTTCGCCTCATTTCTTCGTCAATATAAACTTAAAGACCTTTCGCGTCATTAAGGTGTCGATTGTTTCCTGCTGAGCAATAGCCAGCCTGTGATTCTAGGAGGAAACGGTCTTCGGCTGGGATATATTTCTACCCAAAAATATACAAAATGTTCTAGGGTATGCATGTTTTTTTTTTTTTCCAGCTTGATGGAGGTTTAGCGAGTTTACTGTAAACTAAATAAATGGATGAATATACATATACCAACAAATAACCACTACCCCCTTAACCCCTTCACTCCTATTACGTTATTCTCATATTCTGGTTACCATTAGACGATTTTCTTTAGTAATCTACCTCTACGAATCAAATGGGTAAATATGATCTCATTAAATCCTCTTGGTAACATACATCCTTCTTAAACTGTATAACACCATCTAATCTTATCTAGAATCAAAGGAATATAGGCGTCATGGCACTGAAGGGGTTAAACATAGAGAACTTGACAACATTGGGAATATTGTAGCCCCGAACACACGCAACTCTCATCTTCCTCACCACCACCAGCCTCTGAATATCCATGCACCAGCCAACAAGACCCCGCTTCTCCACGACGCCAGAAAATTATGGGAAACTAGAGAATGCTAGGTGCCTCTCTGGCCAAGTGTCTCGCCTGTCTTGCTTAGTTAGTTAGCTAAAATAGGACTTCAGAGGCTATCAACCCTTCTGGATTATTCATCCAACACACTGTAAGTCAAGAAGAGCGTCAGGACAGAGCCCCTTTTCGAGACCTCCAGTCCCTCGCCTGTCTTGCCTCTATCATGCGTTACCTTACTTTGTTTACTTAGTTGGAGAAACGACGCGGTAGGTATTTCCGAGATATTGCGATGTTTTAGCTGGAATTGATGAAAACAAAGTAATTATCGGGTTCGATTGATTGGAGTTGAGATTAATGTTACGGTACCTCATTTTGTTTACTTAGCTGGAGATACGACGCGGTTGGTATTTCCGAGATATTGCTAGATTTTGGCTCAAGTAGATGAAACAAATAATGATCTGGTTCGATTGATTGGAGTTGAGATGTAATGTTACTTTTCACAAGATGTTCTTGGCTCCATCACCAGTTGTTGTTGTTGCTGTTCCTCAGGCTGTCTGGCCGAAAAGCCCTAAGGTCACGAGCAAGGCCAAGGCCACAAACAAGCACCTCCCCCCCCCCCCCCCTCCCCTCCCCCGCCCACCACTAACAAAGCCCGGGTGACCGAAGCCACTCCAAGGCGGGGAGCTGAGGAGGGCGCGGAAACGCCCGGGAAACCAAAGCCCCACCCAAGGCCCTGTGCTCCTCAGCAATTATGAAGGGAAAGTTGAGGGGCTAAGGAAAAATGTGAAGCTTTGGCTCCCAATCTGTCAACCTCTAGGTTGGCAGTAGGGAAATCAATCCACGGAAGAGGCGCGTCACTTGAGATCTAGAAAATATATTAGTAAAAGGAACAGTCAGAGTAAGCTATGGGTATGGTAGAGATCGCTCAGCTCTCACTCTGATAGACCAGCCCATCACCACATGACTAGAACCCAATCCTCTGAGCATCAGCTAGGAAAGGCCCTAGAAAGTCGCCTTTGGCCCCGGGGGGGATAGCTCCCCTATTTCAACGCCTTTCGGGGTTGGGCACCCGCCATCACCAGTTACCTCACTTCGTTTGGCTGGATAAACAACGAGATTGCCAGAGATCTTGCGATATTGTAAATCGAGTAATCAAACCAAGAGATTCCTTGGTTCTATTTATCACTTTAACCCTTTCAAGATCCAATACGCATTTTGTTTCTGTTTTCCGGCTATAATTAGGTTATATGACATAGTTTACTTATACTTCAGTAAGGCCTTTGATAAAGTTCCACATGAAAGGCTGTTAAGGAAGATAGAAGGACATGGTATTGGGGGGATGCTACTCAAGTGGATTAAGTCATGGCTGATTGGTAGGAAGCAGAGAGTTAGTATACATGGTGTAAAATCGGACTGGGGATTAGTTAAAAGTGGGGTCCCCCAAGGGTAGGTTTTGGGGCCCCTCCTGTTCATTATCTACATAAATGATCTTGACTCAGGCATAAAGAGTAGGATCAGTAAATTTGCTGATGATACAAAAATAAGTAGGATAATAGTCAGCTAGCGACAAAATGATTTCGATCATTTGCACGAGTGGTCCATAAATTGGCAGATGAGTTTCAATGTAGACAAATGTAAGGTATTAAGGATTGGAAATCGTAATTTAGATGCGAAATACAAACTAGACAATGTTGCATCTCTCTCGCTATTCTATCGCTACTATAATAATCAGTGTTCCTCAGAGCTATCCCAGTGCATACCACCTCCTTTACGTAGGGCACGTGGTACCCGTCTTGCAACTCAATCCCACCCCTACTCTATGCAACTCTCCAACCCAAGAGTGAATCGTTACTCTCAAACTTTCTTCTACTCAACAGCTGAGCTCTGGAACTCTCTCCCAGAATCAGACTTTCCCTCTTCCTATGACTTAAATTGCTTCAAACTCCGTGTGTCCAGGCATTTTGGCTCGAACGTCCCTTGATTTTGGCCCTGTCACTCTTTCAACTATGGGGGAGGCACTCGCTGTAGGCAGTTATGCCTTTTGCCTCCCTCAATCACATAGAAAAAAAAAAAAAAAAAAAAGATAATTGGATAACTCAGAGTGTGAGAAGGATCTGGGGGTGCTCGTTAGTAATGATCTGAAACCCAGAAAACAATGTATAAGTGTTAGGAACAGGGCAAATAGAATTCTAGGATTCATATCTACAAAGGTGTACAAAGGAAATCAAGCAACAACAGGTCTAGTGACCCTTCTAGGCTGCTTGTCCTCCAAAACACTGAGGATCAAGTGTCCAAACAGTGGTTTAGATTGGGTAAGGGAACATTGGAAAGGGAACTACTGCCCTGGAACTAATGTCCGTGGCAGGACTAGGAAGTTAGTAGGGGACATATTGGTTAGTAACAACTCTAGGAGTGTTAGCAACAGGACTGCTGAAGTTTTCTTAAAACTATACTTAGCACTAGTATGACCCAATTTAGACTATGCTGTTCAATTTTGGTGCCCTTATTACAGAATGGATATCGACCCTTTAGAGGCAGTCCAAAGAAAAATTACGAAAAAGATACATAATATTAGAAATTTGTCGTATGAGGAGAGGTTGAAAGTCTTAGGCTTGCACTCACTAGAAAGACGAAGATGTAGGGGAGACATGATAGAGGTATTTAAATGGATTAAAGGTTTAAATAAGGGCGATATAGATGAGGTACCGGTATTGAAGCAAAAGAACGGCGACAGAACCCGCTCAAATGGTTTCAAGTTAGATAAGTTTAGATTTAGGAAAGATATAGGAAAGCACTGGTTTGGGAATAGAGTTGTTAACATGTGGAATGCGCTGCCCAGAACAGTGGTTAGCTCAGAAACAGTTGAAAGCTTTAAGCATAAGTTGGATTCCCATATGGGTGATGTGGGCTGGGTGTGAATGGGAGCTGCCTCGTGTGGGTCGCATGGTCATATGCAGTTTCTCGCGATCTTATGACCTAGTGTTCTTGTGTAATTGGGGTTGAGTGTGACAGGGATCTGCCTTGGGTGGGCCGATCGGCTTTTTGCAGACTCCCATTTTCTTATGTTCTTATGTTCTTATTTCATTCAACTCTCTGCAATCTCTCTCTCTTCGCCGCAATGTTGCATCTCTCTCGCTATTCTATCGCTACTACAATAATCAGTGTTCCTCAGAGCTTTCCCAGTGTATACCACCTCCTCTACGTAGGGTACGTAGTACCCGCCTTGCAACACAATCCCACCCCTACTCTGTACAACTCTCCAACCCAAGAGTGAAACGCTATTCTCAGACTTTCTTCTATTCAACTGCTGAGCTCTGGAAATCTCTCCCAGAATCAGTCTTTCCCTCTTCCTATCACTTAAATTGCTTCAAACTTCGTGTGTCCAGGCATTTTAGCTCGAACGTCCCTTGATTTTGGCCCTGCTGTCACTCTTTCAAATCTGGGGCAGGCACTTGCTGCAGGCAGTTATGCCTTTTGTCTCCCTCATTAACATAACAAAAAAAAATAGGAAGGGTATATGGACGTCAGAGGGTTAATTGAGATAGTCTTTACCCTTACAATTCCAACAGATCTTTCTTAAACTGTATTAAATCGTGTGTTGATAACCAGAATAAACTATCAAAATGCGTCACAATCATCAGAGGGTTAAGGATATAATTTAGTAATGGTTTACTTACCCGCTTTCCCTCCATCACAAGTTACCCCATTGTGTTTGCTTTGCTGGAGAAACGACAGATTGGTATTTCCTGGATCTTCCGCTATTGTAAATCAAGCAAATACAAATGTACCTCCTTGTTTCGAGAAATACAGTATGATTAAAAATGCAATCTAACCCTTTCACAACCATTACGTAATTTGCATCGTATTTTGGTCCCCATTAGACGATTTTCTTTAGTTTGTAATCTACCTCTACGACTCAAATAGGTAAATCGATCTCAATAAACCTTCTTAGTAAAATCAGTTCGTCTTCAACTGCATAGCATAAGCTAATTTTAGCCAGAATCAAAGGTAAAAAGGATTCATGGTGCTAAAGGGGTTAACCATCATACCTGCCTTGCCTATCACGAGTTACTTCTTTGTTTACTTTATTGAAGAAAATAGGTGATTGGTACTGTACTTCCTAGATCGTACGATCTACGTAATATATTATATAAGGCCCCATTAATTGCTCTTTCCATTCACATATGCATAGCCTACGTGAGTTGCAGTTGGGATGTGTGTACATGCTTAGATTGATATGCAGGATTCGAAGTTGCATAATAAATCGTAGGCAGTGTCCACCAACCTTTAACTGTCTTCGTGGTGCGATGTATAAGGTGTTGATTTTCGGTGTGAGCATCCTGGGTTCGAATCCACGGACTGCCACATGTGTTTGTAAATTTCATTAATCGATTTTAGGAGTATGGTTGGTTGTTGGAAGGAACATAATTATTGATTGTTTTCACTCATTAAGGCTGTAATTTAGCTATCGTATGCTCAATCTTGCCTATCACTAATTAATCCACTGTATTTACTTTGGTGGCGTAACGACGCGATAGGTATTTCCGAAAGAAAACAATGTTGTAACATAATGGCCGTATTCTTAAACCTTACCACCATCAAACCCTACACTTTAATGATCCAATGGAGACGAGATAAATTGCTATCTCGAAAAAAAAGTCGATTGCAAGTTCTCTCAGTTCACTCAGTTCCAATATCTTCGTTCATTGTGAGATAGACTACACCCACCCCACACGTCTAAGAATACGGCTGTTAGTTACAAGTTAAACGTGAAAAAAATATAGAAGGTCGCACCCCTTTCCTATTCTTAAGTAAGCCATTTTAGATTTACATAAGAGTGACCATTACTTGCATTACTGCATGTCCACAAACATTTCAGTAATGTAAGCATGTTTCTTCTATTTTTTTTATTTTCTGTTTATATTATTTTTCTTTTCATTAAAGCGACGTTTACAAAGTAGTGTCCTATCTAGCTTATTTTAGTCCCCATACAGTTTATCTTATTGTATCTCAATAAATTCAACTAAGTTGCTCCCCAATTGGGCCCAATTGTCCTCTGTAGTGAAGAGGACCTTAGTCCGGCTGTTAGTTCTACTATTTTCCTTAACGATGTAATATAACTATCATATTAGCTCACCTACCTTACCCATCGCAAGTCACCTCCCATTGATAACCTATACTAACCCCTTGAGGAGGAAGACGTGTTTTGGCAGTTGATTCTGGCTATCATTAGACGATATTATTTAGATTAGAAGGAGTATATGAATAAGATTGTCTACTAATAGCCAGAAAGAAAAAAAAACAGAAATGCGACCCCGTATCTTGCAAGGGCCTGTGAGAAAGTCAACTGTTCGAATCCGCTGTGGTTTCCATGACGGGATAATTGATACGTAGGGCGCTATTTAATTTAAGGGGAGAGGGTTTTTTTCTGGCCCCACCTCCCTCATTTTTAGCCCCATTAGTTTTCAGATATTAGAACGTTCGGCCCATTAGTTTCTCAATGTTAAGACCTTTCGTCCCATTTCTTTATCAATATCAAGACCTTTCGTGCCATTTAGTTGTCAATTTTTTCCAGGCGAACGATAGTGAACCTGTAATTAAGGAGGAACCGGACTTCGGCCGGGAAATTTTGCTACCGAAAAATTTACACATTCATCTTGGGAATGTTTGTAAAGGCTTGCTGGAGGTTTAGGGAGAAAAGTAAAACAAAATAAAGATGCATAAATATGCCGACCAATAAATAAACCCTTCCCCCCTCAATACATCAAATATCGTAAACCCCTACACTTGGGGTTGACGACTTTGGAATACTTTGCTTGTGTTACTAAAACTGGCGTCCCACAACCAAGTGCATCATAATTGTTAAGAAAAAGCCCTTCCTTCATCATCATCTTGCAGCATAATTATGTTCAGCCATTTTCGAGATCTGAGACGGTGGCGTGGCAACACTTGTGTTACGGCATGTATCCATACAATAAAATACTTATGACTGACCGAATAATATATTACTTAACATAAGTTACAAGCTTTTAATACTCTCTCTCTCTCTCTCTCTCTCTCTCTCTCTCTCTCTCTCTCTCTCAAAGGTGCACAGGTTGAGAGGTCTGGGTCTTCCATAGGTCTTGAGTGACGAGCCTACGGTCCCGCCCCCCTTCAGGACCCCCCGTGTAGCCCCCTCTCTAGCAAGCCGGATTTATTGTATTACCGTGTCAGGACGTCTAGGGGCTACGGTTTAGTTTATTTGGGGGGCAGGAGGAAGAAGGGGGGGGAGGTATTTTTCTCTATGTGTCCTAGAGCGACCGTCGTGGCATTCCTTGATCAAACTGGATACGGTGGATTTGGTGAGTCACTGCCATTATCGTCACTCTTACACCCCCCCCCCCCACCTCTCTCTCTCTCTCTCTCTCTCTCTCTCTCTCTCTCTCTCTCTCTCTCTCTCTCTCTCTCATTAAATCTTAGCACCTTAGATTTCCACCAGATAAGTCTTTAAATACGACAGAAGCTAAATTTTCGGCATTCTACCAAATTCTGTACTACATAATTATACTCTTTATAGAATGATGTCCTTTTTGTTCCTTTGTTTGGTAGCTCTTGTTACCCCTATTCGTAATGTTATATTAATTTGTTTTTTCTAGGCAGGATATTCCACCCCTCTCCAAACCAACAGTTGCTCCTGATTAGTATAATAAATTTTTATCTCGTGGACATAATAAAATATCTGTATTATATATTTTCAAGGGCTACTTCTAATCCTTTATGTTCATTCGAAATTATACTTATGGGGTCAAGGTTTCCCATCAAGTTACATTGAATGTAAGATAGGTGTCAACTATGGGGACTAGCTGATTAATTCAACGTAATTCTCTGTCTAAAGAATACCCAAAACAAAGTGGGATCTGAGGGGCACTGAGAGCTATAACATCATAATCAGTAGTCATAGTTATCATTTGTATGTAGGCACGCAGTGAAGGTAGTCCCTAGTTTTACATTCTATGATGTAGAGATAATGACATAGTGATCTCGAGCTTTCCTCCCTAATTGGAGGCATACAGTCATTCCAACTATTTGTTTGTTAAATAATAAGAATTATGCAAAACGCTTTTCATGGTCTGTTTGAAGAATTCGTTTGAGGGAAATGCAGGTTAAATGAAGGTTATCAAAACTTAACCAAAAGTTTAATCATTTGTATGCAACTACAAATTTATGATGTTTACAAATATTTTACATAATCCGTTCTAAATTGATATGTAATGTTCACAAACTCCAAGAGTGTTCCATAGACTATACATCTCCTTCGCTTAAACATTATGTGGGAGAGGGGTTGGATGTAAGTACCTTCGAAACGGACACGGGAAGTCTTAGAGGGAAAACAAGTTGCACATTATATTTAGCTAAAAATAAACAACAGCATTAATGTTTAGAGTATTTTAGAAAGGGAATGAGGGATGTTTACCATTTTTAACACGATCATGTTATTTTCGTCTTATTCTGGTTACTATTAGAAATGTTCTTTACACTACAGTCTCCCTCTAGGACTCGTAGGGGCAAATATCCACTTTTGGCAGGCCCTCTAACAGTCTCAACTAACCCTCTGATTCCCACAATTCCTTCCTGAACTGAATCAAATCGTCTACTAATAGCCAGAAAAAGAGGAAAAAAGGCATCGTCGTATCTTAAAAGGGTTAATGCATAGCTTAATTTAGCTTGTCGAGTCTTTGCATAACCAGTAAGTTGTATAGTGAAGATCGTGAATATCATGGGAAACTTGTCATGGTCATTTTGAGGGGATATTCATATTGAAGTTTGACGGGCGAGGGATAATTTGATATTAGCCATGCTTTATGCTCGTTATGTTCGCACTAAATACCTGTTTATGTGATTAACTAGAGAGGTTCTCGGAAGAGCATATACCTTCTCTTACTCTGGTAGGGGTATGCGCTACACCGATCGCCTCCTGAATGGAATCACTTCTTCCTTGCTACATATCCTATCTGCCTACCAAATGTTATAACTTCCTCCAACTTTGTTGGCAGAAATAACAAGGCTAGTCCATCACAGTTGGGGTTCTAAAGTGTACCAATAATCAATATTTAAATAGAAAGATTAAACTTGCAGCTCTGCTACTTTTTTTTTCTTCCATAATTCTTGGTAACATTCAATTTCGTAGGGAACAGTCGATTTTATTTATTGATACCCCTTTGTCCCCTTGACCCCGCCTTAACTTGGCAGGGTAAGGGGGAGGGCAGAGCGAGGTGGGGTAGTAGTGGCCCTCTCTCTCTCTCTCTTGTCGGGGTTCTCGGGACAACCAGCCACCACCGCCCCACATCACTCATTCACGCCGGGGGTCCCTCTCGCACGTTGTCCCTCTTTCGACCAACACCCTCGCACTTTCACAGGTAAAGGCACTCTCGCAAGCCCACTGCAATATACACTTGGATTCAGGCATACACTCACACGATTTCAGAGGTAGAGGGAAACTCTTATCTGGTGCAATAATTACGTAAAATTCGATACATATAATACATTTCAGGTACCTCTAGCATGTCCCTCTTTCGACCAACACCCTCACACTTTCATGGGTAAAGGCACTCTCTCAAGCCCATTGCAATATTCACTCAGATTCAGAGATATTATCACACTATATCAGAGGTAGAGGGAAACTTGTATCTGGTGTAATAATTACGTAACATTAAAAACATTCTTAACCCCTTCTGTACCAGCGACGTATTATTTATTTAATTTTAGCTATATTTAGATGATTATATGCAGCTTAAGAAGGATCTGTGGTAGTAAAAAGTTTCAATTAAGATAGTTCAAAGCCTGTTAATTGCTGGAGGCCCTTTCTTAACTGAATAAAATCGTCTATTAGTAGCTAACATACAATGAAAAGGACGGAACTGGTACTGAATGGGTTAATCGATTTCAGGTCCCTCTAGCTTCATGTATACACTTACACGATTTCAGAAACAACGGGTAAAATAATGATTGGTGTAAGATTGATTTAGGAACAGACTCAAACGATTTTAGTACCCTCTCGCATCATGTCCCTCTTTCGATTCACACCCTCGCCCTCTCTCAGATAAAGGCACTCTCACAAGCAATATATACACTACTACATACCCTCATATTCAGGCATACACTTAGAGATGGGACAGTGCACACTCAAATTTAGAAATACACTGGCTAAACCCTGTTCCAAATAGGTAGTCCAGAAATCATGAAACCTAACCTCTGTAAATCTAAAAGGGCTAGAACAAATGGGCTGCAAATTTCCACACAAATTCCCTGGTTGACCCTTCCTAAATGGTCGAAAATTTCGATCGAAAACTCTAGTCTTTTGTGAATTATAGAGGTTAATGTTCAAGAGTTTTGGTCTACATGTTTAGAACAAGGTATGTTGTAATATTGACTCAGATTTAGGGACCACCATATAGCAATGCATTGGAGAAATTATATAGACACCAATCGAGCAGGGCAATACCCAGGGAAGGCCTCTAAGCATGTGGTAAGGAGTTGCTGAAACTCCCGTTTATTTTGTCTGGCTTCCCTTACTGTTTCTGTTTGTGTCTCACCTACACAGAGAGTAATCCAGCTAGCTCTCACAAACACCTCCTCCTCCTATTCCATTCACTATACACTAAACAAGTATGCCATACTTCTTTCCAATGCACCAACAAACAAAAACTAAAATAAAAAAATCGACTCTCTATTACTCTTTCAACTTTGGGAGAGACACTAGTTACAGGAAACTTTGCCTTTTGTCTCTTTCAAACACATAGAATAAACAAATGACAGGTTCCTCTCGCAGTTAAAGATATGTTATCAAACCCGCTGTAATATACATTCGACATTATGGCCTCACAGCTTTGTCTCTTGGTTTGGAATGTACTGTGCTTCGGTTAAACATAGACTGGCAAATTTGGGGATGAATTCGCAGGGTTCCAAGAGATAGACAAACTCCTAGCCTGTGCAGCATCGACTGGTATATTGAAATGAACTCTCTATCTATCCACTGATCTATCTACCTATCTCTATCAATCTAACCAACCACGTCTCTCCCTCCACCCAATATATAATCTGTCTACTGATCTCCCTACCCATCTCTATCAATCTAACCATCCACATCTCTCCCTCCACCCAATACATACACATATACATACAACATACGTATAACATACATACATATAGCATACCTACAACAATACAACATACATATAACATACATGTAACATACCTGCAACAGTACAACATACATATAACATACATGTAACATACCTGCAACAGTACAACATACATATAACATAGATATAACATACCTACAACAATACAACATACATATAACATACATGTAACATACCTGCAACAGTACAACATACATATAACATACATGTAACATAGCTGCAACAGTACAACATACATATAACATACATGTAACATAGCTGCAACAGTACAACATACATATAACATAGATATAACATACCTACAACAATACAACATACATATAACATACATATAACATACCTGCAACAGTACAACATACATATAACATACATGTAACATACCTGTAACAGTACAACATACATATAACATACATGTAACATACCTGCAACAGTACAACATACATATAACATACATGTAACATACCTACAACAATACAACATACATATAACATACATGTAACATACCTGTAACAGTACAACATACATATAACATAGATATAACATACCTACAACAGTACAACATACATATATCATACATATAACAACATACATATAACATACATATAACAACATACATATAACATACATATAACACCTACAACAGTACAACATACATATAACATACATATAGCATACATAATTACAGTACATAACATACCTACAATAGTACAACAAAGACACTGAACACATTTGAACATTATAGTAACACAGAGGGTACACATAAACAGTGTTCTTCGGTTGATCTACGCAAATTAGAACACATCAACGATTAAGGGGGAGGTATACGTCGCTTTTTCCGGATCCCCTTCTTCCTCATCTTTAGCCCCATTAGTTTTCAAATGTTATGATGTTCAGCCCGTTAATTTGGCGATTTTAAGACATTCTGTCCCATTTCTTTGTCAATATTATGACTTTTCGTGTCATTTAGGTGTCGATTTTTTCAGGCGAGCGAAAGCAATCCTGAAATTTTAGGAAGGGAACATTTTTCTACCGAAAAATTTACAATTTTATCTTGAAGGGGGGTCTAGGGGGTGATTTGTTAAGCTTGATGGAGGTCTAGGGAACCAACTAAAAACATAATATATTATATAAAATAACGATCAAAATATAAACCCTATCCCCTTAAAACACTCTTTATATTATGTCTACATTTTTGTTACGATACAGTGTTCATTATTTAGAGTGTGGCTATCTCGGCAACAAGACAAACTCCTAACTGCTGCCATACAGATCTTTTATTACCCCTTCTGTACCGGCGACGTCTGTTTTGTTTGACTTCATCTACATTTAGACGATTTTATGAAGCTTAGGAAATATAGATAATAGCTAAAAGGATTTGTTATACCGAGGGAAAATCAAGCCGCCCACGGTAACCAGCCACCCACAGACCTCGTGAAATACCAGGGCGCCCCCAGCTGACCTCCACCCCAGAACCGGACACACACCTACAGCCAGGGTCACCGATGACAGGCTCAACGCAAAACCAACCCCGTACGGCACCAGAATCACCAGAGGCATCGTCGACCATTGGGGCCACACAATAACGAAGCCCGTCCTTCACGTCTCTCTCAAGCAGAATGGGGTAGATATAGAAAAGTCCCCCCGAAGACAGGTATACCAAACCCCCACCAACACCGATCAGGAACTACTTCTTGGAGTACCAGAGGGCAGTCACACGGCCCCATATCTCCAGGAGTGAGGTCACCACCAAGGTCCATAGATACTCAGGTCAACCCACGGGGTCGCTCAAACTCCCTATCCGCGCGCATGACGTCAGAGCGTTGAAGGGTGAAGGGGTCACCAGTTTCTTCCCGCTCAATCTCAAAATCACAGCCGTTGGAGCAGCATCCTCCGTTTTCTATATCTTCGTGCCGTGAAAGTATAACTTCGATATTTTATAATACAACAGTGACCATAATGCCGTGTGACAGTGTAGCTCTGCTATTGTAAGTGAACAAAATGCCGTTATACTGTGAAGTTGTTGGGTGCAAGTCTGTATTCATTAAACAAGGAAATGTATCATTCCATCTATTTCCCAAAGATGAACAACTGAGGGCCAAATGGACTACATTATGTGGTAAAAAAAAACAGAGTTACTCCACAACGTGCAAGAATCTGCGGCAAACATTTTGAATCAAGTGCTTTTAAAAGAAACTTGAAAAAATCAAGTTTCCACTGCCAAGTATAAGTACATTGAATCGATGGATTGGCAAAGTTTGCGTGGAACCAGGAATACTTACATCCATTATCAAGGTTTTGATATGTAAAGCCCAGTCTATGACTGATTTTGAGCGTCTATGTGTACTATCTTTTGACGAAACAAGTATCGCTCATGAATGGACCTATGACAAAGCACAATGTATGCACCCAAGAACAAAGTACAATGTGCAATGATAAGAGGATTGGAGAGCCCTTGGAAACAACTCTTATATTATGATTTTGACACGAACATGACCAGGGACATTCTGTTTGAAATTATTTCCAAGGTAGAAGCAGCTGGATTTTTGGTAGTAGCTTTGGTAAATGACTTAAGACCAACAAACCTGGGGCTATGGAAAGCTCTAGGTATCAATATAGATAAACCCTTCTTTGAAAATCCAGCTGCTTCTAACAGGAATATACATGTTTTTGCTGATGCCCCCCATTTAATTAATCAAATTAATTAGAAACAATTTCCTTGATTCCGGTTTCCGGTTAGGGGGTAATGAAGAAAAGAATGTTAACAGTGAATGTGTCCGAGAACTTATTACTATGACTAAACATGACTTAAAAGCAACATTTAATTTGTGTTTAAATCATATACAGTATATGTGAGTGGGGTGAAACGGATGAATGTTCGCCTTGCGGCTCAATTGTTATCGGAAAAAACCGCAAAAGCGTTAATGTATTTCGGAGAGCAGGGGTTCCTGATGAGCAAAGACTGGAAAAATACAAGTATATTTATTTCATTGGCAGATGCTTGGTTTGATTTGTTCAATTATCGAAGTCCAACTGATCAAAAACTGTCCAGGGCGGCATATGGCCTGCGGTTAACAGAACAAAGCAAACTACTCAATGAAATTATTACTACCACAAAGTCAATGAGAGTCCAAGGTAGGGATTGTTTATATCAGTTCCAAAAAGGAATTATTGCATCTTGTCAGTCTTTGCTTGGTTTATATGATATGCTAAAAGACAAATTTAACATTTCATATCTAATGAAATATAGATTAAATCAAGATGTATTGGATTTTTTGTTTAGTTGTCTTAGGCAAATGGGAGCTTCGTACCACCAACATCCATCACCAGTACAAGTCAAATATAGAATTAAATCATACCTGCTTGGAAAGAATATAGAGTCAGCAACTATAACACTGACAGCAAACAAAATGATTATAGAGTTGGTAGGAAGCAACTATAACACTGACAGCAAACAAAATGATTATAGAGTTGGTAGGAAGCAACTATAACACTGACAGCAAACAAAATGATTATAGAGTTGGTAGGAAGCAACTATAACACTGACAGCAAACAAAATGATTATAGAGTTGGTAGGAAGCAACTATAACACTGACAGCAAACAAAATGATTATAGAGTTGGTAGGAAGCAACTATAACACTGACAGCAAACAAAATGATTATAGAGTTGGTAGGAAGCAACCATAACACTGACAGCAAACAAAATGAGGCATGCATAACCGAAGCAAATTTGTCCAATACAGAACCACCAATGTCTACCACAGCAGAAAACCTTGATCAGGAACTCCTGTTGTCAGCTATATTATTTTCAACTTATGAAGACGATGCCTGCAATTCCAGCAATGATATTGATACTCCAAGTTCAGTTCCTATGCCTTGTTTAAGTTTAGCTCAAGAAGAGGAAGGCTTAAGATATATTGGTGGATATATTGCCACCAAGTTTCCCCACCATGAATATCTAGGCCAGAAAGTGGCAAAGGATGACACAACATGGATTGGAAAAATATGCCGAAAAGAAGGGATGCTTATGACACCCAACAATGATTTTTTTGAGCAGCTAAAGCTAATGGAGAAAATATTTATTTGTTATCATGGCAAAATAGAGTTGAAAGTTGGAAAAGACTCATTAAAATCATTGTGCAAAGAAATTGTTGCTATGGTGCCTTTGCCATGGGAAGTGATTAGTTTGTTTGTAAAATGTCGAATGTTCTTTAGAATAAGAATTTTGAACAGAAACATGAATGCCAATGATCCAAGAAAAACTAAATCTAAAATGTCTAAGTTAATGAAATAAGTGTGAAATAATTGTTGGGACTTATTATATGGTGTTTTTATAAGACTAATTATGAGGTGTATTTATAAGAACATACGAACACTTGAATCTGCAGAGAGCCGACTGGCCCACACACGGCAGATCCCTTTCTGCAGACTCCCGCTTTCTTATGTTCTTATGTTCTAAGTTCTTCAAACTGTTTTCATATTAATCATTTATATCAATTTCACCACACCACCAAACTCCTCCAATGAAATTAATTAAATCATATATGTGATCCGCCAGGATTCGAACCCGGGTTATCACACACAGATTATTGACACCTTAACCATTGTCATATGTCAGATTTCTATTATTATGGAAAATGTGTGTAATTCTGCTATGTGCTCGCTCCAAAGAATCAATGTCCATTTTGTAATAAAATCACCAAACTTGAACTGCATAATCCATATGGTTTATCACTAATAACAAGTCAAGTTTTAAGATATCATCAACAATTCTGTTAATCACACTCCCTGAAATGAACCAGAAAATCATGTTTGCATTGTTACGAACGCTAATACATTACATTGTTTTCTATGTTTTAAATCATTGCCAACAAACACACATAGCTTTTTCTCACATTCTGAGTTTTATAATTTCATATTAGCTAGTTTATATTTTGCATTTGCATTAATCTTCCCTATCCTTAATAGCTTGCATTTGTTAATATTAAAATTTATCTACCAATTTACTGACCATTTACTGTATGTATAAGGCTAATTTTGATATGTATTTATAAGGCTAAATTTGAGATATATTTATATGGCTAATTTTGAGAGCTTCAACATCAAACTAGAAAGGCATAAGTACGAGATGAGTTAGGTGTGAGAGGGATCTGGCTTGTATGGGCCAACAGGCTTTTTGTACTCACTTCTATTAAGTTATTATTATTTATTTATTTTCTTATTTTTTCTATATTCCAACTACTCCCTCTCGGGCATAGGCTGAGAGCCTGTACATTCCACCGCTCAACACGGTGAAGCCCGTGAGGTCTTGTTCCAGTCTGGGGAGTGAGACATGCGAAGCATCCATCATGGCTCGAAGCAGCTCCATCTCTGAAGCGGCCGGTTGCTTCGCCCAAGTGCTTCACCGTCTCACCCTCCAGACTCAGACCCTCACTCTCAGAACGCCACCTATTGAGCAGTGAACTCACTAGGCATTGTCCCCCTGTAACATATTTTGAATATGGGAATATTCATACAGTGTTATTTAATCAGGGAACAATGAGGGTATTTTTTTGGCATTTCGGTGGGCTTTGTGGTAATGCACTGATACTAGGTACAGCACAAATTCAATCCCAATAATATCTTCCCATTGAGATATCGGGATTTGAACCCGGGTCCATTGGATTACCAATCCAGTGGCATGACCACTCCACCACACCTCCCCAATTATGTTATTATTGTTTTGTAACCTGTCCAATGTTCTTCATAATAACCTTACGGAACCTTACGATGATACTGGACGCAGGTCTTGTCAGTGCTCTAAGTCCAAATCTTCATAATTTAACTTTAATAGACACATGTATATATTAATAAAATAAGTGTGTACCGAATTTTGTGAAATCCTTATCCCGCTTTGTGCAACCTAGTTGTAAGAAGAAATTAGAACAATAACCAATATCTATAAATTAAACATGAAAATAGTTATCCCATTTTGTATATGCTAAATATAATATTATAATATTATAATAGTAATATAGTAATAGCCTACATTTGATATGAAAATGATTGGACCGGGTAAACAAATATACAAAGTATTATAAGCTTGTGACAGTGTATAGGCGGGAAGGTGAAGGTATTGAGGGATCACAGTCCAGATATTGTGTGAACTGTGTGAGGGATAAGCCTTTACAACGTCTCGCAGCTGTTAGGGGGCGGAGCTAGGCAGAGCAGCGAGCGTATTCTCTCTTTCTTTCATTTGGTACAACAGTGTGACGTCACTGAGCTGCGCGTGGGTTGACCTGAGTATCTATGGACCTTGGTCACCACCACCAGCCAACCCAGGGTTGGCCGATGGCCAGGTTACCTCCGCCAATTATGAACGAGCATCACCTGTAGAGTGGACTTGGGAGGGGATACGTAAACAAATACTGAAGGCCCTACCGTTGTTATCCCCCCTCCCCCCATCACCGGAATGACAAGGACCTATGTCAATGTTAGGGAAGGCCAAGGGTGCCTTTTTTCCATGTAGCCTATGTAGGCCTATGAAGATCTAAGGAGTGAACATGTACTCAGACCAGGTTAGGAAAGGTATCTCACTTTCCTCCTGAGCTGAGTGTCCATGACCTCCTTAGGTGCTCCAAAGCCCAAAGTCTCAGTGTGGTAGAAACAAGGAGTATTCAATATCTCCTGGTCCCTCGGTCAGTCTCACTGTCAAAGCCATTCGTTGTTGGACGTAAAAGTACTTAATTATCTCGGTCAGCCTCACTGCTGAGATTATCCATGGTTTGTCTATCAGGCCCTCTCTTAACTTAACTTACATTCGATTAGTCGTAATTCCAAGTCAAACCTTCAGTACGCTATCATAATTAATATCGCCATCTTATGAGCAGATTCTCACATGTCAGAATGACCACTCAGTCATCTGGCCACTGCCTACTCATAAATAGCTAAACTCTGCCTTAATATCGCCATCTTATGAGCAGATTCTCACATGTCAGAATGACCACTCAGTCCTCTGGCCACTGCCTACTCATAGATATCTAAACTCTGCCTTACCTTGCATCTTCTTCGAGTCCAGCTAGAAACCCGCGTTCATTCCAACCACACCCGAGCATCATTCTTAATTATTTAGCATATATCATCCTTGTCTAATTCTGTATATATCGTGTATCTATTATTGTCCTAGTTCTGATTTGTACAGGTATATATAATAAAGTTGATACCTAATTGTTACCATTTGACCTTGCTATGGGTAACCTCATTAAGGTGAACCCCAGGTAAATAATGTTATACCAGGGTTTTTACCAGGTTTTGAAATTGGATTTGGTAGGTTCTACTTAACTTGAGAAGTCAAAGATCATACAACACATGCATGGAAGACAAATAGAGGATACATATAACAACAAGTATATTTGTGAACAGTTGTTCTATTTATCTAACTCTTACGTAAATAACATAGATAGGTACATAATAATAATGGTTTTATACACAAGAACTGTCTTACCACGTTCGAGGATCTAGATGGAGATCAGGTATACAATATGGTTAGCTTGCCTCTTAATAAACTCATGAACTGTTATTTAAAACTCTTATAAGTCGTACACTAATGGTGCTAGTTAAATATTTTACCATAACAATCTAGACACCTATACATTTGACGAGGATTTAGTCAGAGTTGATTATTATGAACTCTAACTTTCTAGACACACCTGCGCACTGGTGAGAATTAGGCAGAGTCAATATTTGTGGACTATAACTGTATTTCCACACTTTCACACTAGTGGGAAATTAGGCAGAGTCGATACTAAGGGACTCTAACTTATTAATGCACTGGTGATAATTAGTCAATATTTGTGGACTCTAATTTATTAATTTTATTTATTAACTAGTGAGAATTAGGCAGAGTCAATATTTGTGGACTCTAACTTTATATACCTCTTTTCTGGGTATCGACTTATTTCTGGTTTTCAATATGGACTCCTGAGCTAACACTTGGAGCTGGAGAGGTGATGAGTTGAGGTAACAGCTGGGGTCGTCTGAGTCTCCATTGGGCCGTCCAGGTTGGCCTGTCGTGTGGATCAGTTGTTTAAGTTACAGATGGATTAGTTGGTTTTGGGCCTTAAATGAAGTTCCTTAATGTCATAACACTGGGCACATTCATCGGATGAACGCGAGTATGTTTAGCATATCGCTAGAGTTACTCGACTATCCTGACCATTTTACTAATCGGTGGTGAAGTTCTGTTCAGGTACTCTTGGTGTGGTGTCTTTAACCCTCCAGCCCCGGCTAAGCATTACATAAATATTCCCCGAAATCCGGGGGTTTTGGCCGAAAAACGTCTACGCCTAGGCTACCGTATCTTTCTTATTCTGACTGCTTCCGCATTCCCGTGCATCCCCAAGCGTAAATGTATTTCGTACCTGTAGAATGGCATTAAGTAGAGCTCTCTAAGTCAACTGGTTCAGTTGTGATGATGATTTCATTGGAGATAACTTTATGGCAAAAACAGACACTTTACACTACTTTTCGATACTTAACAATAACATACAGGCACACACGAACAAGCGACGCACTCCTTCTTGTGGCCGGAGATGCGGGGCGTCGGTCCAGTCGGCTGTTGTTTACATGCGTCGGACGTACGCCTCGCACACCAAGCTTACAGGCTTTAAGCTCATGGGTGTTTAAGAGACCTTCCGGGTAGCTCGGGTGTGTTTTTTATGGGTGTTTAAGAGCTCTTCCGGGTCTGATGGGTTAATATGATGTCTCAAATGCCATGACACAGTGACAACATATCTGGCTAACGCGAGTAGATAATAAGGTCAAGGCCATTACTATGTTCCTCGATCTGCCGACTGACCTTTATAAGAGGTTTTAAAGAATTCGGGGCGGTGTTCAAACCTTTTAATTGCAAGTGTCCGCTAACATGTTGTTGGACAAATGCACTAAGGACTTGTATATGCTGAGTGCCAGTTACGGTGTCTCGCAAAGCCCTGAAACTAGTCGAATGACCTTGCCATGTCAAGTATCCTTCGATAGTTTGGAGAGTGCGTATTTAATAAGAGAAGTAAATTCGGGAGATGTCCATAAGGTATACTTCTAGTAATAAAAGGTGCAGCCTATTGTGGATCTCAATGTTATGACTATACCATGGTACATATAACAATAATTCCTCAATAGGAAAAAGAACTCCTCAGACCTTTCGGGATATTCGGCATGCCTTCATTCCTACTTGAATGGGAGGGTAATTTTAGGACTACACCACTAGTATGCCAGTGTTATGAAGCCCTAAAATTGCTTGCCTTGTTCAGGTTTTGTCGGAGTAGTGACGAATTTGGCTGAGATGTCCCGGGGTAGGTGTGCGGGGATCAAAAGGTCATATGTCCAGTAGGGGGCAGATCTAAGGGCATTAGGAGGGACCCCTAGAAGTTTGCGGGCAGGTGATTCGGCCTTTGGGTGGAAGTAGGGCGTAAGTGGCTTCTCTTCTGATGGTGATGTTGGTCCTTCTGTCCCTGGCTGAATATTATTCTCTTCCTGAGAGCTTCATGTTGTGGTGGTATTATGGGGATAGTCTTTCCTGGTGTTGATGGAAGTTGTGGTGTAATGGTGGCAATTCTAGTGTCTCGTCTGTTGTTCGTAGATGGCGTGGAAGAAGTGGTAGCTGGTTTATAATTGTGGGTATTATTTGTAGTATGCTGGTGGTGATCCCGTACACATGGTTTCACTATTCGTGTGTCTTTTGGTGTTGTTGATGTCCTTATCTTCTTGGCGTCTGTCTCGAGTTGATTATTCTTGCTCTCGTTCTTCTTGCAGGTGAAGTGGGGTAGTTTTGGTATACGGGGCATCGTGTTTATTTTATTTCTTATTATTCCCGTCTTTGGTGTTGTTGGTTTTATTTTAGTTTCTCCTTCGTCTTCTCTCTTGGTACGTTTTCTCTGGTGATCGGGGCGGGCGTCTTGTATCTTCTGTTTATTATTATTTCCTCATGGTTTCTCTATTTGTGTGGCTTCTGCTGCTGCTGATTTCTTTATCTTCCTTGTGGGCGAGTTGGTTTTGTTATTCTTGTTCTCGTTTACTCTCGGTGGTGATGTGGGGGGCTGGTATGTGGGGCATCATGGTTATTTCCTTTCTTGTTATATCCGCCTTCATTGTTGTTTGCTTTGCTTTAGTTCCTCTTCTTCATTACTCCTGGGACGTTTTCCCATTTATTTAGTTCCTCGTTCCTCGGGGTTCCTGTAGTTCGTTGTGGGGGTCTTTAATAAATGTGTTATTTTAAATAAACTGCCTGATATTATTGTTATGTCATGTTGGGACTCTTATGCCCTATATCTCCATTCACAATAAATATAATAAATGGGTGAAAACCTGATTCAACTACTCACTCCAATGCCTCTCCCTTTAGCAGTTTAAGACACCCATACATACAGTATAGTTTACACAGCCCTAACTCCTCCATATTTATAACAAGGGCTGGTATCTTAGGATTATTTGAGATGGTCTGTAACTTTGTAATGGATAGACGTCCTTCCTAAATTGAATAAAATCGTCTAATACTTGCCAAAACATAATGGAAAGGACGTCACCGGTACAGAATGGGTAAAATACACCCACGACTGTTATGAAAATTAGGATAGAAACTCGTACTTTTACAGATAAAGGCCTTCTCTCGGGCACATTGCAATATACTGTAGTCTCTTATTTAACCATGCACTCACAGCAATGTCACCTATATTTTATGTGTGTCTTTTTTTCTAGTGTGATGTGCTATTACTATAATTTAAATACAATCGTAAGCTTGGAGTTATCACGCTTGTGTGTGTGTGTGAGAGAGAGAGAGAGAGAGCGAGAACGAGAGCCATGTCTGGCTTTAGGGGCCATAATGACACACTTATAAACAAAAACTTAATCAAACCCATATCCACAAGGCCAAACCTCTACAGTGAACGGCCTCTATCACGGCATTAGTTCAAGTGTAGATGTGAGCAAAGTCTTGGATGTGTGTATCTGTAATATCGTAATCAGAAATTAAGAGAGAGGTTCTTGCATTTTCTGGCCCCCTCTTCTCCCACATCTTTAACCCTATTAGTTTGGCGATTTCAAGACCTAGGGAGGAAACTAAGAAAAAATAAAAAAGATAAATAAATAAGAAAATATATACTCCGATCCCCCTTAAACCCCTTTACCCCTGCACAGCTTCTTGATCTGTACAGGGGAACAGTGCATCCATGTATTGAGTATAGTTCGTATGTGTGGGGAGGATCCTCTCACACAGCACTTCCAGACAAAGTATAAAAAATACTATTTAATAGTGGCCCCTCCATCATTGACGATATGCCTATTAACACAATAGTCTCTATTCAAGCGCCGCGGTAGCCAGTTTTGAATCTGCCGCACGGGGAAGAACAGAGTAATCGTCATAAGTGCAATGCTAATTCTCTTATGGAATCGTCTTATGATTGGGTACCCACTACGAAAAAACCTTCATAAAAAAGAAAAAAGAAAAACTACAAAAGTGTTATACTAAGCTTTCCATCTCGGTGGATTAAATATTCTTATGTGTGGATCCCTGACGCTACTAACCAAGCGTCCATACGTCCTTCTCTTCCCCGCGGGCAACCTGTGTGGACGTGTGTCGCCTGAGCTCCGCCACATTCTTCGTTCGCGCAATTCTCGTGAGTCCTTGCTCATTTAGATATATATCTGAGTTGTATTGAACAGGGTTTAGACTAGCTAGCTTAGGCTGCCCCATTGGTATGCCCGAAGGAAGTGTTAAAATTAGGGTACGTGTTGCAGGCGCCTACATATGTTCTCCAGGACCGACGCCTTATGGTTTGTAATATTGTGATTCTGCTGCGCCTTAGCTATTGTTTTCTCTAGTTAGGTTATTATCTTCGCAGAATAACATGCGTTGTACATCGTGAACAGATGCCGCATGTGTATTATTATAGCAGACATGCTAGTTTAACCCTCTCCGACATATGACGCGATTTTGAGCCTATTAGGGATACTTTAAAGCCTTTGTTACCATCAGGGGTATTTAGAAACCTTTAGTTTATTTACTTCAACCTCTTCAGTTGTCTTTGAGTTAGCTGTGGGCAGAAAACCAATTTTGGAGAGGTAATTATAAGAGTGAGAGAACTCTATTTCTTATTGCTAATCTGGCAACCTCTGCATCATATGAGCGTGAAAGGGTTAAGGGTTGTCACACGTAGTGTGGAGCCTTCTAGCGTACGAGTCTGCATACGGGCCCCTCTCGTGGGCCTCTCATCTCCGTGCTGTGGCTGTGATGTCTCCGGGTGTCGACGTCTTCATTCAGAATACTTCTTCAAGCCTCGTGGCTAGCCTCAGTAGGGGTCTCCGTTAGCTGTTAGGGGTTCTGTGTATATTTACCATTTATGTGTGATATATGTCCCCCTTTTCTTGGCCCCCCCTGGTTGTCGTGTGTCGATCACGTGCGTGGGGAGCCTAGGAGACGTCCTTTACGTTTAGTTTGGGTTTTCGGTTTTGTCATCCTGGGTAGTTGACTTCTCCGTGGTTGTTCTGGCCCGCCGGACCTCGTTTTGCATTTCGAGGCCCGGATCCCGCCGTGCTGGTGGCCGGGCACAACCAACTCTGGGTAGTGTGCCACTACACACCTTTTGCGGCGGGCATGCCTAGTCCGGCGGAAAGGGTTTGGTCTGTTGACCGGTGTTTTGACTCGCCCTGCGAACAGTCCAATACCCCGCCGCCCGGCGGAAATAAGAGTATGCTAACAGTTGGTCCGGCTAACAGAATAGCCATAGGCACTGTGGATGGTCCCGTACCTTGCCCCGCTCAGTGGCGCACGTAGGACAAGTATCTTTCTGGCTAGCCAACTAGCCACAGGAAGACACAGGACCTGCTTCCGGTTAGGGCCAGTGACCCATGTCACAGGTAAGCAGTCACGTGAAAACCCCATTTGAAAGGGGGTGGGGTTTTTTCACGTTAGCTCTCAGGCGGCGGAAAAATGGTTGGCGGTGATCAACTACTTTTCCGGCATCTAGGAGTCGGTAGGATGTGTGAACACCTCTCAGGTTATCCTTATGAGCATTGTTTCCTGGAAATTTCTATTTCCAGATATCGTCACATCTTGAGCAACACTTCAGAGGATCGGTTCCCAGCGGGGAGGGGAGTTCAATAGCCATGCCTCAGTTTTCAATTTGTGCCACGCCTACCTGTCTTCTAGTCCCAGTCACAGCTCATAAGCTGTGCATTAGATGCGTGAAATGCCTAGACAAGTCAAAAATGTTGTGGACTTCTCGGAAATGTCCAATTTGTTCAGACCTTTTTGAAGAATGGATCGCTAGCCAAGGTATGTCATGCTTGCTAGCCTTGATACAAATAAAGAATAAATTTGCTTCATACACCACCAGGGTGGCGAATGTAGAACTTTTTTGTGATAATGCCGAACTGCTACGGCTGATTTCCCTTTATTCTTTTGAAGATCCCCCATGTTTTCGGTCAAATCCCCTTTTTGCAACTAACTTCCCCCAATCAGTTAGTCAATCAACACTTTCAGTAGAGCCTTTTACATGTGAGGTTCACTCCCCTCCCCACTCTAAGAGAAGGACTCGTTCTGTGTCGCCGGAACCCCGGCATCCTTCTCAACTGCAGTCTCCCCTACGACTTAACGAGAGGTCTTCGAGCATGGACCAGCGGTCCCCCAAGAGGCGGAAACTGTTCAGTCCATCACAGGACTCCTCTTCCTCTACGGAGCCCGATAGCCCCCCCCCCCCCACCCAAGTGTGTAAGTTTAGTTCTCGGCCCGTCCCATCGAGGTCTGCCTCGGCCGATAGCCCCCCCCACCAAAGTGTGTCAGTCTAGTTCTCGGCCCGCTCCATCGACGTCTGCCTCGGAGACGCCGGAGTTTTTTCCCGGTCTCCTCGGGACAGACACCGTGGGGCATCAGTCGGCCGCTAGGGTTAGAGCCAAGGCGAGGGTTGTACTGCAAAGAGCTAAATTTGTTCTATCTAAAGGATATTTCCCTTGTGTCGAAGTAAATTTGTCTGATTCTACGGCGTCTTCCCCAGAGCGGCCCAGCAAGGAAGCGGAGGGTGTCTCAACACCCTGTGCGGCGACGTGTGGTACGAGTAATATTTTTACACCTAGTAAGCTAACCCCCCTTTGTAGTGCAGGACAGGGGCAACCAGAAACGGCGATCCATTCGGAGCCGGTACCACGTAGGATAGAATCGCCGGGGGAAATGCTCCAATCCCCGGCTCACTAAGAAGTAGGTAAGGTACTAGACATCACAGGTACTAGTGGACAGGTTGGGGAGTCAGGGACGATAGAAAAGGTAGGGTCCAAGTCTCGAAAGAAGCCACGCCCTCAGTGTGTTACGGCAAAACAATTAGATGAACTATTACAACAAGTGTTGAAACAGTGTGCTATCACTAAACGGGCCCGCGAGCTTCTCCCACCGGCAATGGGATGTCCCTCAGTTGCATCTGTGCTCTCTCCCGCCGTGGACTATGATGTTCAACCACTCACCACTGTCCCCTTGGTTAGTACGGAAACGCAACAAAGCGTACCAGTTCACCCCTTATCACCACCTAAAGTAAATCTATTGTCAGATTCAGCTACGGCCGCAGCTTCAACGCCGGCTATTAGTTTTTCACAGCCTACAAATTGTTCACAACCTACGAAGCTTTTGTTTACCGTCGCATCTAGTCCACCGGCGGAAAGTAATAAACCTCCGCCGGGAAACATGGGTTACCATTGCTCCAATCCGGCCTTTCACCCTCCTTCAGTTTCAAAACAAACAATGGGTGCAGTCCCTTACTGGCAAGAACCAGTAGGTATGTGATGTCCGATTAACCTGCCTACGTCGGGAGAAGGACACAGATCCATAAAGGGGGAAATTCCAGTACCGAGGGAGTGGACCATAGAAGTGAACAAACATAAGGAATTTAGGGCAAAAGATGCCCAAGGTAGGGTGGTGAAAGTACAGATAGACGCGTTCCCAGACAACATGAACTATCAATATTTTGTATATTCACCCAGGCAACTTGCCCCTCCTTCCCCAGGAGACCTTATCTGCCCAGATTGCTCCCGCCCATACGGTGTTCACAGTTACGATTCAGCTAAACCAAATGAACAAAGATTCATTACATCCCCAGTAACTATGTCAGCGGAACAAATGGCAATAAACCTGGGGGAGGTGGGACACGGGCCATGGGTGGAGTGGGATCAGGAAGTCCAACAGTTTGCCATTGCTCTCACGTCTAACTCTTCTCTGGCGGTTCCCCCGCCGCGCCATATGGAGTTTGATTTGCTGAAGCCCCAACCTGAGGGTGTTCCCAGAGCGTGAGATGAGTTCCTTACAGCCACTCAATTAGCACTAACTGATTTTCCGGAACGTTTCAATGCTCCTGAACCTATTGACCTCCAACGTGAGTTCCTCCTACGGGATAGTACGCAACGTAAATTCACAGGTTTCCTACTGTCGAGAGACACGGCCCGAGTCATTGCTAAACCTATTGCTAACCCCAAAAAGGGCCGGGATGAGGCAATCGAAGCTTTTCAAAATTATCTGCTACCCCATCCGGCGAGGTCAATCATGGACATACGGACGTCCCTCTTTGAGGCAGTCCGGGCTAGACAACTTCTCAGACTCCATATGGTAAAAGGCTTGCCTGAGAATGTGTATAATGAATTATGGGAATATGAACATGATTAGATTAATATCCAGTATTCGAGAATGGATAATAAGTCGTAGGCGTGTGCATAAACCTTTAACCGTCCTGGTGGTGTAATGGTTAAGGTGGCAAAAATCTGTGTGTGATAACCCAGGTTCAAATCCCGGTGGATCATATATACTTTAATTAATTTCATTGGGGGTGTGGTGTTGTGGTGAAATTAATAAAAATAAAGATTACAGAGTAATTTTTTCCCCAGTATTAACTCCATCCATTATGAATGCACAAACTAAGACGGATGTAGAAATAATGCTCAGCCCTACCTTACCACACTCAGTTAGACAGCGGTAAGGCTAGGTCACCTACCACTTGAATGAAAGACATGTCTTGCGGCCGGCGACAGGCGGACTTCACATGTATCCTATTCCTGGAGGATTCCCAGATTCGTCCTCCCTCCCAAAGCCTTGTACAGGTACGCGGATACGAGGCAAATCCCGTAGATAGCACCCAGGCATGCGCCAAGGGACTTAACGGTTGTTCCCGGGCTGCGCCCCGGCGAACGTAGACAAAGGGGTACGCGGCGATTTCTAACGCAGTTGCCGTCCCCCTATGATAGGCTCACTACATGAGTAATGCAGGATTCCCCCCTGCTAGTTCACCCCAATTCAACAGCTCACGTATCTCGTCCAAGTACCTGTAAGCTCTGCCGGCACAACTTTCCCCTCGCGGACTTAGACTTCATAAGCAGTTGAGGTATTTTTTGACAAAATTTTAATCCGGCACTTCTTACGAACAAGGTACACTCAAATGGGAATCTACACACTGGTAGTGTTGCAAAGGAATCAGGGAAATGGACATCCGCCGGTCCCCGGCTAATCCGGTCACATGCGGCGATAAACAACCCTAGGTCTCCAGCCTTAAACCACTAGATTATACTCTCGGATAAGGTTGGATAGATGGTTCCACAGGTACATTTAGTGGGGAGATTGTAGGCACCAATCGATCAGGGCTAGACCCAGGTGAGGTTATAGGCATGTGATAAAGAGTCGCTGGAACTCCTGTTTCATTTGCTTGGCCTCTCTTACTGATTTTATTTGTGCCTCATTTACACTGAGAGCAATCCAGCTAGCTCTCACAAATACCTCCTCCTCCTATCCACTTCACTACACTAAACATGCACACTACACTTCATTCCTCCACACCAAAATTGATTAAAAATTATGAAATTTAGCCCAGCCTCGGAGTCCCCAGGGGGGGGGGACCATAAATGCCCCCTCACCCGCCCGACCTTCCCCTGACGACCCCACAAAATTACCTGGACCTCGGGCTGTTACTCTTTCTATTAATTTCTGCAACATTCGTGGACTTTCCTCTAATTTTCACTCTGTTGAACACCATCTCTCCTCCTACAAACCTAATCTTCTTTTCCTCACCGAAACTCAGGTGTCTGTAGCAACATCCAGCAGCCCCTTCTCTGTATCCTCCTACTTTCTCTATCCTAGTTTCAAAGCCAAAGGCAGATGTTGTGCATATGTGCACAACAAACTCACTTGCTCTCGTGTTCCCGATTTCGACTCCTCTGAATTCTCAACTTTATGGCTCAAACTTTCCTGTCATTCTCTTACTAAATATTTCTGTGCTGTCTATCTTTCCCCTAACTCTACCAACTTTCCCAATTTCTTTGACTATCTAAACTCTACAGTGGAACACATTCTATCCATTTCTCCTTTCTCAGAAATCTCCATCTTAGGAGATTTCAACGTTCACCACAGCCAATGGCTCTCCTCTCACACTACTGACCCACCTAGCGAACAAGCCTACGTCTTTTCTATTATAAATGACCTAGAGCAGTTAGTTCAGCAACACACCCGTATCCCGGATCGCCTCGGAGATCAGCCCAACATTCTTGACTTGTTTCTAACTTCTAGCCCTTCTTCTTATACTGTCGATCTTTTCTCTCCTTTGGGCTCCTCCGACCATAAACTTATCTCTGTCACCTGTCCTATCTCTCCAGTACGGCCACCCGATCCTCCTAGCCGGCGGCGCTTGTGGCACTTTGGAGCTGCCGACTGGGAGGCTCTCCGGCAGTACTTCTTTGATTTCCCATGGAATGATTTCTGCTTCCGTGGCCGGGGACCCTCGGAGAGTGCTGAACGCATTACCGAGGTAATCCTATCGGGCATGGAAGCATACATTCCATTCTCTTTCTCTCAGACTAATGCTAAAAAATATTGGTTTACTCACGCCTTTTCTACTGCTGTCCGCCAATAAGGAGGAAGCATTCAAACGGTACCGACGCCTTAAAACTCAAGACTCTCATTCTTCCTATGTTTCTGCCCGGAATCAAGCCAAATCTGTTCTTCAACTTGCCAAGCAATCTTTCATCAATAATAAATGCACTGAACTATCCAACTCTAGCTCTTCTCAAGCTTACTGGCATCTAGCCAAAAACCTCTCCAACACTTTCTCTTCCTCGTCTTTCCCTCCCCTTTCCCACTTTGATGGCACAACCATCACTTCTTCCTCTGACAAAGCTAAACTCTTCGCTCAAACTTTTGCTAGAAACTGCACCTTGGATGATTCCGGTGCTATTCCTCCCTCTCCACCCTCCTCTCTCTTACTTTTGCCTAATATCCTAATCTCTTCTAAAGATGTACTTTCTACCCTCTCTGGGCTTAATACTAAGAAGGCGTACAGTCCGGACGGTGTTCCTCCTGTTGTACTCAAAAACTGTGCTTCCGTGCTGACTCCCTGCCTAGGCAAACTCTTTCGTCTCTGTCTATCCTCTAACGTCTTCCCTTCATGCTGGAAGTTTGCTCTCATTCAACCTGTCCCAAAGAAGGGTGACCGCTCTCAACCCTCCAACTATCGTCCAATTGCTCTCATCTCTTGTCTTTCTAAAGTTTTTGAAACTATTCTTGCTTCCAAATTTCTTAAGCATTTCTCTTCTCGTAATCTGCTCTCAGATCGCCAGTATGGCTTCCTTAAGGGTCGCTCTACTGGTGATCTTCTTTCATATCTTACTAACTCTTGGTCATCCTCCTTTCGGGACTTACGGTGAGACTTTTTCTATTGCACTAGACATATCGAAAGCCTTCGATAGAGTCTGGCACAAATCTTTAATTTCTAAACTGCCTCCTTCGGTTTCTATCCCTCCATCTGTGCCTTTGTCTCTAATTTCCTCTCCGGCCGTTCCATAGCTGCGGTTGTGGACGGCCATCGCTCACTTCCTCACCCTATAAACTCCGGTGTTCCTCAGGGCTCTGTCCTATCTCCTATTCTCTTTCTAATTTTTATAAACGATCTTCTCAACTGTACCTCAATTCCCATCCATTCATACGCAGACGACTCAACCTTACACTACTCCATTAGTTTTTCAGAACGCCCAAGCCAGCAATTCCTCAACGACAAATAGAATGAAGCCATAGAACACTTAAATTCTGATCTAACTACTATCTCCAATTGGGGCAGATAAAACCTTGTTACCTTTAATGCTTCCAAAACCCAATTTCTCCATCTATCTACCCGTCAGGAACTCCCTGCGGACTATCCCTTATTCTTCAACAATACAAAAATCAATCCTTCATCTTCTCTCAATATTCTTGGTGTCTCTTTTTCTTCTGCTCTCAGTTGGAAGGACCATATTACCAGTCTTGCTAAGGCAGCCTCCCAGAAGCTGGGTGTGCTCAACTGCCTTAGGGGGTTCTTCACCCCTGCACAACTTCTTGCTCTGTACAGGGGCATAGTGCGTCCTTGTATTGAGTATTGTTCACATGTGTGGGGAGGTTCCTCTCACACCGCTCTCCTTGACAAAATTTAAAGGAAAGACTTTCGTATCATTAACTCCCGTCCACTCACCAACTCTCTGCAATCTCTCTCTTCGCCACAATGTTGCATCTCTCTTGCTATTGTATCGCTACTATAATAATCAGTGTTCCTCAGAGCTTTCCTAGTGTATACCACCTCCTTTACGTAGGGCACATAGTACCCGTCTTTACAACACAATCCCACCCCTAATCTGTGCAACTCTCTAACCCAAGAGTGAAACATTACTCTCAGACTTTCTTCTATTCAACAGCTGAGCTCTGGAACTCTCTTCCAGAATCAGTCTTTCCCTCTTCCTATGACTTAAATTGCTTCAAACTCTGTGTGTCCAGGTATTTTGGCTCGAACGTCCCTTGATTTTAGCCCTGTCACTCTTTCAACTATGGGGGAGGCACTCGCTATAGGCTGTTCTGCCTTTTGCCTCCCTCACTCACATAGAAAAAAAACAAAAAAACATAAGTTCAGCGTCACTAAGGGAACAATCCTCCTAGCGAACCTGAAATAGGTACCCTGACAGATACAAGTATAAATAGAACATCTTTAAAGATAAGATGCTCAAATGAATGTTTCATTACCGTCAACTTCAAAAGGAGGGGCCAGTCTTTAGCTTAAATAACCTATAGCACTCGGGCGTAATACGCCGGGCATGGGTGTGTTCTTAGAGGTAATCAGGCGTTCATACCACGCTGGAATTCACGACCGCCTCTTTGTCATGCGTTGGGGCGACGGGGAGAGTTGTCATAGACATATCCCGGTCGGCTCTACGGTAGGATAAGCGGTGGGTGGTGTTTTTTCTGGTGCGGTCCCGCTTGACCGCCCCTCCTTCCGGAGTAAGACTCGTTCAGGGGATAATAAGTGGAAATTATAGGTTTGATTCCCGGAGGGAAGTAATGAAAACCTAATATTAAGTAGGGGCCCCATAATCAATGACAATTTGCCTATTAATATAATAGTCTCCATTCAACACCCGCGTCAGCCGTTTTGAATCTACCGCCGCGTGGATGAACGCTCTGTTCCTCATAAGTGTAATGCAACTTCTCTTATGGAGTCGTCATTAGATTACGTACCCACTACGAAAAAACTTTCGTGAAAAATAAGAGAAGAAAAATGATTTTTTTTAACTTAAACATTGTTATAACACGCTTCCCACTTCGGTGGATTTCTTGCGTTGTGGCTCCTTGCCGCTCCTCACCAGGCGGCCATTCGTCCTTCACTGATATATCAAGATAACACCCAAGATATTAAGCGAATGGGAAGGGGATGCATGGATGGGAGGGCCCTGCATCGTCAATGATTACGGGGCCCCTACTAAATATTAGGTTTTCATTACTTCCATCCGGGAATCAAACCTATAATTTAATAGTGGCCCCTCCATCATTGACGATTTGCCTGAATTCCCAAGACTGGAGGGGGACATTTGTAACAATATCCTAAACCTCAGAACCGTAAGGCATAGTCAAGAATTCGTATAACAGAATAAGTCTTTATTGTTAGTATACAATACAAAATTATAAAAATATGAAAGGATATGAGCAGTGCGTCACTTCAAAGAAGATCTGCTCCTAAAATTTACAGGATCTCGTCTTGAGAGTCCGTTCGATAGCGATTTGAGACGACATTCATAGTCTCCTTCTCACTATCCAAGATTTGATACTATTCATAGTTCATTATCTGGCATAAAACTGTATCTAATTGACCAGTTTCATACTTAACCAAAACTATATAGTTGCAACTATGATAGAAAAAACTTTTCTTAACATACAACTAAAACAATTCAACGAGCTTTCAGAAAGCTGCCTTAAAATAATTCAACGAACTTTTACATAGCCCCTTTTTAAATAAGGATAGATTCTTTTAAAATCCAAACAAAACATATGAGCTTTTACCTAGCTCACTCTTGTAAACAACGCCAGTAGTCTTCTCGGCGGAGGAGTCTGTTTCCGGCGGAGGGGCTTAAGGGTATATTGGGATACTCTCATTCCCCCCCCCCCCTTTTCCTGTCCTCCAAGGGACTTAAATTACTATCGCATTGACCAATAGCTCCTCAGCCGTAGAAAACCATCTAAAAGCACTTGCTAGTGGATACGTCACGAAAGAGAGTGCCCGACATACTTTTTGAAAAGAGGGGAAGATTCCGCTGCCGCATTTATATATTATACAAATGAGGGTAGAGGGGGTAACTCATGTGTGACGCGCAACACTGCTGTAGGTTAATCCTAAGCGGGTTCTCAGAGGGGGGAGTCAAGGTAGTTTTCCTAAGCTCCAGACTATTTCTGTACATAGCACCTAAAGATGTGCATGCCTTTTCACGTTCATGTTGGGACTTCGTACATGTTTAAAACAGTGAACCTCAAAGAACAGTGTCATACCCGTAAATAAGCCTGAGGCACTTAATGCTATTACATGCTCAAGCAGCTCGTGGTTGTCTTAACTTGTCCAGTAAGATCCTGGTCGTCGGAAGACTTTTTCCGGCGTATGCAAGAACTTAGGGAAAATATTTTGATGGACCAGATGTGCTAATCCGTTCCGAAATTATCACAAACCTCGAGCTGAATCTGCCTATGCATTGGTATGATCTCTTACGACTAAAAAATTCTGGTTGTCAGGGGCATGAGTAGGCTAGGCTATATAAGAGCCAAGGACCGATTGACTTGTTAGCCTTTACCACTATAGGGTGGCCCAAATGGTTAATACAGGTTATTTGAGTTACGTAGACATAATCTCGTCATTCTTGTGGCTCCGGTAACACCTCATTTTAGAACTTCAGGTAGGCTAGCTCTAGCCGTACTGACTGCTGCACTGAGTGGGATCGAGGTCTCTGCCTGCTGCGACAGACCTCCAAGGAACAAACTATCAAAGTCGAGGCCTCTACCTCGCCTGTCAGGGAAGTCTGGAGTGAACATGGTTAGTACGAGTGCACTGCACGTATGAGTTCACGTCTAAAGAGTAGACTGGTAGTCCACTATTAACTAAATGACATCCCGATAAACTTTCCTTTCCCGTTATCCCGAAGCGTTTCCGGCGTGATTTCTTTTCTCCGGGGACCGGAAGGAAGGAATGTATATCTGAACCTTTGTGTACTACAGAGCCGTCAACCCTTCTTGGTTGCTGTTTGTACTACATTAATAGCGTCCCACGGAACCACAAGAACGCGTGAATGAGACAATATCTAGCCACGTAGGTATCGTCAATTGTGACTGAAAAACTTATAATGTAACATCAGTATAACTGGTATAATATATGCCCTATGGCCGTCAGCGCCTAAGTTACTCATGCCACCGGCGGGAGGAAACACGGACACATGCCACCGGTAGGAGGAACAAAAAACACAATTACTTGGAGGCATAGCACTATTACCTAGTCCCTCAGGAAAAAAGGGGGGGCCGGCTTGTTTGGTGAGATTGCTGTTGGTCCTGGTAGGCCGAAGCCTACTACCATATAAGCCTTCCTTGTTACAGAAAATGGATACTTTTACATGGTCCCCAGGGTGAGAACAGTACCTTAGATCGTGCAACCTGCCTTTTTATCCCAGTGCTTGTAACTGAAAACATTTTATATGCCCAAGAGCCGCCGTGCTCAGGCCATGTTAAACTAAACATTCTACTGTTTTTTGGGATATAATATTCCACTACTCTTGTGATGATATCCCTAGAATAGTTACCCTCTGATTTTTTAATTGTATAACTCAACCAGGCGGCATGATACATTCTCATAGGCCTGGCGAGATAACCTTGGTTGAGTCTCGGGCTACTAAGTTAGGTACCGGTCCCCTAGACATTGGAGGGGAACTCAAACAGCTTTGGCCAGCGACCGGCGGACGCATATCTGAGCCGAGAGTCCAGAGCCAGTGGAATGATTCCCGTAGTATCCTTTACACTGTGAGCGGTACTTACACTGGTTACATAGGCATAGGTGTACTTTTCGCCTAAAACTCGCTATTTGCGGGAGAGAAGCCTGCCTGTTCCGCTTACCAGTGCCCGAACGTGGCCTGTTTGTCGTGTAAATGTGTGCCGAAGGATATCCTCCTCCCGCCCGTTTCCCGGTAGGCTCCCGCGGGAGCTTATGTCAACAGTTATGCCACGTTCACCGGTATGCAGCCCGGACAAACCGTAGGGACCCGTGGCACAGCCTGGGTGTTTAAGGACGGTATCGATCTCGGAACCCTGTACCAGAGCACGGTCTAGGGAGAGAGGTCGATAAAAAGGAGGGGAATCTTCCAAGACTCGGGAAAAAACGAAATCCAACCAGCGGGCATTAAGGTGTGGTAACATCCTGCCTCAGCTTGTCACTGGTCATCGTCGTGTCTAAAGCCTAGGCTAACCTTACTATGAAGTCACCTTGCTTATCCTAAGCATCGTATCTACATCTCTTTGAGTCTGTGAACCAATCATCGATGCTGTTAGTATTGGGGAAAAAATAACCCTGTAATAAACTTTATCGGGTAGCCCTTTCACCATATCGAGTCTGAGAAGCTGTCTAGCCCGCACTGCCTCAAACAAGGCTGTTTGGATGTCCCTGATCGATCTCGCCGGATGCGGCAGGAGATAGTGTTGAAAAGCTTTAACCGTTTCCTCCTGACGCCTCGGTGGGTTGGGCACCGGTTTAGCAATGACTTGAGCTGTGTCTCTAGTTAGCAGAAAACCAATAAACTTACCGTGAGTGTTATCACGTACTAGGAACTCTCGTTGGAGTTCAATAGGATCTGGAGTTTGGAAAGGAGCTGGGAAGTGTTAAACTTTAATTGAGGGGCAATGAGGAACTCAAATATAGCTCGTGGGACACCGCCGGGCCGTGGCTTCAGCAAATCAAACTCAATATGGTGTGGTGGGGGGACAGGTAGGGAAACATTGGAAGCTACATCAATGGCAAACTGTTGGACCTCCTGATCCCAACTCACTCAATGTCCGTGCCCCACCTCTCCCAGATTTAATTCCCTTCGCTCCTGCTGTGAAGTTGTCGGAGTAAAGGCTAAACTTGGTTCAATCAACCCCATTGAATGAGCACCATTGTTGACGTAAGGCGGGGCAATGAGGAACATCTGGGGAACGAGGGGCAAGCCGACGTGGTTCATAGACGAAATATTGATAATTGGTAGGGTTAGGAATTGCTTGAATCTGTACCCCTAGGACATGCTCATGGGCATCTTTGGCCCGGAAGACTTTATGTCTGTTTACTTCAATGGTCCATTTCCTCGGTACTGGGACCTCCCCATGTATAGATCTGTGCCCGTCTCCTGCCTTAGACGAGATAACCGGGAGCCAAAGCCTGCCCGGTTCTTTGCGACCCTGAAGCTTGCCCTCCGTTTGTGAATGAGATGGTTGGGACTAAGCAACTGGTTGAGAGCCCCGTGATACTACATGACCCGGCGGAGGATTCAAGGGTTCCGCCATTGAGTGAACTGCTACGTTAACTTCAGGAATACTAGCACTAGGTTGTGAGCAAAAACTGACTCCTTCTCCGCCGCGGTAGAAGCATTGACGTTAGCTGCCAAATTGCTAGCTTGTGATAGTCTATCTGAACCGTCTACACCCGGTTGGAACTCCATAACCAACCATGGTGCGACCTCGGCCCTGGCTCGTAAGTCCGCCGGATGGTTCCTAGCGGTAGAAAGTGGTAATTTAGTTATTGTTGAAGCCATGATTGTATCCGGGTCTGTGATAACAATAATTTTGGCTGGTGACAGGGGACAGATTTGAACGTGTTCTGGCATTATTACGTTAGTGGAGGAGATCGAATGGAGAAACAAAACCTCGTCGTCCGTGGAGGTGGCAGGCACAGATTCCGGCGGGGGGGTGGGGGGGGGGGGGGGGGGGGTTACCGTCACCTCAGTAGGAGTATCCCTAGGGCGTTTGGAAATAGCACATTGTTGGAGAACCTTTTGTAACAATTCATCTAACTGTTTCGCCATGACACATTGGGAGCTTGGCCTCTTGAGAGATGTAGACTTTACCTTCTCCTTAGATTTCGGTTCCTCTACCTCTACTGTTGGACCTGGTTCCTCTAGTTCCATACCTTCGTTATGTAGAGTTATTGGTTGGGGAACTTTCGCCGGCGACCTTTTAACTTGCGTCACCGGCGCCTGACTAACTAGTCGAGAGGGTTGTGTAACCCTATCCCTTGGGACATCGCTCAACTTATTCTCTATCATGGTATGACCTGTAGTGACAGACTCTGACCCCGAGTTAGGTACTATCACTCCTGTGTCTCTGGCCGCCGGCCTAGTGGACAATCTTGGGACGTCTATCGCCGGCGTGTCTAATCCCGCCACTAAATCATGACTTTGTTCAGTGTCAGGCGCCAGAGACAAATACAACCCTATTTTGCCGTCTGGTAAATTACTCTTAGATAGCACTAGTTTAGATCCTTGTAGTCTCACTCTAACACTTGGTCTAACCCTCATCGCCGGTAGAGACTGCTCGGCATCCGTCTCGACGAGACCGGGGGAAACCCCCTGCGTCGTCGAAGCGGATGCCGAGGCGACCGGTTGTGAAGCAGACTTACACACATGGGTAAGAGGGCTATTCCGTATTTCCGCCGCAATCTGGTTCTGCAGTGGGCTGGACAACTTGCGCATCTTGGGTGGCAAGTATTCCCAACTGGACACCTTCTGACGAAGTCGCTGGGGTGATTCCGGTTGCATTGAAAGTACCAACTCCGGCGACTCAGAGCGAGGTCTCTTGGTTTGGGGAGGGGAGCGACCTTCGGATGACTGGGGGGCAGCAAGATTTGAATTTGGTATCAAAGAAACATGTGCCTGATGGACTGAGGGGTCTTCAAAAGAGTACAGGCGGATGATTCTAAGTAACTCTGCATTGTCACAGAACAAATCTACATCCGCCACCCTTGAAGCGTAAGAAGCAAAGTTATTCATAATTTCAATAAGGGTCAACAAGCATGACATATCTTGACTAGCTAGCCATTCTTCGAATAGATCCGAGCAAACTGGACATTTACGAGCTGTCCATGAAAAGGTAGTCTTGTCCAAACATTTAAAACAGCGTATACACAGCCTGTGCGCTGCTACTGGGACCGAAATACAGGTAGGAGTAGAACAAATCGAGAATAGAGGCATGGTTACTGACTCCCCTCCCTGCCGGGAATAGTTCCTCCTTAGCCGCTCTGCTCGAGATATGAAGAGATCTGGAAATAAAAGAATTCCAGGAATCAATGCTCATAAGGATAACCTGAGAGGTGTTAACAACATCCTACCTACTCCCCGGCGTCGCAAAATTAGTGGGCCACTGCCCAACTATTTTTCCGCCTCCTGAGAGTTGTCGTGAACAACCCCTCGCCCTTTTCAATCGGGGGGAATTCACGCGGGACTGCTTACCTATGACATGGGTCACTGGCCCTAAACAGAACTCCTAGAGGGCGTCGGCGTGCAGCTGCTTGCTAGCTAGACACCTCTAAACCTGTTACCCAACTGTGCCGCCGGGCTGGCGGGGTAAACTGGCAATTCACAGGGCGAGTCATTCAACATCGGTTCGATACCGTTCTCCTTCCGCCGGGCCATGCACGTCCGCCGGCAAGGAGGGTAGTGGCACACTACCAAACAAAAGAAGGGGTAGGTAAAGCCCACGCACACCAGCACGGCGGCAGCCGGGCCCAGTATGAAGACAGGGGGGCCGGCGGGCCAAGGAACTAGGGAAAAACCGTCTACAGCACCAGACCACCATTCCCGTACCAAAAAAACCCACACAATAAGGACGTCTCCCAGAGTTCCCGGAAAGTGATCGACACCTGAACCAGGGAACACAGGAAAAGGGGGGGGGGGGCATAATATAAATATCATAGCATAAGTAAACACCCCTAAACCCTAAGGAGACCCTACCGAGGCTGGCCAGGAGGCATAAGTAACTCATAATGTACGAAGAAACTTACTCCTGAAGACATCACAGCCACAGCACGAGGAGAAGAGGCCCAAGAGAGGGGCCCAAGAGCAGGCTCGAACACCAGAAGATCCCACACCACGTGTGACAATCCTTGAACTAGAGCGTCTGCTAAGATGAAAAAACACGGCCCCCAGGCCAAACACGCTGGACTGAAGACCATTCTGCGATGAAAGTAGCCCCCTAGCTAAAGATAATCAAAAAGCTAAGGCGCGCAGAACCAAAGCAAAAACACATGTGGCGACTGTCCTGGAGAACACGTAAGCGCCTGTACAATACCCTAATTTTAACACTTCCTGCGGGCAGCCAGTAGGGTAGCCTGTGCTAGCTAATCTAAACCTTGTTCAATACAACTCAGATATATACAAATGAGTAAGGACTCACGAGAATTGAGCGAACGACGAATCTGGCGGAACGCAGGCGGCACACGTCTGACTAGGTTGCCTGCGGTGAAGAGAAGGACGAATGGCCGCCTGGTGAGGAGCGGCAAGGAGCCACAACGCAAGTAATCCACCGAAGTGGGAAGCGTGTTATAACAATGTTTAAGTTAAAAAAAATCGTTTTTCTTCTCTTATTTTTTACGAAAGTTTTTTCGTAGTGGGTACCCAATCTAATGACAACTCCATAAGAGAAGTTGCATTACACTTATGAGGAATGCTCTGTTCATCCCCGCGGCGGTAGATTCAAAACGGCTGACGCGGGTGTTCAATGGAGACTATTATATTAATAGGCAAATCGTCAATGATGGAGGGGCCACTATTAAATATCTCGCCTTCTTAAGTTTTCAGACCACTCTCACTAGGGTGTGGTATGTTTTCTGTGAGGAAATGTGTATTCTTATGCCTACAGTATGAATAAACTAGGAAAGGACCCCGAGGACTTCGGTCAAATAAAATTTGTATCTTAAGCAAGCTTAAACACACTACGAATTCAGGTAGATCAGGATAAAATCCTAAGGACACGGTTTAACAAGCCTCCCCTCTTGCGGTTCCCCAGGGCTTGCGCACACAGGTACTTTGCGGGAAGTTACAGCCCTAGTATATGATCATGCCTAATTGTCATAATCCACAATCAAAGAACGATGGTTTGTCAACCACACCGGACCTCCCCCAAAGTAACGAAAACGCCGGGACAGGACAGTGTCCTAAACACAGGACATCTACCTAATATGTTTCCTGTTACAAGACAGGGAGTAACCCTGTAAGGGTTCTTCATCAGGTCTGACAGCTCTCGCCCACCCATATACCTCACTGGGGATGCCCCCGGAAGAGTAGTTAGAATGGGTTTCCCAACGCTGACGGGAATAGAGTAATACCAACATGGCCTCCCTTCACGTTGTTTCAATCAATTAGCCATGCCTCATCGGTTAAGACATTTAGAATCAAGGGTAATCCCAGGAAACGGCTTCGGATCAAGACTAATCCCCGGGAACGGCTAAGAACCCTAGACAACTTGCCGGCGTAACGACGAGTAAAAGTACTAATCGCAGGAGCCCCATAGGATGTGCTGTGACAGGTCATGTGGGGTCCGCAAGACGGGAATAAAGTTTAACGGTCATTCCATAGGATTATACACAGTATAAGTAAATTCGAAACAAGGTTTCTTACCCTTTTAAGGACCTTAACAGTTTTCCGCCAACATAGCTGGCCCATAAATTAACTCCCTCCCGGTTGTCCTCCTACTACTTTGCTCATACTGTATGCAAACAGGAATTAGTGTTAAGGTCACTCCCTATCTATGTTGTGACGTTTGTAGGCATACAGGAGTCAATATTCATGTCTATACGCTGTATGCAAGCAGAAAGTCATATTCATGTCTACGGCCGCCGTCATGTCAGCTCAAGTCCAGCGGTTCAAATCCATCCGACTTCTTAAAGAAATTCTCAGCTAGGTCTTTCCAGGCCCTACAATTGAAGTTCAGAGGACTGCATTTCCCAGGGGTCATGGGAAAATACTTGAGCTGGCAAGGCACGGTTATGAATCTCAGGTCTACTAACCCGTCTAGTTAGAGGTTCCCATAATCGTTATTATTATATTTAAATGAATGAACACTGGTTTTACAGTCCAGGCTCCAACTAATGGGCATATGCATATCCCTTGGTGCGAGGTGCATGTTTTTTCGTTTTAAGAATGTTGTAGGTCGGCACAACCTCATTACTTCAACCCCTCACCAGGGTCATTCACACAGATCTTCATGTCACGAGAGTCATTCCCCCTTACTCACAGAAGTATCAATGATTTGTAATCAGAGACATCTCCGAGGCCACGCAGTGACCGCTTAAAGAGTTACTCTCCTGACGCAAGATCGTGCTAGGACCCAGACCTCACGAGACACCTGTACCAGGTAATGTTATGGCAGAAGGGTTCGTAATCTGTGCTATTTACTATTAAGGCCTACGGCGGAAAGAAAAAGGGGGGGGGGAGTGTGCTAGTAGCCCAAGATCCCTAGAACCCTTCCGCCGGATAATACCTCCGCCGGATAATTCCTCCGCCGGAGAGTAGGATAAGTGTACATGATGTAATACTTAACTAAGAGCTAAGAAGAAAGCTCAAAATAATGTTCCTTTTGTGATTTTAAGTTTTTTTTAAATATATCTACCATAGTTGCAACTATATAGAGTATGTGATGTACAGTTTAATTTTCTACCCAGAGAATGAACTATAAAAGTACAAGTTTGGTTAGTATGAGAAGGTTTACAGCTAAAACCTCCTTACAATTGTCAGACGGGATCTCCAGCAAGAGATCCAGTCACTTAAAGCAGATCTTCTTTGAAGTAACGCACTGCTTATCTCCTTTTTACATTTGTATAAGTATTGTATGTAAACAATAAAGACTTAAATAGTTATACGGATTCTGATTTTGTGCCTTTGGATTGGTTGGCTGGTAGGTTTGATTGATATTGTCACGAATGTCCCCCTCCAGTCTTAAGAGATCAGGCATATTGTCAATGATGGAGGGGCCACTATTAAATCATAGGTTTGATTCCCGGAGGGAAGTAAAGAAAACCTAATATTTAGTAGGGGCCCGTAATCATTGACGAAGCAGTGCCCTCCCGTCCATCCCCATCCCATTCGCTTGATGTCTTAAAGTTTTATCTTGATATATCAGTGAAGGACGTATGGACGCTTGGTTAGTAGCGTCAGGGATCCACACATAAGAAATCCACCGAGATGGAAAGCTTAGTATAACACTTTTTAAGTATAGTTTTATTTTTTATTTTTTACGAAGGTTTTTTCGTAGTGGGTACCCAATCATAAGACGCTTCCATAAGATAATTAGCATTACACTTATGACGAGTACTCTGTTCTTCCCCGCGCGGCAGATTCAAAACTGGCTACCGTGGCGCTTGAATAGAGACTATTGTGTTAATAGGCATATCGTCAATGATTACGGGGCCCCTACTAAATATTAGGTTTTCTTTACTTCCCTCCGGGAATCAAACCTATATTGGTGTCATTATCTCACCGATCCTCTCCAATTGCTCTCTCCTCGCCGCAATGTTGTGTCTCTCTCGCAATTCTACCGCTATTACAATAAGCAGTGTTCCTCAGAGCTCTCTCAGTGTATTTCACCTCCTCTACGTAGAGCGCACGTAGTACCCATCTTACAACACAATCCCACCCCTACTCTGTGCAACTCTCTAATCCAAGAGTGAAACGATATTCCCAATCTTTCTTCTATTCAACAACTGAGCTGTGGAACTCTTTCCCTGAATCCATCTTTCCCTCATCCTAGGACTTAAATTGCTTCAAATTCCGTGTGTCCAGGTATTTTGGCTCGAACATACCTTGATTTTGGCCCTGTCACTCTTTCAACTCTGGGGGAGGCACTCGTCACAGGCAGTATTGCCTTTTGTCTCCCTCATCCACATAGAAAAACAAAATGATAAATACATGTAGTTACTCTCTAAGAACGGAAATGGTAACTTATTATAACATCAGATATTTTGTCTTACCATTCTTATCCTATTGCAATCAGTTTCATTAACATTTTGGCTCGAACATTCGTTGATTTTGGCCCTGTCACTTTCACCTCTAGGGGAAGTACTCGTCACAGGCAGTTTTACCTTTTGTCTCCCTCATCCACATAGAAAAAAAAATCGTTTTATGTGCTGAATTGAGTCGACCATTCCACACACTTCTACCTCAATGACCTTGTATATCCAGATCACCTTGAATTACCTAAATGAACTACCTTAAGGGGAGATGGTGCATTTTTCTGGCCTCCCTTCTCCATCATGTTTAGCCCCATTTAGTTTCAGATTTTAAGACGTTCGGTCCATTAGTTTGGCGATTTTAAGACTTTTTACCCCATTTCTTTGTCCATATCAACACCTTTCATGCCATTTAGGTGTCGATAATTTTCCTGGCGAGCGATAGCGAGCCTGTGAATTACGAGGAACCGACATTCAGCCGGGACATTTTTCTATCGAGAAATGTACAAATTTGTCTAGACGGGAGGTCTTGGGGATATATTTTTAAGCTTGATGGAGGTCTAGGGAGGAAACTGAAAAAATAAATAAAAATAAATATGTACATAAGTACATCGACCAATAAATATAGCCTCCTCCCTTATGTTTAAGGGGAGGTATTTAGTTTCTTCCCTAGGACTCCATCAAGCTTAAAATTACACCCCCTTGACCCCCTTTCAAGATAAATTTGTAAATTTGTCGGTAGAAAAATGTCCCGGCCGAAGGTCGGTTCCTCTCAAAATACAGGCTCGCTTTCGCTCGCCAGGAAAAAATCGACACCTAAATGGCACGAAAGTTCTTAAAATTGACAGAAATGGGGCGAAAGTTCTTAAAATCGACAAACTAAAGGGGGTGAGCGTCTTAAAATATAAAAAGCAATGGGGCTAACTAACCTAACCTAACCTAACCTAACCTAACCTAACCTAAACATGAGAAAGAAAGGGGTCCAAAAAAATCCCTCAAGTGGAAATCTCCCGTTAAGCTCCAGTATCTGATCATTTGACCACTCACAATATCTTGCATTAACTTAACTAACCATTTGTAGTGATCAGACTAACGATATTAACTATAGTCTGGGGGTTTGCCAGCTGACGGTAAATGTAATCCTTTAGCAGCTGATTCCTCGATACCAAGTGGAAATCTATGAAACTATTATATCTCTGCATCCTGTATATACCAAGTTTTCATAATTAACAACATATTTCGATGCAAAATTATCGTAGTAGCTAAGTAATCACGAGGAGGATTCAACAATTTGTCATCAGCTGAAAATAAACCTATTATAATCACCAATCCTACATACATACTCAAATAAACCTATTATAATCACCAATCCTACATACATACTCAAATAAACCTATTATAATCACCAATCCTACATACATAACCAAATAAACCTATTATAATCACCAATCCTACATACATACTCAAATAAACCTATTATAATCACCAATCCTACATACATAACCAAATAAACCTACTATAATCACCAATCCTACATACATAACCAAATAAACCTATTATAATCACCAATCCTACATACATAACCAAATAAACCTATTATAATCACCAATCCTACATACATAACCAAATAAACCTATTATAATCACCAATCCTACATACATAACCAAATAAACCTACTATAATCACCAATCCTACATACATACTCAAATAAACCTATTATAATCACCAATCCTACATACATACTCAAATAAACCTATTATAATCACCAATCCTACATACATACTCAAATAAACCTACTATAATCACCAATCCTACATACATAACCAAATAAACCTATTATAATCACCAATCCTACATACATACCCAAATAGACTGATTTGCCAAACCCAAGACCAATAATATACTATTGGTCTTGGCCTAACCTATCCCATCTCATAATGCCGGACTGATTTAGCAACGAATATTAGAGTCACTTGCTTTTTTCTGAAATAATGGATTACTACCCCTTATCTCGTACTTATAAACCCTTTCTGTACCGGCGACGTCTTTTTCATAATATTCTCGCTATATTTAGACAAATTTGTGCAGTTTAGGAAGGAGCTGTGGTCGTAAAAAGGATATAGTGAGATAGTTCGAAGCCTGTTAATTGCTGGAGTCCTTTATTAAATTGAATAAAATCGTCAAAAGTAGCCATAATAAAGTTAAAAGGACGGCACCGGTACTGAAAGGGTTAACCGGAAGCAACATATGTCCGTTCTCATAATCCTTACAGCTTCATCAACTTTGCAAATATTGAAACATCCTCCTAAAATACAGACTCGCTATCGCTCGCCAGTAAAAAAATCGACGCCTAAATGTCACGAAAGGTCTAGAAATTGACAAATAAATGGGGCCAAAATTCTTAAAATCGCCAAACTAATGGGCCTAAACGTCTAAAAACATGAAAACTAATGGGGCTAAACATGGGGGAGTAGGGGGTCCAGAAAAACAACCCTCCCCCCCCCTTAAACTTCTATAATTTGCATTATAAAGGGCTGTTCTAGTCTTTAGAATTTTGGACATTGGAAATCGATCTTAATAGGAATATGTCGTTGTAGATTATTTACTAGTCGACCAATATATATTTTCCAGACCCCTACTAACTATATTGTAGTAATATAACTCCTTGTAACTCCTTGTAGCTCTCTCTCTCTCTCTCTCTCTCTCTCTCTCTCTCTCTCTCTCTCTCTCCACCACGTCCCTCTCGGCTGTTCCTTGCTCTGCTTCTCGTCTGTCGCCATGAAGCAGTAATCGCGTGGAATATCGATTCCCCATATTTTTTTTCGGTGTAATTCCAGGTGTTTTTTGTTACCTGTCTGCGTTCCCGTGTGAACTGGTGGCAACTCTGGGATCTTGCTTAAGGTGATGGGCAGATTTAGCTTTTTATTAAAGATTGATGTAGTTTTTTTATCATCTTATCAATGTGTATCCTTGAAACATTTTCTCGATTTCGTCGTCTTGTTTCTTTCAATGATCAAGTTATTATATATTTATCATGCCAAATATTGATCCAATATTTATATCCAATACAAACATCAGTCTCAAATACCTAGTATTAATTTGTCTGGGTTTACGTATCTATCTCTCTACCAATATGTATCTATCTATATATCTATCTATTTATTGACAATGTTCTGTATTATCTGGCTATCTATCTATGAATTTACACATCTCATTTGTTCAAAACACTCGATAATAACAAAATATGATAATAACCCTCAATACGTCGGATCACATAGTGTTAAAATATCAATCTCACAGCATTGCAAATTCTAACACAGCTTGAAATTATTGTACATTCTAACACAACTCTCATTCTGACACCATTGTACATTCTAACACAGCTCCTTCTGACACCATTGTACATTCTAACACAGCTCCTTCTGACACCATTGTACATTCTAACACAACTCTCATTCTGATATCATTGTACATTCTAACACAGCTCTCCTTCTGACACCATTGTACATTCTAACACAACTCTCATTCTGACACCATTGTACATTCTAACACAGCTCTCCTTCTGACACCATTGTACATTCTAACACAGCTCTCCTTCTAACACCATTGTACATTCTAACACAGCTCTCCTTCTGACACCATTGTACATTCTAACACAGCTGTCCTTCTGACACCTTTGTACATTCTAACACAGCTGTCCTTCTCACACCATTGTACATTCTAACACAGCTCTCCTTCGGACACCATTGTACATTCTAACACAGCTCTCCTTCTGACACCATTGTACATTTTAACACAGCTGTCCCTCTCACACCATTGTACATTCTAACACAGCTCTCCTTCTAACACCATTGTACATTCTAACACAGCTCTCCTTCTGACACCATTGTACATTCTAATACAGCTCTCCTTCTGACACCATTGTACATTCTAACACAGCTGTCCTTCTCACACCATTGTACATTCTAACACAGCTCTCCTTCTGACACCATTGTACATTCTAACACAGCTGTCCTTCTGACACCATTGTACATTCTAACACAGCTGTCCTTCTCACACCATTGTACATTCTAACACAGCTCTCCTTCTGACACCATTGTACATTCTAACACAGCTCTCCTTCTGACACCATTGTACATTCTAACACAACTGTCCCTCTCACACCATTGTACATTCTAACACAATTCTCCTTCTAACATCATTGTACATTCTAACACAGCTCTCCTTCTGACACCATTGTACATTCTAACACAGCTCTCCTTCTGACACCATTGTACATTCTAATACAGCTCTCCTTCTGACACCATTGTACATTCTAATACAGCTCTCCTTCTGACACCATTGTACATTCTAACACAGCTCTCCTTCTGACACTATTGTACATTATAATACAGCTCTCCTTCTGACACCATTGTACATTCTAATACAGCTCTCCTTCTGACACCATTGTACATTCTAATACAGCTCTCCTTCTGACACCATTGTACATTCTAATACAGCTCTCCTTCTGACACTATTGTACATTATAATACAGCTCTCCTTCTGACACCATTGTACATTCTAACACAGCTATCCTTCTGACACCATTGTACATTCTAATACAGCTCTCCTTCTGACACCATTGTACATTCTAATACAGCTCTCCTTCTGACACCATTGTACATTCTAATACAGCTCTCCTTCTGACACCATTGTACATTCTAATACAGCTCTCCTTCTGACACCATTGTACATTCTAACACAGCTCTCCTTCTAACACCAATGTACATTCTAACACAGCTCTCCTTCTGACACCATTGTACATTCTAACACAGCTCTCCTTCTAACACCATTGTACATTCTAATACAGCTCTCCTTCTGACACCATTGTACATTCTAACCATAGACTCCTCTACATAAGGACTGGCGTCGGCCATACTCGGGTCCCGGAACTTGGGTCCATTGTCAGGCCCACAAACTGAGGTCTTATTTTAGTTTTACTGGATATGGGACTTTGTGTTTTTACTCTACAACATCTTATTAACTAGAGCAACCAAGTAAAGGAAAATAAAACATTTGTTTTTGGTTGATTGACTTATAAGTCTCTTTCGTGATTGAACATAATGGAAAATATACAGTTATAATGAGATTGTTTATAAGAACATGTATTATACAAGCAAAGCATCATACCATGACTTACATTAATTAAATATTAGAAGAAATTAAAGTAAAACCTTTGCAAAATATTACTTTACACATAATTTTACATATATCAAAAGTCACATAACACAATAATTAACTTAAACATTAGAAAGTTTCTCTTGTCGCCTTAAGCAGCCTAGTGTACACTCCCGATCGCTTGTATTAAATACAAAGGCCTTAAACAACACATTACACAATGTCTGGCATGCTCCTGAATGGCTAGCTAAAGGAGCATCTACATAAGACAAGCATTGTTTCAAGTAATTGCGACAACACTTTTTCGAGTCTTGAAGAGACATTTGAAGGGTGATGCCACTGTCTACAAAGAAGACAGTAGCCAGTGTAGGCATACTCAGCCCACCTCGATTGAGCGCAGTCAAAAACTCTGATGACAAGCATTCCCCAGAATCTACTTCCTGTTGTCCATGTTCATGAGCTAAAAATCCCCCAATGTAGACAATTTTATGTTTTAAAGTATCATCTGAATCTAGAAGTAGTTGAGTGTCTTGTAATGTCAGCTCTTCCAGAAGTTGTAAATCACCACCATCTATTGCTGCTGTACAAAATTCACAGCTTACTTCTTTGGCTCGGTCAGGAACGATGTCACGTTTCAACAGCTGATGCAACTGCTGTACTTTGGATGCTGCTTGAACATCCCCAATGTCAATGTAAAAATTTCCTCCACTACGTTGTCTTGCTTGACCAAAAACTTTTCTAGGGGATCTTGTGAAAAAACAGCAGGTAGGATGTAAGCAAAATCATGGGTTTCAAAAAGATATTGTGCTGCTTCTATGTTATACCTTGTTGTGATGACAAAGGCATCTGCTGTTGACTGTGTTAGTTTCTTCTCTCTGCCATGCCCACCAGTCCACCGACAGCTGGATACAACTGTACACATTTCCTGCAGAGCTTTGAAGTTTGTACAGTTTAATGTCCAAGGTTCACGATATTGGTCTCGTAAATGAACTGCGCTGTACTTGCTTTTAACATTCATCATTTTAAACCAATTGGTTACCAGTGTTATGTATACCACTGTTCCATCCTGAAATTTAACAGTTCCTTTAAGACCTTCAAATGCAGCAATCGTTTTCTCATTGAACACTTGGCAAACTAAGGGCACACTCTGACGTTGCAATGGTTTAGGAAATACTGATGAGCGTGTGAGTTTTGTCAGACGAAGTGGTGTCTTCTGATCTTCATTGTAAAGAGCTTTAACATCACTCCAACACGCCAAATATTCTGTACCGTCCTTGCTAAAATGTAATTCTTGACATTTCTCTGTGATCCAGTTGTTTCTCATATTCTTGAGGATGTGAACATAATCATAGACAAGGAAAACATTTATGCCATCTGGTGCTAGTGTTACTTTTCCAGGACCCCCAAGCATTCTGTAAACAGCTTGATTCAGTGGACAGTTGTCACAGACGAACGATACTGGATGGCCACCACTAGCTTTAACAACATATACAGCCTCAAGTAATATTCCTTCAGTTGAATAGCATTCAGTTTTGATACAGGATGAATTCGTATGATGTACCGTGGTCCTCCATAGTGACAAACAACTTCAATAGCAAGAGCAGATGTTGCTAGATTTTCTGGTCCGTTTGTTGCATAGCCTACTATATGCTCTCCTGTAAATCTAAGGGCCTGCTTAAGCTTGACTTCATCAAACAAAATGTTAACTAACCGCTGTTGTGGCTTCAACTGATCAAAAAGGATTGGGAGACACTTGTCAGCATAAGTGCGAGATAACAATTGGCGAATCTGTTTCTCACAAGGAAGACTAATTGCTTTGGAGTTTCTAAGCATTCTATATGCTGCGGGTGATATACAAAACAGTTCTGCTGCAAGAATTAACATATGCTTTGTATATTGGCGATTTTTAGGAGGAATAAGAAGGAGTTGTAACTGTGCTTGAATGAACTGAAAACCTTCAATTTCATGAAATTCTGTGATAGAGTCAAGTTCTGAAATTATTCTTTTTAAGCGGTCAGTATTAGTCGCTTCATGAGTGTTCATAATTTTCACTATTTTTTCAATTTGAGACCACTTACTTACCAAGCTATTTTTTTGAAGATTCAGTTTACTTTTTGGTATCTCCAAGCCACTTTTCTCTGCTACTACCAGCTGCAGAAAACCAAAAGGAGACTGTACCTCTTTAAAATGAAGAAACTTATCAACTGCTCTACCATTACCATCTGTCTTAAACATTGTCAGTTCTCTACCATTTTGCATTTTATAAAACTCAGGGAAGTGTTTTCCAATCTCTCCTGCAAATTTGTCATAACTATGCATTTTGTCTTGTTCATTTTCAAATTCAGTTTGTTTTTTAAGCCTTGCTTCACTTGTCACTGTTTTAGTTAACCTAGGAGCTGACGTAAGTTGTTTGAGGCAAGACTTGGGTACACCTTTAAAAACTGTAGGAGGCCCAGCTGGTCGTTTTCCTCCCCGAACTGTGACCCAATCCCAGTCCAAGTGTGATGCACAAATCCATAGTTTCGACCTGTCTCTCAAACTTTCTGTGCTATTTGGCATAGCACTAATCCATGCATGTCGTTCTTGTTCTTCATTCAGGAAACACACCATAGGACTGTATGGCTCTCCCCTGTAGTTTCCACGACAATTGAATGCAGCACATCTTTTCGGCATTGTTCTTGTAAAGCAAAAAAAACAAGAATAGTTGTAAAATGGTTATCAGTACATATCAAAGCAACCCGTTGACATCAGCTCAATTCTAATATTTATCAGCTAAATAAGTTGTTAACACAGATCTTTTGTGACTGGTAAGTATTTATAAGAAAATTACTTACAATAAGCTGAGAGATAACGAACAACAGAACAAAAATGTGTTGCCTCTAACGTGTCTCGTGGGTGACTGGCGTCTGGCATCGTCCTGGGCTGTTCGTTTTCTGGCGAGACATTATGTCGCCAATATGGCGGGGATATGGACGATTGCGTGTGAAACTACATGCATTTATATGTAAAGTTGTGTTTTTGTACATATTTTTGTGTTTAAGAAAGTCGGAGAGACCACTGCTTTCATGATACTGCTTGTAAGCAATGGACCCAAGTTTCAAACTCCGAGAGTGCTCGTTTCCAGGCCTTATGTAAAGGGGTCTATGATTCTAACACAGCTCTCCTTCTGACACCATTGTACATTCTAACACAGCTCTCCTTCTAACACCATTGTACATTCTAACACAGCTCTCCTTCTGACATTAATAGTGTACATTCTAACACAGCTCTCCCTCTGACACCATTGTACATTCTAACACAGCTCTCCTTCTAACACCATTGTACATTCTAACACAGCTCTCCTTCTGACATTAATAGTGTACATTCTAACACAGCTCTCTTTCTGACACCATTGTACATTCTAACACAGCTCTCCTTCTGACACATTGTACATTCTAACACAGCTGTCCTTCTCACACCATTGCACATTCTAACACAGCTCTCCTGACACCATTGTACATTCTAACACAGCTCTCCTTCTGACATTAATAGTGTACATTCTAACACAGCTCTCTTTCTGACACCATTGTACATTCTAACACAGCTCTCCTTCCAACATCATTGTACATTCTAACACAGCTCTCCTTCTGACACCATTGTACATTCTAACACAGCTCTCCTTCTGACACCATTGTACATTCTAACACAGCTCTCCTTCTGACACCATTGTACATTCTAACACAGCTCTCCTTCTGACACCATTGTACATTCTAACACAGCTCTCCTTCTGACACCATTGTACATTCTAACACAGCTCTCCTTCTGACACCATTGTACATTCTAACACAGCTGTCCTTCTCACACCATTGTACATTCTAACACAGCTGTCCTTCTGACACCATTGTACATTCTAACACAGCAGTCCTTCTGACACCATTGTACATTCTAACACAGCTCTCCTTCTGACACCATTGTACATTCTAACACAGCTCTCCTTCTGACACCATTGTACATTCTAACACAGCTGTCCTTCTCACACCATTGTACATTCTAACACAGCTCTCCTTCTGACACCATTGTACATTCTAACACAGCTCTCCTGCTGATACCATTGCACATTCTAACACAGCTGTCCCTCTCACACCATTGTACATTCTAACACAGCTCTCCTTCTAACACCATTGTACATTCTAACACAGCTCTCCTTCTGACACCATTGTACATTCTAACACAGCTCTCCTTCTGACACCATTGTACATTCTAACACAGCTGTCCTTCTCACACCATTGTACATTCTAATACAGCTCTCCTTCTCACACCATTGTACATTCTAACACAGCTCTCCTTCTGACACCATTGTACATTCTAACACAGCTCTCCTTCTAACACCATTGTACATTCTAACACAGCTCTCCTTCTGACACCATTGTACATTCTAACACAGCTCTCCTTCTGACACCATTGTACATTCTAACACAGCTGTCCTTCTCACACCATTGCACATTCTAACACAGCTCTCCTTCTCACACAATTGTACATTCTAACACAGCTCTCCTTTTCTGACATTAGTGTACATTCTAACACAGCTCTCCTTCTGACATTAGTGTACATTCTAACACAGCTCTCCTTCTGACATTAGTATACATTCTAACACAGCTCTCCTTCTGACATTAGTGTACAGTCTAACACAGCTCTCCTTCTGACATTAGTGTACATTCTAACACAGCTCTCCTTCTGACATTAGTGTACATTCTAACACAGCTCTCCTTCTGACATTAGTGTACATTCTAACACAGCTCTCCTTCTGACATTAGTGTACATTCTAACACAGCTCTCCTTCTGACATTAGTGTACATTCTAACACAGCTCTCCTTCTGACATTAGTGTACATTCTAACACAGCTCTCCTTCTCACATAATTGCACCATCATATTTTCAATCAAACACAGCTCTCTCTCTCTTTGTCAACCTTTCTTCTGTGTTTTTGTTTTCTGTTTTCTTTTTATCTGCCTTGTCTGATCTCTGTCTCGGGTTGTCAGCTATTGCCGTCTCTGCCTCACCTTGCCTCCTATATATTGGGCCTGCCTCTCAAAAACTATTACTTTACTACTTCTCTCTCTCTCTCTCTCTCTCTCCCTCCCTATCTCTCTCTCTCCCTATCTCTCTTTCTCTCTCTCTCTCTCTCTCTCTCTCTCTCTCTCTCTCTCTCTCTTTCTCTCTCTCTCTCTCTCTCTCTCTCTCTCTCTCTCCTACTGTCCAGCTACACCACAACCGAATTCCCATCAATTTCACTTTAGATGAGGCTTACTGAGACAGGGCTTTGGAAAATGATAAGTGCATATATGGTCATGGGGGCAATCCTCTCTCTCTCTCTCTCTCTCTCTCTCTCTCTCTCTCTCTCTCTCTCTCTCTCTCTCGTGTGTGTGTGCACTCTCACACACACACACACACACATGCAGAGAGAGAGGGAGAGAGAGAGAGAGTGAGAGTGAGACTTTCCCGATAACACAATCCCTCCTGTTTTACTAGCAGAATATACTATAAAAGATCAGAAAGATAGATAAACTGTGAAAACAAGCAGTGTAAATAACAAAACCGCGTCATATATATATTTACACCCGCACTTACATCTACATCCACCAACACACAATAAACTACCCCGATAGGAAAATCCCCCAGTTTTGCGAGCTTAGTTAAACAAAATATATATAAAAAACATAAATAAATAAAGTAGTATGAGTAATATAATCCCCTCTTATCCCCCCAGTTTCCATATTCGTCGAACGGGATAAAAAGAAGAACAAGGGAAACAGATATAGGAAATATGTGAATCCGATTGGCATAGAAGGCCAAATATCTATATAACTACAATACAACTAGCACACACAAACATACCCGCACCGATAACAAAGCCCCCCTCCAGTTTCCGGTTTATCGAGCTGGGTTAAAAACATATGACAACAAAGACCTCGTACTTTACCGCCAGTCCCAAGAATCCGGAGACGTGAAGGATTTTTCCCAGAAGAGAGGCTGCATGATATTCGCGAGCGGGAGGTTAACCGATACACATCAGGGGGGAGGGGGGGGGGGGGGGGGGGGGAGAGAGAGAGGGGAGGGAGGGGGCGGAGAGGGGAGTGAGAGGGGGGGGCGTAGAGGGGGGCAAGGGGGGCGAAGAGGTGAGTGAGGGGGACGGAGAGGTTTGGTAGTGTGGACAGGTGAGTGAAGAGGGGGGCGGAGAGGTGAGTGAGTGGGGTGGAGATGTGGGTAAGGGGGTGAAGAGGTAAGTGAGGGGGGCGAAGAGGTGAGCACTAGGGGGCCGAAAAGGTGAGTGAGAAGGGGGGAGCGGGCGAGGGGGGCAAACAGTGAGTGAGGGATGGGAAGAGAAGGTGGGGGCAGTAGGGGGCTACATGGTTTGGACACGAATGCTCGGTTGGTAAGGCTTCGAACTCCAATGTGGGCTTGAATCTGGTGCAGAGTCGATTCATGCTGAGTGCGGGTTGAGTTTGAGTACCGGTATACATTTAATTCCGAATAAAAACAAACTATTGCATTCCTAGGACAGATATACTTGGGGTTTAATAACTTCCCATTGCTCGAGAATGTGTAACTGTGCTCTACAAAATCTCCATTCCTATCACCTTCGGAATTATTTCTCACAATCATAATCAAGTAAAAACACAAATCTGTACAAAATACCGGCCCACACGAGTTAGATCCCTCACATTCCAGCAATTGTTTTTGGAGTCCGATTCTTCCTAGTCAAAATAAAATCATCTAGAGTTGACTAGAATAAAATACAAAGACGCTATTGTGTTGAAACTGTTAATTAACCCTTTCTTTACCGTCGACGTCTGTTTAATTTTATTCAAGCTATATTTAGACGATTGTGTGCAGTTTAAGAAGGATCTGTGGTAGTAAAAAGGGTTAAATGGGATAGTTCGAAGCTTCTTAATTGCTGGAGGCCCTATAAAAACGTCTAATAGTAGCCAGAGACAGTTAAAAGGACGTTGTTGGTACAGAAGGGGTTAAACATTCTGACTACATAACGAGTAAAATCAAGTATCGCATGGTATCATGGTATCGTGGTATCGTGGTATCATGGTATCGTGGTATGGTATCATGGTATCATGGTATCATGGTATCATGGTATCATGGTATCATGGTATCATGGTATCATGGTATCATGGTATCGTGGTATCGTGGTATCATGGTATCATGGTATCGTGGTATCATGGTATCATGGTATCGTGGTATCATGGTATCATGGTATCATGGTATCGTGGTATCATGGTATCATGGTATCATGGTATCATGGTATCATGGTATCGTGGTATCATGGTATCATGGTATCATGGTATCGTGTTTTGCTCTAGGAAGTTTTTTTTTTGTAGATTACTATGACTCAGCGATATTTGGTATTTGTGAGTTTTCGTTCTACAATAGTCGTAACGATCAGAGATAACTTAAGGGAGGATGCTTTGTTTTCCTGCCCCCCCCCCCCCCCCCCCCCCTTCTCCCTCATATTTAGCCTCATTAGTTTTCAGATTTTAAGACAATCGGCTCATTAGTTTGGCGATTATAAGACCTTCCACCCCATTTCTTTGTCAATAATAAGACCTTTCGTGCCATTTAGGTGTCGATGTTTCCTGGCGAGCGATAGCGAGTCTGTAATTTAGGAGGAACCGGCCTTTGGCCGGGCCATTTTTTTTTTAAAGCTTTAAGCTTGGTGGTCAGGCGAGGAAACTAAAAATTAATAAATACATAAAAATATAGCAAAAAAATAAAGCCTACCCCCTTAAGTGAATCTTGTCTAAAGTAACCCAGCATACAGTAAAACGAAACTAAGCCATACACAATGCAACCATATAAACACTATGCTAACTTGAGATCTATGCGTAATTCATCCATATAAATATTTAACCCATTCAGTACTGTGCCGTCCTTTAAATTATATTCTAGCTTATTCTTAGACGATCTTATTCAATTTTACAAGGGCCTCCAGCAATTAACAGGCTTCGAACTATCTCACTTAATCCTTTATACTACCTCAGATCCGTCTTAAACTGCACACAATCGTCTAAATCTAGCAAGAATAAATTAAAAAGACATCGCCGATACAGAAGGGGTTAACAGTTTCTAAGTCACAGAAACAGGTGTAGAGGTAACTTATTGGTTATCTCCTCCTCCGATCACCACATTCTCGGCACTCTTCAAGGGAAAAGAAAATGTAAGCTTGCATAAATCTAACCGCTATTGCCGAAGGGTATGGTGTAGTGGATAGGGGTGGTTTGGAGGGGTAGTGGAGGGGTGGTTTGGAGGGGTAGTGGAGGGGTGGTTTGGATGGGTAGTGGAGGGGTGGTTTGGAGGGGTAGTGGAGGGGTGGTTTGGAAGGATAGTGGAGGGGTGGTTTGAAAGGATAGTGGAGGGGTGGTTTGGAGGGGTGGTTTGAAGGGGTAGTGGAGGGGTGGTTTGAAGAGATAGTGGAGGGGTGGTTTAAAGGGATAGTGGAGGGATGGTTTGGAGGGGTAGTGGAGGGTTGATTTGAAGGGGTAGTGGATAGGTGGTTTTAAGGGATAGTGGAGGGGTGGTTTGGAGGGGGGGTTGGAAGGGGTAGTGGAGGGGTGGTTTTAAGGGGTGGGGGAGGGGTGGTTTGAAGGGGTAGTGGTGGGGTGGTTTTAAGGGGTAGTGGAGGGGTGGTTTGAAGGGATAGTGGAGGGGTGGTTTGGAAGGATAGTGGAGGGGTGGTTTGAAGGGGTAGTGGAGGAGTGGTTTTAAGGGATAGTGGAGGGGTGGTTTGAAGGGGTAGTGGAGGGGTGGTTTTAAGGGTTATGGACGGGTGGTTTGGAAGGATAGTGGAGGGGTGGTTTGAAGGGGTAGTGGAGGGGTGGTTTGAAGGGGTAGTGGAGGAGTGGTTTTAAGGGGTAGTGGAGGGGTGGTTTGAAGGGGTAGTGGAGGGGTGGTTTTAAGGGGTAGTGGAGGGTGGTTTTAAGGGGTAGTGGAGGGCTGGTTTGGAAGGATAATGGAGGGGTGGTTTGAAGAGGTAGTGGAGGGTTGGTTTTAAGGGGTAGTGGAGGGGTGGTTTGAAGGGGTAATGGAGGGGTAGTGGAGGGGTGGTTTGGAAGGATAGTGGAGGGGTGGTTTGAAGGGGTAGTGGAGGGGTGGTGAGAAAGGGTAGTGGAGGGGTGGTTTTAAGAGGTGGTGTGAAGGGGTGGTTTGGAGAGGTGGTGTGAAGGGGTGGTTTGAAGGGGTGGTGTGAAGGGGTAGTGGAGGGGTGGTTTGAAGGGGTAGTGGAGGGGTGTTTTGGAGGGGTAGTGGAGGGGTTGTTTGAAGGGGTGGTTTGGAGGGGTGGTTTGGAGGGGTAGTGGAGGGGTGGTTTTGAGGGGTGGTTTGAGGTAGGTGGTGGAGGGGTAGTGGAGGGGTGGTGTTTAGGGTAGTGGAGGGGGGTTTGGAGGGGTAGTTGAGGGTGATTTGAGGGGTAGTGGAGGGTGGTTTTAAGGGTAGTGGAGGGGTGGTTTGAGGGGTAGTGGGGGGGGGGTTTTAGGGGGTAGGGGAGGGGTGGTTTGAAGGGATGGTGGAGGGGTGGTTTGGAAGGATAGTGGAGGGGTGGTTTGAAGGGTTAGTGAGGAGTGGTTTTAAGGGATAGTGGAGGGGTGGTTTGAAGGGGTAGTGGAGGGGTGGTTTAGTTATGGACGGGTGGTTTGGAAGGATAGTGGAGGGGTGGTTTGAAGGGGTAGTGGAGGGGTGGTTGAAGGGGTAGTGGAGGAGTGTTTTAAGGGTAGGGGTGTTTGAAGGGGTATTGAGGTGGTTTTAAGGGGTAGTGGAGGGTGGTTGAGGGTAGTGGAGGGCTGTTTGAGGATAATGAGGGGTGGTTTGAAGAGGTAGTGAGGGTTGGTTTTAAGGGGTAGTGAGGTGGTTTGAAGGGTAATGGAGGGGTAGTGGAGGGGTGGTTGAGGATAGTGAGGGTGGTTTGAAGGGTAGTGGAGGGGGTGGTGAGAGGGTAGTGGAGGGGTGGTTTAAGAGGTGGTGTGAGGGTGGTTTGGAGAGGTGTGTGAAGGGGTGGTTGAGGGGGTGTGAAGGGGTAGTGGAGGGGTGGTTTGAAGGGGTAGTGGAGGGGTGTTTTGGAGGGGTAGTGGAGGGGTTGTTTGAAGGGGTGGTTTGGAGGGGTGGTTTGGAGGGGTAGTGGAGGGGTGGTTTGGAGGGGTGGTTTGGAACGGTAGTGGAGGGGTGGTTTGGAACGGTGGTGGAGGGGTAGTGGAGGGGTGGTTTAGAGCGGTAGTGGAGGGGTGGTTTGGAGGGGTAGTTTGGAAGGGTGGTTTGAAGGGGTAGTGGAGGGGTGGTTTGAAGGGGTGGTTTGGAGGGGTGGCTTGGAGGGGTGGTTTGGAGGGGTGGTTTGGAGCGGAAGTGGCAGGGTGGTTTGGAGCGGTAGTGGAGGGGTGGTTTGAAGGGCTGGTTTGGAGGGGTGGTTTGAAGGGGTAGTGGAGGGTAGTTTGAAGGGGTAGTGTGGAAGGGTGGTTTGGAGCGGTAGTGGAAGGGTGGTTTGGAGGGGTAGTGGAGGAGTGGTTTGGAGGGGTGGTTTGGAGGGGTAGTGGAGGGTGGTTTGAAGGGGTAGTGGAAGGGTGGTTTGGAGGGGTAGTGGAGGGGTGGTTTGAAGGGGTAGTGGAGGTTGGTTTGGAGGGGTGGCTTGAAGGGGTAGTGGAGGGGTGGTTTGAAGGGGTTGTTGGAAGGGGTGGTTTGGAGGGGTAGTGGATTTTGGAGGGGTAGTGGAGAGGTGGTTTGAAGTGATGGTTTGGAGGGGTGGTTTGCAGGGGTGGTTTGGAGGGGTGGCTTGAAGGGGTGGCTTGAAGGGGTGGTTTGGATGGGTGGCTTGAAGGGGTGGTTTGGAGGGGCGGTTTGCAGGGGTGGCTTGAAGTGGTGGTTTGGAGGGGTGGTTTGGTCAACAGCCATCCAGTTTGCAGTCCGTATTTTTTGTGTATTGTGTTTTTTGTTTTATGTTATGAAGGAGACAAAAGGCAGGTTGCCTCTAACGAATGTCTCCCACAAAGCCAAAAGAGCACCAGAGAGCCAAATTCAAGGGACGTTGGGGCCAAAATGCCTGGAAACACAAAGTTTAAAGCAGTCTAAGTCATAGGATGAAGGAAGGATTGATTGAGGGAGAGAGTTCCAGAGTTCACTTGTTGAGTAGAAGAAAGTGTGGGTATAGACTCGCACACGCTAGAGAGAGTTGCGTTAATATAGACTCGCACACGCTAGAGAGAGTTGCGTTAATATAGACTCGCACACGCTAGAGAGAGTTGCGTTAATATAGACTCGCACACGCTAGAGAGAGTTGCGTTAATATAGACTCGCACACGCTAGAGAGAGTTGCGTTAATATAGACTCGCACACGCTAGAGAGAGTTGCGTTAATATAGACTCGCACACGCTAGAGAGAGTTGCGTTAATATTCACCGTTGGCAGTGCAGTTAATTCTTGCATTATTCGATAACGCGTTTCTTCATGTTAGTCTGGCTATCATTAGACTGTTTTATTCAGGATCGATAAGATTTGTGAGTTAGAGGGTTAATTGTGATAGTTAGTACCCCTTTGATTCATCAGGGCCTTTCCTAAGCTGAATGACATCGCCTAATGATAGCCTGAATATAAGGAAGAAATGCGTCCTTGAATACAGTAAGGCTTAATTGTTGACGGAATTGCGCAAGTAGATTTTAATAGAAATATATGTCTCATTTGAGAGAATAATGTGTTTAAGCCTAATGCAGTTACTGTCCTCGTCCTTGTGGAGTCCTCCTCCCTGGTCCGAGAAATATCAGGCTATTCAGTGTGCAGTTGGGTGTGAGTACATGATTAGATTGATATCCAGTATTCGATAAATGGATATCAAATCGTAGTCATGTACTTAACCTTTAACTGTCTTGATGGTGTAATGGTTAGAGTGTTTGAGATCTGTATGTGGTAACCCAAGTTCGAATCCCGGGAAGATCACATGCTTTCATTAATTTCATTGGGAGCTAGGTGTTTGGTGTTGGGAGTGAAATAAATAAATTATATTATATATATGTTGATTTTGCCATACACCTATCATGAATGCATGAAGTAGGCCTACTACAGGTATAGTCTGTTTGTTTTCAGCTGATGACAAATTCAATCCCTTAGCAGCTGCTTTATCGATACTTACTGGGATAACATGAAATAACTATGTTTCTACGTCATAGCAATGCCAAGTTTTCACAATTAGCAACATATATCGATACGAAAATCCTTGACAGCTTAATAATCCAGGTGGGGAGATGGAAATTTAATAAGACTGTAGACTATAATTTACCATCAGCTGGACGAAAAAAGACTAGACTACAATTTTACTTTCCACGGAATAACAAGTTGAACATAATTTCCTTTTGCTTCAAGTCCTTTACTAAGTTATCCTTTAACGTTTGATCAACTCTGTTCCTCAAGTTTGTTTGAACCCATTCAGTACCGGTGAAGCGATATTCACCCAGCAAAGGGCTCCTACTTGCGACGGACTCTTTACATTCTGATTCCTCAATATCACTGTCAAAAGCAAGCGACATTCACCCTACAAATGGCTCTTACTCGCAACGGACTTTTTGCATTCTGATTCTTCAGATTCACTGTAAAAAGCAAGCGATATTCACCCGACAAACGGCTCTAACTCGCGACGGACGGACTTTTTGCATTCTGATTCCTCAAATTCCCAAGACTTCGCGTGAGGACCCGAAGCTGAGGAATTGAGGAGAAAATTGTCTTCATCGCTCACCGCCGCCACCGCCACAGCGTCCCTGCTTGAATTCAGTCCGGGCCAGGGAGCATTAAATTACTGGCATTAAATCGCGTGTTATTTGCGGGCTTCTTGTTACCGGCCGAGTCTCGCATACCAGTTTCCACAGCGGGCGTCAAAAAATGGTGTTGTGCCTGTTCTGGGCCTTGTCGGGGGAGTGACCAAAAATAGACGGCGGTGGGGATAAAAAGTTGGGTATCGAGGCAACGCATGGTCTATATATAAACGAAGTCTTCTTCTTCTTCTTCTTTTTGTCTGAGTTGTAACAAAACGACAGGCAATGATCAAGATAATACATTTAGTATCGAAAACAATGCACGGTCTATGGACGAGTTATTTTTTTTTTTTTTTTTTTTTTTTTTTTTTTTTTTTTTTTATGGTGTAACAACACGGTGAGTAATGATAAGGATAACACCTAATATTGAGATGAGTTCTTGGCAACATAATGGGTATGCTAATGTTATGCTTCTTCCTGCCTTTTCATGATAATCCGAACTCACATTATCACTGGATGATTATTTTAAGCTTCTAATATGCACTTCACACATATGCAGTTATAATCTTCCCCAATGTATATTTATTAGTATTAACTCTTTCAGTATCGGAGGTCGCATACTTACACTTTATGCTAACTATCATTATACGATGTTATGCAATTTAGAAAGGATCTCTAGGAATCAAAGGGGTAAAAACTACCTCGATTAATTCACTAACTCTCACAAATTCTTCCTAAACTGAACAAAATTGTCTAAGTATAACCAGAATAAACTAACATAATACGTCATAATCCTCAAGGGGTTAAGATGCACATTTGTGGCAATTGTAAATATTTTATCATATGCACAATACTTTACAGACTAGGATGTTTTTTTATTATTTCGCACTTATGATGCCACTTTCATTATACACTAGTTTATATTAGGCGATTTGATGCACATGTGAGATCATCATTTGATGCACATGTGAGATCATCATTTGATGCACATGTGAGATCATCATTTGCGTATTTCAATACTAGAGAACATAATTATATAATCTTAATAGAACTGTTTAACGCTACCCAGAATAAAACAATACAAATAAACCATTGTAGTGAAGTAGTGTATATATAATAATTAGATATTTGAGAAGTTCCTATCATTATCCATTTTTAAGTCTAGAGTTAATGCTTTTTTGCAGCATTAATTCTAATTTTTAAACTTATTTTATTCTATTTTATTATATTATATTTAAGCTTGATATCCTCCACTGCATAATATGTTATCTGTGTTTAATATGTGTATATGTACAGTACAGTATACAGTGTATGTTTTTATTTTTTCCTAAGTTGCCATATTCTCTCTCCAGTGCCTCCGGGTGTTGTGTGTGGATTGATCTTGATGGTGTTTCTGCACCCTGGTTGGAGACTTCGGCATCTCATATAATAATAATAATAATAATAATATCGATTGGACTGGACGAGTTAACCAGAATAGCCTTGTCAATTTTCTCTTGAATTTTACTTACATGGAGCTCTCAAGAATTGTATTCAGAGAGAGAGAGTGTGTGTGTGAGTTGTGTCTGTGTGTGTGTGTGGGTGTGATTATAGTGACTCAACTATCTGATAAGGTATTACAGCCCATTTAATATAGTATTATTCTCTCTCTCTCTCTCTCTCTCTCTCTCTCTCTCTCTCTCTCTCTCTCTCTCTCTCTCTCTCTCTCTCTCTCTCTCTCTCCCCACCCCAATCCCGCCTGCCCCCCTCCTCCCCCGCTTGTTGCCACTCTGCTTGACGAAAACCAGGTGCCCCTTCCTAATTACGGCACCTGTTTTTTGTACGAGCGTCAGGTAAGAGCGAACGGACGGGACGGTCAGTCTTTCCACCGCCCCCATGCGCCCTTTAAGTCCACAGTCCTTAACCTTTATAATGCACCTTTCGCCCTTAGTAACCCGTGTTCCTTGGGTCTCTTTAGGGTCTGGGGGGGTTTTGCTGAGACGTCCAGGGATTGCATACTCTTGATGGAATATTTAAGGGGAATAATGTATTAGAGGCTAATACGGTGTTTTCTCCGGAAATTACAAGGCGAAAGCAACTTCCTCCAGGCTCCAAAAGATTGTATAGTTTTATCCCTTTCTATTTTTATTGTCCAACTCGTTCTTCATAGATATGTGAAGGGTTTTGGGGATTCTGTGGATTGGCTACTTGCTATTTGGAGCTACAATGATATCCAGGAGTTGTATATAATACTTATAATGGTGAAATATGTAATCGTAGATTGGCTAATATTCTGTATGTGGATCTGAAGTGGATAGGTAAGATCAGGACATTTCAGAAGACAGTGTACATGTAAGCCACTGGGAGTCGGGTCAAGGAGAGATATTTCTACATAGATTTACATGCATAGATGCACTGACCACACAGACCTTACGATCCAAACGAGGTGGTCAGGACTTCAATCCAGGAGAGAGAGAGAGAGAGAGAGAGAGAGAAATAAATAAATGGGAAGAGAGGGTAAAGAGCTGGAAACAATAATGGCACGAAAATTGAAGCGAAAGACTGAAGAATGGAGGAAAACAATATACTGGAAGATTATCAAAGCCACGGCGAAAATAAAAAGATTAAACATTGACGAGGAAGGCTTAATTAAAGGGGGGGGGGGATGAGCCCATTTATTTGCTTATTTATTTATGTTTTTACTATGTTTCCTCCCTAGACTAGACCTCCATCAAACTTTACTATGTTTCCTCCCTAGACCTCCATCAAACTTTTTAAAAACATCCCCAAGACCCCCATCAAGATATGTTTGTACATGTTTCGATAGAAAAAATTCCCGGCCGAAGGCCGGTTACTCATATATTACAGGCTCGCTGTCGCTCGCCAGGAAAAAATAGACACTTAAATTGTACGAAAGGTCTTAATATTGACATATAAGAAATAGGGCGAAAGGTCTTAAAATCTCCAAACTTATGGGCCGAACGTCTTATAATCTGAAAACTAATGGGGCTAAACATAAGGGAGAATGAGTCCCAGAAAAAACGAACCATCCCTCCTTAAGTGAGGCATCGATCGAAGAGGTAGAGCAGTGGAATAGTTGTACTAAGAGATGACAACGAAGAGGTAGAGCAGTGGAATAGTTGTACTAAGAGATGACAACGAAGAGGTAGAGCAGTGGAATAGTTGTACTAGGAGATGACAACGAAGAGGTAGAGCAGTGGAATAGTTGTACTAGGAGATGACAACGAAGAGGTAGAGCAGTGGAATAGTTGTACTAGGAGATGACAACGAAGAGGTAGAGCAGTGGAATAGTTGTACTAGGAGATGACAACGAAGAGGTAGAGCAGTGGAATAGTTGTACTAGGAGATGACAACGAAGAGGTAGAGCAGTGGAATAGTTGTACTAGGAGATGACAACGAAGAGGTAGAGCAGTGGAATAGTTGTACTAAGAGATGACAACGAAGAGGTAGAGCAGTGGAATAGTTGTACTAGGAGATGACAACGAAGAGGAGAGAATAAGCGATGGATGACGAAAAGCGAAGGGTGGAAATATAAAGAATATAAAACTAGATCAACATAAGAAAATGGAGAATATGAGACTGATGATGAGAGGTGTATAATGGGAATATAAGAAACAGAAAACTAAATCAATGTAAGAAACAGGACATGCTTGATATGAACATAGAGAATAAGCCATTGATAGCGAGAGGCGAAGGGTGGGCATATAAGGAATATAAAACTAGATTAATGTAAGAAACAGTAAATGAAAGAAATAAAACACAAAAGAATAAGCGACTGGTGAAGAGAGGTGAAGGGGCCGAAATATAAGGAATAGAAATCAAGATAAACATAAGAAATAGGAAATGGAAGAAAATAAAGTGGAGAATACGCGACTGATGATGAGAGGTGTAGAGTAGAGTGGGAATATAAGAACCAGAAAACTAGATAAATATAAGAAACAGAAAATGGTAGAAAAGAAAATAGCGAATAAGCGACTGATGATGAGAGGAGAAGGATGGGAATATAAGGAACAGAAAACTAGATCAATGTAAGAAACAGTAAAAGGAGGAAATGAACAAATAGCGAATAAGCGACTGATGATGAGAAGCGAAGGGTGGGAATTTTAGGAGTGTACATAACACTATATTAATACAAGAAACAGTAAATGGAGGAAGTGAAAAATAGAGAATAAGCAACTGATAATGAGATGAGAATGAGCGAAGGAGTAAAGAATAGGAGTAGAACACTAGATAAATATAAGAAACACGACATGAAAGAAACGAGAATAGAATCTCTAGAAATAGGCTTAAACAAGGCGCAAAGGATATGAGCTCGAACAATACAATTGAAAAAAGATAACACAGTTAGTAAATTATTACGAACGAATAATACACAGGAGATACAATTGTGAACATTTACTGACAAGGAGAGGGAGAGAGAGAGAGAGGCAGGCAGGCAAAGATTAAGATCACAGAGTAAAGGCGAATACCAAGAAAGAACATCAGGGTTAAGGTACAAGAAAAACCATGCAAAAAATATATATATAAAAGATGATACACGGGAAAAGCAGCATATAATAAAAAGCTGAATAAGTCGATACCTGGAAGAAGAATATAATAGGCACCTAGGAAAACCCGAAATACCAGGCGGAATATATCACACTCTAGTCTATTCATTATTAATACCAGGCGGAATATATCACACTCTAGTCTATTCATTATTTATAGGCCAAAACTCTCGAACAATAGCCTCTATAACTAAAAAAACGACTAGAGTAATCAAGCTAATATTTCTACCATTTGGGAAGACTCAGCCAGGGAGTAGGTGTGGAAATGTACAACCCATTTTCTCTAGCCCTCTGTGAGTTTACAGAGGTTAAAACGACATGTTAGTGAAGTTGAGAGATGCATTTTAACACTATTAATCATTCCTTCATCTTATGACTTAGACTGCTTTAAACTTCGTGTGCCCAGGCATTATGACACAACGTCCTTTGAATTAGGCACTCTGTCACTCTTTTGTCTTTTGGGGAGATACAGGGTAAAGGCAGCCTACCTCTTGTCTCCTTCATACACATAGATTTATATATATATATATATATATATATATATATATATATATATATATATATATATATGCAGTATATATGCAGTGTATATATATATATATATATATATATATATGTACAGTATATACAGAGAGAGAGAGAGAGAGCAGAACAGACAGAGGGAACAGAGAATGGAGAGACAGGGAGAGGTCAACCAAATCACAAGCACACACAACACTCCATCTGTCGTAAATGTTCTCCCCCCCCCCCCCCACCCCCTACCCATTCAGCTGATCCACTCTCTCTCAGTACCCCCTCAGCGACGCAATGCACCACCGATGTGTCCCCCACTCACTCATCCCCTGTTAACCCCTTGTTCATCTTTTACTAGCTATGTTTAGACGATTATGTGCAGTTTAAGAAAGATATGTGGTAGTAGAAAGGGTGAAGTGAGATAGTTCGAAGGCTCTTAATTGCTGGAGGCCCTTTTCAAACTGAATAAAACTCGTCTAACAACAGCCAGAATAAAGTAAAAAGGATGACACCGTTACTAACAAGGTTGAGATCCGAGTCAAAATTGTGTATTATTAGATATCCAGAGCGTGCAGGGATTAACTATCTGGAATACTGCGTTCAATCCTGATGCCCTTATTACCAAAAAGATATAAACAAGCTAGAACGAGTTCAACGTAGAGTTACCAAAATGATACCTAGCCTAAAGAACAAACCATACGAAGAGCGTCTTAGAGAATTAAATCTATTTCCTTTAACCCAGCGCAGATTAAGAGGTGACTTAATTCAAGTGTTCAAAATCATCAAAGGCATCGACAATATGAACTGTAGTAAGTACTTCACTATCGACCAATCTAATTACACGCGGGGAAACGGTTGCAAAATTATTGGTAAATCTTTTAACTCACACGAATCTAAGAATTTCTTCTTCAATCGAGTTGTCAACTTGTGGAATGGGCTTCCCCGAAACGTTATAGACTGCATCACCGTTGATTCATTTAAACTCCGCCTAGACAAATATCTCGCTTCAAACCCGCGACTGACTGCGTTTGTAAATGAATAACTTTATTTTATCCCCCCCTCAGTTACTAACCCATCTGTCCCCTACTAACTTCCTAATCCTGCCACGGACATTAGTTCCAGGGCAGTAATTCCCTTTCCAATGTTCCCTTACCCACTCTAAACCACTGTTTGGACACTTGATCCTCAGTGTTTTGGAGGACAAGCAACCTAGAAGGGTCACTAGTTCTGTTGTTGCTTGATTTCCTTTGTACTCCTTGTAGTGTGCTTCAGGTGAGTTTCCCATTGTTGTATTTAGACCATTTTGTGCAGTTTACGAAAGATCTGTTGTAGTAAAAAGGGTTAAGTGGGATAGTTCGCAGCCTGTTAATTGCACGAGACCCTTTTATAAACTGAATATAATCGCTTAACAGTAGCCAGAATATAGTAAAAAGGACGACTCCGGTACTGAAAGCTATTGAGAGAGTTTCCCATTGATTTTGTCATCTTTCAGAAGTAACGTTTCACATTGTTGTTTCCGTCGGGTACCTGAAATGAGACTAATTACCGTTCGTTTCACTCGTGTTGTTGTTGTTCTGCTTGTTGATCTGGATCAGCCTAAAGAGATGTCTCGGAAAGAGAGATTAATACCAAGCTTTCATTATTAACAACATATTTCACCACAAAATCTTCATAGTAGGTAAGAAATCAAGAGGAAGACATGGCAATTTAACCTATATGATAAACTGCTTTGTTATCTCATGCCTGTTAATATTGTACATGAAATAATTTGTAATTATATGTAAAAAAGGAAACAAAAGGCAAAGCTGCCTGCATCAAATTCACCCCCACCCCTCACCCCCATTGACAGAATGACAGCCAAATTCAAGGTTCGTTAGAGTCGAAATATCTGGACTTCTTGAGCCTATTTTTGGTCGTCATATTCATTGTTTATTCGTAAAACTCTTTATGGAGATTAAACATACTCTATCTATCTATTGCCTGACGCCGTGATCCCCGAAGGGATGGCCACGAATGAAACGCCCCCATGCACCTCTGTCTCTAGTCAGTCGGCGCCCTTCCTCCCAACCAGCACTACCTTCATCCATATACTTCTTCACTCCATCCTTCCACCTCTCTTTCGATTTATCTCTCCCTCTCTGTCCTTCCACCTCGCTCTCGTACACCCTCTTAGTCATTCTCTCGCTTCCCATAGGTTCAATATAGCCGAACCATCTCAAGGTGTTTCTTTTCACACTTACCAGCACATCTACCTCCACAACACACCTCTCTCGTACTTCCTCATTTGCCTGTCTATCCCTCCATGTAACTCCGCACGCACTTCTTAAGTAACTCATTTCCACCCCTCTCACTCTTGGTCTGAGTTTCTCCACCAACGTCCATGCTTCGCTTCCGTAAGTCAGTGTCAGGATTACCACACTGTCATGCAAGGACTTCTTCACTTCCATGCTTACCACCCTATTTCTTGTTACTGCTTTCAGTATTCCTACAACCCTCTTCCCCTGATGCACCCTCTCCCGCGCTTCCTCATCCACACTGCCCAGATACTTAAATGAGCTGACAATCTCCATAGCCTGACCGTTCAACTTCACCTCACACTCTGCGGCTTCACCCCTTTCGAAGAACATAACCTTGCTCTTCCCCGCATTTACCTTCAGATTGCGTTTTTCGCACACTGTTCCAAACATATTTACCTGACCTTGTAACTCCCATTCATTATCGCTCATCAGAACTGTATCATTAGCAAACAGCAGCACAGGTAGCTTCCACTCGTTTACCTCCCTTATCAGCGATACACCAACATCTACTGCTCTTCCTTGTATTTATTTCACGACTCCATCCATACCTGTATATACAGTAAACAACCAAGGGGACATCACACACCCCTGTTTCAACCAAACATTCAGATAAAAGAACTCGCCATGCTCATTCTCCACACGTACTTCCACCTTTGCACCCTCATAAATGCTCTTCACTGCTTTCAGTAACTTGCCATCTACTCCGTATATTCTAAGTACTTTCCACATCCCTTCTCTATCCACACTGTCGTAGGCCTTCTCCAAGTCGATATAGGCAACATACAGCTTTTGTTGCTTCTCCAGATAGATATTTCTCCACAACACATTTCAGGATAAAAATCTGATCTACACATCCTCTTCCCTTCCTAAACCCGCCCTGCTCGTCACCTATCCATTTCTCCGTTCTCGCTTTCACTCTCTCAATCACTACCCTACTGTACACATTCCCTACTACATTTTTTTTTTTTTTTTCTATGTGAGTTAGGGAGGCAAAAAGCAGAACTGCCTGTAGCAGTGCCTCCCCAGAGTTGAATGAGTGACAGGGCCAAAATCAAGGGACGTTCGAGCCAAAATGCCTGGACACACGTAGTTTGAAGCAATTTAAGTCATAGGAAGAGGGAAAGAGTGATTCTGGGAGAGAGTTCCAGAGCTCAGCTGTTGAATAGAAGAAAGTCTGAGAGCAACGTCTCACTCTTGGGTTAGAGAGTTGCACAGAGTAGGGGTGGGATTCTGTTGCAAGACGGATGCCATGTGCCCTACGTAGAGGAGGTGGTATACACTGGGAGAGCTCTGAGGAACACTGATTATTATAGTATCGATAGAATAGCGAGAGAGATGCAACATTGCGGCGGAGAGAGCGAGATTGCAGAAAGTTGGTGAGTGGACGGGAGTTAATGATATGAAAAGCCTTCCTTTCTACTTTGTCTAGGAGTGCGGTGTGAGAGGATCCTCCCCACACCAGCGGCTCGCTGGTGTATTGACTAGCGTCTTGGACTTCCACCCAGAAGGCCTGGGGTCGCGCCCACGCTCGGCGCAGTAAAGGTTTTTCACAAGCACTGTGTCGTTACCATCCCTCATGAGCAAGGGGATGGGGTAGTAGTACAGGACCCCAATGTAAATACACCTAATCGGCCTTATTGGGCTATCCTTAGCTGGCTTAGCATGTGCTAGCTTAAAGAACTATTATTATTTGTATTACTCAATACAAGAACGCACCGTGCCCCTGTACAGAGCAAGAAGCTGTACAGGGGTAAAGAACCTCTTGAGGCGGTTAAGCACACCCAGCTTCTGGGAAGCTGCCATAGCAAGATTGGTAATATGGTCCTTCCATGTGAGAGCTGAAGAAAATGAGACACCAAGAATATTGAGAGAAGAAAGGATTGATTTTTGTATTATTGAAGAACAAGGGATAGTCCGCTGGGAGTTCTAAACGGGTAGATGGATGGAGAAATTGTTTTTTGGAAGCATTAAAGTCAACAAGGTTTTCTCTGCCCCAATTGGAAATAATAGTTAGATAAGAAGATAATTGTTCTATGGCTTCATTATGTTTGTCTTTGAGGGATTGCTGGTTGGGGCATTCTGGAAAACTAATGGAGTAGTGTAAGGTAGAGTCGTCTGCGTATGAATGGATGGGACTGGAGATATAGTTGAGAAGATCATTTATGAAAATTAGAAAGAGAATAGGAGATATGACAGAGCCCTGAGGAACACCGGAGTTGATAGGATGAGGAAGTGAGCGATGGCCGTCCACAACCGCAGCTATGGAACAACCGGAAAGGAAATTAGAGACAAATGCACAGATGGAGGGATAGAAACCGAAGGAGGGTAGTTAATTAGAAATGAAAGATTTGTGCCAGACTCTATCGAAGGCCTTAGATATGTCTAGTGCAATACACAAATTTTCACTGAAGTCCCGAAAGGAGGATGACCAAGAGTTAGTAAGATATGAAAAGATCACTTTTTGAGCGACCCTTAACCCTCTGGCTGCGGTTATATATGTGCTATTTAGGGCATATTCAGGCACTCCTGAATGATTAATCAAGTATTTGCATTGAATGAACTGTATTCTGCCGAAAACTAGGCGAAAATAGCTACAAAATGACACCAGAACGAGCTTTGTAGGTGGCGGGTTCACCCGCAGCGTTGCTATAGACATTCGGGAAAACTCGCTAATTATTAGCTCTCGCTCGCTCGGCAACACTGTCGAGACAGCCGCACGAGACCACAGTCTACCTCAGTGAGTGGCTGGCTGCTCTGACGGTCAGATGGATGTCCCTCACGCTCCCGCCCACTGACACTCGATTTCTACGGTTTTTACAGGCTTTTTATAGCCTGGAAATTGCTGTAAATTGCCTATGCGTTCCAGAACGTCTCCCGCAGGGAAAGGATTAAGGAAGCCATACTGGCAATCTGAGGGTAGATTATGGGAAAAGAAATGCTTAAGAAATTTGGAAGCAAGAATAGTTTCAAGAACTTTAGAGACACAAGAAATGAGAGCAATTGGACGATAGTTGGAGGATTGAGAGCAGTCACCCCTCTTTGGGACAGGTTAAATGAGAGCAAACTTCCAGCATGAAGGGAAGACGTTAGAGGAGAGACAGAGACGAAAGAGTTTGCCTAGGCAGGGATTCAGCACGGAAGCACAGTTTTTGAGTACAACAGGAGGAACACCGTCCGGACCGTACGCCTTCTTAGTATTAAGCCCAAAGAGGGTAGAAAGTACATCTTTAGAAGAAATTAGGATATTAGGAATAAGTAGGGGAGAGGGGGGTGGAGAGGGAGGAATAGCACCGTAATCATCCAAGGTGGAGTTTCTAGCAAAAGTATGAGCGAAGAGTTCAGCTTTGTCAGAGGAAGCAGACATATTTCTCGATGGTTACCACACACTCCTCTTTTCCCTTTACCCTTATATAGGGGGACTATTATGCCTGTCTTCCAGTCATCAGGTGCACTCCCCTTCTCCCATGCTAGTTTGCACATTTTCCATACCCATTCGAGCACTATCTCACCACCATACCTCAGCATTTCCCCACACACTCCATCTATTCCTAGTGCTTTCCCCAACTTCACTCTTTTCATGGCTTCACACAATTCTGAATTCTGATCTCCTGGTCCCCACCTCCTCCTCCAATACTTCTCTTCTTCTCCCTCCCATACCCCATCCAACTATGTTTGCCAGCGCTTCATTCCTTACATTCAGCAATACGTGGAAGTACTCCCTCCATCTTTCGACTCTGTGTTGCTTCTCGGCTAGCACTCGCCCATTCTTATCTTTCACACTCTTACTGTTTCCGTTGTTACCTTCCCTAACTTTCTTGACTGCTTTCCAGAACAGTTTCTTACACTCCCTCCATTTTACACTCAGATTCCTTCCAAATTCCTCATCTACTCTTCTCTTACTTTCCTTCACTACTCTCTTCACCACTCTTTTTCTCCAAGTAGGCTACCTCGCTCCTTTCTGTCTCTCCAAATCTTCATTCCCTCTACTACCCAACCACTCTCTATATGCTTTCTGCTTGTCTTCCACGGCTATGTTTACCTCTTCTGTCCACCATAATGTACCCTTCACTCCCCTCCCTCTTCTCCTTACTCCACACACCCCCTCACATGCTGCACAGATCTCTTCCTTAAACATTTTGCTCACCTCCTCCACTTCCTCCATACCTTCCAGGTCAAACCTACCTAGTCGTCTTTCTACTGCTCTCCTGAACTCTTCCTTGATTTCCTCCTCCTGCAACCTCTCCACCCTCCTCGCCATTCCACCTTCCTCTCACCTCCCTCCAGCTCTCCTCACCCACTTCTTTTGTATCCTAATTTTAGCTACTACTACATAATGGTCAGACAGACCCCGCCAATACCCCTATACATCCTAGCATCCAGCACAGATTTCTTCATTCGTTCATCCACACATATATAATTAATCAATCAGTGCCTTTCGTTCCACCACTATGTCATCCTTCTTCCTCCACACCACTTTCCATGTGTACCTGTGTATCATTCTGTGTCGGAAGGTGTTGGCTATCCACAGCCTCCTCCCCACACATACGTCCACAAGTGCACTACCATTCTCATTCACCTCTGATGGTACACCTCACCCTCCCATCACTCCATCAACTTTCTTATCACCCACCTCACCATTCATATTCCTAATCAGAAATATTCTTTCGCTCTTACCAAATTTATCCACGCACGCCTCCACATTCACCCAGAACTCATCTTTCTCTCTTATGCTGGGGTCACACATTCACGTATATGCTCCCATATGCTCCCGTACGAAGGTTTATTGGTAGTTGGCAACCGAATACGTAAAACGTAAGGGCTTAGTACGCAAAACGTAAATAAAATTGTGTCTAGTCGTGGGGGTTGGTACGCATGGCGGGCGTAGCCACGCTGGTCTTGGAGGTGGATGGTGCGGCCAAGGTCGCCCGGTATGTTTTGGATTTCGAATCAGATACGGGGCTCGCGCTCACGTATGTCAAAAGTCGGGAAAGCATACGTTTTACCTGGCTAGCTGCTACGTCTTACGGGTGCAGCCCCGTAAAACGTAGCAGCTAGACAGGTAAAACGTAAGTTTCTCCCGCCAATCGTACAATGTTCACGTAAAACGGGAAAGTGAAAGTAAGTCCGGCCGCATCTGGCTACACCGCCGCACTGCGTGTTGGCGGGAAGACGCAGCAACGTTGTACGGGGGGTATATAAGAAGGAGCGGGGGACACTCCCGTCATACCTCTCATCACACCGGAGCAGCAAACAACAAGCCAACCCTGCCACCTGCTTGCCACCCTCTGCACCCTGCCCTGCCCTGCTTGCCACCCTTTGCACCCTGCACTGCCCTGCTTGTCACCCTCTGCACCCTGCCCTGCCCTGCCCTGCCCTGTACCATGCAGAAGAAAGGCGTGAAGAAGGCCAGGAAGGCTTCCCCTGCCACCTCGACGTCTGACACATCACCTGGTGACCCCTCTCAGCCCGGCCCCTCCAACTCTGACCCCTCTCAGCCTGGCCCCTCCAACTCTGACCCCTCTCAGCCTGGCCCCTCGACGCCTGAAGATGAAATTGTTCTCGACCTCGGTCCCGATAGTGGAGAGCTCGAGGTTGAAGTGGATGATGAGACTGATGATGAGGAAGAAGAGGAGGAAGAAGTAGAACCTGCACCTACCAATAGCCAGGCTCCAACAAAGAAACGGCGAAGGAAGAATTCGAACGTGATACTAACGGAGGAGACGGAGAGGATGCTGGCTGATTGGATTGAGCTGGATGCGCCTTTCATTTATGACAAGGGGGACCCCAGGCACAAGAACAAGGAACATATAGAGTCTGTATGGGCGGAGAAGGCTGCGACCATGGACCCCCCAATGACCGCCTTCGATTTGAAGACCTGGTGGGGATCTCTCCGCTCCAGGTTCGGCCGGCTCAGCAAGTTGAAGAGTGGTGATGGGGCCAAACGACTGACTGAGAGGGAGAAGTGGATCCTCAGCATGTTCCACTTCATGAAGCCACACATCGTCCGTCAAAAGAAGCCCCGGTCACTTGGTATGCCTCAGGTACGTTGATATTTTTTATGTTTTCAAACCCTTCCACAGTGACAGTGTCAGTTTTAGGTTATTTTCGTAATTATTTTGCTTATAATGATGCTATTATTGTGTTCAATTTATCGTGTTAAACTTCAAATATTTGTTAATGAAACGCATAATAACTCAAACCAGTTTATTCATGTTATTTTAAAGGTTACAAGGATGAATGCTTATGTTGAATTTAATTTTAAATGTTATTTACATAAATAAGTACATGTTACTAATTCTACATTCATGTCACAACAGTCTGCTGCCCAGGCTGCAGCACCGGCGCCTGCTGCTGTTCCTGTCCCTGACCGCACCCCAACACCTCCTGTCCCAGTCTACGAGGTGGATGACCCCTCTGCTGGCAGTCAGGAAGAGGAGGACCCCCAGCCATCGCCCAGCCTGCACGGAAGGTGAAGAAGGGGAAGCCTCCTGGTGCTGTCCCTTCAACGTCAACACACGGGACCCTGGAGCAAGTGAGTAGAGAAAATATTAGTTACATTGTTCATTGGTGGCACCCCATTGCAATTCCATGCTATTATTAGATAAAGTGTTTCTGTTTCCAAAGTTATTACAATAACATAAATTAATAATAATACTAAAGATGTCATGATTTCACACCATACTATCGACAATAACTTTGAACATATTTTGTTCCCACAATACCACAACATTTCATTGGTTAAAATAAATTTGTTGTCAAATATGAAAATATTATGTTTCGTGTGTTTAATGTTCTCTTGTTTCTTGTTCAAGGTCCTCGTGAATTCTGAGAAGCTCCGCCAGAACCTGGGTCAGGCGTTCGATGTGGTCGAGGACCAGGACCATAAGTATCGGCGCTACTCCCTGGAGGGCATGGTGAAAGACTGTGTGGGGCTGCCTCCGGCTTATAACACCACACTCAAGTTGGAACTGTTGGCAGCCATCGACCGGTTCAAGGTTGCCCATGCGGAGGGAGTGCCCCGGCCTGGTCCGGACCTCTTGCTCCACGCCCACAGGAGCTTTGGCTTTCCGGCGCCCCTACCCCAACCCGTGGCACAGCAGCATCCGACAGTGATGTACCAGGGCACTCCGGCAACCACCCTGCCTCATCCCACCCTGTCGACCCAGCCCCAGCCTGGTCTTGGGGGCATCGTGCTAGCTGCACACCAGGTTGCAGCCTTGAAGTCGTTGCTGGTGCAGCCACCTGTAACGACACCCCCTCGCCAATTCGTCCCGCCTACTGCCTCCACACCAAGCCAACCGTCTTTCGACCTGGGGCAGTTTGGCAACACATTCCTAGAAATGCTGATGGCTCAAAAATCACCTGCACCTGTCATTGTAGGTACGCCTGTGTCTGCCATAGATCCCCTGAATGAGACAGGAGATCCCCAAGCATTAATCATACCCTCTGTATGTATATATATATAAATGTTAATGTGTATTTGTTAAAAATATATGTATTTGTGTAATGACGTGTGTGTTTCTATTTCCAATATTTTATCATAATTGTTGATTAATAAGATGACAAATAAAATCTATAATGAAAGTAATGAGCATAAAAAATAAATAATTCATTTAAACGCAATAATGATAATATGGTTAATACTAATTATGAAAATCATTGATGGACAACTTACAATAAATATAACTGTTAGACATAAAGTACAAAACAAAGGTAACATGGAAAACATAGCAAAATTGAATGCAATTAGAAAGTCAAAGATGTAAAATTAAATAAGCATAGTACAATTTAAGTACACATATAATTTAAACAAAATAGGAAGAACATAAACATTAGAGAAAATGCACTTTCAAAGATACAATTACAATACAAAGCAAACTAGCAAAGCCTCGATGTATTTAAAAGTAAATGTAACTCACCTAAATCCGGTCATCCTGCCAAGCCACAGATCCTTGAGGGGAATTGAAGTAGGTCTTGAGGTAGTTGCGTTGAGCCTTGGCAAGCATGGTTGCAGTGTTGCGGGTCACGGGTGGGATGTTGTTTCCTACAGGTGGGTCAGCCCTCCAGGCGGCAGGTATGAGTTGGTGGGTGTGTGGGTCCTCTTGATCTACCTCTGATTGGGGTGGGCATCGGCCTCGTAGGATGTTGTGCAGAATGCATGAGGCCAACACAACAACCTCTACACGTTCAGGTTTTAGAGATATTGCAGTGTGGAAAACTCGGAAGCAGTTGGCAAGAATGCCAAAGGCGTTCTCTACCGTCCGGCGGGCCCTGCTGATTCTGTAGTTGTATATTCGTTCCTGCTTCGTGAGGGATCGTAGGGGGTAGGGCTTCATCATGTAGGCGCGCAGAGGGAATGCATCATCACCTACTAAGAAGTATTCCGTGGGTGGTCCAGTGGGGTCGGTAGAGATGACCTCGGCGGGTGGCAGATTTGCGTCCTGTTTCTCAAGCAAGTTAGACAGACTGGTGTGTGCAAAGCCACCACCATCAGACTCTGACCCTATGGCACCAACGTCGACGTATATGAACTTGTAGTTGGAGTCAACAATTGCCATCAGGACAATGGAAAAACTTCTTGTAGTTGAAGTATATGTGCCACCAAAGTTTGGGTTTCGGATCCGTATGTGTTTGCCATCAATGGCTCCTACACAATGCGGCAGATTCCATCGTTCCTCATAGCCGCTGGCAACCTCCTTCCATGCAGCAGGCGATTGTGGCGTCTTGATCTCCTGATTTCCGTAGACAGAAATGATGGCCTGGCAGGTGTCGGGAACAATTTGGCTGATGGTGTTGTGGGCAACACGAAAGTTGTATTGCAGGCTCTTATATGAATCACCCGTAGCGAGGAAACGTAGGGTGATGGCCACCCGCAGACCAGGAGGAATGGGGTTCCGCCAGAATGTAGGTTTCCTCTGAATGAGGGGTGTGACACGTTCCACTTTCTCATCAAATAGTTGTTTGTCTACCCGGGTGAAGTTTTTGTACAGTTGTGGACATTCTGTGGCCAACTCTTGCATCAGCTTCTCATAATGGCCATGTTCAGGCCTTCGTTGTAGATATGGCCACACCCACACTGTCCTCTTGCTCCTTTCCTTCTTCTTCTCTTCCTCTTCTTCATGGATGTGGTTTGCTATTGCAAGCAGTTCTAACATTTCTATGTAGGAAATGATCCATTGAATTAGCCGGGTGTTATGCCTGTTCTCCGGTTTGATTAGGGAGTTCACCATCTTGAACTCCTCCAGGATGTATTCCGTGATGTTCTTCATGGTGCCGAGTCAGGAGTGGGAATGGGAACGTTGTGGCCAGCCATGCCCTTTTCTAGTTCCCAGATTCCAACCAAGACATACGTGGTTGACAAAGACTGTCTTTGTCTGTGTTTGGACAGACGGGGTGTGCCTACGATTGTCCGGACACGGTCCACGTAATGCCTACAAACTCACAAGACGTACGGCCTCAGCTACGTAGGTCTTTTGGGGGCGTGGCCATGGGTGTGGCCTGTGTTCCCGCAAATCGGGCAGCCCAGGCGGACTAACGGGGACATGCTTACGCAAGTCGCAAGCACGTACGTAGCTCCATACGACTACATTACGTCTGACGTAACACTGGCCCCATTACGGTACGTATGTCGGCAAGTGCAATAGTCTTCCTCTATACGGGCGTACACGGCCGGACTACGCCCGTCATTACACAAACTTGGCGATCACGCCTGACGGGAGCATACGGGAGCGATATACGTGAATGTGTGACCCCAGCATTACAGTTTTATCCTCTGTCAGAGCATACACACACACAACCACCCATGTTTGTATTCCTACTTTCATTCTCACCCAAACAATCCTTGAACCCACAGACCCATAGTCTCTTACACGCTCCTGCCATTTGTTACTTACAAACAAACACACACCTTCTTTTGCTGCTCCCTCACTCACTCCAACACACACACCCATTCCACACTCCCACTCTCTCACATCTGTACCCCTCCATTTGGTCTCAGTCATTCCACATACATCCAGCCTGGCATTCACTAACACTTCCAGGACCTCTCTCTCTTTTGTGTCATCATTCAAGCCTCTCACATTCCAAGTCGCTATTCTAAGACTGTCCATGGTAAGTCGGGGTTCGTCAACATTAGGTCCGTCCACATCCGAGGCTGTTTGTTCATTCATCATTGCAGTATGTATTTTTCACGGGTGGGGGGTCGCAAGCCCACCGACCCAACCTCTTTAGTCGCCTCTTACGACATACAGGAGGCACGTGGGGCATATTTTATTCCCTTACCCCCAGGGGGGTACACACCTACACACCTACATAAATTAACCCTTGATATAACAAAGTATTACAAAGTGGAGCCACATGTTTATCCTTACCTTTCTCTTGCCAGGAATTAATATTTAGTGTGACTCTCGTTTATGGGAATATTTAACCCAGCGTGGCGTGTGGACGTTTGGTAATGTAATCCTTCCTGTCTCTCCCTCAGTGTGTGAATTAATGTGAATATTGTTATGATAGACAAAAACAAGTATTTGGGAATTCTTCTATCGAGGAGAAACTACGACCTTAATACAATATAAACATGATGAAATGCAAGGTGAGATATACAATAGGTATAAAACAACCTTTATTTATATACAAGAATAGTTCTTGAGATGACGGGGTTGAACAGCCACCTCCAAACCAAAGCAAGAATAGCAGTCATCCAAGACAACAGGAAAAATAGGAGAAGACAGAAGCAGGAGAAGACGAGAAGAAATGAGACCCAACCAACTTCTAAGACTTTAATTCCGGCCCAGATACACGAGTCTACCTCTTTTTTCCGGAGCAACCAATGCTCTAAATTCCGGAGAAATAGGTCAGTCTGCCCGGAAAAGGAGTTTGAGCCCTGACCACTCACAGGGGCCCCAACTCCTCCAATGGCAGAGGCAGGAACCACCGCCCGAGGCATATCATCAGCTCCAGCCCAATTTACAATACAATGAAGAAATTTTTATGGAAGTTAAGCACCAAGAACCCTTCCAATATAGAAACAAGTGGGACCCTCAGTACTCCTCCTATAGTACCTTCCTGGAAGACTGGGAATGAAGCAAATGCAGCGACAAATAAAAAACTTGTGGCCGGCAGAATAAGAAAAGCCAGGTACCACGATGGATAGAAAATAATCCATTACATCACCACAAGGCCCTCTAAAAATAGGGATCAAGATCACGAGATTAAGAATCTCCATGTGTACCAATAAATAACCCCCATGTAGTGTTTAGATTAAGTATTACCTTCACCATAGCCAAAACAACGATATCCACATGTCCCTATGAACTCGAAAGACCCTAAAAACCCTAAAAACCCTAAACCCTAAAAAGAACCCAAATATAGCCTGATTTTAACTGAAGGAAATTAAGCAAATACGATCGTCTCCTTCGTCTGGTCACGTCGGAAGGAAAAACATTGGTATTATCGTTTTACCAGATGTCCAGTCCGGAACCCCTTCACCTGTACCTGGGAGAGAGGCAGTTTCCCTTGACGCCCAGCCCTGCAGTACTACGAGAGGCAGTTCCCCCTGACGTCCAGCCCTGCAGAACCAGGAGACCACGTCGACCAGATTCTCGCTCACGGCACCCTCCACCCCTACCTTAAGTGTCTCTGATTATATTAAGTTGTGGCTATTAGTTGTGAAGGTAAGGTAAAATATGTGAATATTCCAATTTTAATTAACTCTAAATCTGTGCCCAGGATCTATCTTGAATATGTGTTATCCGTGTGAAACATTAAAGCTGATCTGTACGAATGTTTTATACGTACGAGATATTGCCCTGTAAATCTGTGTGAAACCGTCTTAAACCAGTTTAACCTGATACTTCATCTTCATACTTTTATCAGTGTTACGTAGCCGGAATATTCACAGATTTTCCTCTTATGTGTCCTTTATTCTGTGTGTAACGAAGTTGAAGTCAAAGTGTATAACGTGAATTTATTTCCTTCTTTAATCATATATTTACCTAGAACCTACGCCCAATTTTAAGATTCTTTTATCTATTTAATTACTATCCAGATAACTTTATCATGTATCCCCTTGTGAAAGTCAAGATCCCTTTTCGTTGAAGATTTATTCGTTGACAAGTTCTAAGTTATTAATTCTTGTGAGTAATCTAATAATATACGTATTTGGATCATATAATTCTTGTGAGTAATCTAATAATATACGTATTTGGATCATATAATTCTTTCCACTCGTATCTAGGAATCCAGTTCGAATATTCCTATGTCTATTTAGCCTACGTTTTGGCTATTAACTTATCATCGATTACTTGATTTAGTAATTAATTATTATAATCATTTCAAGGTTATAATATAACGCTACAATAGTTCTGCGTTTTAAAATAGGAATTTGTTAATATATTCAGAGCTCCTTTTATGCCAAGTTTTGGTATTTAATTAGTACAACTTTGTCGTGTACGCTATATCATATAGCTATTATATTTTAAGCTATTTATTCGCGCTACTTATATCTGCGCCCCTAAATTACTCAGTTAATTTATTCCAACCTTATTATTTCGGATTGTCCATTTTCCTTCAGTCACATTAATTCTTAGTGCATCGGATTTCCGCCATTCGTGTGAATTGATTTCATCTCTGATCAAAGTATTTTTTGTGTCGTACTAGAGAGATTATTCATATTTATTTTTAGAAGGTCAACTTATAATTTAGTTTGTCTTCCCTTTTAGACTTGAATTATCCACCTAGCTTAAACCTTTAAGTTAATATCGCTTTCATTCATATTACTGTTTTCCGTGACCGCAGTACATTCTAGCTATACCCCCATAAGCGGTACGTTTGATCTTTTACCTGTGCGCGGCCTAGGTTTTACTCCCACGCCACGCACTCACACCGCGCAGTGAACGATACGTTCCAATGTCTTGCGTAGTATTTCAGAATACTTCACGTTAGACGCTTGACTCCCATAGATATTATTATCAAGGTGATTATTCTTTTTATATATGTATCTGTATCCTATGCGTATTGTTCCTTCCTTGATTGTCATATAATTAATTCTAATACTCCATTTGAGATGAAGATTATTAACTCTCTCCACTATATTTATTACTTGCTCCCTGTTTTCCATATAAGAGTCGAGTTTGGTGTGCATATAACCTATTTATGTTTGTTAATAAATAAGAGTGTAAATTACCTTGTGTGTTTATTGTGTTTAGTGTTGCCTGATTGAGTTTACTACTATCATATGCACTGTGCTCGATGTGTCCCTGTCGAGGAATATTCTAAATCTAAATATCCTAAATTTGGATTGATTATAGATAATACTGAAGCCTGTTGGATTACAACCCGGCATAACAGTTCTCACACAATGAGACGTTACACTATTATTACAGAAATTGATAAGACACAGAATACAAAAATGCTGAAAGTAAATCAAGTTTACTTGAATTAGGGCAGTAATTAAGTACATGTTTGAATGTAACTCGAAGATGAACGCATGGAATGCAAAGTGGAGATAATCATGTAGCTTAATTACAAGTACAGTAATGTTAATGCACTATCTTAGTACAATCATAGTATATGAAAATGGTCTTTACGAATACGTTGATGTTAATTACAAGTACAGTAATGTTAATGCACTATCTTAGTACAATCATAGTATATGAAAATGGTCTTTACGAATACGTTGATGTTAATTACAAGTACAGTAATGTTAATGCACTATCTTAGTACAATCATAGTATATGAAAATGGTCTTTACGAATACGTTGATGTTAATTCACGGATATTTAGATACACAATAGTTTAGTCTGCCCATGTAAATATACTGAAGATCATATTACTTCTCTAGCCCGATTCTTTAATATTACGACCACGAGGGACAGTAAATATATATATTTAATTATTACTAGAATACGAGGTTTCACGGTGGATGTTGTTTTTTACTATAAATTCCTGCTTCTAAATGTCTTTGGTTACGTTGGGACTAGAATGTTAAACTGTAAGAATACTATATAGAGGAAGTCAAGGATAGTATTTGTGTAGTTCTTCCTGAAGGGAAAATAAACTGTCAAAAGAAGGGACTTTAAAATGAGACAATACTACGTTAACTTCATTTTAGTGAGTTCCCGGATGTAGAAGGGGGACTTAAACGATTTTTCTCTCACAGTACGTGGTGAGGACTTATTTATCTCTCACAGCACGTGGTGAGAACTTATTTTACTCTCACAGTACGTGGTGAGAACTTATTTTTCTATCACAGTACGTGGTGAGGACTTATTTTACTCTCACAGTACGTGGTGAGAACTTATTTTTCTCTCACAGTACGTGGTGAGGACTTATTTTTCTCTCACAGTACGTGGTGAGGACTTATTTTTCTCTCACAGTACGTGGTGAGGACTTATTTTTCTCTCACAGTACGTGGTGAGGACTTATTTTTCTCTCACAGTACGTGGTGAGGACTTATTTTTTGACACACAACGGGGAATATTATTGGACGGTCTCACACCACATCCTTGCTAGTCTTCTTGGACGGCCTCATACCACATACTCTATGAGTCATATAGGTGATTCTCTTCTTAGATGCCAGTCTCAAACTTGGCTGGTGAGCATCGAGCATTACAGGGGGTTGCCAGTCTCTAACTTGGCTATGACAAAACAGTGGGGATTGTTCCGATATCCCTGTCTGGTCGCCTGCTATAGTATTAACTTTTTCTGCTTTGCCCCGTTTGATGATGAGTGCGAGTAGGGCTTGCTCTGTCTACTATTATTTTGGTGGTGATAGAAGACATCTGTGTTTGGCATGGAGGCTGTTCCACTCGGGAAAGGTGCTCTGGACCTCTGTTGTGATTGTGTTTATGTTCTGGTGTAGTTGCTGGGGTGGTGGTGAGGGAGGCAATTTTTAATGTTGGCATAATAATTATATTCTCTCAAAAGTATAGAAAATTCATAATTGGATTCAATGAAAGTTGATGAGTAACTTAATTTGGTACCCAAATAGATAACATTAACCTAAAATAAGCCCCTGGAGGTTGGGACTGGGAATTCAACCTCCAGAATTGTTAGAAGGAGGTTGTAGACGCCAGCCGAAGAGGGCGATACTCCTGGGGAGTGCTAGGTGACTGATAAGGACTGCTGGAAGTCCTGTTTCACCACCTGGCCTCCCTAGCTGATCCTTTCAGTGTATTATCAATGTTGAGGGCAACCCCAGCCTGCCCTCCAAAACACCTTCTCCTCCTATCAATACATTATACTACAAACTCCTTACATACAACACTAACTTTTGCAAAGAAAACAAAAAATTACGAAACATCGACCCGCCTCGGAGTCCCCAGGGGGTGGGACCAGAAATGCCCCATCAGTCTGTAACCCTGGTAACGACTCGTCAAAATGCTGAGGACCACCACCTAGCTACCTCTTAAAATAATCCATTACCAAATAATCGTATATATAATTTATCTTAATGACTATAAACTCATTAAAACAAATAGGCCTACATGAAATTATGAAAGTTTGAAATATGCTACAGATTTTTCTTTATAATAATATCACAACATGAAATCCCTCATACACCACTTCACTCTAAAAAATGAGTACAAATTGTAATTCTGACTGACTACAACAATATTCTAATAAATTATATAAAAACAATTTCAACATATCTGCTGTTTTAGATAGTAATACTGTAATATTTGCTTTGTCTACAGTATTTTCTTCTCAGTGTCCAAGAATATACCAATTTGGAAGAACATACATATATTGCCTGACTGGCTCTTAAAAGATGTTACCTTTCATCAAAGAGCTAGGTCAAATTTTGTATTGTTAGAATTTATTGCAATTGTATTTGTATGGACCAAATAAAAACTATCATTTTCATTTCTACTCTTACTATTAATTTCTGTAACATTCGTGGCCTTTCCTCTAACTTCCACTCTGTGGAACACCACCTCTCCTCTGCCAACCCTGATCTTCTCTTTCTCACCGAGACACAGTTGTCTGGGGATACTGACAGCAAACCCTTCTCTGTATCCTCCTATCTCTATCCTCAGTTTCGAGCCAAAGGTGGAGTATTGCGTCTATGTACGCAACAATCTTGCTTTCTCTCGTGTTCCCAACTTAGATCCTTCTGAATTCTCAACTCTCTGGCTAAAGCTTTCTTGTCACTCTCAAACTAAATATTTCTGCGTTGTCTATATCTCCCCTAATTCTACTGACTATCCAAAATTCTTGGACTATCTAACTTCTAAAGTGGAACACATTCTATCCATCTCTCCTTTCACAGAAATCTTCATCTTAGGAGATTTCAATGTTCACCACAACCAATGGCTCTCCTCTGTTTCCACTGACCAACCTGGTGAACAAGCCTACATCTTTTCTATTTTAAACGACCTAGAGTAGTTAGTCCAGCAACCCACCCGTATCCCTGATCGCTTCATAGATCGGCCCAACATTCTTGACTTATTTCCAACCTCAAACCCTTCAGCTTATACTGTAAATCTTTTCTCTCCTTTAGGCTCTTTCGACCATAAACTAATATCTGTCACCTGTCCTATCTCTCCAGTACGTCCACCCGATCCTCCCAACTGGCGGCGCTTGTGGCACTTTGGCGCTGCCGACGGGGAGGCTCTTCGGCAGTACTTCTTTGATTTCCCTTGGAATTACTTTTGCTTTCGTGACCGAGGACACTCGTAGAGTGCTGAACGCATTACCAAGGTAATCCTCTCGGGCATGGAAGTATACATTCCATTTTCTTTCTCTCAGTCTAATGCAAAAAAATCTTGGTTTACTCACGCTTCTTCTACTGATGTCCGCCAAGGAGGAAGCATTCAAATGGTACCGACACCTTAAGACTCAAGAATCTCATTCTTCCTATGTTTCTGCCCGGAATCAAGCCAAATCTGTTCTTCAACTTGCCAAACACTCTTTCATCAATTATAAATGTACTGAACTATCCAACTCTAGCTCTTCCCAAGCTTTCTGGCATCTAGCCAAAACCTCTCCAACAAATTTTCATCCACGTCTTTCCCTCCCATTTTCCACTCTGATGGCACAGCCATCACTTCTTCCTCTGACAAAGCTGAACTCTTTGCTAAATTTTTGGTAGAAACTCCACCTTGGATGATTCCGGTGCTATTCCTCCCTCTCCACCCCCCTCTCTCCTACTTATGCCTAATATCCTAATCTCTTCTAAAGATGTATTTTCTACCCTCTTTGGGCTTAATACTAAGAAGGCGTACGGTCCGGACGGTGTTCCTCCTGTTGTACTAAAAAACTGTGCTTCCGTGCTGACTCCCTGCCTAGGAAAACTCTTTCGTCTGTCTCTCCTCTAACGTCTTCCTTTCTTGCTGGAAGTTTGCTCTCATTCAACCTGTCCCAAAGAAGGGTGACCACTCTCAACCCTCCAACTATCATTGTCCAATTGCTCTCATTGCTTGTGTCTCTAAAGTTTTTGAAACTATTCTTGCTTCCAAATTTCTTAAGCATTTCTCTTCTCATAATCTACTCTCAGATCACCAGTATGGCTTCCTTAAAGGTTGCTCTACTGGTGATCTTCTTTCGTATCTTACTAACTCTTGGTCATCCTCCTTTCAGGACTTCGGTGAGGCCTTTTCTATTGCACTAGACATATCGAAGGCATTCGATAGAGTCTGGCACAAATCTTTCATTTCTAAACTACCATCTTTCGGTTTCTATCCCTCCATCTGTGCCTTTGTCTCTAATTTCCTTTCCGGCCATTCCATAGCTGCGGTTGTGGACGGCCATCACTTACTTTCTCATCCTATCAACTCCGGTGTTCCTCAGGGCTCTGTCCTATCTCCCATTCTCCTTCTAATGTTCATAAAATGATCTTCTCAACTGTACCTACAGTCCCATCCATTCATACGCAGATGACTCTACCTTACACTACTCAATTAGTTTTCTTGAACGCCCCAGCCAGCAATCCCTCAAAGACAAAAATGTAATGAAGCCATGCAACACTTATCTTCTGATCTAACTACTATTTCCAATGGGGGCAGAGAAAACCTTGTTGCCTTTAATGCTTCCAAAACCCAATTTCTTCATCTTACTACCCGTTTAGAACTCTCAGAGGACTATTCCTTACAATTCAACAATACAAAAATCAATCCTTCATCTTCTCTCAATATTCTCGGTGTCTCTTTTTATTCTGCTCTCACTTGGAAGGACCATATTACCAGTCTTGCTAAGGCAGCCTTCCAGAAGCTGGGTGTGCTCAACCGCCTCAAGGGTTTCTTTACCCTTGCACAGCTTCTTGCTCTGTACAGGGGCACAGTGCGTCCTTGTATTGAGTATTGTTCTCATGTGTGGGGAGGATCCTCTCACACCGTACTCCTAGACAAAGTAGAAAGGAAAGCCTTTCGTATCATTAACTACCGCCCACTCACCAACTCTCTGCAATCTCTCTCTCTTCGCCACAATGTTGCATCTCTCTCGCTATTCTATCGCTACTATAATAATCATTGATCCTCAGGGCTTTCCCACTGTATACGTGGGTACATAGTACCCGTCTTGCAACACAATCCCACCCCTACTCTCTGCAACTCTCCAACCCAAGAGTGAAAAGTTATTCTTAGTCTTTCTTCTATTCAACAGCTGAGCTCTGGAAATCTCTCCCAGAATCAGTGTTTCCCTCTTCCTATGACTTAAATTGCTTCAAACTCCGTGTGTCCAGGCATTTTGGCTCGAACGTCCCTTGATTTTGGCCCTGCCACTCTTTCAACTCTGGGGGAGGCACTCGATACAGGCAGTTTTGCCTTCTGTCTCCCTCACTCTCCGTTGTCCTCTCCCAGCCCGATGCGCCAACCCGCCAACAGCACTTCGCTCTCGCTGCTCGAAATTTGACCATAACTTGAGTACTCCATTACTCATCCCCTTATTTGTTTGCATGAGCTGTAGCTAAGCTCTAGCTTAACTGCCCTGTAGTTGCTTTGCATGTAATTTTGCTGTGTTTTTGACTGATAAACGTTTGTTTATCGAGACTGCTTTTGTTTACATTTGTACCGGTTAGTGACGACCGACGCTCTAAAGTAAACAAACTACTTGCTTGTTTCATATTATAAAGTTCTAGCACTTATTATAGATATTTTAGCCCTCACTGTAGTTAAGTGCTTAGCAAACCACCCAGTAGTTATCTTGCATGACATTGTACTGTAGTTTTGACTGATAAACGTTTGTTTTTCAAAATTCTATTTGTCAAGTTAGTAGAGACGCCGCCGATACCAGCGCCACCTGTGTACGCATAAACAAACCCTCTTCTTGTATTTTATATATCAAAGTTTTGCCAATACTGTACTTGGTTGATCTTTTTATCTTGGTTATCTATATAAATCGCACACACTAACATTTGTCAAGATAGTTTTAATATTGGGTTAGAATAATTTAGTTACTGTAATACTTTTTGATAGCCTATTTATTAATCGCATTTCAGATACTTGTCACCACATTAATAGGCCTCTCACACTCTTGCCAGGGATATTACTAACTCCATTATTATTATTATTGTGTCGACCACTGTATAAACTAATATACAGGCTTTAGCCTAACTGTGTCATACTGCTAACATAATTTTATTTTTATTTTCAGGCGTAAAATTGTGTTCTATTGCTAACATATTCTTTTGTGATTAACATATTCTTTTTGTGATTTACAGGCATTAATTGTACAATATTGCTAACCAATATTTTGTGTTACTGTACTGTATACTATCTATCTATCTATATGCTCAGGCCCAATCCCCATTTTGGGGGTAGCCGACTCAAGACAGAGCAAGAACAGGGAAAACACAAAAACAACATCAAACAAAAAATAAACACAGATAAAAAACACAAACTCTCACACATCCAGGTCACCCAGGAGAAGACCCAGAGACCCGGGTTACCAAGGTCGCTCCAGCACTCCCCCGGCCCCTGACCACCAGGAGAGGTTCCGATCTCGGCAGGCAGACATGCAGCGGAGCCAAAGCGACAAGCCCTCCCACCACACTTCCAGGCACACCCTTCATATTAATCGTCTCCCCGGGCCAGGCACCTGATGGACTATTATCTAGTCCAACTTGCGCCCGACCCCTTACTCCAAATGACCAGGTGTTCACTCAACTATTCACAAGCATTCTCCATTCACTCCTGTCCACCACCACTTCCCCTGCCTGATCTATAGTCATTCCTGTATACTGTATACTGCTTTCCAGTTTTCTCACTAGGCTAAATTAACCCTCTCCCACCTTTTTTTTTCCAGTAAATTTTGTAACAAATTACTAGTCCATTTGCAATTTTCAGGCTTTAACTGTGTCATACTGCTAACATCAATTTTTTTTTTATTTTCAGGCATAAATTGTGTTCTATTGCTAACATATTTTTTTGTAATTTACAGACATAATATTCTTTTGTGATTAACATATTCTTTTTGTGATTTACAGGCATTAATTGTACCATATTGCTAACAAATATTTGTTGTTACTGTACTGTATACTGTTTTCTCACTAGGCTACATTAACCCTCTCCCACTTTTTTTTTTCAGTAAATTTTGTAACAAATTTCTAGTCCATTTGTGATTTTCAGGCTTTAACTGTGTCATACTGCTAACATCAATGTTTGTTTTATTTTCAGGCATAAATTGTGTTCTATTGCTAACATTGTTTGTGATTTACAGGCATATTTATTTTATCATATTGCTAACAACATTTTGTGTGATTTTCAGGAATTAATTGTATCACATTGCTAACATAATTTTTTTGTGATTTTCAGGCTTTAATTGTACCATTTTGCTAACATAAATTTGTGTGATTTTCAGGCATATTGTGATTATATCGTCATGGCGCCGCAACGAACCTGCACGAGTTGTTCCGGTAAATTTGGCCCTACCATGTTTGTTGATACTGATGTCCAAATTTGTAGATTTTGCCAGCTCCGAGAGAAGATTGCAGATGAATTGAATGCAGCTCACCGCAAGATCGATGCCCTGACTACGAAGCTTGAATCCCTTCAAGAATTTGCCACACTCAACGTAGGAGTGCCCTCGGCCCAAGAAACCACTACGATGTCAACCGCCATTCCAGTGCATACAGTACCGGTACCGGTACCCACACCAGCAGCTACCTTAGATGTTGCAGAAAATAATAATGACTCTACTCTCACTCCCCCCCAGGACAACTTTCAGTTAGTGAGAAACAATGTGCATCCCAGTACCAGTACCAGGAAGGTCATCCCGACAACATGCCAAAACCGCTTCAAAATTCTTGCTATTGACGAGGAAGAGGAAACGGAAGAAGTTCGGCTTGTGGGCGACTCCATGGTCCGTGGCCAATTAACCGAGTTCTGCGCCAGGGCACCCAGGACCAGAAAGCGATTCTGTATCCCAGGTGGCGGCGTGGACAACATTGTTGCGGCTGTGGAAGAGGTTTCCAGGCTCGCCCCCGCAAGCACTACATACGTCATCCACGTTGGATCTAACGATGTCCAACGGACGCGGTCAGAGGAACTACTTTGCAAGTACCGGCGGCTGATCAGGTCCTTCAAGGAAAAATCTAATAGAATCTTAATTTCAGGAATTGTTCCCCGGATTGATGTAGAAAAACGATTCTACAACATAGATACCAGTACAAATCGCCGACTAGCCAAACTCTGCAGGGACATCGGCTTTGTCGACACATGGGATAATTTTTACTATGATAAATCTTTGTTTTCAGGAGATAGTGTACATCTCAATGAAGTAGGAGCTGCACGTCTTGGTCGTCTGCTGAACGATGCAGTCAAGGATTTCCGTTCAAAAAACGGGGTCAACCCGGGGTATCCGTGGGTAGTGTAAGTCAAATACGAACTGAAAATTCAGACAATGCACATTCAGTAACATCCAACTCTAATACTCTTAAGGTGTTTTATGTAAATGCTCGTAGCATACGCAATAAATTTTCAGATCTAGAGGAAATCATGTTTACAGAACATTATGATATAATCGGTATTACAGAATCTTGGTTAAATACGGAAGACAGAGACTTTTTAGCCGAATATACGCTTCCTGGTTATACAATGTTTGAGAAAAGTTGGATCAATAGAAATGGAAGAGGAGTTCTGTTTTTTATAAAGGAAAGTCTTAATCCTGTCTTAATGTCAAAACCTCAAATTGCGAATATAGACATCTCTTACGTACTATTAAATAATAAACGAGGAACTAAAATAACACTAGCTTTATTATACAGACCCCCAGCTCAATCAGTGCAAACTGACAGTGAAATTTATGAACAAATTGCAGAAATAACTAACATACCTCATACCTAACATTGCCTCACTTTGAGGCAAATAACTTACTTAAAGATAGTCAACACGGCTTTCGTAAAAAAAGTTCCTGTATAACAAACCTCTTAGACTTCTTCCACGATATCCTCAACCTCTACGATGAGAGTAAAGCTGTAGATATTATATACCTTGATTTTCAAAAGGCCTTTGACAAGTTCCCCACAAACGTTTACTGCTAAAACTAAAAGCGCATGGAATACAAGACGGTGTGTTGAAATGGATAGAAAATTGGCTCAGCGACAGAAAGCAAAGAGTAGTCATAAACGGTAAGGCATCTAAATGGACCAATGTAAGTAGCGGGGTACCCCAGGGATCGGTACTAGGACCAATTCTCTTTCTAATTTACATCAACGACATAGATGAGGGTTTCACCTGTACAATCTCAAAATTTTCTGACGATACAAAAATTGCAAATAGCGTACTCTCAAAAGAACAAGTTGACGATATGCAACACAATCTAGATAAAAAACAAATTTGGTAAAAAAAAAAAAAAAAAAAAAAAGAAGGTCCCACCCCTTTCCCATTCTTAAGTAAGCCATTTTAGATTTACAGAAGAGTGACCATTACTTGCATTACTGCATGTCCACAAACATTTCAGTAATGTAAGCATGTTTCCTTCTATTTTTTTTTTTTTTTTTTTTTCTTTTTATTAAGGTGACAGTTACAAAGTGGTGTACAATCTATTTTATTCTAGTTACATTGTAGTTTATCTTATTGTACCAGTACCTCCCTACAATCAACCTAGTTGTTCCCCAATTCGTCCCTCCGCCACGACCATTTCAAAGTCCAAGTCTCTCACTCTTGTCCTTTGTAGCGGGGAGGACCTTGTACCCCTGAGACATAGGAATGCAGACCTGAGAAGAGAGAAAGAGAGCCGGCATCTCATCCAAGTTATGACTTGGCTTCTATGCTGGCGCTTTTTCTCCGATATTTGTTCAGCTAATCTGGCATAGAAGACACTTGCAGAAGGTCCCATACCTCCCGACTATGAGAAGACCAGAGGAGTAAAGCTTCCTTGATCCCTGTTCAAAATTCTTTCTTCATAAGCGCGTTTTTTCTCACTTTCGTTTCTCAAGTATGCCGCCTTGTGTCCTCGCTCACGATATGTTTGTGCTCTTGGGTTGAAGATTCTGATGTCGAAAAAAGCCCGTTGTCCCCTCGTCCAAAAACCTCGAGCACTTACGTCCACTCTTGCTTCATTTGAAGTATTTGCAGTATTGTGGGCTAAGCGCTGTCCGTCCATAGGCAGAAGTTCCGGTTCGATTCTGACATCATGGCACACCTCGTCCAGCATTTGTGCAGTGATGTCTCGTACTTCATCGTGCCGGATGCAGATGAATCCTCCTTTCTTACAGGTCATACAGTGGTCTGGGTTGTTTATTTCACCGCATGCACATTTCAGCGGCAGGTTCGAAACTGGCCACCCATACCTCAAGGCTACGGCATCATTGAATTCTTGTTTATTTAAGCTGAAGCCTTTCTCCTTTATTGGTAATGATGTGAGCCAATTTGAAGCCCCCGTGTCTTGTGCTATCTCAACTCTCATTTTCAGTTCTTCCCTACATCTGGTCTTAATTTGTTCTAGGCTATGTTTCTGTCTCTCTTCTCTGCTCTTTGTAATTTCCTGTCTTGCATTTCGTTGTTCCTCTTCGTCCACCTCATCATTTTCATTTTGCTCCTGTATTTTTTCTGTCAGAGACGTAGTAAGTTTAAGGGAATTTTGGTACTCATGTGGTGCTGCCTCCACTGGGTTTATGATCCCCATACCTCCGAACCTTGGCGGAAGAGCTAATAGATCTCTTAGCTCTTGCGTGACGCCTTCCATCTCTGTTAAGGCCGGTATGAATGTTCCTCTGATTGCTTCTTCCAGCGGTTGGAGCATCTGTCTAATGCCAGGCACTGTTCTCATAAGAAAGGTCCATCTGTGCTTAACACCATATGTGAAGGCAGTATATGCAGCATGTGGTTCAGATTTCGCAATGTTTGCCAGGGTTTTCACTTCCTTTACCCACTCCGCTACCTTTTTTCGCACATAGTCTTTCTTGCATTCTTCTGTGCCTATTACTGCTCCCAAATGGCGTTGACCCTCCTTTGTAATCTTCACTCCTGTCCCATCAAAAGTCCGCACCGCTTCTTCATACTTGTTTTCTTTCACTATTAGTACAGATTTACTAGCATTCGGATGGTACCCAATGACTTCGCCTACCGATTGTACTCTCCGCCACCATTCTTTGAGATCCCCTATTTTTCCTGCACCTGTGAGGTCATCTGCATACGCCACTTGTTTCACTCAGGTTACCTCATGTTTTATTTTCTGCTGCAGAATTGATAGTGCCAGTGCGTACATTGCCATTGCCACTGGATCTCCTTGCGTTGTTCCTTCATTTGATTTGAGAATTTTCATTTCTTCCTTCTTTGTGCTTCCAACTATATACAGGTTAGCTGGCTCCTTATAAGTATTTTCTATGTACTTTGCGATGCTCGGGCATTTGATCTTGATGTTGTGAATAGCTGCCTCCCTATTAATGGTGTTAAAGGCATTTGTTGCATCCACTAGCAGTACCGCTTCACAATCTTCCTCATGATACACCTTCCCCATTGCATGTATTGCTGCTTCTCCTCTGGCTTGCTGTCCTGCACATTACTTGTAAGTTGCCCACTGCTCTTTGTACATCTTTTCCAAATACGGACATGATTGCTTTTCCTATAATCCTTCTAAGAACTTCCCCAATGCCTACTGGTCTAACTCCTGGATTCTTATTTAAAGGTATCAGGCGACATGCTGTCAGAGCTTCTATGTTCACGCATGGTGATGATGCAAGTTTCTTTGCCAGCATTGCTATTGCTTCACAAAGGTCACCCACGGCTGAACCAAACTTGTTTTGACTTAGGAAGATCCTCCAAGTCTTAGCATCTACTCCTGATGGACCTGCTCCTCTCTGTGTTTTCAGCGCCTTTCTCCATATGAGGTCTCCAGTTATATTCTCATATATCACCGGGTCTGGAGGAACATATTCCCCATCTAGTTTGGCCTCATCACTTGCTGGTTTTGCTTCTGGGTGTTTCTCCTTCAGCTGGTCCAAGATGCGTCGATTCACTTCGTGCACCCCACTTGAGGCTTCCCCAGTGACCATTCTGACTGCCTGTGCCACTTTACCAATCCTCATGCTATTTCCCAATGATCGTGCCATATCATCTGGCTTCCTCTTTCTTCGTTGTTTTGTTTTCAGTCTTTGCTGGATTGCTCGTACTTGGCTAAGAATTTTGTCTAACTCCTCATTTTTCCACCACTCCATTCTCTGTTTCAGCGCTTTAATGTTCTCATTCAGTTTTCCCTTTGGTCTTTTCTTTGAAGGAACAACTGAGGAATGAAAGAAGCTATCTTGATTGCCACGTGCGCCAAAGGGGCATCCTGAACATACTTTAGGATCATACGTCTGAGTTCCCCCAGCATGTCTTTTGCGGCTTCACAAATCGGTAGTTCAAACTTATTATGTTGCCATTGTATCACTTCTGTATAGATTTCATTCACTAATGTTGTGAGTCCGTCACCAGAATGTCCCATCCATTCTCCACCATTCATGTTTACGTTACGAGGTCGTTCGTTCTGTTCACGATTTTCGATTATTTCTCTCTCATTATCTTAGTTTATCTAGATAAATTGTCATGTTGGGCCCGAATTTGGCAAATGAGTTTCAATGCGGATAAATGTAAAGTACTACATATCGGATACCTAAATGAGAAAGCAAACTATTCGATGAATGGCACTCAGCTTAAGAATGTAAACAGAGAAACCGATCTGGGAGTAACAATATCGAGTAACCTAAAACCGAGTCAACAATGTTCAGAAGTTGTTAAGAAGGCAAACAAAATAATTGGCTTTATAGGCAGGTCATTTGAGCATAAATCCAAAGAAGTTATCCTAACCCTTTACAATTCCTTAGTCCGCCCTCTTCTGGAATACTACGTTCAATCCTGGTGCCCTTATTACCAAAAAGATATTAACAAGCTGGAACGAGTTCAATGTAGAGTTACCAAAATGATACCTAGCCTAAAGAACAAACCATACGAAGAGCGTCTTAGAGAATTAAATCTATTTCCTTTAACCCAGCGCAGATTAATAGGTGACTTAATTCAAGTGTTCAAAATCATCAAAGGCATCGACAATATGAACTGTAGTAAGTACTTCACTATCGACCAATCTAATTACACGCGGGGAAATTGCAAAATTATTGGTAAATCTTTTAACTCACACGAATCTAAGAATTTCTTCTTCAATCGAGTTGTCAACTTGTGGAATGGGCTTCCCCGAGACGTTATAGACTGCAGCACCGTTGATTCATTTAAACTCCGCTTAGACAAATATCTCGCATCAAACCCGCGACTGACTGCGTTTGTAAATGAATAACTTTATTTTATCCCCCCCTCAGTTACTAACCCATCTGTCCCCTACTAACTTCCTAATCCTGCCACGGACATTAGTTCCAGGGCAGTAGTTCCCTTTCCAATGTTCCCTTACCCACTCTAAACCACTGTTTGGACACTTGATCCTCAGTGTTTTGGAGCACAAGCAGCCTAGAAGGGTCACTAGACCTGTTGTTGCTTGATTTCCTTTGTACTCACATAGAAAGAAAACAAATATACGGTTAGAATTGTCCTCATTCGTACGTATTTGCTCCATAGGTTTTTTGTTTACTAATTTATTTTGTTCATTTCTTTCTCGAAACAAGGTGTACAGCCAACTCCCCCCCCCCCCCTCTCTCTCATGTTATAGCTATGGCAGGAGTTCTTGCTGTACCTTGTTAATCCATTTCTTATACTGCTTAATAACCATTACATAACGAAAGATTGGTTCAGATTTAGCTCCATTTTCTTTCTTACTTGTTAATAATAAATATTTTGTTACGACACTGTATGGCGATATAATATGCATTTATCTTACTTTTCCAACTTACTTTTATGTTCTACTCTCCATTCTTTTCTTTCCTTTTCTTTTCTTTCATCCATAATAAATATATATTTTCCCAAGGTACTATATGGTGAGAAAATATGCCTTTCTTTTGCTTATATACAATTTTGTATTCTTACTTTCCATCCTTTAACCTATGTGGGTTTTTTCCCCTTCACTATAAGCAGGGTGAGGGAGAAAATGAAGAAATATAAATGCATTGCTTGGATTGGCCGAGCGGGCCGCTGAGCCCTCCACACAAAGTTTACACCCAGATGCTGGAGGTCGTCGGTTCGAAGCTTCACGGGATCGATTTTGTTTTTTTCCGAACACGACCTAAATATGAATCGAGGGCTAAATACGCCTTCGGTTCGGTGAGAGTACGAATTTTATGGAAGTTTCCTTTTTTGTATTTATTTATTTATTTATGTTATGTATCAATTTAATAATTGTTCTTGTATAAACGGTACTGATCATAAAATATTTTCAAGTGAGATAGTGTTATCATTGTTTCGTGCCTTTGATCAAAGTAGGATCCCATTATCTTATGAAAGGATTTTAAGTAAATTTATTTAATAAATATAAACAACATCCAGCTCTGTAAAATATAATATAACTATTTATTTAGTAGTTACAAAGAAACTATTAACTTTGGTATTATGTGAGCTGATCTGAAAAACAAACACTCTATTAATTCTCCCTACCAATATAATGACACAAGTGGCCACTACAGAAGATTGACGCCGTTTTTCCGCCAATAGGACTTTTAAATGTCGACGCTCTGGCTTTTTCTACAGCTGTGGAGCCTTCCAAACAGAAAGAATTTGTTGCATGTCGACATTTATATGCCTACCATACATTCCAGCCATTGAATGCAGTTCCATACTATTATGTAATCCATTGATAACCGTAGCCAACGTAGATTGATAGATATAATGGGGCTATTATCGTCAAGAAGAGGAGGGTGGCTGATATACGACAATTCAGACTTTTGAGAATGTTTAAACTCCATACCTGCTTTATATGGACAGTTATTTGACTACCAAACGATATGGGTATTGCATATAGGTACATATTATATGCACAACTCATAACACTAACATATTTTAGAGATGTAATTAGTGTGGAAATGGATGCCTGATGAACGAGAAGACCGATGTCGACTCTTGGTCGCTTACACCTACTTTACAATTTGAAAACACGGGATGGGATATCGCTGTATTGTTGGTAGCGTCAATTGATTTTCACAGTATTTGTAGACTTCCTTGTTTTGTTTTACCTCCATTCATATGATAAATACATGGTTTAATACTTATATTCCTATCCACCTTTATGCCATAACCCACTATAAACATGTTATTTTTAATATCGAAATTTAACTTTTACATACCGTCATGGTTGTTTGGAGAATTCTCGTGTAAACAATAAAATTAATATATGAAACCGTAACCCCCACCCCACCGCACCCCACCCACACACACACACACCATTTGGAATGTGCTCTTGAATAATACTGTACGTAGTACATGTTCAACAATTATTTTATCAACTCTGCGAAGCAGAGTGGTATCGCGCACACAGATCCCGCCCGTATACTGTGCACCACCCAATCAGCTTCTCTGTCGTCGTCCGTCGTCGTCCGTCCGGTAAGTTCTCCTAGACCGTTCGATGGATTTTCACTAAATTTCACAGGTATATACATTTGGTCAATGCGAAGGTCAGTCAAAAATAAATTTTCAATTTAACTAAAAGGTTAAGGTCAAAGGTCAAGGTTAAAAATAAGGTCAATATTTCATGTGTTTTAGTTTTTACTCAAATTTATTCATTTTCACTATACAAGTTACTTTTACCCTCGATATCTTATTGACCAAATTTTAGACACATATTCTGAAAAAAGGTAAAGGTCAAAGGTCAAAATAAGTTTTGTACTACTATTTCTTAAAATAACTGTTTGATTATCACTAGGTTTACCATGAATATTCGGTATACCTAGTCCAAGGTTATACAAGAAAAAATTCAATTTCATATGAAAGGTCGTCACAAGCCAAGGTCAAATATAAGGTCAATATGCTAGTTTCTTTACTTTTCATGCAAACTTTACAAAATTTGGTGAGGTAGTTGCACTTTAAATGAAAGGGAAAATAACACATTTTGAGACACATATCATTAACCCTTATTTAGCGGGCTAGGCGGTTTATTTATATGTACCGCCCAGCGGGGTGTTTTTAGCCAAAATAGGGCTGTTTACGTGATCATTTTCATACCTAAATAAGACTCAGAGCGTAAAACAAGTATCTATCCCTGAAAGGGCATAAACAGAGCTTTCGAATGACACCATAACGATCCTTTTATGATGGCTAGTTTTCTTGCAACAACCGCGCAACGCGAGTGCAAAAAGCATGTAATTCGGCACTTTCCCCATACAATTCCGTATATAGCGAGTGAGAGAGGGAGGGAGGAGGTGGGATTCGTGTCAGTAGGTTCGCCGCGGTGGTCTGGAGCAGTCATACGCTCGCTACTCTCCTGCCACCACTTGTCTCTCTCTCTCAGCAACATTACGTGCTGAAATTGCCACACGACCTATGTCGCGCACCGCCACATAGTCCAGATTTATTTAACTCGACTTATGTTGCGCCCCGACACTTAGGGGTTAAGGTCAAGGTCAAGGTCAACTATTCTATAAATATCTATAAAACTAACTGATGGGTTTTAATGAAATTAGTCATGCTTCTTTGATTTTCCTGGGCAAAGTCAATGAACAAAACAAAATTACTCTTACATAAAGATCAAGGTCAAAGGTCAACTTATACTATATATTTTTAAATTTTATTCAAATGTCTTCATTTTCACTATACAAGTTACTGGAAACCTTGATATCGTATTGCCCGGATTTTATACAAATATACTAAGGGGTAAGGTCAAAGTTCAAGGTCAAAGGTCAAAATAGTTTTTTTACTAGTATTTCTTAAACTAACTCTTAGATTCTCACTAGGCTTACCATGTATATTCGGATTACCTAGGCCAAGGTCATACCATAACCTATTTAATTCCATATTAAAGGTCAAGGTCACAGGTCAAGGTCAAATAAAAGGTCAATATGCCTTCTCCTTGACTGTTTAATGTATTGTCATCAAATTATACAGGCAAATTCAGTTGGTCAATGTGACGACCATCCAAATATATGTATTTTATTTTTAGTCAAAGGTCAAAGGTCAAGGTCACAGTATATGATCACTATTTGTAATCAATAAGTTTTTATACAAATTACACCATATTCAAAATGCTAGCTAATACGAACATTGTTGTTCTATCTATCTATCTATTGCCTGACGCCGTGATCCCCGAAGGGGTGGCCACGAACGAACCGCCCCCATGCACCTCTGTCCCCAGTCAGTCGACGCCCCTCCCCCCAACCAGCACCGCCATCGTTCATGTACTTCCTCACTCCATCCTTCCACCTCATATTCGGTCTACCTCTCCCTCTCTGTCCCTCAACCTCGCTCTCGTACACCCTCTTAGTCATGCTCTCGCTTTCCATACGTTCCATATGGCCGAACCATCTCAAGTTGTTCCTTTTCACACTTTCCAGCACATCTACCTTCACACCACACCTCCTTCTTGCTTCCTCATTTGTCTGTCTATCCCTCCATGTAACTCCACACGCACTCCTTAAGTAATTCATTTCCACTGCTCTCACTCTTGGTCTGAGTCTCGCAACCCACGTCCATGCTTCGCTTCCGTAAGTCAGTGTCGGGATTACCACACTGTCATGCAAGGACTTCTTCACTTCCATACTAACCACCCTATTTCTTGTTACTGCTTTTAGCGTTCCTACAACCCTCTTCCCCTGTTGTAACCTCTCCCGCACTTCTTCATCCATAGTCCCATCTTTACTCAACACACTGCCCAGATACTTAAAAGAGTTGACGATCTCCATAGCCTGACCGTTCAGCTTCACCTCACCCTCTGTGACTTCACCCCTTTCGAAGACCATAACCTTGCTCTTCCCCGTATTTACCTTCAAATTCCGTTTTTCGCACACTGTTCCAAACTCATTTACCTGACCCTGCAACTCCCATTCATTATCACTCATCAGAACTGTATCATCCGCAAACAGCAGTATAGGTAGCTTCCACTCAATTCCCTCCCTTTTCAGCGATACACCAACATCCACTGCTCTTGATAGTATTTCTTTCATGACTCCATCCATATATACAGTAAACAACCACGGGGACATCACACACCCCTGTTTCAAACCAACATTCAGGTCAAAGAACTCGCTCTGCTCACTCACCATTGTTGTTAAGCTAACTAAATCCTTGATAAGAAATTCTAAGGTCGAAGGTCAAGGTCAAAGGTCAAGGTTAAAGGTCGATATATGATTTTTACTAGTACTTCCTATTTAATGTAAGATTCTCATTAGGCATATGCATATTCGAAATGCCTAGACCAAGGTCATACAAGAATAAACATAATTCCATTTGATAGGTCAAGGTCACAGGTCAACGTCAAATATAAGGTCAATATGCTAATTTCTTTACTATTAATGTAAACTTCATAAAATTCGTTGAGGCAGTTGTGCTGCAAGGGAAGGTCAAGATGAAGGTTAAAGGTCAAGGTCAACTATTCCTTTAATACCTCTGAAACTAACTGATGATCGTTAATGAAATTTGACACACTTATTTGCTTTTCTAGGGTTACATCAGAGCAAGCAAAAATATAATCCTAAATAGAGGTCAAGGTCACAGGCCAAGGTCATAAGTTAACCTTTATCATAAAAGATACTCAATTTCCGAATAAGCTGACACTGTTAGATGCATTTTACTTAAATAACATATATTTCAATCATATATATATACAGTATATACAGTATATTATAATACTTAAGGCTAAAGGTCAAGGTCAAGGAATAAAAGAAGAGTGTTAATATTTGTCTTAAACTCTTCCTAGACTTGTTAACCCTTTGTGTACCGGTGATGTCTTTTTTATTGTATTCTAGCTATAATTAGACGATATTGTGGAGCTTATGAAGGATCTGTGGTAGTAAAAAGGGTTAATTAAGATAGTTGAAAGCCTGCTAATTTTTTCATAAACTAAATAAAATCGTCTTAATATCCAGTATGAAATTAAACCGACAGAACTGTACGGAACGGGTTACGTATCGTCACCAAATGTTGCTGGCAAATTCGGTTGGTCAATGCAACGATTGTCCAAATTTGTGTTTTTGTTATTCAAAGGTCAAGGTGAATGGTGAAGGTCGCAGATTATGGTCACTATTTCTTTCTTATATATATTTTAAATTTGAATTACACCATATTCTAAATGCTACAAAATAGTGTTACGCTGACCTTATTATAGATAAATATTCCAATGGTTAAGATTCAATGTGATCAAAAATGTAATTATATATATTATATATACTAGGCGGACATGAACCACCAATAGTCAGGAGGAGTGTCCATGCTTTAATCCACTGCACACAAGTATCCTCTATCACGCCGTGGTATAATGGATTAAAGTATGGGCACTTGTTCTGACTGTCGGTGGTTCAAGTCCGGCTGTGAGTATAAAAACATTTAGTAGCTTATGTGTATTTGCGATATATATATATATATATATATATATATATATATATATATATATATATATATATATATATATATATATTCTGTATATAAACCGATTTTACCCAAGAGATTTAATACTACTTTCAGAATTCTAGGTCGCAGAGTTGCGTATGCATTGTTTTTTTTGTTTTTTTGTTTTGTTTTTTTTTGGTAATGCGAAAACTGCACACCTACTTTATTATTATTGTTAGCATAGCTTGTACAGTGCATGTTACTTTTTCTTCAAGTTAAATACTGGGTTTGTTTTAAGCTACTGTAATACTTTGTTTGAAAAATTTGTCATTGTTATTATTATTATTGTCATTGTTATATTATTATTGTCATTGTAATAATATATTATTATTGTCATTGTTATTATTAACTATGAGTATTACTCATATTATAATAATTATTATTATTATTATTAGTTGATGCTGTTTTTTTTTTTTTTTTTTTTTTACATATACATTAATTAATACTTTACAATACATCAATAAAATGAAGGAAGAACAAAATATCAATATATTCGTCACTTACTAACTGAGTAAAACGCCTGGTACTATAACCAACCCCCATGACATTTTTATGAGCCATTATTAAATTAACTTTAAGGCCAACGATGACATTTACCACGTCATCATGAAGACTATTAAGGGGACGTGATTTCATCTATTTATTTATTCTATGTTATTACCAGTATATATATTTATTATAGTTAGCTCCCTAAACCTCTATCAAACATTAAAAACAAAAAAATCAAAGACCGTAGAAGCACGACATTTTTGTTTTACAAGGAAATAAGCGAGCGTCTTAACATTTGAAAATTAATCGCGCTAAACATGAAGAAGAAGAAGGGGGTGACAAAAAAACACACACACACAAATACTTTCCTTAACCCTGTGGATAATCCTCTTTAACACTATCTGGTTTGACGTCTTGAGGGTTATTCTCAGAATTCCTTCAAACTAAAACATGCCCACTCAGACCCCCTTCAAGCTATTTTTTTGTATTTTGTTATAGAAACCTATCATGGCCGAAGGCTGTTTCCATCTAAGCTACCGACTCGCTATCACTCGCCCAGAAACAAATCGACATCTGAATGCGAAGCGTATTATGATCGCCAAACTAATGGGGTGAAATTGTCTTAAATTCTACAGACTAGTGGACCGAAACAGGGAGGTCCGAAAAGCCCCCACCCCCGTATCCCCCCAAATAAAGCTAAGGCATGCACCGTATATCTTGATAAGGTGCTCAAAGCTATATTTGCATACTCACAACTCACTACATTAAGATATTTGTCACAACTTGATCTAACTCAGTCGTAAAACAATACTCAGATTTATGGCGTGTGACGTTAGCCAGTTGCTGTTAGATGAAAAAATACCATTGGCAAGAAACTTACGATGCAGGGTAGAATAACGTAATCAGTTTCTTGGATAATCAGAAAAGATATATAATGTACAGTTGCCCACATAAGTTCTTTTTTTCGTCGGGATCTTTTGTAGGAAAGTAAAATTAGTATGAATAAATTGCGAATGTGGTTTCTTTTAATTATTAATTAATTAGTCACATGAGTTAACAACTGCAGAAACTACACTCGTAATTCAACTATGTACTGTACGTACATTATATTTCCATGTAAAAGATCACGGAGAGCAACAGAACTTATGTGGGTAACTGTACATATACCCAAGTACCTAAAATACCTTGATAAAGCTGAATTAGTTGAACAAAATGTGTACTTCAAAACTTGCATTTCTATTGCACATACTTACGATTTTTGGAGTAAATATGTCTTTATTTTCAGACAAAAGAGGCACTCACCCGGCCCTCAAACACAACGTTTAATAAATCTACTTGTGACCTCAAAATAACCGCCCTATGTATGCATCCTCAGGTCCATTAGTACTTAATGATTCATTCTCAAGCTGCCTTTAATGTTAAGTTGAAGCTTGGATTTCATAAATAACATTGCACACTCAGACACACACAGTTTATAAGTGTGAGTAGGACTGTGCATGTGATCGTGTGTGTGTTAGTATACTGTAATATATCTGCCTTAACTGTGTGTTAGTCCGAACTTAATCATGTATGTTTATGTGCTGGTATGTGTTCGCGTATGTATTTACTGTTAGCACCATTCCATTTTCCTGTTATCATTACCCACAGCAAGGAGGCCCGACGGAGCACGGACTGGCATTGGAGCTTCCTGACGCGCCTTCTGAACTAACTACCAGAGCTTCAAACCCTACGTGAGGTGGATAATGAAGCAGAATATTAGTTAAAACAGGACTTCAGAGGCTATCAACCTTTCTGGATTATTATGCCAGCACACTGTAAGTCAATAATAGCTTTAGGATTGGAGCCCATTTTCGAGAACTCCAGTCCCTTGCAGAATATGGTAGTATGGTCACTTTTAAATACTCGTGGACCTATATGTTAAGGGGAGATTTTCACCTAAGGGTTATTTTCTCTGGAATCCTTTCTCCCTCATGTTTAGCACCATTAGTTACGATATTTTAAAACATTCGCCTAATTAGTTTGGCAAATGATAAGTCTTTTCGACCCATTTCTGTCAATTTTAAGATCTTTCGTGTCATTTAAGTGTCTATTTTTTCTCGGCGAGCGATAGCGAGCCTGTAATTTACTTTCATTTTTAGCATCATTAACGACCATTTTCCTGTTGTCATTATCCGCAGGAAGGAGGCCCGACGGAGCACGGACTGGCATGGGAGCATCGTGACGTGCTTTCTGAACCAACTACTGGAGCTTCGAACCCTATGTGAGGCAGATAATAAAGCACAAGGCAGTATGGTCACTTGTAAAAACTTGTGGACCTGTTTTAATGTATTTCGTTATGCTCATCTAACCATCTGAATTATCTGCATCCCCTTTTCCCTCATGTTTAGCCACATTAGTTTTGAGGATTAACCCATTCTGGACGGGGCCCGTCACCCGACGGGCAGGTTTTTTCCGGCTATTATGTGGCCTGTGGGCCAGGCCAGCTGTTGCAGGCAGCGCGGGTGGGCGTCAACCGGAGCCGACGTGCCCCGTGGAGACATTGAGGGGTGAGAGAGAGAGAGAGCTCACACGTGTACAGCGTCACAAATAGCGAAAACGGCTAAAAAATGCTCATGTATTAGCGATTTTGCCCTTCGTTTGTAAGATCGTTGCAAGATAACCAGATGTCGTACAATGATGATTCAGGTGTCATTTGAAAGCTCTGTTACCGTACTTTCACGAATATATAATTGTATTATGCTCTGGCTTTTGCTTATGCATGAAAATGAGCAGGAAATTCAAGTATTTTTGGGCAATTGTGCCCGCTCGTACTGGGTTAAAGAGATTTGCCTTGTTAGTCTGGCGATTTCAAGCCCTTTCGTCCCATTTCTTTGTCAATTTTAAGACCAATCGTGCCATTCAGGTGTCAATTTTTTTCCTAGCAAAATATATAGAGCTTCCTATGGCCTTTGGCCATGATTGTTTACTACCGAAAAATGTATATATTTATCTATAAAGGGGATCTTGGGAGTGTCTTTTAAAGCTTGAGGGAGGTCTAAGGAGCAAACTAAAAGAAGAAATAAATTAAGAGGTAATTGTTTGCAATAATTATATGGTGAAATGCATATGCAATTTTAAAGTAGAAACCATTGTAAGTCAACAGCACAACAACATTATGCCTGAATATATTTTGGGTAAAAATTACAATTACTTATCAAGTTGTGTTCAATTATGTTACGGCGCTTCTGTTTTTATTAAGAAAATATTACGATTAAATTATTAAACAATTGTTTCCGTTCCAACAATGACCCCTTGGAGAAACGCTTAACCAATTCAGTATCGGTGACGTCCATTTAACTTATGTTTGATATTATGAGATGATATAATTAAGCTTATGAAGGACATCTACACATTTAAAGGCTGTAGACTATCTCAATTAATCCCTTTAGCCACCACATATCCTGTCTGAGCTTCATAACATTTTCTAAATGCAGCTAAAAACAGTTTATAAAAGATTATCTCACATAATCCTTTTGGCTACCATATATCCTGTCTGCGCTTCATACAAACGTCTATATGCAACTAAAATTAATACATAAAAGACGTCCCCGTTATGAAAGGGTTAAAGTGGTACGAACGCCCGTGTTTTCAGAGTTCTTCAAGGGCGTCTTCTGCAACTCATAATGGGATTGGTGGAAAGAAGGGGAGGCCACTTGAGGAGTATACACATTGACAGTCGCTAATAGGATGCATAGTGTGTGTGAGGGAGAGAGTGAGAGAGAGAGAGAGTTAATAGAGTTCAACTGATGTAACCAGAGGTTCTAGGTGCTAATAGGTGAGTACCAAAGCCAACAGGATTGTATGGGTGCTAATAAGAGAGCGCAGGTGACAACAGTACAGTACAAGAGCTAACAGTACAGTACAGGTGCTAACAGTACACTACAGGTGCCAACAGTACAGTACAGGTGCCAACAGTACAGTACAAGTGCCAACAGTACAGTATAGGTGCCAACAGTACAGTACAGGTGCTAACAGTACAGTACAGGTGCCAACAGTACAGTACAGGTACTAACAGTACAGTACAGGAGCTAACAGTACAGTACAGGTGCCAACAGTACAGTACAGGTACTAACAGTACAGTACAGGTACTAACAGTACAGTACAGGTGCCAACAGCACAGTACAGATGCCAACAGTACAGTACAAGAGCTAACAGTACAGTACAGGTGCCAACAGTACAGTAAAGGTGCCAACAGTACAGTACAGGTGCCAACAGTACAGTATAGGTGCCAACAGTACAGTACAGGTGCCAACAGTACAGTACAGGTGCCAACAGTACAGGTGGCAACAGTACAGTACAGGTGCTAACAGTACAGTAAAGCTGCCAACAGTACAGTACAGGTGCCAACAGTACACTACAGGTGCCAACAGTACAGTACATGTGCCAACAGTACAGTACAGGTGCCAACAGTACAGTACATGTGCCAACAGTACAGTACATGTGCCAACAGTACAGTACAGGTGCCAACAGTACAGTACAGGTACTAACAGTACAGTACAGGTGCCAACAGTACAGTACAGGAGCTAAAAGTACAGTATAGATGCCAACAGTACAGTACAGGTGCCAACAGTACAGTACAGGTGCCAACAGTACAGGTACCAACAGTACAGTACAGGTGCTAACAGTACATTACAGGTGCCAACAGTACAGTACAGGTGCCAACAGTACAGTACAGGTGCCAACAGTACAGTACAGGTGCCAACAGTACAGTACAGGAGCTAACAGTACAGTACAGGTGCCAACAGCACAGTACAGGTGCCAACAGTACAGTACAGGTGCCAACAGTACAGTACAGGTGCCAACAGCACAGTACAGGTGCCAACAGTACAGTACAGATGCCAACAATACAGTACAGGTGCCAACAGCACACTACAGGTGCCAACAGTACAGGTGCTAACAGTACAGTACAGGTGCCAACAGTACAGTACAGGTGCCAACAATATAGTACAGGTGCCAACAGTACAGTACAGCTGCCAACAGTACAGTACAGGTGCCAACAATACAGTACAGGTGCTAACAGTACAGTACAGGTGCCAACAATACAGTACAGGTGCCAACAGTTCAGTACAGGTACCAACAGTACAGGTGCTAACAGTACAGTACAGGTGCCAACAGTACAGTACAGGCGCTAACAGTACGGTAAAGGTGCCAACAGTACAGACAGGTGCCAACAGTACAGTATAGGTGCCAACAGTACAGAACAGGTGCCAACAGTACAGTACAGGTGCTAACAGTACAGTACAGGTGCCAACAGTACAGTACAGGTGCCAACAGTACAATACAGGTGCCAACAGTAAGGTGCTGGTGCCAACAGTGCAGTACAGGTGCCAACAGTACAGTACAGGTGCCAACAGTACAGTGCAGGTGCCAACAGTACAGTACAGGTGCCAACAGTACAGGTGCCAACAGTACAGTACAGGTGCCAACAGTACAGTATAGGTGCCAACAGTACAGTACAGGTACCAACAGTACAGTTCAGATGTCAATAGTACAGTACCGGTGCCAACAGTACAGTACAGGTGCCAACAGTACAGGTGCCAACAGTACAGTACAGATGCCAACAGTACAGTACAGGTGCCAACAGTACAGTACAGGTACCAACAGTACAGTACAGGTGCCAACAGTACAGTATAGGTGCCAACAGTACAGTACAGGTGCCAACAGTACAGTACAGATGCCAACAGTACAGTACAGGTGCCAACAGTACAGTACAGGTGCCAACGGTACAGTACAGTTTCCAACAGTAAAGTACAGGTGCCAACAGTACAGGTGCCAGCAGTACAGTGCAGGTGCCAACAGTACAGTACAGGTGCCAAGAGTACAGGTGCCAACAGTACAGTACAGGTGCCAACAGTACAGTACAGGAGCCAACAGTACAGTGCAGGTGCAAACAGTACAGTACAGGTGCCAACAGTACAGTACAGGTGCCAACAGTACACTACAGGTACCAACAGTACAGTACAGGTGCCAACAGTACAGTACAGGTGCCAACAGTACAGTACAAGTGCCAACAGTACAGTACAGGAGCCAACAGTACAGTGCAGGTGCCAACAGTACAGTACAGGTGCCAACAGTACAGGTGCCAACAGTACAGTACAGGTGCTAACAGTACATTACAGGTCCATCAGTACAGTACAGGTGCCAACAGTACAGTACAGGTGCCAAGAGTACAGTACAGTTTCCAACAGTAAAGTACAGGTGCCAACAGTACAGGTGCCAACAGTACAGTGCAGGTGCCAACAGTACAGTACAGGTGCCAACAGTACAGTACAGGTCCCAACAGTACAGTACAGGTGCCAACAGTACAGTACAGGTGCCAACAGTACAGTGCAGGTGCCAACAGTACAGTACAGGTGCCAAAGGTACAGTACAGTACAGGTGCCAACAGTACAGTACAGGTGCCAACAGTACAGTGCAGGTGCCAACAGTACAGTACAAGTGCCAACAGTACAGTACAGGTGCCAACAGTACAGGTGCCAACAGTACAGTGCAGGTGCCAACAGTACAGTACAGGTGCCAACAGTACAGTACAGGTGCTAACAGTCCATTACAGGTGCCATCAGTACAGTACAGGTGCCAACAGTACAGTACAAGTGCCAACAGTAAAGTACAGGTGCCAACAGTACAGTACAGGTGCCAACAGTACAGTATAGGTGCCAACAGTAAAGTACAGGTGCCAACAGTACAGGTGCCAACAGTATAGTGCAGGTGCCAACAGTACAGTGCAGGTGCCAACACTACAGTACAGGTTCCAACAGTACAGTACAGGTGCCAACAGTACAGGTGCCAACAGTACAGGTGCCAACCGTACAGTACAGGTGCCAACAGTACAGTGCAGGTGCCAACAGTACAGTACAGGTGCCAACAGTAAAGTACAGGTGCCAACATTACAGTACAGGTGCCGACAGAACAATACAGGTGCCAACAGTGCAGTTGCCAACAGTACAGTGCAGGAGCCAACAGTACAGTACAGGTGCCAACAGTACAGTACAGGTGCCAACAGTACAGTACAGGTGCCAACAGTACAGTACAGGTGCCAACAGTACAGTACAGGTGCCAACAGTACAGTACAGGTGCCAACAGTACAGTACAGGTGCCAACAGTACAGTACAGGTGCCAACAGTACAGTAAAGGTGCCAACAGTACAGTACAGGTGCTAACAGTACAGTACAGGGGCCATCAGTACAGTACAGGTGCCAATAGTACAGGTGCCAACAGTACAGTACAGGTGCCAACAGTACAGTACAGGTGCCAACAGTACAGTACAGGTGCCAACAGTACAGTACAGGTGCCAACAGTACAGTACAGGTGCCAACAGTACAGTACAGGTGCCAACAGTACAGTACAGGTGCTAACAGTACAGTACAGGGGCCATCAGTACAGTACAGGTGCCAATAGTACAGGTGCCAACCGTACAGTACAGGTGCCAACAGTACAGGTGCCAACAGTACAGTGCAGGTGCCGACAGAACAATACAGGTGCCAACAGTGCAGTTGCCAACAGTACAGTGCAGGTGCTAACAGTACATTACAGGTGCCATCAGTACAGTACAGGTGCCAACAGTACAGTACAGGTGCCATCAGTACAGTACAGGTGCCAACAGTACAGTACAGGTGCCAACAGTACAGTACAGGTGCTAACAGTACAGTACAGGTGCTAACAGTACAGTACAGGTGCCAACAGTACAGTACAGGTGCCAACAGTAAAGTACAGGTGCCAACAGTACAGGTGCCAACAGTAAACTACAGGTGCAAACATTACAGTACAGGTGCCGACAGAACAATATAGGTGCCAACAGTGCAGTTGCCAACAGTACAGTGCAGGTGCAAACAGTACATTACAGGGGCCATCAGTACAGTACAGGTGCCAACAGTACAGTACAGGTGTCAACATTATGGTACAGGTGCCAACAGTACAGTACAGGTGCCAACAGTACAGTACAGGTGCTAACAGTACATTACAGGGGCCATCAGTACAGTACAGGTGCCAACAGTACAGGTGCCAACCGTACAGTACAGGTGCCAACAGTACAGTGCAGGTGCCAACAGTACAGTACAGGTGCCAACAGTAAAGTACAGGTGCCACCATTACAGTACAGGTGCCGACAGAACAATACAGGTGACAACAGTGCAGTTGGCAACAGTACAGTGCAGGTGCTAACAGTACATTACAGGTGCCATCAGTACAGTACAGGTGCCAACAGTACAGTACAGGTGCCATCAGTACAGTACAGGTGCCAACAGTACAGTACAGGTGCTAACAGTACAGTACAGATGCCAACAGTACAGTACAGGTGCCAACAGTACAGGTGCCAACAGTACAGTACAGGTGCCAACAGTAAAGTACAGGTGCCAACAGTATAGTACAGGTGCCAACAGTACAGTGCAGGTGCCAACACTACAGTACAGGTTCCAACAGTACAGTATAGGTGCCAACAGTACAGTACAGGTGCCAACAGTACAGGTGCCAACAGTACAGTGCAGGTGCCAACAGTACAGTACAGGTGCCAACAGTAAAGTACAGGTGCCAACAGTACAGGTGCCAACAGTACAGTGAAGTTGCCAACAGTACAGTACAGGTGCCAACAGTAAAGTACAGGTGCCAACATTACAGTACAGGTGCCAACAGAACAATACAGGTGCCAACAGTGCAGTTGCCAACAGTACAGTGCAGGAGCCAACAGTACAGTACAGGTGCCAACAGTACAGTACAGGTGCCAACAGTACAGTACAGGTGCCAACAGTACAGTACAGGTGCCAACAGTACAGTACAGGTGCTAACAGTACAGTACAGGTGCCAATAGAACAGTACAGGTGCCAACAGTACAGTACAGGTTTTAACAGTACAGTACAGGTGCCAACAGTACAGTATAGGTGCCAACAGTACAGTACAGGTGCCAACAGTACAGTACAGATGCCAACAGTACAGTACAGGTGCCAACAGTACAGTACAGGTGCCAACAGTACAGTACAGGTGTCAATAGTACAGTACAAGTGCCAACAGTACAGGTGCCAACAGTGCAGTACAGGTGCCAACAGTACAGTACAGGAGTCAACAGTACAGTACAGGTGCCAACAGTACAGTGCAGGTGCCAACAGTACAGTACAGGTGCCAACAGTACAGTACATGTCCCATCAGTACAGTACAGGTACCAACAGTACAGTACAGGTGCCAACAGTACAGTGCAGGTGCCAATAGTACAGTACAGGTGCCAACAGTACAGTACAGGTGGCAACAGTACAGTGCATGTGCCAACAGTACAGTACAGGTGCTAACGGTACAGTACAGCTGCCAACAGTACAGTATAGGTGCCAACAGTACAGTACATGTGCCAACAGTACAGTGCAGGTGCCAACAGTACAGTACAGGTGCCAACAGTACAGTACAGGTGCCAACAGTACAGTACAGGTGCCAACAGTACAGTAAAGGTGGCAACAGTACAGTACAGGTGGCAACAGTACAGTGCAGGTGCCAACAGTACAGTACAGGTGGCAACAGTACAGTACAGGTGGCACCAGGAGAAGATAAGTACACTCGGATATAGTCTCCAGCCCACTCATCAGGATTGGTGTATCCTTTATGTTTTGTATTATATATATTTATGTAATTATAAATAATTATCTGGACTCATTTTGTTTTTTTATAAAACTTGTTTTTTCATTATATAGTGTATAGGTATATTGTGTTGTAGTTGATATATTGAAAGTAATATTCATATATTCGTTTCAAGAGATATAGTAATTAGATATAGTTGAAGTTCACTAATAGTTATGAGTGGGCTAGAGACTATGGCATCCGATTGTACAATCAGGATAATACAGGTATAGTCAGAATACATGTACAATCAGGAGAATACTGGTGCCAATAGTTTTGTACATCAGAGATTAGCAGGTACATGTTAGAGCTCAATAGGTAATACTATGAGCTAAGCAAAATCCAAGATAGTTCAGTAGAATTCAGCAAATGCCTTTAGAGTTCAGAGGAAGCCATTAAGTTCAGTCGACCTCAACAAATACTGGTACCAGTTTGAGTCCAGTAGCGTTCAGTAAAATTCAATATACGCCAGTTAAAAATCCTAAAGAGTTCAGCAGGTGCCAGTTAGAGTCTTATAAAGATCAGCATAGTTCAGCAGGTACCATTTAGAGCCATATATAATTAATCAGAGTTCAGTAGGTTCCAGTTAGAGTCCTACAGGTACCATTTAGAGCCATATAGAATTCCTTAGAGTTCAGTACGTGCCAGTTGGAGCCCAACAGGTACCAATTAGAGTCATACAGAGTGCATTAGAGTTCAGCAGGTACCATTTCAATCAATATAGAATTCATTAGAGTTCAGTAGGTGCCACATAGAGGCCTACAGGTACCATTTAGAGCCATATAGAATTCCTTAGAGTTAAGTAGGTGCCAGTTAGAGTCCTATAGAGTTGAGCAGGTAGCTCTATAACCCAGCAGGAGCCACACCCGACAGTAGGCCGACGGTCAGCAGTGGTTGGGCCAGCCGCCATGTTGCTCTATTGATTTTCTTTCGCTCACAGATCCTCCCTCGTCTTGGCTGGACTTGAGGCAGCAGGCCGGACCTCTGCTAGTTGCCTACCCCCTGCCTCACCCTGTATTACTCTGCCTTACCCTGTATTACTCTGCCTCACCCTGTATTACTCTGCCTTACCATGTATTACTCTGCCTTACCCTGTATTACTCTGCCTCACCATGTATTACTCTGCCTTACCATGTATTACTCTGCCTCACCCTGTATTACTCTGCTTTACCATGTATTACTCTGCCTTACCCTGTATTACTCTGCCTTACCCTGTATTACTCTGCCTCACCCTGTATTACTCTTCCTCACCTTGTATTATTCTGCCTCACCCTGTATTACTCTTCCTTACCATATATTACTCTGCCTTACCCTGTATTACTCTGCCTTACCATGTATTACTCTGCCTACCCTGTATTACTCTGCCTTGCCCTGTATTACTCTGTCTCACCATGCATTACTCTGCCTTACCCTGTATTACTCTGCCTCACCCTGTATTACTCTGTCTTACCCTGTATTACTCTGCCTTACTCTGCCTTACCCTGTATTACTCTGCCTTACCATGTATTACTCTGCCTTACCCTGTATTACTCTGTCTCACGATGCATTACTCTGCCTTACCATGTATTACTCTGCCTCACCATGTATTACTCTGCCTCACCCTGTATTACTCTGCCTTACCCTGTATTACTCTGCCTTACCATGTATTACTCTGCCTTGCCCTGTATTACTCTGTCTCACCATGCATTACTCTGCCTTACCCTGTATTACTCTGCCTCACCCTGTATTACTCTGCCTTACCATGTATTACTCTGCCTTACCATGTATTACTCTGCCTTACCCTGTATTACTCTGCCTTACCATGTATTACTCTGCCTTACCATGTATTACTCTGCCTTACCCTGTATTACTCTGCCTTACCATGTATTACTCTGCCTTACCATGTATTACTCTGCCTTACCCTGTATTACTCTGCCTTACCATGTATTACTCTGCCTTACCCTGTATTACTCTGTCTCACCTGTGTTACTCTGCCTTACCATGCATTACTCTGCCTTACCCTGTATTACTCTGCCTTACCATGCATTACTCTGCCTTACCCTGTATTACTCTGCCTTACCCTGTATTACTCTGTCTCACCCTGTATTACTCTGCCTTACCATGTATTACTCTGCCTTACCCTGTATTACTCTGCCTTACCCTGTATTACTCTGCCTTACCATGTATTACTCTGCCTTACCCTGTATTACTCTGTCTCACCTGTATTACTCTGCCTTACCATGCATTACTCTGCCTTACCATGCATTACTCTGCCTTACCCTGTATTACTCTGCCTTAACCTTATACTCTGCCTTACCATGCATTACTCTGCCTTACCATGCATTACTCTGCCTTACCCTGCATTACTCTGCCTTACCCTGTATTACTCTGCCTTACCATGTATTACTCTGTCTCACCTGTATTACTCTGCCTTACCATGCATTACTCTGCCTTACCCTGTATTACTCTGCCTTACCCTGTATTACTCTGCCTTACCATGCATTACTCTGCCTTACCCTGTATTACTCTGCTACTCTGCCTTACCATGCATTACTCTGCCTTACCCTGCATTACTCTGCCTTACCCTGTATTACTCTGTCTCACCCTGTATTACTCTGCCTTACCATGTATTACTCTGCCTTACCCTGTATTACTCTGCCTTAACATGCATTACTCTGCCTTACCCTGTATTACTCTGCCTTACCATGTATTACTCTGCCTTACCCTGTATTACTCTGCCTTACCCTGGATTACTCTACCTTGCCATGTATTGCTCTGTCTCACCCTGTATTACTCTGTCTCACCTGTATTACTCTGCCTTATCATGCATTACTCTGCCTTACCCTGTATTACTCTGCCTTACCATGTATTACTCTGCCTTACCATGTATTATTCTGCCTTACCCTGTCCTACCCTGTATTACTCTGTGTCACCCTGTCTCACCATGTATTACTCTGCCTTACCATGCATTACTCTGCCTTACCCTGTATTACTCTGCCTTACCATGTATTACTCTGCCTTACCATGTATTACTCTGCCTTACCCTGTCTCACCCTGTATTACTCTGTGTCACCCTGTCTTACCATGTATTACTCTGCCTTACCATGCATTACTCTGCCTTACCCTGTATTACTCTGCCTTACCATGTATTACTCTGCCTTACCATGTATTACTCTGCCTTACCCTGTCTCACCCTGTATTACTCTGTCTCACCCTGTATTACTCTGCCTTACCATGTATTACTCTGCCTTACCCTGTATTACTCTGCCTTACCATGTATTAATCTGCCTTACCATGTATTACTCTGCCTTACCCTGTCTCACCATGTATTACTCTGCCTTACCCTGTCTCACCATGTATTACTCTGCCTTACCATGTATTACTCTGCCTTACCCTGTATTACTCTATCTTACCATGTATTACTCTGCCTTACCCTGTATTACTCTGCCTTACCCTGTCTCACCCTGTATTACTCTGTGTCACCCTGTCTCACCCTGTATTACTCTGCCCTAGTCTGTCTCACGATGTATTACTTTTCCTCGCCATGTATCACCCTGTCTTACTCTGCCTTACTTTACATTACTCTGCTTTCGATTGCATTACTCTGCCTATCCCTGCCTCTCAATGAATTATGTTTTATTCCGATTTAGGCTAGTCTGCCTCAGCCTTTATTACTGTCTCACTCTGCCTTACATTGTATTGCTCTGCCTATCCCTGCCTCCCAATGTATTATTCTATTGTATTCCAACGAAGTCTGCCTCTCCCTACATCACTCTTCCTCACCCTGTATTACTTTTCCAGTATAAATCTGCCTCACTTCACCCTGCCTCTTCTATACTCTTCCTTACTCTGCTTCACTGTATTCTATCATTGTGTGTCCCTCTATATTCCCCTGCCACAACTTTCCTCTGCCTCAACCTGTGTAATTCTACCTCTGACTCACCCTACCTTACTCTTACTTCACTCTACCTTACGTCCCTGTCTCTGCGCTGCCTCTCCTGCCTCTGTTAACCCTGTAATATAAACTCTGCTTCCATCTCACCCTAAGCTTGCCTATCTTTATCTCTGTCTCACCCTACTTCACCTCACCATGTTTCTGCCTCACCCAAATCTTTCCTCTCTCCCAATCCCTGCCTCTACCTCTTCTTGCCTCGCCATTGTACACCGTATAGCTCACCATTCCTCTAGTTTCTCCTTTACTCTCTGTTGATGCATTGACCACAACATAATTCTACCTCCTGTTGTCTTAGAAACTACTTTGAACACTATCCATCACAGTTTGTCTGTTTTTGCTTCATTATTTTTTTGTTGATAACCTGTCCCCGTTCCATCTTCCTCTTCTTCTTGCAATATGCTTCACTGGTTATTTGTTGTTTCCATGTACACATTTCATCTTCCTCTTCTTCTTGTGATATATTTCACTGTTTATTTGTCATTACACTTATTATTATTATTATTAGTATTATTACTAACCGGCCTTCCCTTCCATCTTCCTCTCTTTGCTGCCTTATCTTCACTCTCTGGGGTTCTGCCTATACTTGCCTCTGCCTCAGTTTCGGTATCTCACCCTGCCTACCACCCCATCAGTTCTCTCTGCTTCTCCCTCCCTGCCTCTGCCTAAATATATGTCTCCCCTCACCCTTCACCCTTCCCCTGCTTTAGTTTGGTTTAAAGTCACCCTGTCACTCTTAGTTTATTCTCCCCCATAGGCTCTCTCTCTCTCTCTCTCTCTCTCTCTCTCTCTCTCTCTCTCTCTCTCTCTCTCTCTCTCTCTCTCTCTCTCTCTCTCTCTCAATGATGAGAGTAAAGCTGTAGATATTATATACCTTGATTTTTAACCCTTTCGCTGCGGGTGACGTTCTGGAATGTTTTGGCAATTTACAGCAATTTCCAGGCTTTAAAAGCCTGTAAAAACCGTAAAAATTGAGTGTCAGTGGGCGGGAGCGTGAGGGGCCCACCTTCGACCCTCAGAGCAGCCAGCGGCCCACTGAGGTAGACTGTGTCTCGCGCGGGTCTCTCACTGCCTCTCACAACAGTGTTGCTAAGCGAGCGAGTGCTAACAAATAGCGGGTTTCCCGCGTTTCTATGGAACCGCTGTGGGTGAACCAGGCCACGTACGAGGCCCGTTCTGGTCTCATTTTGAAGCTATTGTCGCCTAGTTTTCGGTAGAATACAGTTCATTTGATGCAGATGCTTGATTAATCATTCAGGAGTGCCTGAATATGCCCTAAATAGCCCAAAACACCCCGCAGAGAAAGGGTTAAAAAGCCTTTGACAAATTTCCCCACAAACGTTTACTGCTAAAACTAAAAGCGCATGGAATACAAGACGGTGTGTTTAAATGGATAGAAAATTGGCTCGAGCGACAGAAAGCAACGAGTAGTCGTAAACGGTAAGGCATCTAAATGGACCAATGTAAGTAGCGGGGTACCCCAGGGATCGGTGCTAGGACCAATTATCTTTCTAATTTACATCAATGATATAGACGAGGGTCTCACCTGTACAATCTCAAAGTTTGCTGACGATACAAAAATTGCAAATAGCGTACTCTCCAAAGAACAAGTTGTCGATATGCAACACAATCTAGATAAGTTGTAATGTTGGGCCCAAATTTGGCAAATGAATTTCAATGCGGATAAATGTAAAGTACTATATATCGGATACCAAAATGAGAAACCAAACTATTCTATGAATGGCACTCAGCTTATTAAGAGTGTAGACAGAGAAACCGATCTGGGAGTAACAATATCGAGTAACCTAAAACCGAGTCAACAATGTTCAGAAGTTGTTAAGAAGGCAAATAAAATAATTTGCTTTATAGGCAGGTCATTTGAGCATAAATCCAAAGAAGTTATCCCAACTCTTTACAATTCCTTAGTCCACCCTCTTCTGGAATACTACATTCAATCCTGGTGCCCTTATTACCAAAAAGATATAAAGCCAGAACGAGTTCAACGTAGAGTTACCAAAATGATACCTAGCCTAAAGAACAAACCATACAGTACGAGGAGCGTCTTAGAGAATTAAATGTATTTCCTTTAACCCAACGCAGATTAAGAGGCGACTTAATTCAAGTGTTCAAAATCATCAAAGGCATCGACAAAATGAACTGTAGTAAGTACTTCACTATTGACCAATCTAATTATTATGCGTGGTTGTAATCCAACTCGCTTGGTAGTGTGTTCTCATAAGCTCCTTATTTGTGTGGCTTACTTAGAACAGATTCTTGCCCGATAGGAACATAACTCGCATTGATATATATATACTAAATCACTCAATTCACTCCCAAAGACAATAAATACACACGATAAGGTTCCCACTTTGTATTTCTTTAATAACTAGATACACGGGGCGCATCAGATGATTAGCTATGGAGCATAACATCAATGGCTAAATATGTGACTGGAATAAGTTACAAATATTTTACTCATTCATGAATATGGCGTCACTTACAAAACAATAAAATCAATGTACACAATAATGTCTATAATAACTGATGACAATATCAATAACTAAACAAGGTATACAAAGAGTTATCGTACGGTATAAATGTGTGCAGCAAGTATCAGGGGCCCTCGCACAGGTAAGCTAGCGTGTCGGTGGCTGGAAGTCACGTGACCAGGTGGGACAACAAAAGATCAAAGTAACCGCGCTAGTATAGACTAGACTTACTGCGAGGTATATTTGTAAGTCTTAACTATGTGGAATATTTGCTCTCGGAAAGCTAGATACAAATCTTACGTTAGTATTGGAAAGAGGATAGTTTAATTTATGAAAAGATGATAAGGGTCAACTAGTGAATAATTTGACACCGGATCTACGAAAATTAATATAGTCTCATATGAACTATATGAACTTGTAAAAAGGAATTTCTATTTCTCAACCGTAATATAGAAATTAAATAGCCGAGAATGTGTAGGCTCAGAGTATAATATAAAATAAACTTTCAAAACTAAAGTAGTGAATCAAAATAGCCAAAATGTATAGGCTGCGAATATAATATAACAAATAATTCATAGAACTATAGTAATGAATCAAAATAGCCAAAATGGATAGGCTAGAACACAGTTAGGTAAATAGAAATTCCCAAACTGATGATATTCACCGTATAACGTGGTGGACCGAATTATTCACAAGATTAACTAGAAATTAAATTAATCAGAAAACATGGATGAGGTACTCGAACGTACACGGAAAAAGAATTTAAGGAAGTATGGATTACTAGTTATCTGAAGGTATATCTTACACTGGACCTAGGAATGTCCGTAGCGGGGTAGTATTTTAATTCGAACGAGTATAGTATTTACGCTCTCTCTTTGAACACTTTGCTACACACATAGATATACACTGAGAATACACATAAAATAAGATCTGGTGTTCATAAAATGTATCTAAGTCGCACTCATATATATATATATATAATATTCTAGGAAATATAACGAAGTTATATTCTGAGTATTATAGATATTAAATTATTATGTTCCTTCCAACAACCAACCATACTCCTAAAATCGATTAATGAAATTTGCAAACACATGTGGCAGTCCGTGGACTCGAACCCAGGATGCTCACACCGAAAACCAACACCTTATACATCGCACCACGAAGACAGTTAAAGGTTGGTGGACACTGCCTACGATTTATTATGCAACTTCGAATCCTGCATATCAATCTAAGCATGTACACACATCCCAACTGCAACTCACGTAGGCTATGCATATGTGAATGGAAAGAGCAATTAATGGGGCCTTAACTACTTAGGGAAGTCCTCTCGATAAATTACTCCTGAACCAATATCAATTATTATGTTCCTTCCAACAACCAACCATACTCCTAAAATCGATTAATGAAATTTACAAACACATGTGGCAGTCCGTGGACTCGAACCCAGGATGCTCACACCGAAAACCAACACCTTATACATCGCACCACGAAGACAGTTAAAGGTTGGTGGACACTGCCTACGATTTATTATGCAACTTCGAATCCTGCATATCAATCTAAGCATTTATGAGAAAGATGTATATAAGGTTCTCACCTATAGGAATTAAGGTTTTAATAAACTGCGGGACCAAAGGGGTCTTGATTAAATTATAACTTGAACAATCATTTATATCTTATAGAGCCTTCACAATAATTCCAAAACTCAAGAATTAAAGAAACACTTAGACTGGTGAAGAATGATTCTTTAGATTAATCTGGTCAGCGATTCACTTTGTACGCCTCTAAGTTACTCTTATTTATCAGAGAGAGAGACGGCGTGTTTTCACCAAGCTAGAATAATCACTTCTAGTAGATTTTTCACTTCTAGTGCTGGGCTACTAAACTAGAACTTTCACTTCTAGAGCCTACCCTTCACAACTAGATTTTTCACTTCTAGAGTTACACACCTCTTCTAGAATATTCAATTCTAGGTATTGGACACAGACTAGAACGGGCACTTTTAGTGTTACGAGAGCTATTGTAGGGACGATTTGGCTTAACCCTATCAGCACTACCTGACCTTGGATCTCATTCTAGTTCACCAGTGGCTATTAGACGGATCGACAAAGCTGCCTAACTTTAATCAATTTCTGTGAGGTGATATTCAAGGTTTAATTTGGATCATGTTTAATTGACCTCGGAATATTAGGAGCATTGTGATTTCAGTGTTTTAATTATTTTGAAGTTAATATTGGCCTTAAAAATACAATACATACATGAATACACGGGGAATGTTGTTCTTTATCTTTCAACATTCATCTCTTATTTTTAAGAAGCTACATGGTTGCATGATAATTATTTTCCTGCAATTCATGCTTTTATCGATTATTACTTGTCTATGTAATGTTTTCTTTAGTCACTGTGGATCTGTTCTCGTTGATCGTATTGGTCTCCCGCATTGTCGAGTGACTTATTCTGAACTTATCTGTTGTAATAACATATCGGTTCTTGATGAGGAATTTGCATAAATTCCTCCTCATTGTAGTCCAAATCGGGTCTTTGGGTTGGAGGTGTCCCTAATCTGTATCTCCGACCTTGCGATTGGTCCGGAAGGAGCCCAGGTGATTGGCTCGGACTCGGGTCATGCTCGTTAAGGGGCCGTGTAGTTCCCGTGACTGTCGGTAGATGGTGTGGTTGATTTATGGTAGACTGTGTTGTTCCTGGGTATGTTATAGAACGTGTTAGAGAACGTTGATTTAATAGCGCCGACTGCGTTGTTCCTTTCTCTGTTTGTGCTTGTGTCCCACTCCTTTTCTTCCTTCTTCTTCTTACTCGTAGGCTTGCTATTTTGGCTGGGGTCTGGTTTACTTCTTCCTCGACTGTTGATATATATGTTGAGGTGCTCGTTTCGCCTTTAACCTGTGTATCTTCTAGGTACTGGGGTAGGTCTGGTGAGGGTTTTGTTGCAATGTTTTTTTAACCCGTCATTACACTAATTACACACAGGGAAACGGTTGCAAAATTATTGGTAAATCTTTTAACTCTAACGAATCTAAGAATTTCTTCTTCAATCGAGTTGTCAACTTGTGGAAGGGGCTTCCCCGAGACGTTATAGACTGCAGCACCGTTGATTCTTTTAAACTTCGCCTAGACATACAGTATATCTTGCATCAAACCCGCGACTGACTGCGTTTGTAAATGAATAACTTTATTATATTCCTCCTTCAGATTCATCAAGGATTATTGCGTATATATATTACTAAAACGTTACTCTCTTTTTCCCAGATATACGAAAGATCACTTATAACTGTGTTATGTTACTAACCCATCTGTCCCATACTAACTTCCTAATCCTGCCACGGACATTAGTTCCAGGGCAGTAGTTCCCTTTCCAATAATCCCTTACCCACTCTAAACCACTGTTTGGACACTTGACCCTCAGTGTTTTGGAGGACAAGCAGCCTAGAGGGGTCACAAGACCTTTTGTTGCTTGATTTCCTTTGTACTCCTATGTACACACTCTCTCTCTCTCTCTCTCTCTCTCTCTCTCTCTCTTCAACAACTTCTACAACCAGCCTACTCTGTTCCGCAAGGATGGCACTCATCTAAACCCTGTGGGTTCAGCACGCATGGGTCGTCTCCTACACGAAGCAGTCCGCAGCCATGGATCAAAAAACGCCATCCGAGAAGAAGCAGCAGTGACATAAATCATCCAACGCCAAGAAAAAAACAGAGGCAACCGAGGACCACCAGCGATAAGGACCGAAAACAGCGAGGACCGAGGACAGCCATGAACATAATTGTAGATCCGACAAGAACCAAAAATATTATTAAAGAGCGTTCCGTGAGTTCTAAAATAACAAATTTAAAGGTGGGGGCTCATGGGTTGAGGTAAACATGGACAAATAATCGCCAACCTGCATATAATTATCTTGTAAAATGCAATGTCACTGAAATAATTATTAACAATGGTATAAAGGATTTTGCGGATCGTCTATACCGGGCCTGTCACCAGTGTCCTTAGCCTAGACTGGATGGTGGACTTCCACTCTTGTGACGTCACAGGCCCGATATAGACGCTCCACAAAATCCTTTATACCATTGTTAATAATTATTTCAGTGCCATTGCATTTTGCAAGATAATTATGTACAGCTTGGCGATTATCATTCCATGTTTATCTCAACCCATGAGCCCCCACCTTTAATGGTTTTCTATGCAAACGCTCGTAGCATACGCAATAAATTTTCAAATTTAGAGGAGCTAGTGTTTACAGAAAATTATGATGTGATTGGCATAACAGAATCTTGGCTCAATACAGAAGATAGAGACTTTTTAGCAGAGTATTCACTTCCCGGTTATGTAATGTTTGAGAAAAGCCGAATAAATCGAAATGGAGGTGGCGTTTTACTTTATATCAAAGAAAGTCTTAACCCTACCCTCTTGTCAAAACCTCAAATTGTGAACGTCGACGCATCTTTTGTGCTAATAAAGAATAATAAAGGTACAAAAATAATACTTGCATTAATATACAGACCTCCAGCTCAATCAGTGCAAACTGACGAGAAATTTACGAACAAATTGCAGATGTAAGTAACTCACAAGATACCGTAATTTTTGGCGACTTTAATTTACCTGTGACCAAGTGGGGCGATACTCTGACTTCACACTCCGGACATGACTTGTATACGAACTTGCAAGAGAGTTCGCTTTATCAATTTGTTCGAACGCCGACCCGTGGTAATAACGTTCTTGACATTGTACTTGCAACAAAAGAAGAATTAATAGAGAATTTGAATGTTGGTGATGAATTCAGTAACAGCGACCATCGTACGATAACTTTCACTTTAAAGTTTACTAGTAACGAACCAAATAATAGCATCGAAAAAGTCCCTAATTTCAAGAAAGCAAACTTCCATAAACTTAGAGCTATGTTTAAAGAAACTGGCTGGAGCTTTTTAATTAACAATAACGACATAAATACATCTTGGAAGTTATTCGAAACCACTTACCTAAAAGCAGTGCAAGACTGCATACCATCGAAAATATGGCGTCCAGGCCATAATAATAAGCCCAAATGGTGGAATAAAGATATTTCAAACTGCCTGCTTGCTAAAAATTTGCTAATGATAGATTAAAATCCTCACAAAATGACGAAGAACGGGTGAAATTTGTAGAGCTACGACGCAAAGCCAAAAAGTTAATTAAGCAAAGTAAAAAGACCTTAGAGTTACATATTGCGAATCAAAGTAAAACAACCCGAAAGAATTCTATAGTTATATCAGAAAGAAAAAAGTAGTTACTTCAACTGTTGGACCGTTAGTCGATGAAAATGGAGAATACACCAAAGACGAAGTACAAATGAGTAATGCCCTCAATACCTTCTTTGCATCAGTTTTTACAACCGAAGACCTCAGTGATATCCCTACACCATCGCCGATTCAGATTGATAATTCAGATGTTATAAGCAATATCACCGTTACAGAGAGAGAAGTATTGAATTGTTTAGATAAACTCAAGGTAAATAAAACGCCTGGACCTGATACAATCTCGCCTAGAGTTCTAAAGGAAGCTAAGGATGAGCTCTCCAAACCACTGACATTACTATTCAATAAATCCTTGCAGTCTGGAACTATGCCTGATCAGTGGAAGCTAGCCAACGTAACACCGATATTAAAAAAAGGCAGCAAATCCCTACCCAGTAACTATCGTCCAATTAGCTTAACCTCAGTTGTATGTAAAATGCTAGAAACGGTCATACGAGACAGACTCGTAAATCACTTAGAGGAAAATAACATATTTAAAGATACTCAACACGGCTTTCGTAAAAAAAAATCCTGTTTAACAAACCTCTTAGACTTCTTCCACGATATCCTCAACCTCTACGATGAGAGTAAAGCTGTAGATATTATACCTTGATTTTCAAAAGGTCTTTGACAAAGTTCCCCACAAACGTTTACTGCTAAAACTAAAAGCGCATGGAATACAAGACGGTGTGTTGAAATGGATAGAAAATTGGCTCAGCGACAGAAAGCAAAGAGTAGTCATAAACGGTAAGGCATCTAAATGGACCAATGTAAGTAGCGGGGTACCCCAGGGATCGGTACTAGGACCAATTCGCTTTCTAATTTACATCAACGCGACATAGATGAAGGTCTCACCTGTACAATCTCAAAATTTGCTGACGATACAAAAATTGCAAATAGCGTACTCTCAAAAGAACAAGTTGACGATATGCAACACAATCTAGATAAATTGTCATGTTGGGCCCAAATTTGGCAAATGAGTTTCAATGCGGATAAATGTAAAATACTACATAACGGATACCTAAATGAGAAAGCAAACTATTCGATGAATGGCACTCAGCTTAAGAATGTAAACAGAGAAACCGATCTGGGAGTAACAATATCGAGTAACCTAAAACCGAGTCAACAATGTTCAGAAGTTGTTAAGAAGGCAAACAAATAATTGGCTTTATAGGCAGGTCATTTGAGCATAAATCCAAAGAAGTTATCCTAACCCTTTACAATTCCTTAGTCCGCCCTCTTCTGGAATACTGCGTTCAATCCTGGTGCCCTTATTACCAAAAAGATATAAACAAGCTAGAACGAGTTCAACGTAGAGTTACCAAAATGATACCTAGCCTAAAGAACAAACCATACGAAGAACGTCTTAGAGAATTAAATCTATTTCCTTTAACCCAGCGCAGATTAAGAGGTGACTTAATTCAAGTGTTCAAAATCATCAAAGGCATCGACAATATGAACTGTAGTAAGTACTTCACTCTCGACCAATCTAATTACACGCGGGGAAATGGTTGCAAAATTATTGGTAAATCTTTTAACTCACACGAATCTAAAAAATTCTTCTTCAATCGAGTTGTCAACTTGTGGAATGGGCTTCCCCGAAACGTTATAGACTGCATCACCGTTGATTCATTTAAACTCCGCTTAGACAAATATCTCGCATCAAGCCCGCGACTGACTGCGTTTGTAAATGAATAACTTTATTTTATCCCCCCCTCAGTTAATAACCCATCTGTCCCCTACTAACTTCCTAATCCTGCCACGGATATTAGTTCCAGGGCAGTAATTCCCTTTCCAATGTTCCCTTACCCACTCTAAACCACTGTTTGGACACTTGATCCTCAGTGTTTTGGAGGACAAGCAACCTAGAAGGGTCACTAGATATGTTGTTGCTTGATTTCCTTTGTACTCCTTTGTACTCTCTCTCTCTCTCTCTCTCATCTATCTATCTATCTATCTCTCTCTCTCTCTCTCTCTCTCTCTCTCTATTTACTATTTTATGTACAGTCGAGCTAATAAGTGATATCTCGGCACCATGTATGTTTTGATCAATAAGGGGTATCAGTAATATCTAAGCTTAATTTGTTCATATCAAGTGAAATATACAAGCATATTCCTACACTTACCCACCCTATTCAACATCTGACAGACATTAATACAGCACAGAGCGAGCCAAACGTAACGACAGCTGGGACATGACTTATTAGCGCGACGGTACACTATGTTATTGTAATTTATTAGCCGAATAACCACTTTTCAGTAGAAATAAACATGTTATTAATTACTCTCTCTCTCTCGCTCGCTCTCGCTCTCTCTCTTTCTCTCTCTCTCCCTTGTCTGCCTCCCCTAGTTTACCCTTCCTCTATCTTCCTCTCACTCCACCCCTGTCCTTGGCCCTACCTACTTCACCCTGTTTATATTTCACCTGGAATTTACTCCATGTTGCCTAGGTCACATTTGGTCCCCCCCCCCACCCCCACCCTCTTTTACCCACCCTTTTCCATTCTCCACCCTATCTATAACTTGTATCTATATTATCTCAACCTGCATCTCTTTCCCACTTTCTTTTTTTCATGTCTTTTTCTTTTCTAACCATCCTTCTACATTCTTCACCCTATTTATGACTTTATATTTATATTACTTCAACCTGTATATCTTTATATTTATATTACTTCAACCTGTATATCTTTATATTTATATTACTTCAACCTGTATATGTTTATATTTATATTACTTCAACCTGTATATCTTTATATTTATATTACTTCAACCTGTATATCTTTATATTTATATTACTTCAACCTGTATATCTTTATATTTATATTACTTCAACCTGTATATCTTTATATTTATATTACTTCAACCTGTATATCTTTATATTTATATTACTTCAACCTGTATATCTTTATATTTATATTACTTCAACCTGTATATCTTTACCATTAATATTTTGTTCTTTATATATAGGGTGTCCCAGGAGGAAAGGGCATAACTTTGGGAAATGATAAAACAAGGTATTCTAAGCCTAAAATGTTCTATAACAAAAAGTCCAAATCTCAACCGTTAAAAATATATTGAAGGTTTTATGTAGTGTCCTCCCCCGCCTCACTGTAATGGACTCTTCCATGTCAGATAGTTTCCAACTGGTCCAAAGTGAGCTATTATATCTATAATCATTTTGTAACGTACAGAATTATAATATCTTCAAAACAACATGGTAAAATAATTGCAGTTAGATTGAGGTGTGGTAGGTACTACGACAGCTAGGCCACCCTTATGGGGAAATACTTAAGAAAATGCCATTTTCAACATGCAATATCTCTTTACTGGTTGAGATTTGGAATATTTCTTATAGAACATTTTAGGCTTAGAATATTTTGTTTTATCATTTCCCAAAGTTATGCCCTTTCCTCCTGGGACACCCTTATATAATTATATAATTTGTTTTTCTTGTAATAAACCACCCTTCTTCATTCCTCATCCTACCAATGACTAGCATATATATTTTGTCCTAACCTGCATATCTTTCCCACCATCTTTTGTATTTTGTGTATATATTCTTTACTTTTACTTTGTCTTTAATCACCCTTCTTCATTCCTCACCCTACCTATGACTAGCATATATATATTTTCCTAACCTGCATACCTTTCACATTACTTTATCTTTTTGTTTTCTTATTTTTGTTTTCTTGACCAACCCTTGTCCATTCCTCACCTTCTATATGTCTTGTATTTATATATTCTCCCAACCTGCATCTATTTCCTCACCTTCTATATGTCTTGTATGTATATATTCTCCCAACCTGCATCTATTTCCTCACCTTCTATATGTCTTGTATTTATATATTCTCCCAACCTGCATCTATTTCCTCACCTTCTATATGTCTTGTATGTATACTGTATATTCTCCCAACCTGCATCTATTTCCTCACCTTCTATATGTCTTGTATTTATATATTCTCCCAACCTGCATCTATTTCCTCACCTTCTATATGTCTTGTATGTATATATTCTCCCAACCTGCATCTATTTCCCACTGTCTGTATTACCCCTACTTTACTTTATATTTACTTATCTTAATTTCCATTGTCAATTATCTCAATATATTTGCTTAATTATATTCCACTCTGTCTACTTTGTATTATTCATATTACTTTCAATCACTCGTATCACCCTATTTTTGCCTAACTCTACTCCACTGTCTAAATATTTATTTATCTTATTTTTCGATCACACTATGCCCTCTATCTTTGCCAAACACTGTTCCACTCTGCTCTAACTTTGTCCTTTTCTGCCTACCTTTGTTCCATGCTTCGCCTAATCTGCCTTTCTTTGCCTAACTCTGCTCAACTCTGCCCTTATCTGCCTACCTTTGCCCTTCTCTGCCTAACTTTTCTCCACTCTGCTCTAAATCTGCCTTGTTTTGCCTAACTCTGCTCAACTCACCTCTAACTCTGCCTCTCTCTGCTACCCTTTCTTCTGTGTTTTTGTTTTCTCGTTTTCTTTTGATCTGCCTTGTCTGGTCTCTGTCTCGGCTTGTCAGCTATTGCCGTCTCTGCCTCACCTTGCCTCCTATATATTGGGCCTGCCTCTCAAAAACTATTACGTTACTACGACCTCTCTCTCTCTCTCTCTCTCTCTCTCTCTCTCTCTCTCTCTCTCTCTCTCTCTCTCTCTCTCTCTCTCTCTCTCATCTACACTTCCTTATTCCATCTTATCTTACACTCCATCACCCTCCCTCGATCCCCCAATCTGCCGCTCTCCCCCCTCCCCTGAATCTATATATCACACTTTCACACTTCTCTCACTTTTCACACTAAATTCCCTATGCATTCTAAATCTCCCAGCATCACACGTTCACACTTCTATCACTTTCACACTCAATGCACTATGCACCCTTAGTCTACCAGCCTCACACTTTCACACTTCTCATACTAGATTCACTATACACCCTAAGTCTACCAGCCTCACACTTACACATTTATATCACTCTCCACACTAAATTCACGATAGTCCTACACCCTAAATCTTCCAGCTTCACACTTTCACACTTCTCTCTGTTTTCACACTAAATTCGCTGTGCATTCTAAGTCTACCAGCCTCACACTGTAACAATTCTTTCAGTTTTCACACTAATTTCACTATGCATTAACCAGCATCACACTTTCACACTTCTCTCATTGTTCACACTAGATTCACTATATACTCTAAATTAAAGTTTCATAGTATCTTTCTTTTTTTCTTTTTTCTGTGAGTGAGGGAGACAGAAGGCAGAACTGCCTGTATCGAGTGCCTCCCCCAGAGTTGAAAGAGTGACTGGGCCAAAATCAAGGGACGTTCGAGCCAAAATGCCTGGACGCACAGAGTTTGAAGCAATTTAAGTCATAGGAATAGGGAAAGACTGATTCTGGGAGACAGTTCCAGAGCTCAGCAGTTGAATAGAAGAAATACTGAGAATAACGTTTCACTCTCGGGTTGGAGAGTTGCACAGAATAGGGGTGGGATTGTGTTGCAAGACGGGTACTACGTACCCTACGTAGAGGAAGTGGTATACACTGGGAAAGCTCTGAGGAACATTGATTATTGTAGTAGCGATAAAATAGCGAGAGAGATGCAACATTGCGGCGAAGAGAGAGATATTGCAGAGAGTTAGTGAGTGGGCGGGAGTTCACACTAAAATCTTTGTACGTTGTGATTCTAAAACATTGTAAATCATCCAACCTCACATTATTCCTTTAGTTCACACTAAACCCACTATACATTATAATTATCTATCTATCTATCTATCTATATGCTCAGGCCCAATCCCCATTTTGGGGGTAGCCGACTCAAGACAGAGCAAGAACAGGGAAAACACAAAAATAAAATAAAAAAAAAAATAAACACAGATAAAAAACACAAACTCTCACACATCCAGGTCACCCAGGAGAAGACCCAGAGACCAGGGTTACCAAGGTCGCTCCAGCACTCCCCCGGCCCCTGACCACCAGGAGAGGTTCCGATCTCGGCAGGCAGACATGCAGCGGAGCCAAAGCGACAAGCCCTCCCACCACACTTCCAGGCACACCCTTCATATTAATCGTCTCCCCGGGCCAGGCGCCTGATGGACTATTATCTAGTCCAACTTGCGCCCGACACCTTACTCCAAATGACCACGTGTTCACTCAACTATTCACAAGCATTCTCCATTCACTCCTGTCCACCACCACATCCCCTGCCTGATCTATAGTCATTCCTCTATCATCCAAAGCCTTTCTTACACAGTCTCTCCATCTCAATGGGGGTCTTCCTGCCCTTCTATCTCCCCTTGTACCTGACTCACATATTCTCTTTGTAAGCCTTTCATCTCCCATTCGTTCAACATGACCATACCAGCTCAGCACCCTTCTGTCCACTCTGGCTGACAAATGTTCCTGCTGCCCCACTCTCCTACGTATCTCTTCATTTCTCAATCTGTCTCTACGAGTAACTCCACACATACTCCTCAAGCAGCTCATCTCCATCACATCCAGCCCTCTGTTCTCCTTTTTCTTCAGAGCCCATGTCTCAGCCCCATACATCACTGTTGGCACAACAATTCCTTGATACAGTGCACTTTTTACTTTCACTCCGAGATTTCTCGTCTTCCACATACTTCCCATTGCTCCGAAAACCTTCCTTCCTTCACACACTCTCTGTTTTACCTCCACTTCCATACCTCCACTCCTGCTTATTGTTCCTCCTAGATATTTAAAACACTCTACTTGTTCCAATATTATAATTATGAATAACCACAAATCATTCAGTCTCATATTAATCACTCACTTTCACTAAATTCACTTACATACTATAATCAAGTCTATATCCCAGGCCTCATGCTATATATATCAAACTTAATTCACTTACATACTATAATCAAGTCTATATCCCAGGCCTCATGCTATATATATCAAACTCAATTCACTTACATACTATAATCAAGTCTATATCCCAGGCCTCATGCTATATATATCAAACTCAATTCACTTACATACTATAATCAAGTCTATATCCCAGGCCTCATGCTATATATATATCAAACTCAATTCACTTACATACTATAATCAAGTCTATATCCCAGGCCTCATGCTATATATATCAAACTCAATTCACTTACATACTATAATCAAGTCTATATCCCAGGCCTCATGCTATATATATCAAACTCAATTCACTTACATACTATAATCAAGTCTATATCCCAGGCCTCATGCTATATATATCAAACTCAATTCACTTACATACTATAATCAAGTCTATATCCCAGGCCTCATGCTATATATATCAAACTCAATTCACTATACACTATCACTCTAATGAACTCACACACCCTCACATTATACACGCATTATTCACTAGACATTAAATTAACTCTACATCACCAAACCTCGTGTGTATGTTAAAGTTTATTATTCATTCTATACATGATTAGTTAAATTATTATAGCTTGGCTTTATTCACATTAACTTCCATAGGCTATCCAATAATGTGTATTTTTCTAGAAAGAGGATAATCTCGAGCTTGCAATACTTAAGTACCTTATAGGAGAGTTTACTTTCAAAAGGCTCAGCCAGCATAGCAAAAAATCTTAGTAATTATAGTTGTATTGTATATAATATGGCTAGATAAAATATATCTATAAGATATGCTTTCAGATGTTTAACCCGATTATATAATGTTTATCACCTTTAATTGTTTTCTGATAGCATATAGTTATATATATATATATATATATGTGTGTATTTGACACCTAGCTAGTGGCCATGTTATTCACAAAAAAGTTACTCTAGCATTCCTTATTAATTTCATAATAGATGTATTAGTTTCAATTTAATGTCACTTTAACCCGAATTCACACAGCAATCCAGTATTCCCAGTTCAATCGGAATAACCTAAATTTATCATTACCATTCCGTAATCACTTCAATAATTGTAATTCACCTTAACATTATCGACCAAGTCAAAAGTTAGCCTAACTAATCCTAGTTAATCCCAAGTTTGATATACCCTAAGGTGAGTATCCCTAGTTGACCTCATCATAAGTTCATCAAAACTAACTCAAAGTCACTAAAACATTGCTACTTCCCTCATTTACCAAGCTACTGGTATATATATATAGATATATATATATATATATATATATAATATATATATATAGAGATATATATCCCAGCTAAGTTAATTTAATCCACTTTGGTTTGCTTACATTCTCTCTCTCTCTCTCTCTCTCTCTTTCTTTCTCCTCTATTGCACTTTACTGCCTCATATCCTAACATTGTCAACGTTCCCTTAGCTATATTGAATTAACCTAGGTAACTTTTTGCCCGTCAATATTATGGATAGACTGCATATCTTGTTTGCAAGCTTTATCTATCTTGCTATCTGTATATAAGTATCTTTCTATGTATAACTACAGTATCTAACCACACCTCAATGTATATATTTAGTTATCTTAGTGTCTATCTTTTAGAATATCTACCCATCCACCTTACATCCTTCAATTTTACCTATTCTGTATCGGCGACGTCTATTTAAAGTTTATTCTAGCTATATTTGGGCGATTTTGTGCAGTTTAAGAAGGATCTGTGGTAGTAAAATGGGTTAAGTGAGATAGTTAAATTGCTGAAGGCCCTTTTTAAAGTGATTGAAGGCGTCCTATAGTAACCAGAGTAAAGTTAAAAGGACGGCACCGGTACTGAACGGGAAACTAGTCACTATCCTTAGCACCATTCAACTTGACTCATCCCCTTCCCCTACACACACACACACACACACACACACACAAACTCTGCCATCCAGCCTAGCCTTAATCCAATATGTGTCACTCTCCTCAGCAGTGCTTCATCCTTCCTATCTCAGCTGCCCCCATCCTAGCCTAGCTTCACTCTACTGCATCTCTCTCTCTCTCTCCCCCTTCGAACATCCAATTATATATGAAATTACCGTAGTTTCATATATACAACCGAGATTAATAACAAATAGAACACTTCTCTAAACATTTCATTATGAAGGAGGGATGTGAGCATATTTGTATAGGAAGCTAAGATATTGGATACCTCAAGTGGCGTCTGTTGTATAGTATGTCATTGGCAATTATCCATGTCATGTTAATCTATTTCTGTCATGCCTTCTCATAACTCTCGCAGTAAACCATCGCGCATTCTTTCATTGTATTTTGCCCATTGTTAGATGATTTCATCAAGTATAGAAAGGGTATATTTGACTTAAGGGGATACATGAGATATATTTTACCCTTTTCCAATACTAGAGGTCCTTCCTAAGCTGTAGAAAATCGTCTAGTGTAAGATAGAATGTAATAACAGTGTATTAACAGAGAAGCTGGCTTACGCAGGTTTAAATTTATCTAGCAATGTCTTAAAAGGAGATAACACTATTTTAATCCCTTCAGCACGATGACATATTTTTCATTTTATTCTGGTTACCATTAGATGGTGTTCTTGCATAAAATCGTCTAATTCTGCCAGAATAAAAGGTAAAGCGGCCTCATCGTGCTGAAGGGGTTTAATGCCTTTCTAAATAAGTTATTTTCAGAATGGCAACATAGCCTATTGTAGTAGGACGCTCATAATATGTACGACGCACGTACTTGGCCGATTTTACAGAATTCTGGGTTGGGACCAAAGGTGGGGGACCTGGCTAAAGAAATCCATCTAATGGTAACCAGAATAAGACGAATAAAACGTCATCGAGCTGAATGGGTTGCAGAAATTTGCACCAGACTTTGCGAAACACACGGTCATATTAAAGTCTGGAAGGGTCGGGATGCAAGTGTGACAGGCCCTTTAGAGTATCCGGGCCCTGATGAGTAAGATAAGACGTTTGTTCAGTCATGTTTACATTCTTTGTTGAATATAAACATAATTATAATCCTTAAAGAAGGCTTTAATTTACAATGTATGGAGAGAGAGAGAGAGAGAGAGAGAGAGAGAGAGTAATGAAGACAAAATTACCAATATCGTCGATTTTATGTAATAAAAACAAAATATGATTTACTAAGTGGACGCAGGTTTATCAAATTAAGGACACTAATAACAGACAGTCCGCCGCTAATAGGGAAACTAATAGCAAGGACACTACTGCTAGCAGAACTAATATACTAGCAAGGACAATACTATAAGCAGAAACCTCATTTCAAGTAGGACATTACTACTAGCAGGGACATCACTAATAGCATGACATATTTATAGCAGGGAAGTCAGGGACATCACTACTACCATGAACACCACAACTCGCAGCTGTATCACTAGAAGCAAAGACTACTAACAGTAGCACTACTTGCGGATATAGTGGAACTAATAGAAGTGGCACTACTAGCAAGCCGCTGCATTACTAGCAGGATTACTACTACTAGCAGATGCACTATTATAAGTGGCACTAGTAGATGTGGTACTACTAGCAAACACACTACTAGCAGATACGCTACTAGCAGGGATACTACTACTAGGAGTGCCACTACTAGCAGGGATACTACTACTAGCAGGGATACTACTACTAGCAGGGATACTACTACTAGCAGTGCCACTACTACTAGCAGTGCCACTACTAGCAGGGATACTACTACTAGCAGGGATACTACTAATAGCAGTGCCACTACTAGCAGGGATACTACTACTAGCAGTGCCACTACTAGCAGGGATACTACTACTAGCAGTGCCACTACTAGCAGGGATACTACTACTAGCAGTGCCACTACTAGCAGGGATACTACTACTAGCAGTGCCACTACTAGCAGGGATACTACTACTAGCAGTGCAACTACTAGCAGGGCGGACTGGCCATCTTACAGCAGATGCAAATTTACTCTGGATTATTCTGGTGGCTCGACCCTCGCCTGATCGATCTCTCACTCGCTCACTCTCACTCACTCACTCTCGCTCACTCTCTCACTTGCTTACTCACTCTCAATTCCTCTCTCTCTCTCTCTCTCTCTCTCTCTCACTCACTAACTTTTAACTTGTCTTCGCTAACTTCCACTCTCTCGTTAGTTAATGTTCAATAACTTGCACTCACCCCCATTCACTCACTTGCAAACTATTTATTGCAGCCACTGATGGTTTACTTTTTTGCTTATCCCTTTGGAGATTATGTCGCATTTTGACAGGATATTCTGGCTATCATCAGACGAATGTATGCAGTTTAGGAAGGATCTGTGGAAATTATAAGGATAAAGACTGCCTCAATTATCTCTCTGGCTTCCATATGCCTTTCCTAATCATAATCATATCTTCTAATAATAGCCAGAAAAAATAAAATAAATGCCTTAATTGCCATGTCCCCATATTGACTACTTAGCTATTGCTAACATTTTGTAGGGAAATATGTTGTTTATTGACCACTTGCGAGTTTCCTTCTACCTGTTGACATCTCTTTGTAAACAACATGTAGGCTACCTATTTGTAACAATAAACCTTTTTGAATTTAAAAACTTAATTGAATTGAATAAGGAAGATGGAGCTGTAGATATCAATATTTAGCAGAATTAGGCCTACCAGCTAAAATACGGTTGTAGTACATTTATAAATGCATAAAGCTCAATTGATAGACTGTTTTATCCACCAGAAACCTATATTATTATAGCATTTCTATTTAATAGCGTATTATATGGCTCCAACTTCCTTCTAACCCGAAACTCGCAAGTGGTCAATTGTGATGCCTCTGTGTATATTATTCAATGGATGTATGGAGTAGAGGGTGAGTTGCTGTAAGTTGTATGGGACTGCAAGGATAGAAGTGAAAGTAGATTGCACACCAAATTGAAGGCTAGAGTGAAATGTGGATCTACAGTGTCTTAGTGTTATTTCTTTCTACATGTATGATGGAGACAAAAGGCAAAGCTGCCTGTAGCAAGTGTCTCCCTCAAATTGAAAGAGTGTCAGTATAAACAAAAATGGTTGGTGTATTGTACAAAACTGTGGGTTGCTTGTTTAGTGGAATGAATTAAACAGAAGGAGGTGTGTGTAGTGTTATTATGTGGATCTACAGTGTCTAGGTGTTTATTATGTGGATCTACAGTGTCTAGGTGTTTATTATATGGATCTACAGTGTCTTGGTGTTTATTATGTGGATATACAGTGTGTTGGTGTTTATTATGTGGATCTACAGTGTCTAGGTGTTTATTATATGGATCTACAGTGTCTTGGTGTATATTATGTGGATCTACAGTGTCTTGGTGTTTATTATGTGGATCTACAGTGTCTAGGTGTTTATTATATGGATCTACAATGTCTTGGTGTTTATTATGTGGATATACAGTGTGTTGGTGTTGGTGTTTATTATGTGGATCTACAGTGTGTTGGTGTTTATTATGTGGATCTACAGTGTGTTGGTGTTTATTATGTGGATATACAGTGTGTTGGTGTTGGTGTTTATTATGTGGATCTACAGTGTCTTGGTGTTTATTATGTGGATATACAGTGTGTTGGTGTTTATTATGTGGATCTACAGTGTTTATTATGTGTATCTACAGTGTTTATTATGTGGATCTACAGTGTTTATTATGTGGATCTACAGTGTCTTGGTGTTTATTATGTGGATATACAGTGTGTTGGTGTTTATTATGTGGATCTACAGTGTTTATTATGTGGATCTACAGTGTTTATTATGTGGATCTACAGTGTTTATTATGTGTATCTACAGTGTTTATTATGTGGATCTACAGTGTTTTATTATGTGGATCTACAGTGTTTATTATGTGGATCTACAGTGTTTATTATGTGGATCTACAGTGTTTATTATGTGGATCTACAGTGTTTATTATGTGGATCTACAGTGTTTATTATGTGTATCTACAGTGTTACTAGTTGGATCTACAGTGTTTTATTATGTGGATCTACAGTGTTTATTATGTGGATCTACAGTGTTTATTATGTGGATCTACAGTGTTTATTATGTGGATCTACAGTGTTTATTATGTGGATCTACAGTGTTTATTATGTGTATCTAGTGTTTACTAGTTGGATCTACAGTGTTTATTATGTGTATCTACAGTGTTTACTAGTTGGATCTACAGTGTTTATTATGTGGATCTACAGTGTTTATTATGTGGATCTACAGTGTTTATTATGTGGATCTACAGTGTTTATTATGTGGATCTACAGTGTTTATTATGTGGATCTACAGTGTTTATTATGTGTATCTACAGTGTTTACTAGTTGGATCTACAGTGTTTATTATGTGGATCTACAGTGTTTATTATGTGGATCTACAGTGTTTATTATGTGTATCTAGTGTTTACTAGTTGGATCTACAGTGTTTATTATGTGTATCTACAGTGTTTACTAGTTGGATCTACAGTGTTTATTATGTGGATCTACAGTGTTTATTATGTGGATCTACAGTGTTTATTATGTGGATCTACAGTGTTTATTATGTGTATCTACAGTGTTTATTATGTGTATCTACAGTGTTTATTATGTGGATCTACAGTGTTTATTATGTGGATCTACAGTGTTTATTATGTGTATCTACAGTGTTTATTATGTGGATCTACAGTGTTTATTATGTGGATCTACAGTGTTTATTATGTGTATCTACAGTGTTTATTATGTGGATCTACAGTGTTTATTATGTGGATCTACAGTGTTTATTATGTGGATCTACAGTGTTTATTATGTGGATCTACAGTGTTTATTATGTGGATCTACAGTGTTTATTATGTGGATCTACAGTGTTTATTATGTGGATCTACAGTGTTTATTATGTGGATCTACAGTGTTTATTATGTGGATCTACAGTGTTTATTATGTGGATCTACAGTGTTTATTATGTGGATCTACAGTGTTTATTATGTGGATCTAAAGTGTTTACTATGGGGATCTACAGTGTTCATTATGGGGATCTACAGTGTTTATTATGTGGATCTACAGTGTCTTGGTGTTTATTATGTGTCAACGACTAACTTCGTAATAAATGGGAATAAAGTGAGCGATTCTAAATATATTGCAAATACCTTCAACCATTTTTACCTTAATATTGGAACAAACATTACCGAGTCACTGCCACCAAATACTAGACCATTCTCATAATGTATGCCTGCTCCGAATCCAAGTACGATATTTTTGCAACTCACAAACTATAATGAAGTAAGAAATATAATTAAGAGTTCAGAGAAAAAAAGACCCCGAATGGTATGGCATAAGCTCTGCGACCATTAAGGAGACATATTCATTATACATAGAACCAATTACAACAATAATCAACTTGTCCTTGTCCGAAGGAGTCTTCCCCAGTGAGCTAAAGACTGCAATGAAAGCACCTATTTTTAAAAGTGGGGATGCTTCACTGGTTAGCAATTATCGACCAGTATCAGTATTATCCGTCTTTTCAAAAATATTTGAACGAAAAGTGTACTCCAGAATGATATCGTTCATCAACAAGCATAATTTATTGTACAAGTATCAATTTGGATTCCGGAGAGGCCATGGTACTGAGTTAGTAAAATGTCCAAGGGAATAGGCATATTATGCAAGGCAAGAACATCTTTGAACTCATCTACATTGGTAACACTGTATAACTCATCTACATTGGTAACACTGTATAACTCATTTGTGTATCCCATATTTAACTTATGGTATAGAGGTTTGGGGTACACTCTGTGCTCACAATGTAAACCCCATAATAAAACTACGAAAGAGGGCAGTAAGAATTATTGCTTCAGCCAAATATAGAGAACCTACAAAGCCAATGTTCAAAGCTTTTTAGGATTGCTTTCATTTCATGAGGTAGATAACTTTGCAGTAACAAAATTAATGTTCAAATACTCGAAGGGCATTACTCCATCCATTATTAAAGATATGTTTGTAACAAATGAAAGTATACATCAGCATGCAACTAGGCAAAGCAATAAATTACATGTTCCAATAGCTAAAACGAATGTGAGAAAGGGTACATTTAGATTTAGGGGCGTTCAATTATGGAACACAATAAGTGATAAAATGTATAATAATTGCACATTAAACGTATATAAAAGAAGATTCAAGTGTTACTTATTAGAGAAACAGTATCTATATTATTAAATCAGTTCGTGTGTCTGTTTGTCTGTCTGTGTGTTCTTAGTAGGCGGCCGCAGTTTTGGACCTGGGGAGCTGAAACTTTGCATGTGGGTGTCAATTGACCTGGGTCAGGTCATAGAGGGGGCGAGGCCACGATCAGAGATCGTTTCGAAGCCGAAAATGAAAAAAATTGCCGTTTGGGGTAGAAGGAGGCCTCCGATCGAAAAGGTGTATGGAACGAAAGTTGTTCGCAGCTCCCCAAAAAAGGGGTACGGATCAGGTCAGATCCAAAATCGGAGGTCATTTAGCGGCCGAAATCGAGGTCGCCGTTTAATGAGGCACAGGGAGGTCGAGGCCGGTGATTATGGTAGTAGTAGTATTGTGATGATTGTGGTAGTAGTGATTGATGATGGTGATTATGGTAGTAAAATTTAAACCCGGGCAACGCCGGGTACCCCTGCTAGTAATTCTTAATGATGATTCAGGCTTGCTTGTATAATTACTTATGAACTGTATAATTACTATAAGTCAATAGGAGGCATTCTTTGCATTATGTTTTGTTCTTGGTGACTGTAATTCAATATTGTATGTAACAATTGAGGACATACTGTTATACCTTATGGTATCTGATCCTCATTGTCACACGAATATTGTATGAACTGCATTATATGTAATGTATAATGTTTGTGACAATAAACTCTTTTGAATTGAATTGAATTATGTGGATCTACAGTGTATATGTACCTTATATAAACGATTAGAATATTACAGGAGGTAGACCTGAACCTGAAGATCTTGATGAAAGGAGGGTACCATCTCTCTCGCTATTCTATCGCTACTACAATAATAAGTGTTCCTCAGAGCTCTCTCAGTGTATACCACCTCTTCTACGTAGGGTACGTAGTACCCGTCTTGCAACACAATCCCACCCCTACTATTTACAACTCTCCAATTCAAGAGTGAAACGATACTCCCAATCTTTATTTATTTCTTCTATTCAACAGCTGAGCTCTGGAACTCTCTCCCTGAATCCATCTTTCCCTCCTCTATCTCTCTATTGCCCGACGCCGTGATCCCCGAAGGGGTGGCCACGAACGAACCGCCCCCATGCACCTCTGTCCCCAGTCAGTCGACGCCCCTCCCCCCAACCAGCACCGCCTTCGTTCATATACTTCCTCACTCCATCCTTCCACCTCTCATTCGGTCTACCTCTCCCTCTCTGTCCCTCCACCTCGCTCTCGTACACCCTCTTAGTCATTCTCTCGCTTTCCATACGTTCCATATGGCCGAACCATCTGGAAGTTGTTCCTTTTCACACTTTCCAGCACATCTACCTCCACACCACACCTCCTTCTTACTTCCTCAATAGTCTGCCTATCCCTCCATGTTACTCCGCACGTACTTCTTAAGTAATTCATTTCCACTGCTCTCACTCTTGGTCTGAGTCTCTCAACCAACGTCCATGCTTCGCTTCCGTAAGTCAGTGTCGGGATTACCACACTGTCATGCAAGGACTTCTTCAATTCCATACTGACCACCCTATTTCTTGTTACTGCTTTCAGCGTTCCTACAACCCTCTTCCCCTGTTGTACCCTCATCCGCACTTCTTCATCCATAGTCCCATCTTTCCCTCATCATGTGACTTAAATTGCTTCAAACTCAGTGTGTCCAGACAATTTGGTTCGAATATTCCTTGATATTGGCCCTGTCACTCTTTCAACTCTGGGGGAGGCACTCGTCACAGGCAGTTCTGCCTTTTGTCTCCCTCATCCACACAGAAAAAAAAATTAATAAACACGAAATATAAAGAGCTATATACAGTATATGAAGTATAATAATGAGGAAGTTTGGGATAACTAATGATGATTACAGAGACTGGTAGGATAAGTTTACCATGTAGTTGGCACAGTATACAATAGCTACATAGGGAAATACACGATGTACTCTCTCTCTCTCTCTCTCTCTCTCTCTCTCTCTCTGTCTCTCTCTCCCTAAATGTTTCTTACCCACTTCTTCTACTTCACTTCACACTTCTACTTCCATCATTCACTTACTCTCATTGGCTCACTCTCAATCACTCCTTTCCACTTTCATCAATCACTCTCTCAGCTAACTCCCCAATCAACCTCAATTTCACTCGCAACCTTACTCGCTTATTTACAATTGGTCACAGGAATATTTTATGTACTCACTGATACTAAATAGACAAGACATATCAGTAAGATTAAATTAGAAGTGCAGTTGCTCAGGCATTAGGTAGCTAATATCATCAAGTAATGGATTGATAGCATTATTTTTTCTTCCAGGTCACTCATTTTATTATAATTTGAATATATAACCACTGAGTGAACAGGAATTCATGTGCCAATTTTTTTTTTTTTTTTTTTTTCTATGTGATTGAGGGAGGCAAAAAACAGAACTGCCTATAGCGAGTGCCTCCCCCATAGTTGAAAGAGTGACAGGGCCAAATTCAGTCTTAAATCAGAGAGTAACGTTTCACTCTTGGGGAGAGTTGCACAGAGTAGGGGTGGGATTGAGTTGCAAGACGGGTACCACGTGCCCTACGTAAAGGAGGTGGTATACACTGGGAAAGCTCTGAGGAACACTGATTATTATAGTAGCGATAGAATAGCGAGAGAGATGCAACATTGCGGCGGAGAGAGAGATATTGCAGAGAGTTGGTGAGTGGACGGGAGTTAATGATACGAAAGGCCTTCCTTTCAACTTTGTCTAGGAGAGCGGTGTGAGAGGAACCTCCCCACACATGTGAACAATACTCAATACAAGGACGCACTATGCCCCTGTACAGAGCAAGAAGCTGTGCAGGGGAAAAGAACCCCCTAAGGCGGTTGAGCACACCCAGCTTCTGGGAGGCTGCCTTAGCAAGACTGGTAATATGGTCCTTCCAACTGAGAGCAGAAGAAAAGGAGACACCAAGAATATTGAGTTGAATAAGAGTTGAACAAGAATGTAAGTTGTTCTTACAAATGTTATAAATATGTCAACTCGCTATCCTCACTGACATTTGCTACATGTCCATTTTTGTCATTCTTTTTTTCTATGTGAGGGAGGGAGACAGAAGGCAGAACTGCCTGTAACGAGAGCCTCCCCCAGAGTTGAAAAAGTGACAGGGCCAAAATTAAGGGACGTTCGAGCCAAAATGCCTGGACACACGGAGTTTGAAGCAATTTAAGTAATAGGAAGAGGGAAAGACTGATTATGGGAGAGAGTTCCAGAGCTCAGCAGTTGAATAGAAGAAAGACAGAATAACGTTTCACTCTTGGGTTGGAGAGCTGCACAGAGTAGGGGTGGGATTGTGTTACAAGACGGGTATTACGTACTCTACGTAGAGGAGGTGGTATACACTGGGAAAGCTCTGAGGGGAACTGATTATTGTAGTAGCGATAGAATAGCGAGAGAGATGCAACATTGCGGCGAATAGAGAGAGATTGCAGAGAGTTGGTGAGTGGACAGAATTTAATGATACGAAAGGCTTTCCTTTCTACTTTGTCTAGGAGTGCGGTGTGAGAGAATCCTCCCCACACATGTGAACAATACTCAATACAAGGACACATTGTGCCCCTGTACAGAGCAAGAAGCTGCGCAGGGGTAAAGAACCTCTTGAGGCGGTTGAGCACACCCAGCTTCTGGGAGGCTGCCTCTACTCTCATTTAATTTTGTTTTATTAAATATATATATTTTTTTTATCTATGCTATGTGGTACAAATTTATAACAAGTAATACAGAGTAGCATAACAAATAACTAAATAAACTATCTCGCAACTTACTTCAATGGGGTCACACACACACACACACACACACTCGTTCGCACTTTTACTCTCCATCTCACTCACAATAACTCCCTCACTCTATTGCTCTGCCACTCACTTTAATTAGCTCACTCTCCCACTCACCTTTTCTTGTACTGCATTGGTCGATATATATTTTATAACTGTCCATTGTTTCTTCGCACCTATGGCTCATATTTGCACTACATTTTGCTTTCACACGTATACTGTATGTACTCACCACTACTCCATGGCAATCACACATTAGAGTAAGTCTGTTTTTTTTTTTTTTTTTTAGCTGGCGGTTCGAAGCTTCAAATTGATCATTCTATTAGTGTGCAAACCGATTTTTTTTTTTTTTTTTTTTTTTTTTTTTTTTTTGTGGAGAATTTATGTTATTCTATATCAGTCTTGTCCGAAAAATGTCTAAATGTCATGTATGTTTCTTGTAGTCCTTCCCAGCTCCGGACTGAAGGTTAGGGGTGGACAAGATTGGGAATATTTCTTTGAATACTACGTTTCTTGTTTAAAGGGGGGGGGGGGGAAGACGGTATATTTATCGTTCGGTTTATCTATTTATTATGAGTTTTTTTAGTTTCCTCCCTAGACCTCCATCAAGCTTAAAAATAAATTTCCAAGATCACCCTTCTAGGTAGTTTTGTAATTTGTTCGATAGGAAAATGTCATGCCAGGAAAATATCGACACCTTAATTGCACGAAAGGTCTTAATATTGACAAAGAAATGGAGCCAAAACTAATGGGCCCAACGTCATTAAATCTGAAAACTAATGGGGCTAAACATGAGGGAGAAAGGGGTCCAGAAAAAACAACCATCTCCCCTTAAACCCATAAACCAAAGTCTTGACAGTGTGGATTATAACAAGTTGATTAGCCTCACCTGAATACCATACTCATCATGGCTGAAACTTACAGCTGATAAGATTGAACTCTTTCAGTATTTGTGAACATGTATTTTATTGTATTCTGGTTATTGGTAGACGATATTATGTAAATTATCCCTACCAACAATTATCTTGAGACCTCTGGTGGACGCTTCTGAACTAGCGCCATTGACTATAGACATACTGTACCCAACACCTAGGATATGCAGTTTATCTCGATTTTTGTGTGATTCTACACGTTTTTATTATACAGTATACGACTACAATAAGTGCTTATATAGTATAGTAGTAAGGGAAAGTCCATATGCAGCTGATAATGACTAGAAACATAATTATAAGCTGATTAATTATCATTACAAAATTGGCGCGAAAATACCTGCTGACTTTGTATTGTAAATATGTTATTTATGAATATGGGTGATTTTAAAATATATAATAAAACAGTATGCATAGACTAAAGTATGTGTCAGCTACAGAAATTTCAACTAACTGCTTATAATATAGAATTGTTGAAGGAAAGGGAGGGTGGATAGCTCTGCGATGTCGCCAATTTCCCACAATGCACCGCGGTAACCATTGCGTTCAGCTAGTACCTCTATCGGCCACTGTAGGCATTTATTGGTAGGGAGAATGTGGAGGTAAATCTAAGAATCAATTAACATTAGTTTACGGAAAGTTCTTCCTAAACTGAATAAAATCGTCCAATAATTTCCAGAATATATTGTAAAAACGGGTGACCGGTCAACTCAACCAGTAGATCATTTCAACCAGTAGCTCTCAACCATTACCAAATCAACCAATACGGTTAGGTTAGGTTAGGTTAGTACTATATTTTGGCACTGGTTTGGTTGATCTTGGTTGATTTGGCACTGGTTGAGAGCTACTGTAAAAACCTGTCATAATCTTCAAGGGATTAGTATCAGAATATTTGCTTTACCTGGAACAAACTCTACTCCGAGATTCGTAATAAGTCTACAATAGAGTAGATAAAGAAAAACGTAGATATTTTGTGGACTATTTGTACTGAACGAGGCCATTATCATCAAACCTCTACATAAACATAATATATCTACCTTGAATATACCACAAGGTCTTTGAGACACAAACTATATCTTGTAATTTTCTCTCTCTCTCTCTCTCTCTCTCTCTCTCTCTCTCTCTCTCTCTCTCTCTCTCTCGTTGCTCACCACCCCTTCTTCGTCTGCTCCCCTGTACCTCCTCCCCCCTACCCCGCCCCCCGCTCTCTCTCTCTCTCTCTCTCGTTTGTATTTCTCCTCCTCCATCTATTGCTTCGTCGCTACCACCACCACCACCACCTCCTCCTTTTCTTTATCCTGTTGTTGTTAGTATTGTTGCTGGTGTTATTTTTCTTCTTCTTTATCTTCTTCTTCTTCTTTTATCATCCTCTCCTTTCTCTTATCCCCTAATCCTCCTCTTTCTTTATCTTTTTCTTCGCATTGTATTTTCTTCCACATTACCATCCCTTGCTCTGGCTTCCCATTTCTCCCCTTTATCCTCCCATTCTTTAACCCCTTCAGCACCATGGCGTAATATTCATCGCATTCGGGCTAACACTAGTTTTTTTTTCATTAGCTTATAATCTACCTTTAGGACTCAAAGGGGTAAGTAAGATCTCAATAAACCCTCTGAATAACATGGGTCGTTTCTAAACTGAATAAAATCGTCTAACTTTAGCCAGAATTAAAGGTAAAAAGGGGTTCAGTTTTCACCTAACTCCTTTCCTAGTCTCTTCCTTCCACGTAATGTTAACTTCAGCTCGAAGTTGTTTTGCATACAATATCCATGTCTGTTTACGTCTTCAATTCTGCAATTATTCTCGCTTCTTCTTCCTTCTTCAATGGCAATTCTTTCCCCTTCGTTATATTTTTGTTTTGTTCCCCCTTCCATCTCTTTTACTCCACAATATTGCTCATTATGTGGCAATTTATATGTCCTTCTTAATAGCAAACCAAAGTATTCCTAATCCCTTTTGATATATCATTCCTTCCTTCCACTTTTTCCTCCGCGTATCCCGTTTCTGTTTTGCTGTGTGTTTTTGTTTTATTTCATAGTATTTGGTTTGCTAAATCTTCAATGCATTTTTGTCCACACATTTAATTTGATAAGTTCTTCTGTTTTTATATTGTGCGGTTCCTGCTTTGATTTTGTTTGTTTTGCAAGGTTTACATTTCCTTATCTCTATTCTCAGCCGATCGCTGCTCTTCTCTCATTCCTCTACCCCACTGATAATTATATACGCTTCCCCTCTCTCTGTCCTATACATCTATACTCCTCTCTAATTCATCATCCATTCCGCCATGTGGCCATGTATACTCCTCCTATTATGTATTCTCCTGCCTCTATCTCACTCTCTCACTATCTCTTACTCTCACTCTCTCTCTCTCTCTCTCTCTCTCTGTCCTCATGTTCTTCTTTCTGTTCTCTCTTACATCATTATATGTGCCATCCCTCCTATGCTTATTCTTCCACATCATCTACCTCATCCTCCCCTTCTTATTTTTCTGTTTTCCTTCCTCCTCCTCCTACTCATCTTTCTCCGTTCCCTCCTCTTCCCCCTCCTCCTCATTTTTCCCTCCTCCTCTTCCCACTTTTCTCCTCTTCTTTTTCCTTCCTCCTCGTCCCCTTTCTTCTTTTCCCCTCCCCCTCCTTCTCTCCTCCTCCTCCTCCTCCTCCTCCTCCTCTTCCTCCTGTTCATCATAATATTCCCCTGTCCCCTCGTCCTTCTCCATTCCTCCTTCTCTCTCTCTTCCTTTTCCTCCTCCTCCTCCTCCTTCTTTCCTGCTTCTCCTCCTCCTCCTCTTTCTTCTTCTTCTCCTGTCCTCCTCCTCCTCCTTCTCCGAGTGACCAAATCGGAGTCTGACCCCTCTAGGTCGATAAGTGAGGGGGGAGGGAGATAGGGGGGGGGGAGACGGAGAGAGAGAGTGGGGGGGGGGGGGGCGATAGAGAGAGAGAAAGAGAGGAAGGAGGGAGGGAGTGAGAGGGTGGAGTAGGAGGAGGGTGTGTATGTAAGAGAGAGAGAGAGAGAGAGAGAGAAGGGGGGGGGGACACCAACGCACACACACATAACACTCTCATACATACATACATACATGTTACATATACACACATGCATACCAGTATACACATACTGTACATACATACATACATATATACATACATACATACATACATACATACATACATACATACATACAGTACATACATACATACATACCCTACATATATATTAAACCTACATAGGCAGAGAGAGAGAGAGAGAGAGAGAGAGTATGGAAGGAGCTAGAATTTGGAATGAGATTGAGAATGGTGGGCCGAGAGATTCTAAAGGAATAGTTCGTGGTGGGGAATATCAACGGAGCGAAAACGGAAAAGCAGAAGTGGAAGAAATCAATAAATGGAAGAAATGCAAGAAATAGATAAAGAATATACATAGGCAGAATAAATGGAAGGAATAGATAAAATGGAAGAAATAGACAATTGATAAAGAATATACATAGGCAGAATAAATGGAATAAATAAAGGGAATACATACAGATAATAAATAAGGGAATTGCATAGGCAGAATAAATGACAGGAATATATAAGTAGAGTCAATGCAAGTAATACATAAAGGACATAAATATAAACTTATATGCAAAGGAAAAAAATAATAGGAATACATGAGAACACTTTCGACTAAATCAAAAAGTAATTGTAGCATAAATAGAAGGAAAACAAAAAACAGGGAAATGTAAAAATATAAGAATACACGATAAAGAAATGCAAACATGAAGTGCTAAAACAAAGACATATAAAATATAAAACACTGAATTATAATAAAGAAATTAATAAATACAAGAATATAAAATAAAGAAACAAATTCATAAACGACTAAAACAACAACATATAAAATATACGCAAGGGATAAATGAGAGAAATATTATTAATATATAAAATAATTTACAATAAAGCACTATAAATACTTACTTAAAGGACTAAAACAATAAACAAAAAACATTAAAACGCGGGATATATTAAAGGAATGGGCCAACTGAATGATATTAAGAAAGACAAATAAAGGCGAAAAGGGTACAAGGAGAGTAGAGGACAAAATATGAACTACACAAAAAAATATACAAAGTAAAAGTATAATAATAGAGACAAAATAATAATAATAATAATAATAATAATAATAATAATAATAATAATAATAATAATAATAATAATAATAATAATAATGGGGAAAAGAGCAAATGAGAAAAACTAATAGGGGAAGACGAATGACCCAATAATCAATAATAACTCCACATTTAAAGATGGGGAGAAAGATAGGATGAATGGAGAAATAATGGAAAGAAACAGAAAAGACGAAGAAAAGGGATAAATAGGGGAAGAAGAATAAGCCAATAACTGCACATTGGGAGAACCAGAGGATACCAAAATATATGGATGGAAAAGTAATGGAAAGAAACAGAAGAGATGAGGAAAATTAATAAATAGAGGAAGAGGAATGGAACAACAGTGAACACCAACCTTGATATATTAACCCCTTATGTACCGGTGACGTCTCTTTAATTTTGTTCTAGCTACCTTTAAGCGATTTTATTCAGTTTAAAAAGGGTTTATAGCAATTAACAGGCTACGAACCATCTCAATCAACTCTTTTTAACTACCACAGATCCTTCTTAAGTTACACAAAATCGTCTAAATATAGCTAGAATAAAATGAAAAAAACGTCGTCGGTACAGAAGGGGTTAAGATAGGATACCAAAATACACGGACATAAGAAATAATAGAAAGACATGAAAGAGGATGAGGAATATGAATGAAATAGGGAAGGATGAATGCGGCAATAATTAATAATAACTGGAACTTTGAAGATGGGGAGCATGGGAGATTACGGACATTAATGGACAGAGAAGATGGAGATAAATAGATGACGAAGAAGATGAATGAAAACGGGGAAGAGGAATGGCAGAATCAAATATATAAACTGCAAAATTTGAAGATAGGGAGAAAGAGAGAACAACGAAATACATGGAAAATATAATAGAGATATATAAGAAAATGACGAAGACAATTAATGAAGCAGGGGAAGAGGATACCACGATAATAAACAAGTAAGGCAAATGTAAAGATATGGAGAGAAAGAAAATAAGATAAAACATATAATGACAAAGAAAGTTAATGAAACAGTAGAAAAGGATTAACATGATAGTATAGGTAAATACAGTCAAATTAAAGACAGGGAGAATAGAAAGAACTCTAAAAATCAATGAAAAATATATAGAAAGGCTGGATAGAGGACGGAGGACGAGCCGCCTTAATTGAGGGAACGTTACTTTTTTTTTTTGTTTTTTTTTTTTTTAAATCCTGGTACATATTTGTGTTTAAGTTTGTTTCCTAAACCTTTATCAAGCTTAAAACAAAAACACCGGAAAGACTCCTCTTCGAGATAAATTTGTACATTTTTCGGTAGAAAAATCGGCCGGTTCCTCCTAAATTACAGGTTCGCTATCGCTCGCCAGGAAAAAATCGACACCTAATTGACACGAATGGTCTTAATATTGACAAAGAAATGGGCGCAAGTCTTAAAATCTTAAAACTAATGGGGCTAAGTATGAAATAGAAGGGGATTCAGAACAAAACACTAATACTTCCCCTTAACATCCTGACTAACGTATTGGGGGATAGGGAAGGGCGAAGGAGGGAAGAACTTAACATGGGGAGTAAAAGGGGTGGGAGGAACAAACCCAGCAATGATTGAGGGAGGGAGAGAAACAAGGGAGGAATTGGGGGAAGAACATCTATATGGAAGTTCACTGACCCAACTCACTCTCACTCTCTCACACACACACTCACTCTCGCACTCTCTCTCTCTCTCTCTCTCTCTCTCTCTCTCTCTCTCTCATAATAGTGATATCGTATTTGAAAAGGGTAATGAATATTAGCCCAATAAGAACCAATGACGTCCTTTGCATTATATTCTGGCAAATATTAGATGATTTTATCAAGCTTAGGAAGGAACTCTAACCATTGAAAGGCTACAAGTTATCTCAGTTAATCCTTTTAACTACCATAGATCTTTCCTAAGCTAAAGAAAATTGTCTAATAGTTGCCATAATATAATGAAAAGAACGTCACCAGTGGAAATTGCCCGGCGCGACCGAAGCCGCTCCAAGGAGCATATAATATACAGTACTGTATACAGGCTGCACAGCTACTACACCCACAGATCACCTACATCAAGAAACCAAAATCCTCAAAGTCAAAGACCATCTGGACATGAGAGGCACTCAATTCCTGGCAGCAGCCTCCATGAACCAAAACCACCCACTACACTACATGGCAACATACCCACAAACATCAAGAAATATCAAAACAACACCCAGCACACGGTATCACACAAATACTGTCCTCTCCCTCCCTGCCCACCCCATACCAACTTCCAGAAGCACATCCATGCTCATACCTCTCGCCGATCCATCCACTCACTCATAGACAACACGCAGCTGCAAGCATAACCTCCCGAAATCCATCCTTCCGAATCCTCCCTTCCTCGCGAGGACAGAGTCCACCTGGCCAGGCTAAGATGCAGACACCATCCAGCTCTTTTGAGCTATCAGAAGAGACTGGATGACTCCGTCGTCGACACCTGCCCGGGATGTAACACAGCACCCCATACCATTAAACACATCATAGAAGACTGCATTTCACACACCCACTTATGCCAACAACACAATCTACACTCAATGAGAGCTCTGTGGGAAAGCCCGATTGTGGCCATGGCCTTCCTCAGGGACTCGGGGTTGTTCGGCCAGGCAGCTTAGGGAACAACAACAACAAAAGCAACGTCACCGGTACTGAATGGGTTAAGCAAAAAACCTACACAAGCTATTGTATTGTTATTGTCCGAGTTTCAGCTGTTGTGTGATGGGAACAGTTAGAAGTGACAATATGCAGCAATAATAACTAGTAATTTATGATACAGGCTAGTGAAAAGATTGGAGAAAGCCTACCGGAAGAAATATATAAGGTAGATACAGGGACTTATGGACGGGAATTTTTTTTTTTAAGATTGGAATCAAAACGAGAGAGAATATAGAAAATGTACATGAAGTTATATTGCTTTGGCCATGTTATCACTCCCAAGAACACAATAAGAACTGGGAAGCATAAACTGATCTCTGTATATTAACCCGTCCAGCCCCGGCTAGTTTTGTAATGTTTGTTCACCAGGACCCGGCCGGTTTTCAAAAAATGGTTTTATTCCAGAAACAATAGCGAATGGGTTAGGAATGAAGGAAAAACCACGAAAAACCGCTCAAAAAGCTTAAAGAATGGTCCTACAGAGCCCCCGAAAATGTATTTTACAAGAGTAAAAAATTGAAGGCAATTACCCCAAAAAAACAGGTTATTGCGCGCTCACACGCACGCACGTGGACTTTGAGAGTTTTCAACCATCGGCACGGTTGCGTGGGATACGTACACAGTTCCCATACAAATCTGAGCCCTCTTGAGTGGCTACACCTGAGGTTACGGTCGGCGCAATTAGGGTGACGCGCCAGGCGCGTCTCTGGGGCTGTGCGTTACATACATCGCCGACGCGTCAGGCGCGTCGCTGGGGCTGTACGGGTTAAGTAATGATGACCATAAAGAAAGGAACAAGGCTCTACTTATGGACACAAGATATTTCAAGGGGACCAAGAAAGCTTCATCTCACAGAATTCAACTCTACTGGACGGACGGGCTCCCGCAGCTATTCTGTGACCTGGTTACCTCCAAGACTATTTAACCACTTAACTACTGGTGACGTCCTTTTCATCATATTCTGGCTGCTATGAAACAATTTTATTCAGGTTAGGAAGGACACCTACCATTTAAAAGTCTACAAACACTACTATTAGATGATTACATTCAGGTTATGAAAGACGACTACCAATTAAAAGGCTACAGACAATCTTGATTATTCCCTTTAGCTATTATATATCCTTCCTAATCTTAAAAAAAAAATCTAAATGTAGCTGAACAAAAATTAGAAAAACTTTGCCAGCACTGCACGGGTTAACAAACATCAGACAGGAACGCCACACCACGTTGGTAGCCATAATAGAGTATACCGATTGGGATGCTGGCTCGAGCTAAACAGGGGGCTACCACGCCATACTCCTAACACTACACTAGTCTGATGTTCTGCCATGTTTCAGGGAGAGGTCGTTGCTTATATTTTCTGGACCCCCTTCTCCCTCATGTTTAGCTCCATCAGTTTTGATATTTTAAAACGTTCGCCCCATTAGTTTGTTGATTTTAAGACCTTTCATCCCATTTCTATATAAATATCAAGACCTTTCATACTATTTAGGTGTCGGTTTTATCATGGCGAGCCTCGAATTTTGGAGGGAACAGCCTTCAGCCAGGACAGTTTTCTACCGTAAAATGTACAACATTTTCTCGAAGGGACATCTTGAGGATAATTTATTAAGCTTGGTGGAGATCAAGGGAGGAAACTAAAACAATGATAAATAGAAAGATAATTAAACTAATATATAAACCCTACCCCCGAAATAACCTTACACATAAGTCATGTGTCATAATATCTCTCAAGTGAACTGCAAATAACAGAGAAAACTATATAGTACAAGATAAGATGTTGGTAAGTGGTGGAACATAATGGGCCTGTTACATTGCCATCCCGACCCCTTCACACTTTAAGACCGTGTGTTTCCCAAAGTCTGGCCAAAGTTATGTAACCCCTTCAGCTCGATGACGTATTTTTCATCTTATTCTGGTTACCATTAGATGATTTTATTTAGCCAGTTCCCCCACATTTGGTCCCAACCAAGAATTTCGTAAAATCGGCCAAGTACGGCGCCAAGACTTGTTGACAAAGAGGCTTAAGGGGGGTCACCGTCTTTTTTATTATCTTTCTCTCCTTTTCTCTCTTTCCCTGGCTTGTATCCATTCGGCCCCATTCAGCCAACTGTTTTAAGACATTTATCCCTATCCAGATGTCGATTTCTTCCTGGCGAGCGATAGCTAGCCAGCATTGTATGGAGAAATCCGGCTTGGCCGGAGACATTTTTCTATCGAAAAATTTACAAATTTAGCTTGATGTCAATACACAAATATATAATATATGCTGGCTTGCTACCGCTCGCCAGGAAAATATTGACACCTGGATGGGGGTAAACATCTTAAAACAGTAGGCTGAATGGGGCCGAATGGATACAAGCCAAAGAGAGAGGGAGAGAACGAGAAAAAAGCGAGGTGGGCTCCCTTAAGACCCTTGCAGAAAGGATAAAGGAATGAGTGGCTGGAGGATTAGATGATGTAGAAGAAGTATGAGCATATTAGTCAAATTGTAACATGGACACGGTATATGTATACCGGTACTCGGCAAAATTGCAAACATATATAAGAAAGCTTTTTCCGGCATTTTTTTTGTCTTTTACTATACTCGATATATTTTAACTTGTCAGAAGTTTGACTCCCTTAGAAGCTCATTTCTCGATATCTAATGGAAAATTATGAAACTGCATTTTCTCTGCATCATTATACAGATGGGTTTCACAATTAACACCATATTTGGCTGTAATGTGTTGTAATAGCCGAGTAGTTAAGATGAGAACAAGCCAATTCCTCCCCAGCTTAAACAAAACGGACTATAGCAACTTAATGCTGGTAATATTTCGTTGAACTAGTGGAATGGTTTAACAAGGACAACTAGACTGATGATTATTATACGTAGGCTACCTGAACTAAAAAAAAAAAAAAATATCATTAGAAAAATAGCACAGCACATAGCACAACAGAACTCTTTGAAATAATGTCGACAAAATAACAGAACTGTTTGATTTAATGTCGACAAAATTGTCCGTGTAACTTCTCCTTCGGTAAATAAGTTTGACGAATTAGGTCAATCTTATCAACCATCTCATTGAAAAAAATGCATAATCATATGATAATCAATTTACCTATTCAGTACCGGTGACGTTCTTTTCACTAGATTCTGGCAACTATTAGACGATTTCGTTCAGCTTAGGAAGGACCTCTAACAATCCAAAGACTACATACTATTTCATTTAAGCATTTGACCTACCAAATGAATAAAATCGTCTAAAAGGGTTCAGAATAAGATAGAAAGGACGTCACCAGTACTGAATGCATAAAGCCAAATTGTTTGAGCATAGATACCGGTATATGCTATAAAAACAAACACAAATATACAATAACAAATACGCCCACTCTTGCCGACCTTACCGAGCGCCCGAAATAAAGTTTGACCATTTAGGAAAGTAGGCCAAGATAATAGTGGCAAAGCAAAACAAAATAAGTGTCCAACTTAAGACAAATAAAAAGCAAGCGTTAAGGAAACAATGGAAGATATTCCAAGTAATAATAATAATAATAATAATAATAATAATAATAATAATAATAATTATAATGGGTGTACAAACTGTATCGAACTTGTGCTTATCATGTTCTTATTGGTGTATAAACAGTTCTAAGATCGTAACTTGTGTATAAATGTCCATGATGTGTTAAAAGTGTTGTGTCGAAACTGTAAATATGTGTCAGAGTTGCTACTGATGTGTAAAACCAGCATGCATCACTATAAGCCCCTCCCACTACAGCCATCGCTCACTCTCCCACCACTTTCCTCCCTCCCTCCCTCCTTCCCTCTCACTACATCCATCCCTCCCTCCCTCAAACTACATCCATCCCTCCCTCCCACTACATACCTCCCTCCCACTACATACATACCTCCCTCCCACTACATACATCCATCCCTCCCACTACATACAAACCTCCCTCCCACTACATACATCCCTCCCACTACATACATCCATCCCTCCCACTACATACCTCCCTCCCACTACATACATCCATCCCTCCCACTACATACCTCCCTCCCACTACATACAAACCTCCCTCCCACTACATACATCCCTCCCACTACATACAAACCTCCCACCACATACATACCTCCCTCCCACTACATACATCCATCCCTCCCACTACATACAATCCTCCCACTACATACATCCATCCCTCCTACTACATACATCCATCCCTCCCACTACATACCTCCCTCGCACTACATACATCCATCCCTCCCACTACATACCTCCCTCCCACTACATACATACCTCCCTCCCACTACATACATACCTCCCACTACATACATCCATCCCTCCCACTACATACATCCATCCCTCCCACTACATACATCCCTCCCTCCCACTACATACATCCCTCCCACTACATACCTCCCTCCCACTACATAAATTCCTCCCACTGCATGCCTCCCTAGCACAACATACATCCCTCCCACTACATACATCCCTCCCACTACATATCTCCCTCCCACTACATACCTCCCTCCCACTACATACATCCATCCCTCCCACTACATGCCTCCCTCCCACTACATACATCCCTCCCACTACATGCCTCCCTCCCACTACATACATCCCTCCCACTTCATACCTCCCTCCCACTACATAACTCCCTCCCACTACATACCTCCCTCCCACTACGTACATCCCTCCCACTACATACATCGATCCCTCCTACTACATAGATCCCTCCCACTACATACATCCCTCCCACTACAGACATCCCTCCCACTACATACATCCCTCCAACTACATACATCCCTCCCACTACATACCTCCCTTCCACTACATACAGTACATCCCTCCCACTACTTACCTCCCTCCCACTACATACAGTACATCCCTCCCACTACATACCGTACCTCCCTCCCACTACATAGATCCCTCCCACTACATACATCCCTCCCACAACCTAGATCCCTCCCACTACATGCCTCCCTCCACTACATACCTCCCTCCCACTACATACATCCCTCCCACTATATAGATTCCTCCCACTACTTACCTCCCTCCCACTACATATATCCCTCCCACTACATGCCTCCCTCCCACTACATACCTCCCTCCCACTACATACCTCCCTCCCACTACATACATCCCTCCCACTACATACATCCCTCCCACTACATACCTCCCTCCCACTACATACCTCCCTCCCACTACATACATCCCTCCCACTACATAGATCCCTCCCACTACATAGATCCCTACCACTACATACCTCCCTCCCACTACATACCTCCCTCCCACTACAAACATCCATCCCTCCCACTACATGCCTCCCTCCCACTAGATACATCCCTCCCACTACATACATCCCTCCCACTACATACCTCCCTCCCACTATATACATCCCTCCCACTACATACATCCCTCCCACTACATACCTCCCTCCCACTAAATACATCCCTCCCACTACATAACTCCCTCCCACTACATACATCCCTCCCACTACATAACTCCCTCCCACTACATACATCCCTCCCACTACATAGATCCTTCCCACTACATACCTCCCTCCCACTACATAGATCCCTCCCACTACATACCTCCCTCCCACTGCATACATCCCTCCCTTCCTCCCTCCCACTGCATACATCCCTCCCACTGCATACATCCCTCCCACTACATACATCCCTCCCACTACATACCTCCCTCCCACAACATACCTCCCTCCCACTACATACCTCCCTCCCACTACATACATCCCTCCCACTACATACTTCCCTCCCACAACATACCTCCCTCCCACTACATACATCCCTCCCACTACATACCTCCCTCCAACTACATGCATCCCTCCCATTACATAGATCCCTCCCACTACATACCTCCCTTCCACTACATAGATCCCTCCCACTACATATACCTCTCTCCCACTACATAGATCCCTCCCACTACATAGATCCCTCCCACTACATACCTCCCTCCCACTACATAGATCCCTCCCACTACATATACCTCCCTCCCACTATATAGATCCCTCCCACTACGTACCTCCCTCCCACTACATACATCCCTCCCACTACATACATTCCTCCCTCCCACTACTTCCCTCCCTCCCACTACATATATCCCTCCCACTACATACCACCACTACATAGATCCCTCCCACTACATAGATCCTTCCCACTACATAGATCCCTCCCACTACATACCTCCCTCCCACTACGTACATCCCTCCCACTACATACCTCCCTCCCACTACATACCTCCCTCCGACTACATAGATCCCTCCCACTACATACCTCCCTCCCACTACATAGATCCCTCCCACTACATACCTCCCTCCCACTACATACCTCCCTCCCACTACATACATCCCTCCCACTACATACATCCCTCCCACTACATACCTCCCTCCCACTACATAGATCCTTCCCACTACATACATCCCTCCCACTACATACCTCCCTCCCACTACATACATCCCTCCAACTACATACATCCCTCCCACAACATACCTCCCTCCCACTACATACCTCCCTCCCACTACGTACATCCCTCCCACTACATACATCGATCCCTCCCACTACATAGATCCCTCCCACTACATACATCCCTCCCACTACAGACATCCCTCCCACTACATACATCCCTCCCACTACATACATCCCTCCCACTACATACCTCCCTTCCACTTCATACAGTACATCCCTCCCACTACATACCTCCCACCCACTACATACCGTACCTCCCTCCCACTACATAGATCCCTCCCACTACATACATCCCTCCCACAACCTAGATCCCTCCCACTACATACCTCCCTCCCACTACATACCTCCCTCCCACTACATACATCCCTCCCACTATATAGATTCCTCCCACTACATACCTCCCTCCCACTACATATATCCCTCCCACTACATGCCTCCCTCCCACTACATACCTCCCTCCCACTACATACATCCCTCCCACTACATACATCCCTCCCACTACATACCTCCCTCCCACTACATACCTCCCTCCCACTACATACCTCCCTCCCACTACATACATCCCTCCCACTACATAGATCCCTACCACTACATACCTCCCTCCCACTACATACCTCCCTCCCACTACATACATCCATCCCTCCCACTACATGCCTCCCTCCCACTACATACATCCCTCCCACTACATACATCCCTCCCACTACATACCTCCCTCCCACTATATACATCCCTCCCACTACATACATCCCTCCCACTACATACCTCCCTCCCACTACATACCTCCCTCCAACTACATACCTCCCTCCCACTACATAACTCCCTCCCACTACATACATCCCTCCCACTACATAGATCCCTCCCACTACATACCTCCCTCCCACTACATAGATCCCTCCCACTACATACCTCCCTCCCACTACATACCTCCCTCCCACTACATACCTCCCTCCCACTACATACCTCCCTCCCACTACATACCTCCCTCCCACTACATACATCCCTCCCACTGCATACCTCCCTCCCACAACATACCTCCCTCCCACTACATACCTCCCTCCCACTACATACCTCCCTCCCACTACATACATCCCTCCCACTACATACCTCCCTCCCACAACATACCTCCCTCCCACTACATACATCCCTCCCACTACATACCTCCCTCCAACTACATGCATCCCTCCCATTACATAGATCCCTCCCACTACATACCTCCCTTCCACTACATAGATCCCTCCCACTACATATACCTCTCTCCCACTACATAGATCCCTCCCACTACATAGACCCCTCCCACTACATACCTCCCTCCCACTACATAGATCCCTCCCACTACATATACCTCCCTCCCACTATATAGATCCCTCCCACTACGTACCTCCCTCCCACTACATACATCCCTCCCACTACATACATTCCTCCCTCCCACTACTTCCCTCCCTCCCACTATATAAATCCCTCCCACTACATACCTCCCTCCCACTACATACCACCACTACATAGATCCCTCCCACTACATAGATCCTTCCCACTACATAGATCCCTCCCACTACATACCTCCCTCCCACTACGTACATCCCTCCCACTACATACCTCCCTCCCACTACATACCTCCCTCCCACTACATAGATCCCTCCCACTACATACCTCCCTCCCACTACATAGATCCCTCCCACTACATACCTCACTCCCACTACATACCTCCCTCCCACTACATACATCCCTCCCACTACATACATCCCTCCCACTACATACCTCCCTCCCACTACATAGATCCTTCCCACTACATACATCCCTCCCACTACATACATCCCTCCAACTACATACATCCCTCCCACAACATACCTCCCTCCCACTACATAGATCCCTCCCACTATATAAATCCCTCCCACTACATAGATCCCTCCCACTACATACCTCCCTCCCACTAAATACATCCCTCCCACTACATAGATCCCTCCCACTACATACATCCCTCCCACTACATACCTCCCTCCCACTACATACCTCCCTCCCACTACATACCTCCCTCCCACTACATAGATCCCTCCCACTACATAGATCCCTCCCACTGCATACCTCCCTCCCACTACGTACATCCCTCCCACTACATACATCCCTCCCTCCCACTACGTACAACCCTCCCACTACATACCTCCCTCCCACTACATACCTCCCTCCCACTACATACATCCCTCCCACTACATACATCCCTCCCACTACGTACCTCCCTCCCACTA